>OU342741.1:153025001-154225001 GCA_910589775.1 Avena eriantha | reverse complement strand
ATGTACTTATGTCTTATTACAACAACGATTGTTTCAGTGAGTGACATGTCCAAAAATCTCAACAGCTCGCACAACATTATATCACAATCTCTCAACAAAGATAATCACACCAACATGGTCTAAATGCATCAGCAGTCTATGTTACAAATACAGGCAGGGAAACACCGCGGTCCATATAACAAGCCTAGGGTAGCAGCTCTCTTCAGATCTGATCAACATCGACCACCTCGTTCTGTTCATCCACTGCAGTGGCCTCTACATCCACTAAAACCTCCTCAACAACATCAGAAATGGTAGCCAGGAAGAACACCTTCCTGGTTCGCTTCTTTCATTGCATAATCTGCATAAGATCTTTAATATCCAAAACCTCTATGAATTCCTGCTTCTTATGATGTCACCACCGGAGTCGTGCCATATGCTTAGGGACAATACTCATTTCCTTACCGATCTTCTCTCTCATTTGGTCAAGAGTTATGTTTTTGCAATCGATGGCGATCTCCACAGTACATGACGAAACTGGCTTATTAACTCCCTCATCAAGTTTTGCCATGTATGAATCCACCTCTAAGTGTATACTGAACTTATCTAGATCAGCATCTATTGGTCCATAGTCTCTAGGAGCCAAACCTCTAGTAGCAAGATCTCCAGCATCTGCATACATATTATCAATCATTGCTTCAACTTTCAACTTACGATCGGCTGCACAACACTCCCAAACCATCTGAAGCTCATGGGAGTACTCAATTTTCATATAGGTATCATTCATGTTGCGCCACACGAATTTTGTCCTCTGTCTAGAACCCCAGGGAATCCTAGCATGAAGCATATCTACCAGCTGCGAAACAGCCACAACCTCTTTGCAATTCACAAGCAGATGCACATCTTGTTGGGGATATACTTTTCGGGTATCTTCACAGTTCCTCACTGACTAGGGTGGCCCACTTTAGGTTAGAGCTTTTCTTCACGGGCGGCCCAGTCAGGGAGAAGATACGGAGTCCAATCCGGCTACAAGAAGGCCCAGAAGACTTACCGACATAGGCACATAGTGTTACTTGTAGTTCAAGATGTACTCTATAACCGACTCTTAGTCGTAGCCGGATAGATCTCTCCTGTAAACCGTAGGCCGGATATCTATATAAGCCATCCTAGGGAGAGCCTTTAGGGCACCTACCCTCACAATAGTCTACAATCTCAACTCGCACAGGCGAAACCCTTGTAACCCATATTCCAGCTCTGCCGTACTACTGGATTGCTAGCAGGAGTAGGATCCGTCCAAAGCCGGCGGATTCGAACCTGGGTAAACTTGTGTGCTCACCGTCTCGGAACACCATATGTCTCACACCCCTCTCTTCCACACGCCTCGAGGACCCCCTCATGGCGTACTTGTCATCAATCTAACGACAGTTGGCGTCCACCGTGCGACAAGTGAGCTTCGGATATGCTTCCGAGCGGAATCTGCAAGAATCAGAATCAACGAGACTATCGTTGTCGGTTGCATCCACTACGCCAGCGACGTCCCTCTCATCGTTCTCGATGAGACCTGGATTCCGGTTAGGGAGGTCGTGACTGCCTACACCGTCATGCCTTTCGGCAAGATCGATGTGTACATCAGATTCGATGAACCTGCCCCACCCACCCTAGCGGTGATGATAGAGGTAGAAGAAATTTCTGGGTCCCCTTTGTCCGCGGAGGCGGCTGAGTTCCAGATCTCAAAAAACCCTAATCCCACCCAGCCTGCACCAGTTGTGGAGATAGTCGAGAAATCCGAGACTGAAGCAGACCCGACGGTTCATGTTGAATCTAGAGTGGATCTCCTTGGCGAGGCTGAATCCTAGATCGATTCATCTACTGAGGTCGAAATCCAAGAGGATCATAGCAACAACCTTGCTTCCGGCTCTACCAATGTCGGGACAGATCAACTATTCCTGAGGCATATGTTGAGGCGCATGATACTGCAAGATGCAAGCGTGGATGAGGTTCTTGAGACTATCAAGATCTTCGAGGAAGCCCACAAGGAAAGCCGCAACTACCTCAGGACCCACACGTCACACTTTGTCGGATATGTTGGATTCGGATCTGGCTCTGCTGATGCTGGAGAAAACACCGACTCAGTGCTGGAGGCGATCGGAACAAACACCGACTTACCCGCATCCTCGGATGACTCGATGACGTCGGCAGATTTTCGAAAATTCTCCGTGGAATATGAAGAGGAGTATAACTCCAAAGCTGTAGAGGAAGGAGAAGCCATGGATGAAGAATCCGATGAAAACTCTCCAAAAGCACAGGATGACATGGATATCAGAGATAATCCCGAGGTTCAGATGTCCGAAAGTATCGATCAGAGCTTGAGTCTAGGAAACGGACCCAAAGCCGTCTTTGCTACCGGCGCTGCCAAGAAGGCAAAGAAGAAGAACAAGAAGAACAAGACCCCGACAGAAGACCCTCTGGCAGAGGAGGTGATTGCCGAGGAATATGAGGAAGACTCGGATGGAGCACTTATCCTAGACGAGCCCAAAGAAGAGTTGATGGATGGACACGTGATCACTGAAGGTGCGCGTAAACTCATCGATGCCGTATTAACCGCATCTATTCCTACATCTGTAGAACTTACTGCTGAAGAGGTGGACGAAAGGGCCCAGGCCCTAGAAGCGCGTCGCCAAGTACTCCTCGATGAAGCCAAAAACCTTGAGGAAGAAAAGAAATGCATGGCAACTGCGGAGAAGTACAACTCTAGGCAACATCAGAAGACCAGGAAACGACATACTCATGACAACCAATTCCCGCAGATTCACAAAGTCCTCTTTGGAGGAGACCATGGGATACCTCGACGCGACGGCAATGGGGATTGGGTGTATCCAACACCAGCGCAAAACACCGTTGCGGCTCGAGAAATCCTATCTGCTAATCTAGGCCCAGAGAAGATCCGATTGGGCATTAAACTACTGAACAAGGGTCTGGAGCAACAAAAGGTTGCCCTGTCCGGAAGCCAAAAACTGGTCTCCCATTCTGACCAATGTCGCACGGATCCGGCCTGGAATGATGTAAGACCCCAACGTGTTCTAGAACAGCATCATCGTTCCGACCGTCGGGAAGACAACTACTCAAGAACCGGATCTTCAGGACATCACCACAAAGCTGCACGTCACTGGTGTAACGTTACTCCAGTTGTGGACCAAGAGGCAATTGCTGCACTGAATCCGAAGAATCCTCCCCGGCGAGAGTCGAAGGATCGCAGGGAAAAAGATAAAGAGAAACGTCGGGAGGAGGACTGACAAAGAATGCCACCTCCTAGACATGCAAGCCGTCCGGCTGACGGGCGAAGGAATGACAGACACCGTGCCGAGTCAAGCCGACAGGGGGCTCGTCGTAATGAAGATCCTCCCTGGAACCGGAATAATGATGCTCCGGACGGAGGCCGGCGAACAGCAGCAAACAATCCAGCTGCTCCACCCTCTCCACCAAGTAGCCATCACAATGGTTCCCAAGGAGACCAAGGAGGGCGTCGTGGTGGAGGAGGCGGTGGCAGAAGCCGAAATCCGGCTCCAAGGCACCACAGCCACATCCGTCATTCGGGACGATCTTTATCCCCAAGTGACGCAAGGCACATGATCAATTCCAACATAGCAGCGCGGCGCTACAAAAACGATGATATATACGTGGGCCCAAAGTGCTTTGGACCATGCATAAGAGCTACAAAATTCCTGGAAGGATTTGCTATCTCAAGACAAATTCAAGCTTATGACGGTATAGCTAGGCCAAATACTTGGCTCCAGGATTTTTTCTAGGCTTGCTATATCGCCAAAGGAGGAAACAGTCTGGTTGCGACCCGATATCTCCCACTCATGTTGCGGAAGACGGCACGATCATGGCTCAATGAACTTCCGAAGAACACCATCCACAACTGGTATGAATGCAAATTGCATTCTTTTGGCATTTTGAAGGCACATATTAGAGGCCCTGTACGGTAGGAGACATACATCGTTGCACCTAGAGAGCCGGAGAAACTTACTGGGATTATCTCGGACGATGGATCGACACCAAGAACTCCTGTGAAGGAGTAAATGATCAAACTACGATTGAAGCTTTCATTGCAGGACTCCCAATTGGTTTACTACGTCATCGCTTGAAGTGTGACAAGGTCACCGATTTGGGAGAGATGATAGAAACAGCGAGCAAGTATGCAGATGCTGACGATGACGCAGAGAGATTACTAAACACCCTAGCTGTGCCACAGTCAGCAAAACAACCACAGCAACAAGCTCAAAAGCGCAAGAACACCTCGGAGGAAAATCCCAATGCGGAAACGGCAGTAGTCACTGCTACTTTCGGGTCTAGAGGACGATGGACGCAGTCGTGGGACATCAAGAGTCCAGGTTAGAGGAGACCAGCAACCCGGCAAAACCTACTCCTAGGTCGACATTGCCAATAACCCATGTGTGCATCACTTAGATGCCAGTGGGGGCTCGTCCCACAGAAACGCCGAGTGTCGTTTCAATGACAACATCAAGAAAGACGATACCACGGGCTATAGGGCCAAGCAGAAGAAGGGACAGAAGAATCCCGAAAAAGATAAGGAGACCAAGGATGATTCCGACATGGAGGAAGCTGATGCTTCAAATCCCAAGCCAGAAGGGAAAAAGAACTTCCCTACAAAGAAAGACACTTACGTCACCTTCCTCGGATCTCAACCAGCAAAGGTCAAGAAAGTAGTTCTACATGAGCTCAACGCAATAGTTCTGGCTGTCCCTCAATTTTTGGATTGGTCGGAAGTGGCAATCACCTTTGACCGTGCTGATCATCCGCCTAAGTTGCACAGGCGTGGAAAATACGCCTTAGTCGTCAATCCACTTATTAACATCTATGGTTTCTCCAAGACTCTCATGGACCGTGGTAGCAGCATTAATATTCTGTATGTCGAAACGCTATGTCGGATGAAGATATCGGAGACCCAGCTGAACTACAGCTCTGTGATCTTTCACAGAGTTGTCCCAAGAAGACAAGCAAATTCCCTGGGAGAAATCACTTTGGATGTTACCTTGGGAACCCCAAAGAACTACTAGACGGAAGCACTTTCTTTCGAAGTGGTCCTGATCAAGAGTACATACCACGCTATATTCAGACGTCCGGCTTACTGGGCTTTTATGGCTCGTCCGTGTTACATTTACAATATGATGAAAATTCCAGGTCCCAACGGCGTGATCACCATCAGGGGAGACCCGAAGAAAGCGCGAGAGTGCGAGGATGGAAATGCCGCCTTTGCTGAAGCCGTGCTGCACGCCCAGGAGTACCAGGAGATCAACAAGAGCATAGATCTGTCTGAGATGCCCGCAACAAAGAAGGAGGTGACAAAGCCGAATCCGGAGTTCAAGGCATCAGAAGAGTCGAACAAGACGCCGTTGAAGGATGATGATGACCCCCTCCAAGGTGACCCAGATAGGTGTAGGCCTAGATAGCTCATAGGAAAGCGCGCTCGTCAAGTTCCTCCAACAAATCAAGATATCTTCGCATGGCAGCCATATGACATGACTGGAGTACCTAGGGAACTTGCCGAGCACTCTTTAAATGTAAACCCGAATGCTAAACCCGTCAAACAGTCCTTACGGTGTTTTGGCGATGAAAAGCATAAGGCAATAGCTAAGGAACTAGCACGGCTCGAGTTAGCCGGATTCATCGAAGAGGTCATCCACACTGAGTGGTCGGCCAATCGTGTAATGGTCCCTAAAAAGGACACCACTAATTTAAGGATGTGTGTTGATTATACTGCCTTGAACAAGGCTTGTCCCAAAGATCCGTTCGTTCTGCCTAGGATTGATCAAGTTATAGATTCTACGGCAGGCTCGAACTCCTATGTTTTCTCGACGCATATTCTGGTTATCACCAAATCCGGATGAAGGAATCTAACAAAGTCAAAACTTCATTCATAACCCCCTTCGGAACCTTCTGTTTCATTACGATGCCCTTTCGGCTGAAGAACACAGGAGCTACGTACCAACGCACAATGCAGCATTGCCTCCACGATCAAATCAGACGCAATGTACATGTATATGTGGATGATATTGCGGTGATGTCCAAAAAGAAGGAAACCCTGATTTCCGACTTGGAGGAAACATTCGCCAATCTACGAAAATACAACATAATGCTTAATCCGAAGAAATGCTTCTTTGGAATCACAGCTGGAAAATTGTTAGGTTTTATCGTGTCTCAAAGAGGCATAGAGGTAAACCGGGACAAAATCAAGGCTATACTCAATATTTCCAAGCCAAATCGCCTGAAGGACGTACAAAGACTAACTGGTTGCATTGTCGCAATCAGTCGGTTTGTAAGCCGGCTCGGTGAAAGAGCCGCACCACTATACAAACTCCTGAAAAAGACCAAGAATTTTGTCTGGACTAACAAAGCTGAAGCTGCACTGCAAGACCTGAAAGTAGTACTCTCATCTGCTCCCATCCTTGCAACACAGGAACCACAGGAACCGATGTTGCTCTATCTTGTTGCGACAAACAAGGTCATTAGTATCGTCATGGTGGTGGAGAGACCGGAGGAAAATTAAGAACACTTGGTGCAGCGCCCGACTTACTATCTCAGCGAGGTCTTAACAGAATCGAAACAACGGTATCCGCACTATCAAAAGCTGGCTTATAGTGTATTTTTAGAAGCATCCAATTACCATGGTGAGCACAACTCCCATGAGAGATATAATCAACAATAGTGACGCCACAGGACGTGTCGCCAAATGGGGAATCGAGCTTTCAACTTTCGATATTGAGTACAAACCTCGTACAGCAATCAAATCCCAAATCCTCGCTGACTTTGTCGCTGATTGGACAAAGACAATGGAGAGTATGACCCTGCCAGAGTCGGAATACTGGACCTTGCATTTTGACGGGTCTAAAGCGCTCGGGGGCTCGGGGGCAGGCGTGGTGCTCAAGTCACCTTAAGGTGCTAAACTCTTTTATGTATTGCAGATACACTTCACGGCGACAAACAACATTGCCGAGTATGAAGCATTGCTGCATGGAATCCAGATTGCTAAAGATATCAGCATCCGACGATTAATGTGTTATGGAGATTCGGACCTTGTTGCACAACAAATGTCGCATATCTGTAAGGAAAATAAGCACATGGCAGCGTATAGGGCTGTCGTGGATGAACTATTGAAATCGTTTGAAGGGTTTGAAGTTCAACACATCCCTCGAACAGAGAATGAGGAAGCAGATGCACTATCTCGAATAGGCTCTGCCCGGAAAAAGGTCCCGTATGGCTCTTTTTAGAGCACCTCAAAGTTCCCTCTATAAAGGGAGTGGACGAGGAATATCCGACCAAATCCGACTCACCTTTAGTAGCAGTTCTTGCTGTGATTCCTAGCTAGACTCAACCCTATCTTAATTTCTTGATAGACGGAAAATTACCCGAACACGAAGTTCTCAGCCGATAGATCGTCCGACGAGCAAAATCCTATACTATAATTAGTGGTGAGCTCTATAAGCGGAGTGCATCTGGGGTCTTTCAGCGCTATGTATCTCCAGAAGAAGTAGTGGAAATCTTACGAGAGATCCACGAAGGCGAGTGTGGTCACCATGCTCCAGCCAAATCTTTAGTGGCACAAGCTTTCCGACACGGTTTTTTCTGGCTTACAGCCAAGGCAGATGCCGAACGGCTGGTCAAGACGTGCAAGGGCTGCCAAAAGTATGCCAAACAAGCTCACGTTCCGGCTGATTAGCTACGAACAATACCTATAACATGGCCTTTCGCGGTCTGGGGGCCTGACATGGTAGGACCGTTTAAACGGGCTCCAAGTGCATTTACACACCTCTTAGTGATGGTGGATAAATTTACCAAATGGATTGAGGCTAAACCCGTCACTAGTTGTGATGGAGCAACAGCCAGAAGATTTGTTGAGGATGTTATAATCCGATAAGGTTATCCGCATAGCATTATCACGGACAATGGGAGTAACTTTTCTATGGGAGAGCTTGCCGAATTCTGCAATGAACAAAATATCCGTCTTGACATTGCGTCAGTCGCACATCCACAAGCTAATAGACAAGTCGAAAGAGCAAATGGTTTAATCTTACAGGGCCTATAGCCGAGACTCGATGCACCACCACGACATGCTGCGGGGGCTTGGGAAGAAGAATAACCTTATGTAATATGGAGTTTGCGAACAACTCCAAACAGGTCAACTGGATACACACTTTTCTTCTTGGTCTATGCCACAGAAGTAGTTCTTCCTAGTGATTTGATTCACACTTCTCCTAGAGTGGCCGCGTATATTGAGGAGGATGCCGAAATTTCTCGACAAAATGATCTCGACTTAGTCAAAGAAGTTTGCGCCGTTGCTGAAATGAGATCAATAGCCTATCAGCAAAAGTTACACAAGTATCATAGCTAGAGAGTGAGAAACCGGTCTTTCAATAAGGGCGATTTGGTTCTCCGGCTTGTGCAGCAAAGAAATCACAAACTTTCCCCAATATGGGAAGGGCCATTTTAGTTAGTCGAGTATTACACAATGGTTCATACTACTTAACTGATATGTGGCTAGTCAAAGAAAGACCTGCTACTAAGAAGAGAAAGAGATCTAGAGGCAGTACAAATCTGGATGAGTTAGACAGACCATGGAATATTGCTCAGCTACGTCCCTTTTATTCTTAGTTTACTTTTCTTTGTAATCATATATGTGTACATGTTCAATGAGAAATAAAGTCTTGGTTCCCTCAAAATCTTTCTGAGAAGTTTTTCCATCTTATTTCCGAATGATCATGTCGTAGTCGAAAATCCCAGAATACTTGAAAGTACTTTATGCTCATGTTTGTTCTGGTTCAGATTTCCGATTCTAAAATTGATACCTTTGGGTATAAATCTAAATTTTCTAGTCTATACTTTGGTTATTTGTTTGATTGCTGGATGCGGGCATTTTCCGAGTAGTGAATTGTTGGTACTGGAAGCCGGCTTTGTTTTCGAGTTTAAACTGGTTTAGCAATTGAGCTCCGTTGCTTGGCAAAGTTTCAGTGTTGAAAGTTAGCCGGCTCACGAAAGGGACAAGGCAGAAAGCCAGATAAACGATAAGTGTAGACAAAAAATACGAGTCCTTATGTTGCGGCTATCCGAGTCAAACGAGTCAAACGATGAGTACTATCCGAGGGATGGAGCTGGGTCATCCCGGAGGAATGACTATAGAGGAAAAAGAAGAGATGATAGACCAGATCATCGATACCGTTCGCAACAAGTTGCGGCTGTGAATCAAGATCAACCCAGAGCAGGGAGCAATCAGCGCCAGAAAACTGGAGGGCAATGGACTCCAAGAAACGACGGCAAGAAAACATGGACGCCGGAGCAAAAGAGACAGTGGCAGGAAAAGAAAGACCGCCCGAGGTATACTTATGAGTCGATGTTGGACCAGCCGTGTAAGTTTCACACACCACATCCGAGTAACCCAGCGGATCATACGACGAGGCAATGTGAGTGGATGCGCAAGATTGAACAAGGTGGTTCGGGGAATGCTCAGGCACCCCGGAATGATCAGGCTCGGCAGGAGTTACCCCGGCAACAACTGCTCTCCGGAGCGAACACACAACAGCTAATGTTGCCTCCCCCTCCGCCGAGGTATGATAACAATGAGAGAAGGGATGCAGTGCATCAAGTAGAAAATCAGCATCATCCGGACCAGAGGTACCCCGGAAATGAGGGGAGAAATGAGTACAGAGAGCATCATCAGAGCTATTGTGTGTTCACCACTGAGGAAACTGACAGAAAAAGCTTGCAGCGTAGGCATATGGAGGTGAATGCAGTGATGCCGGCAGTGACGAGGTACATGCCTTGGTCGGACCAGGAAATCACCTGGAGCATAAAGGATCATCCCAAGCTTATGCCAAGCCCTAGTTCGTATGCGTTGGTGCTGGACCCGACGTTCATTGGGCCTAGCATTAATGTTAGGTTCTCAAAGGTACTGATCAACAATGGTAGCAGCATTAACATCATGTATGCGGACACAATGCGCAAGTTGGGCATCTCAGAAAACATGCTGCAGCCCACGAGGACAACTTTCCATGGTATTGTGCCCGGCATTTCTTGTGAGCCCATAGGCAAGGTCCGGGTTGACGTATTGTTCGGCACGAGGGATAACTGCCGAACTGAAAATCTGGAGTTCGAGGTGGTGAACTTAGAAAGCGCGTACCATGCGTTGCTCGGCAGGCCAGTGCTGAACAAGTTCATGGCAAGCTGTCACATTAGCTACTTGAAGATGAAATTGCCTGGACCAAACGGAGTGATTACCATTGCAGGGGATTACCGACGTTCCATGGAGTGTGCATCTGCCGGGTCTAATTTAGCCGAGTCACTTGTGATTGCGCAGGAGAAAAGGAAAATCCAGGAGGTGGCGGCATTGGCTCAGTCCGCGCAGCAGTATATGCCGACGCTGAGTAACCCGCACGGAAGTGTCTCTTTCCAAGCCACGAAAGATACCAAGAAGGTTCCAGTTGATGATATGTTCCTAGAGCGCACCGTAACAATTGGTGCCGGGTTAAGTGATAAATAGGAAAGCGAGCTCGTCGGCTTTCTCCGTGAGAATCGGGACATTTTTGCTTGGTCCACACAGGACTTGCAAGGTGTTCCGAGGGAGTTGGCCAAGTACTCTTTGAATGTGAGACCCGGAGCTAAGCCAGTGAAGCAACCTCTCTGTCGCTTTGCCGAAGATAGGAGGAAAGTCATCGGGGATGAGATAGCTCGGTTGCTAGCTGCAGGATTCATCATGGAAGTTCTTTATCCGGATTGGCTATCTAATCCGGTGCTGGTGGAGAAGAAGAAGGACGATCCGAATGTGGCAGTGGTTTGGCAAATGTGTATCGATTACGCGAACCTGAACAAGGCGTGTCCGAAAGATCCATTTCCACTACCAAGAATAGATCAGGTCATAGACTCAACTTCTGGATGTGAATTGTTGTCATTCATTGATGCATATTCTGGTTTCCACCAGATACCTCTGAATCCGGATGATCAAATAAAGACTGCGTTTATTACCCCGTATGGGGCTTATTGCTATCGCACCATGCCGTTTGGTTTACGTAATGCAAGGGCAACGTACCAGAGATGTATGCAAAAATGTCTACATGACCAAATAGGTCAAAATGTACAAGTGTACGTGGATGATGTGGTTATCAAGACCAAGGAAATCAAAACGCTCCTTGATGACATCAGGCAAACATTCGCGAACCTAAGGAGGTTCCGGATGAAGCTTAACCCGGAAAAATGCACCTTCGGTGTCCCGGCTGGGAAATTGTTCGGTTTTCTTGTTTCCAGCCGAGGTATCAAGGTTAATCCAACTAAAATCCGAGCCATCGAACGAATGGAACTGCCGAAGTGTCTTAACGATGTCCAGAAGTTCACAGGTTGCCTGGCCTCGTTAAGTCGGTTTGTATGTCGGTTGGGAGAAAAGGCATTGCCTCTTTACCAACTCATGAAAAAGTCGGATAAGTTAGTTTGGACACCACAGGCCAATGAAGCCTTTGTCCACTTGAAAAAGATGTTAGCCACTACACCAGTGTTGGCCTCACCACAATCAAAGGAGCCAATGTTGCTCTATATAGCCGCAACCAACCGAGTTGTAAGTGCAGTGATAGTGGTGGAGCGCGACGAGGAAGGTAAGTCGGTGCAAAGGCCAGTGTATTACTTCAGCGAGGTGTTGTCAGCCTCAAAGAAGAACTACCCACACTATCAAAAGCTGGCGTATGGCGTGTATATGTCCGCCAAGAAGCTGAAGCACTACTTTGAGGAACATCCTATCAAGGTCATATGTGAGGCCCCCATATCCGAGATAATGAGTAACAATGATGCGAGTGGCAGAATTGCAAAATGGGCAATTGAGCTAGCTCCTTATGCGCCCCAATACAACAGAAGAGAAGCCATCAAATCTCAAGCCGTTGTGGACTTTTTCGTGGACTGGGCCGAGGTGCAATACGAACCGCCACTCCCAGATCCGAACTACTGGCGAATGCACTTCGACGGATCAAAAACCAAAACCGGGCTAGGGGCCGGAGTTGTACTTACCTCGCCAAAAAAGGACCAGCTGAAATACATGCTGCAGATCCATTTCGCGGCATCAAACAATGTCGCTGAGTATGAAGCACTTGTGCACGGGCTCAAGGTGGCAAAAGAGATTGGCATACATTGGATCATATGCTTTGGCGACTCGGATTTGGTGGTGCAGCAAGTGTCCGAAGTGTGGGACGCCCTGGATCCAAACATGGCATTGTACAGATTACATGTGTAGAAGATATCTGGTTACTTTGAGGGATGCAAATTTCACCATGTACCCCGGGTGGAAAATGAGGCTGCCGACATGCTGTCGAAGCCCGGGTCAACCCGACAAGAAATTCCACCGGGTGTAGCATTAGAGCACCTCAGGAAACCATCCATCAGGCCCTCCCCTGAAACCGACTCAATCTATGTCCCGGAGGACACGGAACCCGGAGCTGTGCCCATGGATATTGGCATGGGAAGTGGTGCGCGAGACCCGGGGACTGCTTCAGTAGACCCGGGGACTACTTCGCAAGACCCGGGGACTGCTCAGCATGATCCGGTGGAAGTTATGCCGGTGGATCAGATGGAGATTGATGAGGATGTGTTCCCTGTGCGAGCAATACCAGCTTGGGCCTATATTTCAATTCCTGAAAGATGGAATGTTACCCACTGAGGAAGTGCTGTCCAGGCAAACACAGAGGAGGGCAAAGGCGTACACGATCATCAATCCCGAACTATACAAAAGAAGTGTGACCAATGTCCTCCAGCGATGTGTTGACCCGGAAGAAGGGCTTGACATCCTCCGAGATATACACCAAGGGGAATGTGGGCATCATGCCTCGTCCCGGGCATTGGTGGCAAAAGCTTTCCGGCATGGATTCTATTGGCCAAGTGCCTTAGAGCAAGCAGAAGATCTGGTGAGAAAATGTAATGGTTGTCAGAGGTATGCTACCAAGACACATATGCCAATGTCAGAACTCAAAACCATACCAATTACTTGGCCATTTGTCATATGGTGCTTGGATATGGTTGGTCCATTCAAACCAACAAAGGGAAATATGACTCACATTTTGGTCATGGTGGACAAGTTTACGAAGTGGATTGAAGTAAAGCCTATAAGAAAATGTGATGGAGCTACGGCCGCAACGTTTCTCAAAGATATCATGACCATCCAAATTCTATTGGCCAAGTATAACTGATAATGGCAAAAATTTTGCAGAAGGAGCATTTGCGCGTTTCTGCCGAGATAAGAGGATCCGGCTGGACGTAGCCTCGGTAGCCCACCCTGCATCGAATGGACAAGTGGAAAGATCCAACGGATTAATATTATCCGGGATAAAACCCCGGCTCATTGAGCCGCTGCAAAGATCAGTGGGGTGCTAGATAGAAGAACTACCAGCGGTACTGTGGAGTTTAAGAACAACTCCGGATCGATCAACAGGCTATACGCCGTTTTTTCTGGTATATGGGGCGGAAGCTGTATTACCAGCCGACATAGAGCATGATTCGCCTAGGGTCACCCAATACACAGAAGCCGAAGTGCAAGAAGCCCGGCAAAATGATGTTGATCTGCTGGAAGAAGCGAGAGAACTGGCACTGTCCAAATCCGCCATATATCAGCAAAATCTCCGACGCTATCATAGCCGGAAAGTGTGCCCCCGAGTCTTTCGGGAAGGCGATCTGGTGCTCCGGTTGGCACAACGTACTACTGGCATGCATAAATTATCCCCCCCATGGGAAGGGCCATTCATCGTGAGAAAAGCATTGCACAATGATTTTTATTATCTTATAGATGCAAAGCCACAAGAAAAGAACAAGGCGGACAGGTCCGGAGAGGAATCTAAGCGACCATGGAATGTAGCACTACTTCTTTCTTTCTACACTTAGCTAAGAAGTGTACATATCCGAGTCGTCTCATATGTCGGTATGTATGTCGGCAATGAGCTTATCAATGAAATGTTAGTACCTCGAGCAGTAACTCGGGGACTGCCTTAATAATTTTTGTTGTCTCTTGTGTGTTAGCTGGAATAAGTTGTTCTACTTAACTCGGATTAGTAATGTGTGAGCACCAAGAACCCAACTCTTCGACTTGCTGCTGTCCAACAAGAATTGGCTTCATGGCAAGCAAGAGAACAAGTTTGGAATTGCGTAGCACATGAAAAACGACTAATGAAAAGAATTTATTCGAGCCGACGTGTTTTTCGGACTAACCCTATATTTATTTTCAAGTTATTATGCAGTTTTATTTTTGAGCTAAGTCTAAAAGTTTCCCGGTATTGTTAAGACAATTTTTGAAGCTTGGATTCGTAAGTTATAAAACCGAATCAAGGTAGACATGATCCGAGCCAAAAGATTGGGTGAACAAGAAAAAGAAACTCGGGGACTACGCCCAAGTTAACCTGGCATAAGAACTTAGTAGCAAAATATCACATGTGTATGGGATACAGTTCCGCCCGGCATACCAGGGATCTGATAAATTTTCAAGTTATTTGACTTAAGGAGCAGCAGGAGGAGGAAGTTCGGCGTCGTCTTCGCTATCTTCAATATCTGAGGCATCGCCTTGTTTGTCCTCATCCGACCCGTCTTCAGCGTTCTCAGCGTTCTCGTCCCCAGCGGCTTCCAGGAAGCTCGGTCCTTCAACCCATTCATGGATGGGAGAGTATTTGATGTGGCTACGGGCGCAAGCCTAGCGCCGAGCTACCCACTCCGGGTCATTGGTCCATCTGGATCCTGTGCGTAGGCATATAAGGAGGCTGAGATCGATCTTCTCATACCATGTGAGTATGTGATGAAGGATGGTATCAGCTGCGGCACGTCCATCGGACTCTCTCCAGAGGTCGAGCTAGGTCTCAGTCTCCATTAGCTTCTCGACGGGAATCGCGGTGGTCTCCGGGGTATCTTCTCCGGGCCAGAACGTGTTGAAGATGCGAACTGCAACGTCGAGGATATCCTTGACATAGTTCTTGATGAGTTCCACGCGAGATGATAAGCTGACCAACAGGTCCTCCATGTCGTAGGAAATATCCTCACCATCAGGGGCGGTAGGAGTACCCCTCGCTCGGCGGAAATCTGCAACTGCTGCGCTTGCAATAGCAGTGCCCTCAGGAAATTTGCCTGGGAGCAAGACAAAGGAAGAAGGTAAAGAAAAGACATATGAAGTAACCCAAAAAAGTATGTCGGATGAGGGAAGGAACTTACGTGATATATGGCTGAGGATCCGGGTCAACTCCCTGGTGCAATCATCACGTCTCTTGCGAAGTTGCTCAAGCTCAGCGTTTGCCGACCCAAGCTGGATGTCGGATTCCTTGAGTAGCTCTTGGTCCTTGGAGATCTGGAGAGTAAGGCGCTCACGCTCTTCGGTAAAATTCTGGCCAACCTTTTGGAGTTCGGATTGGTGCTGGGCCTTCATCTTCTCCATCTCAGCCTTGAGCCTGGCGATCTCATCGTCCTTGGTCCGGAGGAAGGCGAGCTCATCGTCTTTCTTCTTCAGCTCAACTTGATGCTGCCCTGCTTGTTCGAGAAAATGCAGCATCATATCAGGCATGGACACACTATCCTCAAGCGATGCTGAAATAGTATGTTGACCCGGCAGAGCCGAGGAATGAATGTTTGCCGTGCCAAGGAGAAAAGGAAATGGAAAACACTGTAAGGTCGGACAAACACGACTTACCTTTGATCTGCTCCAAGTTCTTCTGCATAATCTTGTTCTCAGCCTCCATCCCAGCTACGGAAACCGAATGATGAGATTAGTTCGGCAGAGAAAAATGAAGAAAAATGGAGGAGCACCAAGGAATTTTTTTTACCCCTTTTCTTGTGTTCCGCGAGAAGTGCAGCCTGCTTGGCGCGTAGCATCTTATGGGTATCCAGCAGACGTTGGAACTCAGCACTCCAGCGATTGGTGGTCACCTAAAAAAAAATACAGAAACATAAGTTAGCTTGGTGCATATTCGAAGTGTACTAAAATCCGGGCCAAGTGGAACTTAACCCGGCTCTAGGTGTGTGCATATTCGAAGTGTACTAAAATCCGAGCCAAGTGGAACTTAACCCGGCTCTAGGTGTGTGCATATTCGAAGTGTACTAAAATCCGGGCCAAGTGGAACTTAACCCGGCTCTAGGTGTCTACATATTCAAAGTGTACTAAAATCCGGGCCAACTGGAACTTAACCCGGCTCTAGGTGTGTGCATATTCGAAGTGTACTAAAATCCGGGCCAAGTGGAACTTAACCCGGCTCTAGGTGTGTGCATATTCGAAGTATACTAAAATCTGGGCCAAGTGGAACTTAACCTGGCTCTAGGTGTGTGCATATTCAAAGTTCTCATGGAGCTACGCTAATTTTCTAAGAAGCATCCGGCCGAGTAACAAGTTACTCCCCCGGAGGCTCGGGGACTAATGGTTATTATCTACAGCATGTAAAGGAGAAGCAACGTACCTCCATCATCCGCCCCGCGAGGTTAATCGCCTTAGCGGTTGTGTTCATTTGGGCGGAAAATTCTGTGGGGCCGAACTTTTCTGGAAGATCGTCGTTGTGGACGAACTCCACATTGTTCCAGTTCATGACGAACTCAATCAGGCTCGGAGGGTACCGCTCACCGGTGGGCATATGGGGTGCCACCACGCCCTTCGCGTGTGCTTCTTCCTCTCAACCAAGGCAAGGGTTGGGCTGGTGTGCAAAACCATTTGCTGCGCATCAGTTGGCTCGGCAGGGGCATCCTTCGCTGCTGGAGCTTTCTTGGGAAGCATTGATGCTAGGGTACGCTGCCTAGCCTCGACGAATGTTGACTTGGTAGCATCCGGAGCCTTTTTGCCCTTGGCTTGCTAGGAAGAAATAACTACAGCGGATTTCCCCTTAGGAGCTGCTGGGGTAGTTCCTCGCCGAGGTTGAGATGACTCGGACGAGGTGGAAGAACTTGGCGCTGGCGCTCTTGTAGCTGGACTTGGTGCGATTGCTGATTTTCTTGTTGTCGGACTTTGTGCTAGTGCCGGAACGGGTGCTGGTGTTGGTTCGGTTACTGGTACTGGAGCTGGTGCTAGTGCTGGTGTCGTGGTAGTCTCGGTGGCTGCTGGTTGCGGCGATGCCGAAGTTGTGGACGCCGTCGCCTCGGCTGGACCAGTCTCCCCCGCTCCAAGATTACCCTCCTCTTGACGAGGTGGAGCAGAACCCGGAGCAGCCGCGGAACCCTCTGGAATAGGGCTCAGCGGACGTGACTCGTCGTCACGAGGGGGAGAAGGGCTAAGTCGGAGTGGTGAAGAGATGCTAGATCCACTCTGAGGGACCTCCACTGGAGCCCTGCAAAAGAGAATAATGTCAGAAGAGAAATTACAACAATGCAAGGAAGAGCGAGTTACGGAAGGAAAAATGACTTATGCATCCGAGGTTTGGGCCTCCTTGGGTTTCCGAGCCCTTCATGCCGGGGCTTTGCCTGCCGGCTTGGAGGCAGTTTTGTTTTCGGCCTTCTTTCGCCTTTTTGCGGGCTAAGAAGGTCTGGAGGAGGAACTAGGTGCGGCTCCGCGCTTCTTCTTTGGCGCCACCGGAACCGGTTCGCTTGTAGCAAGTGGAGGGTCCTAGTGGATATGCCCACCGGGGTTAGCTGAGGCCGGAAAGGCAAAAGAAAGAGGGACAGCCTCAACAGGTTCAATCACCTCGACATCCGAGTCATCTTCATCATCGGGCCAATCTCTAATAGAAGAGGATTTACCAGTGGGTCGTTTTGTAGCGTCGTTCATAGGGAGAAACATCTCCTGGTCCGGCTCCTCCTCATGCGGGGTCTCTCGGTCCGGCACCCACTTAAGGGTCGGATCTATGCCGTCCTCAAGGGTCTGCTGAAGGAATAGCTGAGAAAAAGAATGAACAACAGAGTCAAAAATGCAACAAAAAACCGACATATAGTTAATCTGAGGTAAGTTTGCACCACGAAGCTTACCGCGGGAGGAATCCTATCATGATAGAAGTGCTCAATTCCCCAGGTCCACTCAGAGGAGAAGTCCTTGTGAGTGGTGAAAAGAGCCTTAACCCGGCGATAAATCTTCGTGTTGCTGAGCTCGAAAGATGAGGTCCGGTTGGGATCGCGACCAAAGCTCATATGGCACACCTTGTGGGTGCTCTTCTGGAGGGGAGAGATTCGGTTGCGCACGAACGTAATCATAGCGTCCTCGTTGTGCAACCCTTGCTTCTTTAGCTCCCCGAACCTCTTGTTGACCTGGTTGGCCAAGGCCGTGGGCTTCTTGGGAACGACATCCCACAGTTCCAGGTTAGGTGGACCCGGAGTATAGGGGAGCAACCGAATCAAATCTTCAGTGCCCGTATTCCGGACATAGAAGAAGGTCCGGGCCCATCCTTTGCAGGAGTCAAGCCCGGTGACCCGGGAGAAAATGGAAGTCCTCTGGGGTGAGATGGACGCAGCTCCGAATTGAGTGAGCTTCTTGTCCTCCGGATCAAGTTGGATGTTGGGGATGACGTTACGACGAAGGCCGAAAAACCGGATCCACAGCTCCTTCGTGGGCCATAGTCCGGCGTAGCCTTCGATCGTAGAAGCAAAGGCAGAGAGGGAGGTAATAGCATTGGCGGGAAGATGGTGCGGCTGGAGTTCATAGGTACTAAGCCAATCCCGAAAGAAGTCGCTCACCGGCAAGCCGAACCCCCGTTGGAAGTGGGACAAAAACACGATGAACTCACCCGGATTGGGTGAGGGGGCCAGTTCGGCGGAAGGGAGACGAGCGGCGACGCCGGCGAGGATGCGCCTGGTCCGGTAAAGCCAGTCAAGGTCATCTTGGCAGACCCAAGACCCGGCCCACGCACCACGGTCCGCCCAGCGGTGTCCTCCTCCATTTCTTGCTTGGCGACGACGAGCTCCTCCTCCGTCATCTCGTATTCGCTACCCTCGCTGGCGCTAGTGGCGGCGGGGGTCAGAGGCCTGGATTGGCGAGGACCCGTGGCGAGGGAGTTGCGTAGCGGTGGCTGCGACGCAGAGGCACGGGGAAGCAATGCGGCGGCAGCGCTGCTACTTGGACAACTGGCGGCGGCGCTGTCGCGGAGAAGAAGAAGAAGGAGAAGAGCAACAGGCAGAGGGGCGCGGAAGGGGAAAAATCCTAAGGGATGCGCCCCTCCGCTATTTAACCACTCCCCCAAGGGGTGAGTGGGATCGCATCCTGCGAATCTGCCACACGCAGTGGCCGTGTATCACCTGCCTCGCCCAATCAGTGGGGAGCCACACGGAAGGCCACAGAGCGGAAATGATCCCATGACGTGACGCTGTGATGCGGTAAACAAGGAGGCAGGCGTGACGTGACCTGCGCACAGTGATAACTGATAATAAATGCGGCGGTTATTGTGCTGGCCCTTAAAATAAGACAACATAATGATTACGCTCCACATGGGTTGGCGTACGAGAGAAGGAAACAAGACCCGGATGGAACCGTGGTACCCCGGCCGGCAAGTGAAAATTTGGAATGTGCAGAGGGAAAGTAAAACCATGAGGTCTGAATTAAAGTGCTAACCCGGCCGACAAGTGAAAACTTGGAATGTGCGAAGGGAACAAAAATCCATATAATCCGAGGTAAAGAGGTAACTCGGCAATAGCGGCTAGAGCTCGGAATTGAACCTGATGTGGCCTTAGCGGCCAAGGCAGCTAAGACCGCACCAGCTTCGGGGCCTAATGTTGGGGGGATACCCCCGGGTAGGGTCACGCCGGGGTATAAAGGCCGAGTTAGCCGAGGTTCGGCAAGGCCAAAGAGGATGCTGGCCGGGTCACCTCAAGGCAGGCCGAATCACGGGGTAACCCGGACCAAGTGGTGTTCGCCTAACTAAGTCTCAACCGACTTAAGTAGTAAGTCGGAAGTGCCTGTTTTACTTGTATGCAGGAACATGTGTGGCCGGATCAACTATGATCTGGGTCACGTCTGGCTTCTAGGAGAAGAAAGGAATCTCGCTGGTCAAAAAGAAGGCCCGGTACGCACTACCTGAGCAAAGCAAGCAAGGGTAGGACCACCGGGGCGTGGCCGACAAGGGTGACGACGCTCGTGTCGGCTGACGCGGGCGCTGCAGAGGCTCACGTAGCCAAAGCATGTTTGACGTGGGGGAAAAGCACCCCGGTCGGCTTACTATTTTAGGAGGAGGCATATTCTCAGGAATATGCCTCCATGTATGCCCTAGGCAGAGACCGAGCCTCCTTTATAAAAGGGGGCTGGGGCTTCTGTAGAAGGAGTTCGGGTTCGACTATTCTGATTTGCCTAGGGTTTTAGGTGTGAACTGTGGGTGAGAGTAAGAGAACTCCTTCTTCCTCCTCTCGCCAATGCAGCTCTAGGAGCACTTGTAATCTTGGAAGCAAAGCAATACAAACTTCTGTGTGGAGAATCACTTCACTATCCCTCCCTGGATTCCCCTAGCATGTATTAGTCCCCACCTTTAGCCTATCCATGGCATCTGCCGTGACACCACCACGACAACCATGCATCGTCATGAGCCATAGTGGAGAAGGAATTTCGTCATGGGTTCTACTGGACCATGATGCTAGAGGATGCCGAGCAAATGGTGAAGGCATGCAACGGTTGAAAACGATTCAGCCAGCAAAAGCACACTCCGGCTGCGGCACTTAAGACAATCCCCATCACCTAGCCATTCACCATCTAGGGTCTGGACATGGTGGGCCCCTTCAAAACGGCACGATCTGGCATGACACACCTACTAGTGGCGGTAGACAAGTTCACCAAATGGATTGAGGAAAAGCCAATAAAGAAGCTGGATGGGCCAACAGTTGTCAAGTTCTTCACGGACATAATCACGAGAATATCATTTTGTGGCCCAAAAGTTGAGACGCCAGTGCACCGCGGTACCCGAGTTGATTTTAATCACCACGATTCGAAAAGTTGGGGCGCCAATTGCTGAGAGGGGTGTTTCGAGTGAATGATGGCCAAACCCAATATTTTCAAATCGCGCCCATTAAGTCAGGATATTCTGTTACACTAGTTCCTGCTGTGCCCCTTCTTCACCGGTGACTCTTCTTAGCCACCCTAAACGTGTCGTAGGGGCAAATCCATTACTGTACTTTCTTAACTCTCGACACTAAATCTAGCTACGGCGGCGGTCCCTTTTCTTCCCTTCCCCGACCCTGAATCTGCCGATGGTGGAGGACCTTTTTTATCCCTCCCCTGACACTGAATCCGGCGGCGGTGGCCTAGCATGTCTTGTAAGGCGAAGGTTGTAGCTACGTTGCCGACTAATTCGGGTCCTTCAGGGCCAGAGTCTGGGGCTCAACGCGAAGCAGCGGTGAGGTCTTCAGCCCTGGTTAGCGAGGAGGTCGGCAAGGATTCTGCTCCCAAGGTACCTACGAGCAGTGGGTTGAAGAGAAAAGCAAGGCCGGCAGTGGATTGTTCGGCTCCGGTGGGCGGATGCGGCACCCAGATCTCGAAGAAAAAGCCCAGGAGAAGGGCGAGAGGTGAATTTTTCTTATGTGTGCCTTATCTTACAAGTAGATTAGTTACGACATAATAGAATCGAATGGACTGAAAAGTTCCCCTTTTTAATCAAATTAGGCACAACTTTGATACAAGGGACCTATATGAGTTCACAGTTCATGTTCGCCAGTACACTGCAAAACTTGATTTTGGTTGCGAGAGGGTTGTGTTCGGGTAAGATGTGCATCTGCTTGTGAATTGCAAAGAGGTTGTGTCTGTTTCGTAGCTGGTAGATATGCTTGCATCTAGGATTCCCTAGGGTTCTATACAGAGGACAAAATTGGTGTGGCGCAACATGAATGATACCTATCAGCAAATTGAGCACTCCCATGAGCTTCAGATGGTTTGGGAGTGTTGTGCAGCTGATCGTAAGGTGAAAGTTGAAGCGATGATTGATGATATGTATGAAGATGCTGGATATCTTGCTGCCAGAGCTTTGGCTCCTAGAGAATACGGACCAATAGATGCTAATCTAGATAAGTTCAGTATACGCATAGAGGTGGATTCATACATGGCAAAACTTGATGAGGGAGTTAGTAAGCCAGATTCGTCATGTACTGTGGAGATCACTATCGATTTCAAAAGCATAACTCTTGATGAAATGAGAGAGATGATAGGTAAGGAAATCAGTATTGGCCCTAAGCAGATGGCACAAATCCGGTGGTGGCATCATAAGAAGCAGCAATTCATAAATGTTTTGGATATTGAAGATCTTATGCAGATTATGCAACGAAAGAAGTGAACCAGGAAGGTGTTCTTCCTTGGTACCTTTCTTGATGTTGTTGAATAGGTTATAGTGGATGTAGAGCCCCCTGTAGTGGCTGAACAGAATGAGGTGGTCGACGTTGATGAGATTTGATGAGAGCTGCTACCCTAGGCTTGTCATATGGACCGCGAGGTTCCCCTGCCTATATTTTTAACATTGACTGGTGTTGCATTTAGAGCATGTTTCTATGATTATGTTTGTCGAGAGATTGCGATATAATGTTGTGCGAGTTTTTGAGATTTTCGGACATGTCACTCACTGAAACCATTGTTGTTGTAATAAGACATAAGTACATTGTAGTTGACATGATTATGTTTCTTAAGATGACGTACCATACTTGTTTCTGTTATTATGTTTATTGGGACATTGCAATGTAATGTTTTGTGGAACCATGACTGGACAAGTGATGCATAAATACATTATAGTTGACATGATTATGTTTCTTGAGATGATATACTGTACTTGTTTCTGTTATTTTTTTGTTGAGAGATTGTAATGTAATGTTTTGTGAAACCGTGACTAGACAAGTGATGCGTAAGTACCTTGTAGTCAACATGATTTTGTTTATTGAGTTGATGTAATATACTTGTTTCTGTGATTATGTTTGTTGAGAGATTGTAATGTGATGTTTTGTGAAACCGTGACTGGACAAGTGATGCGTAAGTACCTTGTAGTCGACATGATTTTTTTTCTTTAGTTGATGTAATATACTTGTTTCTATGATTATGTTTGTTGAGAGATTGTAATGTAATGTTTTGTGAAACCATGACTGAACACGTGATGCATAAGTACCTTGTAGTTTACATGATTTTGTTTCTTAAGATGATGTAATATACTGGTATGTTTTCATTAGGCAATGAAATTGGGATGGAGGGAGTATAGGTTTAATATTTGGAAAAAAATGTATGAAGAGAATACATATTAGGCAGGAGACAGTAATCCAAGGAAAGGGTATGGTATCCATTAAACAATTGTAACATGCCAATCTAGTCATTGTTGCAGCGGTAGAAGGGCTGCTCTCTCTCAATCTCTCTCTCCCCTCACCAATGCTGACGCCGTCGTCGACGGCGACGCATTCGCCATGCTATCCTGGAACGACGAGGATGACCAGTCGAGCATCAACAACCTTCTCTCCGACATCGAGTATTCCTTCCTTGATGTGAGTTCCTCTGTTTTCTCGGGCTAGGATTAGGCAATGGTAAATCTCTTGATCTGAGCTCCATATGTGCATGCAATCATATTCAATTCTAGCTTTGCATTTACCTATAGGTACCACGGATGATCTACGACTACGAATGGGAGGGCCTGGATCTCGATGGAGAAGTGCCATGTGACCATGGGCCAAAACTGAGGAGATATGTTGCATTCGAAGGCTGTAACACTGGGAGAAGGTTTTTGGGTTGTACAAATCAAGTTTGTTTACATTATGTGCAACCGTGACATCAAGAAAAATGTATCATGTATGTTCATAACACTATAGTGTGTTTTTTTAGGTTGGCCCGGTGTGTAAAGTAGTAGAGTGGGTGGATCTTGAGTGGCGAGATGCACTTAAGAAATGTTTGGCACGGTTATGGGAGATGTATGAGTTGGAAAGGTCGGGGAGATTTACTGATGCTTGTGATGCAGCTAAAAAAAATTACAAGCTGTCAGTACGAAATAAGGAGCTGGAACAAGAAATCGAGAATTTGCAGTCAGAACTAAGTGACAGAATCAATGGGAGCTTGGTTGTTGGAACTGCAAAGAAGTTTTAGGATAGTCACAGGTTGCTGATTCACAATGCAGAAAAGGAGAGGGATCAGCTCTAGGAAGTCAAGAAGAAGCTAGAGTACTGCATTGCGGATCTGTTGAAGGAACTGAAGAAGGCGCGCGAGGGTGACCAAGGACATACTACCGAGGATAAAGGAAATTCGAGATGAATAATTTATGTTGGGCCAATGCCTGAAACTAGTTAACTATAAGACTTGTAGTTGCGCTTACTTAACTAAGCCAAACTCAATCCTCGAGCAAATTAATTTCAGACGAACACACATATCGTGCATAGAGTTAACTTCACGCTTACAAAATCACCACTGCAAAGGATAAACTAGGTAGTTCAGTACTAAATAGGCATATGTTGGGTTCAAGCGAGCTTGGCCTAGAGCTGCTTGTTTTCCTCCCTAAGATCATCTAGCTCCTTCAGTACTTTGTCGTGCGCTAGCCGCAGGTTCCAGCACTCCGTCACGGATTCGAGAAGTTGGTCCGTAGCCATATGATTTTCCTTCAAGATCCATTTCATGATTGTCGTCTGCTTCCTAGCCGAGGTGCGACCTTCCATGTGAAGCTTCGCCTAGCCAGCATTTAACTCCTTCAGTTTCTAGCACTTGTCAGAAAGGACCACGAGTTCAGAGCGTAGGTGGTCAAAGGCCAATTTCTGGGAATTCTCCTTCTCCCTTTGGATGGCTATCTTGTCATTTAGCCAGGTCGCCAGGTCCTGGTCAAGCTTTTGCCTCTTTCCCTGCAACAAAAATGCATAGTATGGTTTGTTCACTTCAGCAGAACAAGCTGGTTAACTTCCATAATTAACTGAATCGACTGGTGGCACTGTCATAATTTCAAGGAAGAAGCAATCTAGGACTAATGAACATTTTATGAATCGACTAGTGGCACTATCATAATTTCAATTTCAAAGACAAATAAGGTTTATCTGCAGTTTAGTGTGTTGTGGGGTTTTTCCAATATCACCAAATAGTAGTGGGCTAGTGGCAAACTCATAATGCAGAAACCCATGTCCAGATACATAATGGAAAGAGTACATGGTGTCCATTCATGAACATGAACACCAACACATGTCCAGATAGATAAGGAGTTACCCTAGGATTCTTATTGCACCCTACAATGGGAAGCAGACTTGGGCATTGCTCCCTGAACCGTGAAAATTACAAAAGGAGTGGAGCACGAACTGATATTCGTGCCTCCTCTAACGGGAATCAAACTTGGGCATTGCTCCGATACGCCTCCAAACAAGCCCTTAGCTCCTCGTTCTCTTTCCAAACACCCTCGAGTACGGTGATCCCTCTGCTCATGTCCTCCTTCATCTCTTTCACTGCATCCAAGCAACGGTTCCTGTCATGGTAGGCTCGGATGGCAGGCTTAGTTTCCTCGACGCGTCCTCTGAGTGCCTCGGTGACTTCATCCTGCAGGAGAGTGCACCTTTCCACGAGATTCTTCTTCTGCTCCATGAGCTCGTTGATTATCTTGATGGCTTGTTCTTGCATGTTCAAGTTACGGTCGAGCACTTTCTGCAGCCTCACGACATCACGTGCAAAATCTAGCAAGATCTCCTTCTGCACAGATAATTGCTTCCATAGACTCTCATTAGCTTGGGTGAGGGAGCGTGCAAGCTCATTTTGGTTGTCAATCTTGGCACTGATCGCGACCACCTTGTCACAGTACTCAGCCTTCGATCGCTACACCATTCATGTTAATTGGAATAGAAATTCTATAATTACACTCTAGGTTCCAGGTGAATACCAATACAGATCAAAAAATCCCCGTTGAATCTATGGACAGCAGTGTTAAAAATGGACCTAGAGATCTATTCATAACCACGATAAACTAATCCTAATCACAAAAAATCCATAGTGAATCTATGAACAGCGGTATTAAGGAAAGACCAAGAGATCCAATCATATTCCTGAAAACTAATACAACTCGCAAAAGAAGAAGAAAAAAACCAATGCGGGGCATACACGATCTAAGAAATCCACATCACAACTCAGAGAAATAATAGTGTGGAGGTTTGCTACCTCGCTGAGACGTGGAACGGGACCAAACGGGTCCTGCAACGCCTCCGTAGTGGTGGATTCTGGATCCACGGCTAGCATGTAATATGTAGAAGAGGAAGAGAAAGAAGAAGAAGAAGAAGAAACAAGAAGAAGAAGAGTAAGATCATAATGGAGAAGGAGATGGAGAAGAAGTAGAATAAGAATATCGTACCGGGAGGAGCCCTCGCCTACTAGAACATTCGGCGCTATTGTCAGGAGAGATTGGGCCTTGGTGAGAGGGGGATTGAGGGGATGGTAGAGCAAGAAGTGTCTCGCGGTGATCTCTCTCCTTTTTCTTCACGAGGATGGTCGACCGGCCTCTCCTCAGGGGAGCCATGGCTTGCAGGGTGAGGTAGGTGGCGGCAGGAGGAAGAAGATAGTGATTAGTGTGGGATAAGAGTCAAGGAGTACATGTCGTGGTCCAGTAGTACTACTACTATTATACAAGACCACCGTGTACGGTTTACCTTCTCAAAGAAGCCAGGAAGGCAGGGATAGGGAATCGATGGGACTTGTCTTTATTGCGATGGACAGTTCAATGGTCTTTGGTGCCTCCTAAAATCCAGTATATAATAAGAGGAGTGCGAGCCGGGTGGTAATCACGGGCATCAGCGTGCATGTCCCGCGTGCATGTGTCACGTGTTGATGGGGCAATGACGCACGCAACTGCTGCACGATCACGTCGGCACGTCGAACTCTGTTGAACTCCACGTCGACAGGCACGCACGGGATATTTATGAGTCTAGAATACGCCGTGCCACTTTTGTTGTGATCAAATTATGTTTAGTACACGAGATATTACATTTTTTTGATAATCTACAAATGCACGAAACCGCTGCTCATCCTTGATCAGATCGGCACCCAACTCTGTGTACCCGCCATCGACCATTCGGAACAACTTCCTCGAGCACGATGCCCCCTCGCCGTGGCAATGGCAGGTCCAAGCCATCCATTGACCATCCTGCATCCCTGGCTCTTCGCTGCATCATTCACGCTCGCGAGTCGCCTACTGAGGCAGCACGTCATGTCCGACCGTTCCAGGATCCATCGACATCGACACTCGAGGACACTGCAATGTCGAAGCTTGTACAAGCCGCGCAGGAGGAGCATGGGGTACCTGCAGCGACGGACGGGCGCAAAGCAGTAGCCAGGACGGGGTCGCGTGTTGCACCGGTGAGTACGGACAAGAAGAGGAACGAGAAGAAGACCAGGAAGAAGAGAGGAGACAACTATTTGGACGAGTCTGACTCGGCCAACGAGGAGGCGTTCATCGATCAGTTTGAGGCAGAAGCAGAGGAGAGTGACGTGGACCCATGGGACTACGAAGAGGAGGTGGACTCCGACAAGGAGATAGCGCGCATATACGAGGAAGGGGGCGGTGTCGAGTCATCAGAGGAGGACACCGACGATGGCGATGGCAAGGAACAAGGTGTTGATGAAGACAAGGACGAACCGGAAGACGAAGATGACAGCTTCTTCGAAATATGATCATTTATTTTATTTATTTTATTTAGATGGATTTTCCCTTGTTTATGGGGGTAAAGTATCGGTGGCACGGATAAACCATGCATAGAAAAAGTGGAGAAGGGAGGGGTTATCCTGCCCGTTGGATCACAGAGGATCAACAATTGGTGGAGACGATCTGCGTGACATCTGTGTCAGCCAATCAGGGCGTAGCACCCAGAGTGAGCACATGTTTGGGCTTTTGTGAGATTTATCACCAAGAGAGAGGGAAAACCTGATTAGTATAAAAAAACCAAGGGCAAGACAGAATAAGGGATTCAAATAGAAAATAGAAAGAGTAGGCATTGCATGTCTGTTCTTTTCAAAAACCACATATGGATCCACCGTTGTCATTGAAATGTGTATTGTTTCATTAACCACATCTAGAGTCATTTCATGTGTGTTCTTTTCACAAACCACATATGGATCCACCAGTGTCATTGCTTGTGTGTTCTTTTCATTAACCACATATGGATCCACCAGTTTCATTGCATGTGTGTTCTTTTCATTAACCATAGCTAGAGTCATTGCATGTGTGTTCTTTTCACTAACCACATGGATCCACCAGTGTCATTGCATATGTGTTCTTTTCATTAGGCACAACTAGAGTCACTAGATGTATGTTCTTTTCACAAACAACATATGGATCCACCGGTGTCATTGAATGTGAGTTATTTTCATAGACCACATATGGATCCACCGATGTCATTGGTGGTGGATCCACCAAAGTTCATTGCATGTGTGTTCTTTTCGCAAACCACATATGGATCCACCAGAGTTCACTACATGTATATTCTTTTCATTAACAACATCTAGGGTCATTGCATGTCTGTTCTTTTCACAAACCACATGGATCCACCAGAGTCATTACATGTGTGTTCTTTTCATTAACCATAGCTAGAGTCATTGCATGTCTGTTCTTTTAAACAACCACATATGGATCCACCAGTTTCATTGAAAGTGTGTTCTTTTCATTAACCTCATATGGATCCCCTAGTGTCATAGCATGTGTGTTCTTTTCATTAACCAAAGATAGAGTCATTGCATGTGTGTTCTTTTCACAAACCACATATGGATCCACCAGAGTTCATTGCATGTCTGTTCTTTTCACAAACCACATATGGATCCACAAGTGTTCATTGCCTGTCTGTTCTTGTCACAAACCACATATGGATCCAGAAGTGTCATTGCATGTGAGTTCTTTTCATTAACCACAGCCAGAGGCATTGCATGTGTGTTCTTTTCACTAACCACATGGATCCACCAGTGTCATTGCATGTGTGTTCTTTTCATTAACCACAGCAAGAGTCACTGGATGTATGTTCTTTTCACAAACGACACATGGATCCACCAGTGTCATTGAAATGTGTATTCTTTCATTAACCACAACAAGATTCATTTCATGTGTGTTCTTTTCACAGACCACATATGGATCCACTAGTGTCATTGCATGTGTGTTCCTTTCATTAACCAAAGCTAGAGTCATTGGATGTGTGTTCTTTTCACAAACCACATATGGATACAGCTAGAGTCATTGCATGTTTGTTCTTTTCACAAACCTCATATGGATCCGCCATTATCATTAAACTATGTATTCTTTCTTTAACCACATCTAGAGTCATTTCATGTGTTTTTTTTCCACAGACCACATATGGATCCACCAATGTCATCGCATGTGTCTTCTTTACAAAAACCACTCTGGTGGATCCACCAGTTTCAATGCATGTGTGTTCTTTTCATTAACCACATATGGATCCACCAGTGTCATTGCATGTGTGTTCTTTTCATTAACCAAAGCTAGAGTCACTGGATATATGTGTTCTTTTCACAAACCACATATGGATCCACTAGAGTTCATTGCATGTCTCTTCTTTTCACAAACCACATATGGATCCACCATTGTCATTGAAATGTGTATTCTTTCATTAACAATCATTTCATATGTGTTCATTTCACAGACCAGATATGGATCTACCAATATCATTACATGTGTGTTCTTTTCAAAAACCACATATGGATCCACCTGTTTCATTGCATCTGTGTTCTTTTCACAAACCACATTTGGATCGATCATTGTCATTGCATGTGTGTTCTTTTCATTAACCATAGCTAGAGTCACTAGATGTATGTTCTTTTTCACAAACCACACATGGATCCACTAGTGTCATTTGAATGTGTGTTCTTATCATAGACCACATATGGATCCACCAGTGTCATTACATATGGATCCACCAGAGTTCATTGCATGTGTGTTCTTTTCACAAACCACCTATGGATCCACCAGTGTCATTGCATGTGTGTTCATTTTATTAACCACAGCTAGAGTCATTGCATGTCTGTTCTTTTCACAAACCACATATGGACCCACTAGAGTTCATTGCATGTCTATCCTTTTCATTAACCACAACTAGGGTCATTGCATGTGTTTTTTTTTCACATACCACATATGGATGCACTAGTGTCATTACATGTGTGTTCTTTTCATTAACCATAGCTAGAGTCACTGGATATATATGTTCTTATCACAGACCACATATGGATCGACCAGAGTTCATTGCATGTCTGTTCTTTTCACAAACCACATATGGATCCACCATTGTCATTGAAATGTGTAATCTTTCATTAACCACATCTAGAGTCATTTCATGTGTATTCTTTTCACATACCACAAATGGATCCACCCGTGTCATTGCATGTGTGTTCTTTTCAAAAACCACATATGGATCCACCAGTTTCATTGCATCTGTGTTCTTTTCATTAACCAAATATAGATCCACTAGTGTCATTTCATGTGTGTTCTTTTCCTTAACCAAAGCTAGATTCATTGTATGTGTGTTCTTTTCACAAACCACACATGGATCCACCAGATTTCATTGCATGTATGTTCTTTTCACAAACCACATATGGATCCACCATTGTCATTGCATATGGATCCACCAGAGTTCATTGCATGTGTGTTCTTTTCACAAACCACCTATGGATCCACCTGTCATTGCATGTGTGTTCTTTTCATTAACCACAGCTAGAGTCATTGCATGTCTGTTGTTTTCACAAACCACATATGGAACCACCATTTTCATTGAAATGTGTATTCTTTCATTAACCACATCTAGAGTCATTTCATGTTTGTTCTATTCACAGACCACATATGGATCCAACAGTGTCATTGCATGTGTGTTATTTTCGGAAACCACATATGGATCCACCAGTTTCATTGCATGTGTGTTCTTTTCATAGACCACATATGGATCCACTAGTGTCATTACATGTGTGTTCTTTTCAAAAACCATAGCTAGAGTCCACCAGAGTTCATGGCATGTCTGTTCTTTTCACAATCCACATATGGATCCACCAGAGTTCATTGCATGTCTGTTCTTTTCATTAACCATAGCTATAGTCATTGCATGTGTTTTCTTTTCACAAACCACGTATGGATGCACCAGTGTGATTGCATGTGTGTTCTTTTCGTTAACCATAGCTAGAGTCACTGGATGTATGTTCTTTTCACAAACCACATATGGATCCACCAGTGTCATTGCACGTGTGTTCTTTTCACAAACCACATATGGATCCACCTGTGTCATTTCATGTGTGTTCTTTTCATAGACCACATATGGAGTCGCCAGTGTCATTGCATGTGTGTTCTTTTCAAAAACCACTCTGGTGGATCCACCAGTTTCATTGCATCTGTGTTCTTTTCATTAACAACATATGGATCCACGAGTGTCATTGCATGTGTGTTCTTTTCATTAACGAAAGCTAGAGTCACTAGATGTATGTTATTTTCACAAACCACATATGGATCCACCAGAGTTCATTGCATGTCTGTTATTTTCACAAACCACATATGGATCCACCGTTGTCATTGAAATGTGTATTCTTTTATTAACCACATCTAGAGTCATTTCACGTGTGTTCTTTTGACAGACCACATATGGATCCACCAGTGTCATTGCATGTGTGTTCTTTTCATTAACCAAAGCTAGAGTCATTGCATGTCTGTTCTTTTCACAAACCACATATGGATACAGCTAGAGTCATTGAATGTCTGTTCTTTTCACAAACCACATATGGATCCACCATTGTCATTGAAATGTGTATTCTTTCATTAACCACATCTAGAGTCATTTCTTGTGTGTTCTTTTCACAGACCACGTATGGATACACCAGTGTCATTGCATGTGTGTTCTTTTCACAAACCACATATGGATCCACCAGTTTCATTACATGTGTGTTCTTTTCACAGACCACGTGGATTCACCAGTGTCATATCATGTGTGTTCTTTTCACAAACCACAGCTAGAGTCCACTAGAGTTCATTGCATGTATGTTCTTTTCACAAACCACATATGGATCCACAAGAGTTCATTGCATATCTGTTCTTTTCATTAACCAAAGCTAGAGTCATTGCATGTGTGTTCTTTTCACAAACCACATATGGATACAGCTAGAGTCTTTGCATGTCTATTCTATTCACAAACCACATATGGATCCACCATTGTCATTGAAATGTGTATTTTATCATTAACCACATCTAGAGTTATTTCATTTGTGTTCTTTTCACAGACCACATATGGATCCACCAGTGTCATTGTATCTGCGTTCTTTTCAAAAACCAAAGCTAGAGTCATTGCATGTCTATTCTTTTCACAAACCACAGATGGATCCACCATTGTCATTGAAATGTGTATTCTTTCATTAACCACATCTAGAGTCATTTCATGTGTGTTCTTTTCATAGACCACATATGGATCTACAAGTTTCATTGCATGTGTGTTCTTTTCAAAAACCACTCTGGTGTATCCACCAGTTCCATTAAATGTGTGTTATTTTCATTAAACACATATTGATCCACCAGTGTCATTGCATGTCTGTTATTTTCTCAAACCACATATGGATCCAACATTGTCATTTAAATGTGTAATATTTCATTAAGCACGTCTAGAGTCATTTCATGTGTGTTCTTTTCACAGACCACATATTGATCCACCAATGTCATTGCATGTGTGTTCTTTTCAGAAACCACATATGGATCCACCAGTTTCATTGCATGTGTGTTATTTTCACAAACCACATATGGATCCACCATTGTTATTGCATGTGTGTTCATTTCATTAACCACACCTAGAGTCACTCGATGTATGTTCTTTTCGCAAACCACACATGGATCCACTAGTGTCATTGTAAGGTGTGTTATTTTCACAGACCAAATATGGATCCACCAGTGTCATTGCATATGGATCCACCAGAGTCCATTGCATGTGTGTTCTTTTCACAAACCACCTATGGATCCACTAGTGTCATTGCATGTGTGTTCTTTTCATTAACCACGGCTAGAGTCATTTCATGTATGTTCTTTTCACGATCAACATATGGATCCACCAGTGTTCATTACATGTCTATTCTTTTCATTAACCACAGCTAGAGTCATTGCATGAGTGTTCTTTTCACAGACCACATATGGATCCACCAGTGTCATTACATGTGTGTTCTTTTCACAAACCACATATGGATCCACCAATTTCATTGCATGTGTGTTCTCTTCACAGACCACATATGGATCCACCAATGTCATTGCATGTGTGTTCTTTTCACAAACCACAGCTAGAGTCCACTAGAGGTCATTCCATGTATGTTCTTTTCACAAACCACATATGGATCCACCAGTGTCATTGCATGTGTGTTCTTTTCACTAACCACAGCTAGAGTCGCTACATGTGAGTTCTTTTCACAAACCACATATGGATCCACCAGTGTCATTGCATATGTGTTCTTTTCACATACCACATATGGATCCACCAGTGTCATTGCATGTGTGTTCTTTTCACAGACCACATATGGATCCACCAGTGTCATTGCATGTGTGTTCATCTCACAAACTACATATGGATCCACTAGTGTCATTGCATGTGTGTTATTTTCACTAACCACAACTAGAGTCATTGCATGTGTGTTCTTTTCACAAACCACATATGGATCCACCAGTGTCATTACATGTGTGTTCTTTTCATTAACCAGAGCCAGAGTCATTGCATGTGTTTTCTTTTCACTAACCACATGGATCCACCTGTGTCATTGTATGTGTGTTCTTTTCATTAACCACAGCTAGAGTCACTAGATGTATGTTCCTTTCACAAACCACACATGGATCCACTAGTGCCATTGAAATGTGTGTTGTTTTCACAGACCACATATGGATCCACAAGTTTCATTGCATATGGATCCACCAGAGTTCATTGCATGTGTGTTCTTTTCACAAACCACATATGGATCCACCAGTGTCATTGCACGCGTGTTATTTTCATTAACCACAGATAGAGTCACTGGATGTCTGTTCTTTTCACAAACCACATATGGATCCACCAGTGTCATTGCATGTGTGCTCTTTTCACAAACCAAATATTGATCCACCAGTGTCATTTCATGTGTGTTCTTTTCATAGACCACATATGGATCCACCAGGGTCATTGCATGTGTGTTCTTTTCAAAAACCAATCTGGTGGATCCATCAGTTTCATTGCATGTGTGTTCTCTTCATTAATCACATATGGATCCACTAGTGCCATTGCATGTGTGTTCTTTTCATTAACCAAAGCTAGAGTCACTGGATGTGTGTTCTTTTCACAAACCACATATGGATCCACCAGAGGTCATTGCATGTGTGTTATTTTCACAAACCACATATGGATCCACCAGTGTCATTGTATGTGTGTTCTTTTCATTAACCACAGCTAGAGTCATTGCATGTGTGTTCTTTTTACAAACCACATATGGATCCACCAGAGTCATTTGCAAGTGTGCTCTTTTCAATGATAGCCTTTGGCCACAAACAATCGGGATGCAGAGCTAACCAGCAACCGCTCCGGGCTTCTAGAAGACCAGATCCCCGATTTTTAGGCGCCATTGTATCGGGGTGCGTGGATGATCCGTGAGAAGTCTATTCTACGAACTGACTGGCAGTGGCATCCACGACTAGGCCTACGTCCTTGCCCTTATCTCCTTAACCTCGGGGCCGAAGCTCAGATCTTGTTTCTTCATCGCCATGGAGAGGGAGAGACCCAAACTCAGCTTGGACGGGGCTCAGATGTTCGCCCACTACGACATACTCGCGTAGCTGTTCGCGAGGCTTCCGGTCGACTTCGAGCTCAGCTACGCCGGGGTTCCTATTGCACCGCTCTTGTGCGACAACGCATTGGCGAGGCAGATCGAGGAGCATCGCCGTGAACTGCCGGAGTGGAAGAGGGAAATGGCACGGTACTCACGCATGAGCGCGTACTAGCGAAAGGTGTTCAAGAAGGAGCAGATTGCGTTGATTGAGCTGTGCAGAACCCACCGGCGGGAGATCCACCCGGATCTGCGCAACCCCGAAGGGAGGCAGTGCTTATGGGCATTGCCTGGGTGTACAACCTCCACCGTTATCAATGCGGCGTGCCGTGAAGAATCCGGGAATGTCGGCATCGATTTTGACACGGAGGAGGCTGACGGCGAAACGGACAATGTCGTCGATGATGGAGACTGCGGGAGCATGATAGTCGATTAGGGCTTAAGCATAAATTAAATCTATGTATGGTATCTTAATGCCCTCTTTGGATCTGGGTCACTTGAGTCATAGTTGATTATCGTCATAATCTATATATGCTGGCCATGTTTTAGGTGTCTTTGTCTTTGAAACTAGTCGAAACTCGTCTGATCCTGAAAATAAAGTTCGCGCGTTCCTGGCATATCGGACGGGAAAATACGCTAACTCTGCTCCTAGCACTTGATGGCACAACCATAATTTGGAGTGCGCTAGAGGAGAAGGGGTCGAGCGTGTTGTAATAATGTACTACTCCTGTCCAGATATAACTGACTTAGTTTTTTTAGATATTTAAATGTATCTATACCCAAAACATGTCTAGATACATACGATTCTACACAAATTCAAGTCACTTAGTTCTAGACGGAGGGAGTAATAATATTTTTTGAGGAATAGTTTCTGATGGCATATATTGGCCATGTTTTAGGTTTCTCTATCATTCAAACTAATCAAAAGTCATCAAATTCAGAACAAATAAAGTCATTGCGTTCATATCTGATAGGACAATATGCTGACTCTACTACTTGATGACACAGCCATAATTCTGGAGTGCGCTAGAGGATATGGGAATCCAAGGGAGATGGGAACTAGTAGCTGTGTCCATACGCAGGTAAAAAATTAATGTAATAATATTTAAAAAATTGTAATCTGGTCCACATGATCCCATCACAGACACGTTGCACGCGCCAGATATAAATAAAGACGACACAAGTAGTTTAGTTTCAATGATATAATTCAACATACGACGTTACTGTGCCCGCATCTTTGTTCTCATTTTATTAGTCTGCTAGCCCACACTGCATTAAGCAATATTTGATGAGGATGAAAAAATGATAAAATGGCAAATAAAACAATTTTTAAGCTTACCTTTCATCTGGAGAATCATACAAAGATAAAATTGGTAGGGATTTATTATTTCTACTGCAGTTAGCCGAAAGATCCTCAAGAACATCCTCAATCACCCCTGCAACTTCTTCATATTCTAATACACCTCCATTATTTTCCCTTTCCTCCTCGTTCCGCTTACCCTTTTGTTTCTTTTCACACCCTTTTCTCGCTGGCACCTCCACTTCTTCATAAATTGGCTACTTACCTACGTTTTCCTCCGAGTGCTCATCACTTTTTTCCTCCACATGCTGCACTTCCTCAAGTTCTTTGTCTTTGTGCTACTCTTCCTCCAGTTCTGGATAAGAAGCCTCATTTTCTGCCACCGGGATGTGAACAGGGACAAGATCATGTGTAACTGGGTTTTTGCACAACCTCTTGATATGGCTGAATCCACCACACGTTTGCATTTCCTTTTCCTAGCTCCCAGCCTTGAACCTTTATCAGTGGAGGCTTCGATCATTAGCTTTCTAGGCCTCCCAGGTGGCCTCCTACGAACTGGTGGTTGAAGTTTGAACCCTCAATCGACAATCTCCCAATCATTTTCATCAGCCATAGGTGGTACGTTTTCTGCATAAGTTGCAGCAATCTTGTCCATGGAGAAATAGTTATCGACATAGTTCTTTATTTCAGCTCAGCTACCTCTAAGCTTTAAGATGAAGTACATTGCATGGTGACATGGTAGACCAGTAATCTGCCACTGCCTGCATGAACAAGTCTTGTTTCCAATGTCTATAGTGTACCTCCATTCACTTCCACGCTTGTATTCTGCATAAACCTCAGCCAATGTTCTGGAACTTCTAACCATCCTCATCTTTATAGTTCTCATTTCCCTGGTTCTTGCATTCAGTAACATAACCACCTTTGGAACTATTTTATGGCCTAAAAAATTTCTTGCACAAATTATTTGCCTTAAATCTACCTTCACCATTATGCACTGTCTTATTGCATCCAACAAAATAACAATTCCAAGTGTCTTCATGCCTGAAATCTTAGCATTGAAACTCTCTGCCAAATTATTGCAAACAAAATCCACCTTGCTTAACTCACCAAACTTTCTTCTGGCCATAGCTTGGTGTGATGTTCTTGAAGGTATTTTTTCACCTTTGACACTACATACATGTTTTGCAAGTAAGTAGCATGTGTGCTTGGGGTGTATGCGTATGTTGATCGCCACAAGTCCTCTGGAAAGATCTTTCCTTTGAACTTCTTCGTGAATTTAGTAGCAAGGTGCCACATGCATTCCCTATGCTCAACCCCAGGAAACACAACATCAACAGCATTCTCAAGACCCTTGCATGCACCAGTGTGTATCACCAAGCCTTCAGGGTGACCAATTAATTCTCGTAGTCTCTGCATGAACCATGTCCAACTTTCATTTGATTCACCCTCATGAACAGCATAAGCTACGGGTAGAAGCCAATTATGCGCATCCAAAGCACAAGAAGAAGCAACATGTCCCCTAAACTTCCCTGTTAAAGAAGTTGCGCCTATTGCCAAGTATGGTCTATAGCCGTCTAGGAACCCCTTCCAGCATGCCTTCAGGCAGACAAAACATCTCCTGAAGCATTTCTTATTTGCCTGCTTATACTTGACCCCCCTCGAGACCTTTTCTCTTCCTTTCACAACCTCGTAATCGATGTCAACAACACAACCAGGTGATGTTTTCTCTACCTGAGCTCTGAAACTATACAATATGTGAAAACTGTCATTCCACTTGCCTTGAATGAAGTCTAGAGCCATCTCCTTCCCATCAAAGACTCTGTGGTATGGAATTAGATCGTTAAACTTTTTGCTAATCTTTGCTCTGAGTTCAGCAGGTATAATGTTATGATCCTGCCTCACCCAGTCCAGTACAATAGCAGCAATCCACTTGGTAGTGGTCGGTCTAATTTTATCACTTAAAGAAGTATTAGTGCAGTTGTGTTTCTTCGTGTTTGCTTTGATCTGCATTTGATAAGAATCCAAATAATTCAGAGCTAATTATCAGCAGAGTAAATATGAGAAAGACTGAAACTAAATGTAGCTATTGCAACCTGAAATGGGTGTCCACCCCGCATTGGACATGCATGTAATCTCCATTTACACACATTACTTTCCATACAATGCACCCAAAATATCTTTTTGTCGCTCTTTTCAATGATAAATTCGAACCCGACTCTGATTGCATAGGTTGCAACTGCATATCTGCAGTCCTCCACATTCTCAAAGACAGTCCCCTCATCAATTGTAGGATTGTCCCTGTCAAAGTGTATCACTGGCCTATTCTCGTCTTCATCGTCGTATCTACATCCCATTTCCACATATTCACATTCCTCTTCCTCATCAGTCCCATAGTCAGGATCAAATTTCAAATCAACCAAATATTCCCTACTGTCCATCCTACTAGGGACAACAGCCATGTCTGGATATGCTTTCTCATCATCATCCGCACCACCACTGTACAGATGTCCTGCGGTTACCAACACATATCCTCGCCATCACCACGGGACTAGAAACGATAATTGGGGTATGAAGAAAAGGAATCATAGTTCTTACCCTTCAATGTGAACGCACGACACCTTCTTTGGGCTCCATACCTCCAAAGCTCTGTAGCCGCTTCCTCTTCCACTGTTTCGTTCATCTCTGTGCTCTCCAGACTTGAAGGAGATTCCGTGCTCTCCAGCCGCGCAGGACCCATATCCGTGTTCTCAAGCCTCACAAGATCCATCTCCGAGCGAGATCCGGATCACCAGCATCATTGGGCGCCTAACCCAACGGCCGACTCTCGGTTTTCGTTTCCAGACGTGCCTGGGCAGTGTACGGTAGCAAGGAGATAGGGAAGGGAGGGGAGGGGATGTGAGGGGATGGCAGGGCAGGGAGGGTGGGAGGACGACGGACTAAGGGGCAGATGAGAGAAGTGCACGGCTGAACGGAGTGGTGGCGGCAGGAGCATTGGAGCGGAGCGGAGCTGGTTGCGAAAAAACATGGAAAATTGCACAATAATGTGTTGGTGGGAGGCACTAGCCCTTGAACCTGGGATGCGCGCCGTCGAAGGTGGAGGAGGCGGGCCCGCCAGTCAGAAAACATGCCACATCGTCATCCCCTGTTTCTGATGCCCTTTAAAAAAAGAAAACATGTCACGTCGTCATCCTCTGTTTCTGATGGTGTTTCTACAATTTGACGGTACATAGTGGCGTAGAAATAATATCGTATAAACATAAGGGCAAAGTCGTCAACATTTCTAAAATGAAACCCGGTCTCCTACCTGTCTTGGTATATTGCCCGATGAGGTGGATAGCCAGGACCGATCTTTTTAATGCGTTCGCACTCTTATGCTGAGAAGGGAAATAAAGATTGAGCGGTTAATGCAACGAGTGTCGAATTATTACCCTCTAAGGAAATGGGAGATGATTATTTTCATGCGTGCCCATAGTCCAAACCTACTGTCAGTCTATCACTCCCCTTCTCTGACAAACCACAGTTCACCTTGCACAGCTCCTCCACGCCACACCACCTAGGGTAACATGGCTCGCCTAAGCAGCCACCGCCGCCGCTGCGAGGGTCACCAAAATTAGGTTATTTAGCCCCTCTAAGGTCTACTTCAAGGCTGGTCTCCCATTGCCCTGCCAGGCCTATGAGTTCGCTAAATGTGCTGAATCGGCCGCGGGCACGGTGTCGGTGTCGTCGGCGCCGGATGCGGCAAGCAGGGCCAAGAGAGCGATGTGGAGAAATCACACGGTGGCATTACGGCATGCTCTAGGCAGTGGGAACAGGATACGTATCAAATCGTTCATGAGAGCATGCCACCAAGGGTACACACCCTTGAATAGGGCAGTGCCAAGCGTCTACACTCAGCATGTTGTATTGTTCGATAGCTGGAGCCGGCGGCGGGCATTAGCTCAGCGCCGGAATTCAGGTTCTAGTTCACACGGACCCTATGATCCCAAAAAGAAGATGCTGAATTTCAGTTTCGAAGAAATCGTTGCGGCGGCGCGGATATTCCTACTGAACCAGCAGTAGCGCACGTAGAGCGGTCGTGCATGAACGATGAAGATTTCTTGTAGTTTGGCGGGAAGGCAATATATCAGTTTGGGTTAAATGATCAAATAACTTATGTCCTCTCAAGGCAGTTGGCCAGCCAATTTTTCTCGTGGAGATCTGCAGTTTCTTCAGTGTAGAATAGTTAAGTTCAGACTGAAGAATGGCTTTTGTAGATGAAAATGCTGATGAATTTTTCTATAAACTAGTAGGAAGTTTATCCCACTTTTGTGCAGGTATAAGACCCTTTTGTATGGAAGTACTACTGTTGTAAGCAAATAATATCAAGTATCTATTTCCTTCAATTACTAGTCAGGGTTAAATCTAGTTAACTGGCTTTTTTATCCCAGACAGATAAAATTCAGACGATAGTTTATGTACAGATTTTGTGTCTGCTGTCTGTGTTGTAAACCATTTTTCCTTTGTCTTGTGTTGTCTGCAAAATGGTCCTGCAGTTCAACGTGTTACAAATCTAGCTACCTTGTACTTGAAGAGGAGATGGACTACATTTTCATGGCATCCACAGAATTGACATTGCTCATTGCCAGACCACCTCTTTTCATGAGGTTGTCCTTGGTTATTCACAGAAATTATAAAGCACGGTGTTCAACTACATTGATTCAAACTATTACACACACACTACATCAAATTCATTACCCACACATACTACATCGATTCAAACTATTACACACACATACTACTTCAAATTCATTACCCACACATACTACATCGATTCAAACTATTACACATTTTTAGTCGATGCTAACTTCCTGCTACGCTCTCCATACTACAAATTCATTAGCCACACATACCACGGCAATTCACTAGAGCTCTGTCTTCACTCGAGGGAAATTAGAACCACCAGCTTTTCCAAGCCCAGTTCCCCCACCGAAATTGTGTGCGCCGTCGCGAAATGGTGGTGGTCCTGTGCCATCGATCCTTCGAGGCCAACACTGCAGGCGACGAGGACGCTTTCTAGTAGCCTCTTTGGGGCCCTGAATGCCATGTACCGATTCCAGAACCTCCTCTAGGTGGATGATGACCGGGTGCTTCCAGCAAAGTTGTCGCCTTGTCCTGCTTGGAATCTGCATCTCGTACATCTTAGGAACAGCGTTAGGATCTTTCAGCCACGCCTTTACCTCGTTGACCCATCTGTCGCTCGGTGGCACGATTTCCACCAGCTCGCCGCCAAGGCTAATGATGACCTGCTTGAGGGCCTCCGGCTCCCAAGCATCCAATGGGAGGCCGTCAAAGCCTAGTTTGGAGAAGAAATGAAGCTGCCCCAAGTGATCGTACAACCCACAAGCGCGATGCCAATGCATGAAGCTCATTTTCTCCCTGCAGCACTCGAAAGAACGGGAAGAATGCAGAACACGCTCGGTGTCTGAGCTGTGCTTGAACAGGACGAAAAAATCGAATGGCGGCGTACATACCTCAATCTTGACCTTATTTCGTCTGATCCCAAAACGAGACCTGAAAGCCGACAACAACTCTGCCGGCAACATAGCGGGATGGACGCCCAGCACGGTGGCCAAGAGAGCATGGTCGTCGAACTGCTGTGCTAAGGTTACCATGCCTGGGGTGCGCGGTAGCATGCAACTGCTCGAGGTCGGTCACCAACCAGGATCACCTGACGGGACACGCTCCGTCATGCGAGAAGGACTAGCTAGAGGCAAGATATTAGTTCAGGACGCGAGGCTCCGATACGGCGGACGATGCGACAACGATGGCTACGAGCTTCGATTAGAGGCGTGGGAGGTTGACCGGACATGGCAGGGACACAAATTAGAGCAAGTGTGAGCTCTGATCTGAGACGAACAGCTGAAGCTGAGCAAAGGTTATGGGGAGGGGAGCAGGGGAGAAGAGTAGAGCAGAGCAAAGAAATAGATCTGGTCCACTCAGGGATCTCGTCCACGCAGGGGTATACTAGTCCACGACCGCAAAAGATAACGGGGAATACTGACAGGGCGGTCCAAGAAGAGTTGACCTAACGGTGGTATTTGAGTTCAACCGTTTTTCGTCTGGTTCAAACGACCATTTGGCCGTTAGATTTGTATCACCCCCATTTGGCCCTTCTAGACAATTGGCGATGCTCCTACGGCCCTTCCGTGAGATTGATGACAACTCGGGTACCGGGATGCACTCGCCCAGGAAGTTTGGTACCGCAAACCAACAATCTCCGTAATCACGTGCTCTGTCTACCCCAACAACATCATCATCGACAATGGCACAAACTTCACCAAAGGGGCCTTCGCATGCTTCTGTGGAGAGAAGGGCATCTATGTGGACCTCACCTCCATGGCTCCCCCCTAGTCCAATGGGCAATGTGTCAGGGGGATGACCCCCGGATAGCCTAACCAGACAAGAACTACAGTAGTCGGTCCGCGTCTGGTTGGTTGAGCGCAGCTGGACATGGGCAAATCATACCGTCTACTCTATGGTAGCCGGAACCAGGAAGGGCGACAAGGTTCAGGACCGGCTACATGGACGTAGCCGGATACAATCAGGAGGACAGAGCGACGTGCTGCACAGTGCGCAGTACTCCCTGGTACAGTGACAAGACCCACAACTACGAGGCCATACCAAAGACTTTGCTGGGTGACGCGGGCACAGTGGCTAGATGCTGATGACAGGCTCGCACGATGTTCACTGTACCCACGACGACACCTACAACATGTACCTCGATGGGACATAACCATACCAGATACTATAGATCACCAGCCGGTTGGGACCCGCCTGTGGGGCCTCCCAGCCGGACTAGCCAGTGAGACCGTTGCCCCTCAACCTATATAAGGAGGGGAAAGGCTCTAGTAGGAAGGGTTGGTCTCGGAGCATTTAAGAAGGTAGCTAGGAGATACAGCTCGAGGAGCGATTATAGCCTGTATACTACTCATAGTTAGATCGGCAGGAGTAGGAGTTTTACCTCACCATGAGGGATCTGAACCTGGGTACTTCTTGTGTCTCGCTACACTTGCTTTTATCCAATCCCGCCTACAGACGCCGTCGAGAGCTTCCCTGCTAGTCCCCACACCTCTATCTAACCTTTTCAGGTATTGTCATTCCCAATACAATGATAGTTGGCGCCCACCATGGGGCAAGATGGCTTCGACAGGAGTCACGTTCCGCACGGGACCCCGCACTTCAGCCGGTGAGCACGTGGCCTCTGGCCTAGTGCTTGACGCTCGACAAGTTCGACTGCGTCATCGACAACACGTCGTGTTTCGCCGGGTCCAAATTTCTGGCGAACGGCTCCATCCTGCTTTTCGGCGACCTTCCCGTCTATGTCTCCACCGTGCCGGAGCGTTTCCCCAGGGAGATCGTCTCCATCACGGAGTCGCTGCACCCTGGAATATGCGCTTCCGTCGCTCCTCGCGGCGTTGAGGTCATGATGTCTGGCTCCAGTTCCTATCCCCGTCGTCCTAGGGAGCAGGGCGATGGTGAGCCTGGAACTTCTACTCCACCATGGTCGAAGAACCCGGTGGAAGAGGCCATGGACCGACTCCTCACACTGGTTAACCTCGGGGACAACCCGGAAGAGGCAAAGGCCAACTTCGCCATGGAGAGGCAGCTCCTCCTGCAGGAGGCTATCGAGCTGGTTGCGGCCAAGAAGAAAATCGACATCACCCAGCACGAGTACGAACGCACCCATGGCCACACTCCGGCTACCGTGGAGCCAAGCCGATGCGGGCAAGCGCGGCGAGCTAGGCGGAAGGATAGACAGGGACGACGAGCCGGATCCACCACCTATTCTTGTCTGTCATGCCTACAGCACGCCCATCAAGAACCTGCGCGCGGCGCGAGCCACGGCAGACGAGCTGCCTAGTATGGAGGGCGAGGAGTGAGACCGGCAACAAGCCCAGGTGCAGGAGCTCCTCCGGATCGTGGATGAGCAGGCTAATGCCATCCGGCAGATGCACGAGGACCCCAACTGCTCTAGGGGAAGCAAGCCGCCCCGCAACAGCAGGGGCGCACCCTGCAAGACCCAGCAGATGTCCTCTCCTCCGGCTAGATCTCGTTGCCAGCGCCGCAACTCTGGCAATAGGGGCCAGCCGCGCCAGGAGAAGACGGTGAACAGCAATCCACCACCGCCCCTACAACAACCGGAGCGCCACGACCTGCTGGCTCCCATCTCTCGGGCCAGGTTTGACAGCCCAACCCGGACCGTCCGGATGCCCGCGACTGCATTGAGCTCCTAGCTCAAGCGCATGTCACGGAAGAGGAAGACTCCACCGGTCTGGTTTGTTTCGGACCTCGCATCCGGAACGAACCGTTTCTGGATAAGTTTATCTTGCCCCGGGATACCCCCAAGTATGATAGCAGCATGAAGCCCGAGGACTGGCTGACCGACTACACCACGGCAGTCGGCATCGCCCATGGGAGCAAGCGCATAGAGGTGCGCTACATCCCCCTCATGCTAACAGGGTTGGCGAGGACATGGCTCAACAGCCTCGCACCGAACAGCATCAACGCGTGGCCAGATTTCGAGAAGGTGTTCGTCCGCAACTTCAACGGCACGTACAAGCGTCCGGGGCACCCGCGCGACCTGGCCCTGTGCATCCAGGGCGACCATGAGTCGGACCGCGAGTACCTTGCCAGGTGTACGGAGCTGCGCAACACCTGCAAGGGCATCCTGGAGAGCCAGGAAATCGGATTCTTCATCGAGGGATGCCGAGAAGGCACCATGCTTCGCCATCGGCTACTGTGTGATGAGCCGAAAACCATGGCGGAGCTCATGATGGTTGTGGACCAGTACGCCACGGCTGACGCCACGATGAAGATGTCGCTCCGGGTGAATGTTGATGGGCGACCGACTCCCTTGGAGCCGGTTCGCAAACGGCCAAGTAACCCGGGTGGCGAAGCCGGATCCTCCAAGCGGCACAACAATGACAACCGGTTCCACGAGGACCGCCAAGACGGACAGCAGAAGCCTCGCTACCATGCATGGCGGGTCAATGTTGTGGAGGCTGCGCCCGACACACCAGCTGGCAATGCAAGGAGGCAGAAGCCGCGGCTCACCTTCGACCAAATGTTCAATGGCCCTTGCAAGTGGCATAGCGAACCCTTCAAGCCGGCTATGCACACCACCCGTAACTGCTGCTGGACCCGCCAGATGAAGGACCAAGGCAACCAACCCCCGTCTACCCCCACCCCTTCCTGGAAGACCACCACCACCGGCTATGGGAGCCGACAACAACGGCAACGGTAGTAACAGCAGCAACAATAACAACGGCTACCCTCAGCCGCACGCCGCCTACCACATCTTCGAGACCGAGCTGGATGACAAGCATAGCCAAAGACGATGCTCCAAGGAGGTCAATGCCATCGTCTCCCCAGTTCCCCAATTCCTGAACTAGTCAGAGACCCCCATCACCTGGAGCCGGATCAGCTTCTGAATCCCGGGGGCTATGTGATGGTGCTTGACCCCCTCATACGCTCCAACGAGCACACCTGCCGTTTCTCGTGCATCCTCATCAACGGGGGCAACAGCCTCAACCTCCTCTACCGGTCGTCCCTGGAGAAGCTTCGCATCCGCGAGTGTGACCCACGCCCAACCACCACAACATTCCATGGCATGCTGCCAGGACCGGCTTGCACCCCGCTGGGTAAAATCCAGTTGGACGTCATCTTCAGGACCGAGGAGAACTTCTGGCGCGAGACGGTATGGTTCGAAGTGGTGAACCTGGCAAGCTCCTACCATGCTCTCCTTGGGCGCCCCTCCCTCGCCAAGTTCATGGCTATCCCCCACTACACATACCTCAAGAGGAAGATGTCGGGGCCAAACGGCGTGATCACCCTTGCTGGTTGTTTCAGGCGATTGAAGGAGTGCGCCTCAGCTAGCTCTAAGCTGGCCGAAGCCCTCATCATAGCCGAAGAGAAGCGCGAGACCATGTGCAATGTGGCTGTGGCTCAGCAAGAGATACTGGCTAGCAGGAAGCCGGTTGGTGGTGCGGCTTTCCAGCCGGCCAAGGAGACAAAGAGGATCTTGCTTGACCCTTCCGACCCGACCAAGTTCATCACCATTGGTGCCAACTTGGACAGCAAATTGGAAGGCGCGCTCGTCGACTTCCTCTGTGAGAATCGAGACATCTTTGCATGGTCACCCAAGGACATGCCAGGTGTGCCGAGGGAGTTCGCCAAGCACTCGCTTCATGTGCGGCTGGATGCCAAGCCAGTCAAGCAGCCCTTGCGCCGGTTCGCATAAGAGAAGAGGAAGATCATTGGTGATGAGATCACCTGGCTCCTTGCAGTCGGGTTCATCATGGAAGTATACCACCTGAACTGGCTGGCCAATCCAGTCCTAGTGTTGAAGAAAAAAAAGAATTGGCATATGTGTATTGACTACACCAGCCTGAATACATGCCCGAAAGACCCCTTCGCTTTGCCCCGTATCGATCAGGTTATCGATTCCACGGCCGGCTGTGACTTATTGTCCTTTTTGGATTGTTATTCCGGCTACAATCAGATCCGACTAAACCAGGTTGACTAGATAAAGACGTCATTTATCACCATGTACGGGGCTTTCTACTATGTAACCATGCCTTTCAGTCTGAAGAATGCAGGCGCTACCTATTAGCGATGTATGCAGGAATGCTTACACTCGCTGGTCAGCAGAAAAATGCATGCCTACGTGGACGACGTCGTCATCAAGACAAAGGAAAAGCACACCCTCCTTGAAGACTTGGGAGAAACGTTCGGCAACCTCCGTCGGTACCAGATGAAGCTGAACCCGGAGAAGTGCATCTTCGGCGTCCCATCTGGCCAGATACTCGGTTTTCTCGTTTCACAACGGGGAATCGAAGTGAACCCGGAGAAGATTGTGGCTATCGAGAGGATGCAGCCGCCCAAGAGCTTGCTCGGCGTCCAGAACTTCACCGGATGCCTGGCCTCCCTCAGCCATTTTGTTAGCCGGCTGGGGGAGAAGGCACTTCCACTTTACCAGCTGGATGAAGAAGACGGATAAGTTCTCCTAGACCTCGCAGGATGACGTCGCCTTTCATGACCTCAAGCGCATGCTATCCATAGCGCCGGTTCTAGCCATGCCGGCTAGCAAGGAGCCGATGTTGCTCTATATAGTAGCCATTAGCGGGGTCGTCAACATCTTCCCGGTGGTGGAGCACCCCGAGGAAGGCAAGGCTCAGCCAGTTCAACGACCCGTCTACTACCTCAAGCGAGGTTCTCTCCCTCTCCAAGCAGAACTACCCCCACTACCAGAAGATGTGCTACGGCATGTACCTGGTGTGCAAGAAGCTCAAGCACTACTTCTAGGAGCATCCGGTTAAGGTGGTGTGCACCGCACCCCTTTTGGAAATCATCGGCAACAAGGACGCCACCGGCCAAGTCGCCAAGTGGGCCATCGAGCTTGCCGCCTACTCCATCCAGTACGAGCCGAGGCTCATGATCAAGCTATAGGCTCTGGCGGACTTCCTCGTCGACTGGGCTAAAACCCAATACCTCCCCCTGTTCCTGACTCGGACCACTGGAGGATGCACTTCGATGGCTCGAAGATGCTCGGGGGCTTGGGAGCTGGCATTGTCCTCACCTCGCCCAAGGGCGACTGGCTGGAGTATGTTCTGCAATCCACTTCAAGGCCTCCAACAATGTTGCCTAGTGCGAGGCGCTCGTGCATGGGTTCCAGCTGGCCAGGGAGATCGGCATCAACCGGATCCTTTGCTTCGGTGACTCGGATCTGGTGGTGCAGCAAGTATCCGGAGAATGGGATGCCCACAACGCAAACGTGGCCCTCTACCGGTTCCACGTGCAGAAGCTCAGCACCTGCTTCGACGGATGTGAGTTCCATCACGTCCCTCGTGTCAACAATGAGGCAGCCGATTCGCTCGCCCGAATCAGATCAACCAGGAAGGTGATCCTGCTAGGGGTCTCCTTGGAGCATCTGCGCAAGCCCTCTATGAACCCATCTCCTGAGTCGGATTCCATCATATGGGCGGGAAGTGCGCCGACTGATGGCCCGGCAGATGCGGAACCCGTGGAACCCGCAAAGAAAAAGGCTCGCACCAACTCCGGTGTGCCCGCACCCTCTGGATCACAAGACCTGGGGGCTGCCAACTCATCTAGTGGCATGGGGGCTGCCGTCCCGGGTACCTTACCTGGACAACCCCCTGACCTCCCTCAGCTGGAGAACAAGAGCGTCCTCACCATCCGGGAGATACCACCCTGGGCGCAACCCTTCATGAACTACATCGCCAATGGAGAGCTTCCGGATGACGATGTGGAGGCCAGGCAAATCCGGCGACGTGCGCACACATACACCATCATCAACAAAGAGTTGTACAAAATGCAGAGTATCCAGCATCTTCCAATGATGTGTCGACGTGGACACGGGCTACCGGCTACTCAAGGACATCGACCAGGGCGAGTGCGGGCATCACGCTTCATCTCGAGCGATAGTCGCCAAGGCGTTCCGCCATGGTTCTATTGGCCCACCGCCCTTGAGGACACTGAACAGCTGGTCCGTGCGTGCAACGGATGCCAACGCTTCGGCCAAGTCAGGCACATGCCAGCTATGGTACTCAAGACCATACCGATTACCTGGCCCTTCGCCGTCTGGGGGCTCGACATGGTCGGTCCCTTCAAGTGAGTGCGCGCGGGCATGACCCATCTTCTAGTGGCAGTGGAATAATTCATGAAGTGGATAGAAGCCAAGCATATCTAGAAGCACGACGGGGCGACGGTCGTCACCTTCTTCACAGACATCATCAACTAGTTCGGCAACCCCAACAACATCATCACGGATAACGGCACGAACTTCACAAAGGGGGCCTTCGCTCGGTTCTGCATCAACAAGGGCATCTGGCTGGACCTCGCATCCGTCGCGCACCCGCAGTCCAACGGGCAAGGCGAAAGGGCAAATGGCCTAGTGTTAGCCGGCATCAAGCCACATCTCATCGAGCCTTTGGAGCGGTCGCCCAAATGCTAGATCGAAGAACTTCCGGTTGTGCCGCGGAGCCTCCGTACCACACCGAACAGGTCAAACGGCTTCACCTTGTTCTTCCTCGTCTACGGCACGGAAGTCGTCCTATCCTCTATGAAAAAAGGGCCAATTAGGAGGCACGAGAGGACGACATGGACCTCCTCGAGGAAGCTCACGAGCTGGAACTATCCAGATCAGCATTGTACCGGCAGCCCCTACACCACTACCATTCAAGCCGGATCCGCCCCGTCACATTCCACGAGGGCTATCTGGTTCTCCGGCTGGTGCAGGACACGAAGGGCATGCACAAGCTATCGCCGCCATGGGAGGGCCCCTTCATAATCACCCGAGCGCAGCACAAAAATTCCTACTACCTCATCGACGCGCAGCAGACATGCAGGAACAAGATGGACAAGTCGGACGAGGAGACGGAACGCTCCTAGAATGCAGCCCTTCTCCATCCATTTTACAACTAGTAAGCTGACAGTGTATGTATCCCGGAACTCTATGAATGAAAAATGCGGAACCTCGAGAGATACTCGGGGGCTCCTTGCCAGAAATTTGCATGTGTTCTTTTTCTGGTTCAATTTTCTGGCTCCGGCAACCCCTGCCTAGGGGATCATCGGCTAGCCCGACCTGCTAAATCTATAAACCGACTGAGTAATGGGTCACGATGTCAGACGCCCACTCTTCGTCTCAGCTGCAGACTGCAACCCGGCTGTCCGGCTAGCAAGAGAAAAAGCCCGAGGCATCCCACATGAAAAACGGGGAGGGGATGCAACAGATCGAGCGGTCCGGCCTTGCGCCTAGTTTGAGACAATCCGGCTACTAAGCCTCCAGTACCGTGCGCAATGTATTTTTAGCTCCCTTTGGTTCCGACTGCAGACCGCAGCTCGGCTGCCCAACAAGGACGCAACATTAATAGCAGAGCGCACGGGAAAGTGACTAAGTGTCCAGAGAAGCACAAGCTAGTTTTCAAAAACTACAGTTGTCCTCCAGTTAATAAGCACTACCTGAACCGACTAACCTATTAACAAACGGGCCTATATTTGTGTTTGTTTTGTATGACAACATTGAGTCGGACTTCAAAAGGAAAAAAGATTCAAAGTCCTTGCCTTCATCAAGCGCTCTGAATCTCCAGGGCTACACCCACTGGGTGCACTCGTGCGCCCCTAGTGGAATTATGTAGTTCTGACCGGCTAAAGGAGTTTAGCCGGATATTTGGAGCCCAGGTGAGGGTAAGGGCAGGAAAAGGAGGAAGATTCAAAGCACCTGGCTTGGCTGGCTACTCCGAATCTCGGGGGCTACACCTAGTGGGTGCGCTGGCCCTCCCGTACTGCTGGTTGTGGTATTTGGATTGTCCGGGAAAGGTCGTGGTAACCGGCTAGAGGCGTCTAGCTGGAAGAAGTTAAGAACTTGAAGGAAAGAAAGAGGAAGATTCGAAGCACCTGGCTTTGCTAGCTACTCTGGATCTCGGGGGCTACACCTAGTGGGTGGGCTGTCGCGCTCCCACTTGTGTTGAAGTTCCCCCGACTAAAGGCGTCTAGCCGGGCGAAAGTACCCGGATAATCGTAGCCGGAAAAAGATAAAAACTTCGAAGCATGCAAGACCACAAGGAAAATAGAGGCAAGCAAACAACACGATTGAATAAAAGAGGAGTCGAAGCTCCCATAGGTTCACCCGGCGTCAGAAACAGCCAGCACAAGCATACAAGTTCAACAAGACAAAGTCTTACAATTTCACCCGTATCCCCGGGATCACGTCTAGGCGGCAGAACCCTTGCTATGAGGTTGATTCTGGCCAGAGGCGGCTTCAGAAGGCGGAGGAGGCGTGCTGGCAGATCTGGCTTCGACGTCTCTACCAGTCGGCTATGACGACGCTTAGGCTCCCGCATCCGGTGTCCCGGTGGACTACGTGTCGGTGATGACCTCGTTGACTCAGTGTAGCCGGCGATCTTGATGGAAGAAGCGCGGAGCTCGAGATGGGCTTGGCGGATGGCGGCAAGGTCGGCACCGACATGGAAGCCTCCATCGATCTTCTCGACGCGGGCGTCCTTGTAACAGGAGAGCATCAAGGCCAAAGCCATCTCGACTCCGGCTCGCGCCACCAAGTCCCTTAGCCGCTCGATGGCAGTCGGCCCCTCCGTTACCTTGGCCGCCAGCTGGGTGATCATCTCCGAAGCCGCTGCTTCTAGCCATAGGAACTCGAAGACCACGTGAGCCGCTTTGCGCAGCTCAGTGGCCTCCTCGCCGAGCAGGGTGACCAGCTCCTGGGTAGTGGGCTTCTCTCCTGGCCAGTTTTCTTGCAGCCGGTTGTACGCCAGCAGGTTTATGCCGGGATAAAAGGTTGTTAGAAAAACGTAAGTCAGGTCCGACTACTGGATCTGGACAAGGAAAGCTAGTCAGAAGAACTTACCCTTGGCGGTGCGCCCGATCTGCATAAACTCCTCGAGCAGGGCCTTCTCCCGGTCCGCCAACCATTTGATCTCCTTCTCTTGGTCCTTGTTCTGGGCGTCGAGGAGATCAAAGGCCTAGGCCCAGCTGGCGAGGGCAGAGTCGTGCTCCTTAAGGGTGGCCTCTAGCGCATCCATCTTGGAGTTCCAGTCCTTGTTCTGCAACCGGAGGTTGGAGTTGGACTTGGTCAGCCAGTCGTTCGCCGTTTTCAGACGATCGATCTTCCGCTGGGCACACACCATGATGGCTGCGAGAAACCAGCTATCAGCAAAAAAAAAAGAGACGAAGAAGAAGAAAGTAGCCAGCCACGGAAGCCAAGAAAGAGGACTTACTCTGGGAGGTGTCGTTGGCAGCGGCTTACTTCTGCTCCAAGGTTCGGTTGCTGCCAGCCGTGGCTTCCAGCAGCCGGATCTCCTTCCCCGCCAGCTCGAGGGTGGCGGCCAAGTCTACCAGCGAGGCAGCAGGAGAAGCATCGTCATCAACAGCATTAATGACTAGCAACTCCTTTGCCTCCAGAACCGCGGTCTGCCACTCCTCCCCCGGCTCACCGTCGGAGTTGTTGTCCGCGACGACGACCAACTCCTTTCCGACTGCCGCTCCCCCGTCCTAGTGCAAGAACTACCTCCACTTTGTGGGTTCGCCGTGGTCGTGCCTAGTTGGACCAGCGTAGCGGGCGGAGCACCTCCGAGATCGGCTGTAGTAGACGGATCAGCACGAGGCGGAGGCGGAACCTTGGGCGAGGGAGTAGGGGCGCCAGCAGCAGCAGAAGGAGGCACGATGTCCGGCGCGTGGGGCGGCAAGCTAGTTGGCGCCCGCGCTAGGCTCGTGGCGCCGAAGGAGACGAGCAAGCTGAAAAGAAAAAGACGAGGAAGAGAAGCAAGTAAGAAAGGAAAAAGACAGAAAAAGTCGTGCTAGAGGAAAAAGAGGAAGAAACACAGGAACAGAAGGTACTCACCCATGCACCATGGGAGGCAGCGCCTTCTTGCGTCCAAGTTGGCTAAGGGGGAGAGCGTTGGTCTGGCTCCTCTTGGGGGTCGGATCTTCCATGGTGGGCCGGCTAGACCCGCTCCCCCCAGCGCTAGACCGGTTGGAGCCGCTCCTTCCGGCACCTGACTGGCTGGAGTCGCCGTCTGTCAAGCAGCGCGGAGCCGGTTCAGGGGTTGGCGTAGCCTCCTCCTCCTCGTTGACCTACGCGCGAGGGTCATGAGACGGCTCATCGTTCTGGCTGGAGAAGACGTCGGTGACACTGTCCGACTCCTCACTGGATCGACGTGCACATGGCTCGAGAAGGTCAGGCGCGAAGTTCTAGAGGGGGACTCGCCCTCCTCCCGGATGATACAGGGGAGGTTCTATCAGAAGAAAGGAAGGCAAGAGATTAGCTGGATGGCAAAGTAGACACAGGCAGAAAGATTCGGCAGACAAGAAACTTACCCAGGGTGCGCGGTTGTCGCGGGAATACGAGGCCTGCCCAAACTTCCAGCCTTCCACCAGCCGCTCCTTCGTGATCGTCCACACCCATTCCTTGAGGTTGTGGAAGCGGGGGTCATGGCGACATAGTCGGGTGGTATCCAGCCGGACAGAGTAGTAGCACATCTTCTGTGCATGCTATTGCAACGGCATCATCAACAGGGATATCCAGCTAACTATGATGTCCACACCGATCAAGCCGGCGGTGACGAGGGAGCACCCGTCTCCACCTTGTCGCCGTGGATCTTCAAGTCCCAGTGCTATCGGCTGGACTCCACATCCTGGAAAGCCGACAAGTTGATCTAGTCGGCTCCGGTGACGTTGCTGACGTAAAAATACGACTGCTACCATAGCCGAACCATATCCTGGAGCTTGAATTTGGGATAGCTGGTCTAGGAGCGGGAATAGATGGAGCAGCCTCTGCAGGCTACCAGCGGCCCCTACGTGAACTGCACATGCGGCCGGACTCAAAAGAGCCAGTAGAAGAGCCCGAGATCCGGCTGGATCTCAAGATAGCACTCGCAAAATGCCACAAAGTGCGCAAGCGTGCCAATCGCGTTGGCGCCGAGGTGGTGGAGGCGGAGGTCGAAGAAGGCGAGGAAGCTGAGGAAGAACGGGTGCACCGGCAGCGCGAAGCCTTGGACAAGATGGGAGAGGAAGACGACCCACTCCCCTCTGCCGGGTGTGGCGACTCCTCCTCTAGCGGTGCCAATCGCACCTTCACCTCCGTCGCTGGCGGCAGAACACGGGTGGCGCGATACTTCTTGATATGTTCTTCGGTGAAGGAGGAGCCGCACCACGTGTCGCGCTCGGAAGCCATCATGGTTTTGTTCACCGTGGTGATGGGAGCCGAGTGACGGTGTCCCGTGTCCCCGACGATGCTAAAGGATCAGCACAGCTAACTTTGGTGGTGAAAGCTCACAAGGCAGAGGCGAGAAAGCAAGGGCGCAAGGAGGACATTGGGAAAGCAGCAAGCAGAAGGGAGAACTGCCGCCCCCGAGCGACCTTTTAAGGGCCGGGGAGGGAAACCGTATATGACGCCATGCGGCACTCATCAGGTCGCGGCCCACCCCCACTACCGCCTCAGATCCCGTGTGAAAGCGCCGAGTGCACAGAAGATCCGGTGGCGGAAACCAAAGCGCCAAATGGTAGTTCCCGAGGAGATGCGCGACGAGACGTTACGCTGCACGCTGCAGTGCAATGATGGCGTGTGCGCGCGTGGCGGGCGTTAGCGCTGACGTCACGGGTAGCGCAACCGCCAGGCGTAGCCGGTCACAAACTTCAAATTTAAGAGGGAGCGTGTGCACATTTCACCTAAGGGCGAAATCTACATGCGCTCGGGGGCTAGTGTCAGGGGGATGACCCCCGGATACCCTAAACAGACAATAACTATGGCAGTCGGTCCACATCCGGCTGGCTAAGCATAGCCAGACACGGGCAAATCATAGTGGATACTCTATGGTAGCCGGAACCAGGAAGGGCGACAAGGTTCAGGATTGGCTACACGGGCATAGCCCGATACAATCAGGAGGATATAGCGACGTGCTCCACAGTGCGCAGTACTCCCCGTGTACAGCGACAAGACCCGCAACTACGAGGCCATATCAAAGACTTTGCTGGGTGATGCAGGCACAGTGGTTGGATGCTGACGACAGGCTCGCACTATGTTCACTGTACCCACGATGACCCATACCGCATGTACCTCGATGGGATGTAACCGTACCAGATACTGTAGATGACCAGCCAGTATGGACCCGCCTGTAGGGCCTGCCAGCCGGACTGGCCAGTGAGACCGTTGCCCCTCTACCTATTTAAGGAGGGGCAAGGCTCTCGTAGGAAGGGTTGGTCTCAGAGTATTTAAGAAGGTAGCTAGGAGATACAATCGAGGAGCGATTATAGCCCGTATACTACTCATAGTCATATCGGCATGAGTAGGAGTTTTACCTCACCACGAGGGCTCCGAACCTAGGTACTTCTTGTGTCTCGCTACACTTGCTCGTATCCAATCCCGCCTGCGGACACCATCGAGAGCTTCCCTGCTAGTCCCCACACCTCTATCTAACCTTTTCAGGTACTGCCATTCCTAATAGAACGACACAATGTGAACGAGCAAATGGTTTGGTCCTAGCCGAAATGAACCCCCGGCTGATTGAACCACTGATGAGATCCCCTGATGCTGGATAGAGGAGCTACTGGATGTACTATGGAGCGTACGCACCACACCAAACCGGTCCACCGGCTACACGCCATTTTTCCTCGTCTATGGAGCGGAGGCGGTCCTACAAACTAACATCGGGTTCGACGCACCTCGCACGTTGTTATACATGGAGAAGCAGGCCAAAGAAGCACGAGACGACAGCGTCGACCTCCTCCAAGAGGCACGCGAGCTGGCCTTGTCCAGATCCGCCAACTACCAGCAGAACCTACGCTGATGAGGTGTGATCTCGACAATGTCCATGGTGAAGGACTTAGGGTTTTGCAGAAAAGAGAACGCTAGGGATTTCGTCGGATGTCAGGCAAACAAGGGAGTTGAAGTCGCCTGAATACTTGATGAATTGCAGTATTACAGGTTTCTTGGGGTTTTTCGGTACTTCTGCCTAGGCTTCTCCTATCTTATATATAATAGGACGGGTTTCAAAGCTATATACGGATAGGATACATATGTACAATTACAACTCGAACACAACATCGGTTCATATTTCCTTTCCTAATACAAATAAAGCTTTCATCAGGTGCTTACTTGGGCCGTCATCTTGAATCTTCATGGGTCGTGAGCCTTTTATATAATCAGGGTAGTAAATTATAAGCACCCAAATAACCATACCTAGGTCAGTAGCCCCCGAGACTCTACCCGAACCGTAGATTCTTGTTGAGTCTCAAAGATATATTTAGTTCTCTCTTTTCTTTACATTGGTTTTGTCTTATTTTTCGTTTTGTGGGGATTTGGTACAACAAGTCTTATGCTTTCGACGGATCGGGAATCAGTTAAATGCTCCTGGGCAAAAACAATGTTGACCTACATCAAATTCAAGTCCCTCGGCCTGAATTCGGAAATATAACTAGCGTAATTCAGTTTGAGACACTGAGGTCTTATCGAATACTGAATCCCAGTTCTAATTTATCGGGTACCCAATGCGTTTGTCGGGATTTTTCATCGTATCATTGATACGGATATTTTACTGGCAGGGAACATTCTTCTGTGAATACTAGGTCACACAGGACAAATCCTGGGATCTTACCTTCATGTCTTGGCAACAAGTACACTCATACTTTATTTCTATCTTTTATTTCCATCAGATATTTTGCACAGCTATAGGTGAAACCGAATGCCCTAGGCCCTCTCTCTCCATCATCGACAACAACAAAAAGACGCAAGCTATTGGTCCGATAAAAACACAAAAGGAATTATAAAACTCCCGAAGGTCCGTTAAAGTAACTTCACTATGCATTCGCTTCCTGAGGATTCGATAACCTAGGTCTACTAGGGAAAAAAGCTATACTACATCTGTAATCAGAACGAATGTATCAACCCTTTTTCTGGCGCCGTTGGGGGGGAAGCAATAGCTACCCTAGTGAGGTTATTAGGAACCTTGCTAGTTTTAATTCTTGTTTTTAATTTTGTTAGTTTGCTTTCAGTCTTTATTTGATAAACCAAAAAAATTAGTTAGTCTTTAAATTCTTGCTTTTACTGTTATAATTCTTTATCTAAGAAAACCCAAAAACATAGGAAGTATGGCTGAAAAGAAGCTTGCGGAGTTTGCTACTCCCAATAATGATTATTCGCGTACACCCATTACTCAGCCAGCAATCGCGGCTGATGACAATGAAATTAAGCCCCATTACTTAAGTTTGGTTCAACAGAATCAATTTGGAGGCTCTATTGTTGAAGACGCGGGTATGCACTTGAATACTTGCACTGAAATATGTGATATGATGCGTATAAAAGGCGTTGACCCTGATGCAGTCAAATTGCGTCTATTTCCTTTCTTTCTAAGAGGGAGAGCTAAATAATGGTTGCTATCTTTGCCTAAAAATACTATTACATCATGGGAAGAGTGTGAGTCACGAGCGCTTGCATGGGAGAGGATGAATGAATGCCTAAGAAACTGTCCTAGTCATGGGATGCAAAATTGGTTAATCCTCCATTTACTTTATAATGCTCTTAATCATGTGTCTAAGTCCATGCTTGATACTGCAGTTGGAGGAACATTTATGGGTAAACATATTACCGAAGCAAAGCTGCTAGACAATATGCAAGACAACCATGCCCAATGGCATGTGGAAAGATCAAACACGAAGAAGGTGAACTCTATCTCACCACAAGAGAATGAAGATCTCAATGCTAAGTTGGATGAGCTCATACTAGCCGTAAAAGGTAAGGAAACTCAGGTAAGAGCCACCCCCAAAACAAACATTGAAGAAATAGACTTCGTAGCTCGTAATGATTATAACCCTGCTTGGAAAAAGAGTTACAATCCTAACTTTCAGAAACATTATGCAAGTCCTGCAGGTAACTCTAATAATAATATGGGAACTAGTAATGGTAGTCTCCAAGAAATGCTTAAGTCTTTCATAGACTCACAAAATGAACAAAATAATATTCTAGTCAAAATTACGGAGAACCATGATGCTATGCTTGGTAAATTATCTAACCAAGTTGTTAGTTTGAGAAATGATTTGCAGGCCCTTTAAGAAAGAACGAGGATCATTGAGGCATAGCTAGGTAAGATAACCGAGAGTCAAACTCTCATTCTAGCTAAATTTGCAGCTGAGCCCAATCCTATTGAAGAACTCAAAATGATGAGGATCCAAAGGGAGGAACCTAAAGAACTTGATTATAGTAATTCCCCTTCACCAAGCTACACCATTGAAGACCTCGTAAAGAGGATCAACGTCAAAATTCTGGTAAGTGAAGATAACGATGAAGCTATGTATCAACACTTTGTTGATCAAGTAGCAATTAAGGTACGTGAGCTTGAATACAAGCAAATTGCTAAAAAATTACCTGTTAAACTAGATGACATATTTGAGCCTACTATTAAGATAAAGATTGGGACTAATGAGATGGCTGCACTTTGTGATCTAGGTGCAAGCGTCTCAACAATCCCAAAGAGTCTTTTAACAAGTTAAATCTTGGTTCCTTTGAAATTATTGAGTTAAAATTGCATCTAGTAGATTCTACCTACAAACAAGCTGTAGGAATTAAGGAGAACACTTTAGTTTACATCAAAGGCTGTCCTACTCTAATTGACTTTGTTATTGTTGACATGCCTAAACATACTGTTGCTCCTATAATACTAGGTCATCCTTTCTTGAGAACTATAAAGTCTTTAATTAACCTTCATGAAGGGAACGTGAAGTTACAATTGCCTTCGCAGGATCCTTTTCTTATTCATTTCCCTAGGAAAAATAAAGTCAAACATGACGAGAAGGAGGCCATCACTTTGAAGGCCAATTACTTTGGAGTGGGTGTTCCACCCATCTGGCCCAAGTAAGTATCATCAAGGTCAAGCTATTGACCATAAAAGAGCGCTCCATAGGAGGCAACCCATGTTAAATAAAGGTTTGAGTTAAGTTTTTAGTTTTAGTCTAAGTTTATGTTAAATAAAGAGTTCTAGAAAACTCCATTCGAGGAGAAGAAGTTCGGTAGTACTTGAAATTCCTCTTTATTCATGCTATTGTTGGTCGACAATATTTACTCTCAGTTTTCTATCAAAACAAGGTATATCACTAAGTTACGGGAAAAGAAATAGTTTATGAAGAAATAGAAAATATTTGATGCACATAGAGAGTTTAACGACCAACTATACAACAAGAATAAAAATTCTGGCCATATAGTTCCGGTCGTATAGATATCTTTGCCATCGAAAAATTTTCTGCAATATGTAATGAGAGTTTAACGACCAACTATACGGTGGGAATAAAAATTCTAGTTGTATAGTTCCGGTCGTATAGATATCAATTCCTCCGTACAATTTATTTTCATATGTACTGAGAGTTAAACGACCAACTATATGACGGGAATAAAAATTTCGGCTATATAGTTCCGGTCGTATAGATATCGATGCCTTTGCAAATTTCCTTCGCAGGGACAGACAGTTTAACGACCAACTATATGGCCGGAACATTTTATCCCACCCGTATAGTTGCGTCCGTATAGCTGCGCCGCCAGGAGGAATCCCTAAATTTTTGACAAAAGGCCAACTATATGGCTGGAACACATTGTTCCGACCGTATAGTTCCGCCCGTATAGTTGCTTCCGACAACAAAATTGCAAGGGAAGGTATTCCCAACTCCAAAACTTCAATCCTTTTCTTTCTTCTACCTCCAAAACTCTCTCAAAAACTCAAGAGATCTCCATCTCTAATCAATTCCGTTTGATTTCCTTGCATACAAGTGATCTATGGTATGTTTCTCCTCCGATCCTCCAATTACTTTTTGCAAATTCATCTTCGATCTATTGTCATTTTCAATCTAGGGTGAGACGTACTATGAACCAATTTCCATGATTTTCTTACCTAGATTAATATTTTGAGGAGAATTCTTTAGTGTGCTTTGATGAGGAATGTATTGCACTTACTGGTGTAGGATCAAAAGGTTTTATTTTTGCCTTTCTTCAATATTTTAGATGATGAACACAAGGAGCCAAACTCGTGCTCGTGCCACTGCTAGTGCTTGTCGGGCTGCCGCTCAGGAACGCATGGGGATATGGTTCAGGGATGAGGCCCATCGTGATCGCTTCAACAGGACCAAGAACCGCGAAGTGAAGGCCACCAAGTGAGCTTGCCCCATTATATTGAACCAACTCGGTATTTCTGATGACTTTAATTTACTTTGCAATAGAGCTGGCCTGCAAAACTTTGTGTACAATGATGTACCTACTTATCGCCACTTAACCACTGAATTCCTAAGTTCGTTGCAAAGCACCGTTAAAAAATGGCAAGGAGAGGATACTATATCTTCCCATCTAATGAACAACAACTACACTTTAACATTAGATGAATGGTGTGCATGCTTTAATTTGCCAAACAATGATGTTTGTGCTTTACACGCATCCTTTTCTGGCTTAGAACCTTCCCTTGAAAAATACTATAATGGAATGAGTTTCACTACTAGAGTGAGCAAGGGGAAGAATATTCAACATCCTGCAATTCGTTATTCGTTCTATGTTATTGCTAACACCTTGCAGGCACATAATGAGTTCACGAGACTAAACGAGGAGGACATCCTAGTCCTTGCAAAGGCTGCTTACATCAATTGCAACATGTCACTCAACTTGGGCGCCATCCTTGTGCGCTACCTGGAGCACCAAGCCTCCCAAAGCCAAGGGCTAATCACAGGAGGAGGTGCCATCACCGTACTTGCTCATGCCCTAGACATCAATCTAGGTGAGTTGCAACCGTACTAGGTGAGACACATGTTGGTTTATCCACCTTGAGGGCCTATGGAATGCTCACCAGGAGAGGTGGTGCTTATTACCTGCATATTGCTAGAGCTGGGCATATCTACCCCGCTCCTATGCCTAATGGTCTTTTCTCTATCGAGGAAGGATGTTTGCTATATGACTTGCGGTTTGAGCAACACCAACCCGAGGAAGAGATTCCAGAAGAGGATGAGGACCAAGAGGAGGAGCAAGAAGTTCCTTATCAAGAGGAGCAGCCACAAACCCGGTTCGCCACATACCAAGATTTCCAAGGAATTGGAGGGACTTTGGAGAGGATGCATAGCCTCTCTTTGAACCTCCGAGAATCAACAAGTAACCTCTCAACTCAATTTGCAAACTGGAGTAACGACTTTTTCCTGCCACCACAATGATTTGAAGGGCTTGCAAAAGCCTAAGCTTGGGGAAGTTTCCTCATGTATCTTTATTTGGCGTTTATTTGATTTTATTTATTTCGAGGTTGTGTTTTTTTTTGAGTTTATAAGCACTCGTGTTGGTTTCCCCAACACTTTCTTTCTATTTTGCTTTCGAAATTTTCTAGTCGAGCTTTGTCGCCAATTTTCTATTCTTTAAAGTTCCTCTCTTAAAAATCACAAAAAGATTTATCCATTTTCCTTATTTTCCCTCTTTCTTTTCTTTCCGCCTCGAGGTCTTCATATATTTGTAGGAGAGTGGTCGACTTCGAGTTTCCTAGAAACAAATAAAAAAGGAAGAGAGAAGTGGAACTAAACATGAGAGGTATGCCTTATGAATCCCCACTTTTGAAGTTTGAGAAACCCATGCTAGTTAGTAGTAAACGTTGAGATATTATATTGGTGGAGTGAGCCTTGCTCCCCCTTATATAGGCCGGTGCAGCAATCTTACTGGCCAGGCTGGCTAGCGGGTCCCACAGGAGGGCCCCAGTAGGTTGGTCATCTATAGTACTGTGTAGTGGCTATCTTGTCCATAGTGCATGTCGTCCGGGTCATCATGGGCATAGTGGTCGCTGTGCGGGTTGGTAGAAGCATGGCGTCAATAGTCAGCCATTGTGCCCCCTATCAGCCCCAAAGTCATCGGCATGGGCCTTGTTTTCTGATTGATGTACGTCTTGTCCATGGGCTAGGTAGTACCGCACACTGTATCGCACATCACCATGCCTGCTGCCTCCATCTTGACTTCATCTAGCTAGGATTGTCTAGCTAGACCGACACCTTGCCAATCTTCTTTTATCCGGCTAACTCTTGTGCTGGCTTGCCCCGATCTTGGCTCTTCGCTGGGACCTGTCTTGTGTCTCGTGTCCAGCTAGCTCCGTGTAGCCGGCTCCGTCTTGTTCTTATCCGGCTGGCCTACCCGGGGATCATCCCTCGACACTAGCCCCAGAACGCGTGTAGATTTCGCCCTTAGGTGAAATGTGCGCGCGCTCTTCTTCTAGTTTGAACTTGCGTCTGGCTGCTTTTGGCAGTTGGAGTACTCGGTGGCGTCAGTGCTGACGCTAGCCATGCACATGCATGCCATCATTGCGCTGTCGCGTGCAGCGACATGTCCTGTAGCACGTCACCTAGGGAACTGCTCGTCTGGCGCTTCGGTATCCATCCCCGGATCTTCTGTGTGTGTCGTGCTGGCGCATGCGATCCTTGCCGGGGGCGGGGGTGCGGCGTGGCCAAGGGGGTGCCACGTTGTGACCCGAACGGTTGCTCTCCCCCGGGGTTAAATACTGCCCTAGAGAGCAGTTACCCTACCCGTTGCTCACTTTCCCTCTTGCCTTTCTTGTTGTGCCACTCTTACTCTTGTCGCGCATGCTCCTGCCGTTCGTGCTTTTGTCGCGCCGCCCGTTCGTGGTCGCCGATGACATGGGCCCCCGCCTCTCAACACCCTCGACAATGGAGAAGGAGACGATGGCGTTGGCTCGCAGTTCCTGGTGCGGCTCCTCGGTGACGGAGGAGCATATTTCGAAGTACAGCGCCTCGCGGGTCCTCCCACCGGAGTTGGATGTGGCAGTGCGGCTCGTGCCGCTTGAGGAGGAGTCGCCGTACCCCTAGGAGGGTGAAAGGGTGATTTTCTTGTCGCACCTCGCCCGCGGCCTCGCCCTGCCGGCAAACCCCTTCCTCCTCACCTTCCTTGCTTTCTTCGATCTCCGCCTCCACCATCTCGGTGCTAATGCCATTTGCATCCTTGCCCACTTTGTCGTCTTCTGTGAATGTTATCTCGGCATCAAGCCAGATCTCTCGCTCTTCTGCCGCCTCTTGCTCATCCGGGCCTAGGTTCAATTTGCCCAAGGTCCGCTCGTCCCCTGTGGCGGCGCCTTCATATACTCCCGCTCACAAACCAGCTACCCCAAGTTCCGGCTACCCGACACGGCCAAGTGATGTCTGCAAGTGCACAGATCGTTTGCAGCTAGTTTCGAAGTATAAATATCAATCCCATAGGGAGCCCAAAGGTAAGTGTTTATGAGTAAAGTCTCTGTCACACTCAAAGTTGTCACAGGTCTTCGAGTGAATTGACTGCAAGTGTGAAAATAAGAATGAAATATGGATTAAACTGGATGTATTTAAATAAAACTAAAATGTAAACTTCAGGAATAAAAAAGCATAAAAGTAAAGAACAACTCGATTGTTTGTGGTCTTCTGGAGATGACAAAGAAAGCATGGGGAGATACAGTTCATGGTGATAGTGATTGTTCCAGGTGGACGAATGATAAATGTAACAATTATAATCTTATAAATATATGTGTAGGCGAGCAACCCATAATTAGCTAGAACTCCTCTTGGTAGATTTCATCCCAACTTCAGTAATCCTACTAGCTAGAACCATGGTCAGTCACTAGATGATTAAGATCCTTTAGGTTGCTTAGCAATTAAGCTCCTTGGATCGGAGTAATGCAATAAGCATAGTGGTTCCTCGTTATCCTCGAGTCAAACTAGTTTCCCATTGATATCCTCGTGTCACTCTAGGGTCGTCGGTCTGCTAGCGAACAAGATCCTATCTACGTAGAACAAAGCATCATGTTGTCTGGGCCCTTAATTGGACAATAAGCATTACGCATCCCACAGATAGTCAAGCACACATAATGTAGTAATTAAAATAAATCACAAATTAATGAAAAATATATGGAGGCACATCACATCTCACCAATCCCTTACATCACCCACGCCCAAGGAACTTACTCACACACGAGATAATAAAGCATCATCAATATAATTCAATAAAGGGAGTTATTCTGGATATTACCGTGGAGATCCACAATAAGTATTGAAAAATAATCCAACACAATTCAAGATAGGAAGAAACAATCTCAAACCCTAATATTGCAAGGTGAAGGTCTCTCTCTCTCTCAAGTACAAGTAATGGCTATGAGAGTGTGATGGCTAGGAGGTCGAAGATCTTGGAGCGAGCTAAAGAACGTCTACCCCTTCTTCTCTGGATCTCTTCTTTCTCCCTTTCGGATGGGATGGCGGCTGCTATGTTATGATTTCGTATTTGGCCTCTTCACGAAAGTTGTCCCTTTTGACAAGATGGAGGCGGCAGCAGCTATACGGCGGGAACTATACGGCCGGAAAAATATTCCCGCCATATAGTTGCTCGTTAAAGCTTCTGTAAGCCTCCCTTGATTGCTTCCAAAGTGAGACTTGCTTGTTTTCGCCTGAATATTGTGTTTCTCTTGTTAAAACCTTCTGTTGACGTTCAGAACCTGAAACACACATTAAAAACCAAGTTTTCTTCGCTCGTTAAAGCTTTTGTATGCCTCCCTCGATTGCTTCCAAAGAGGGACTTGCTTGTTTTCGCCTGAACATTGTGTTTCCCTTGTTAAAACCTTCTGTTGATGGTCAAAACCTGAAACACACATTAAAAACCAAGTTTTCTTTGCTACCTAAGTATTAGCGTTAGGTAAAGCTAGAAAACGATCAAATCCAAAAGAAAACTATCAATAAAAACCATAAAAAATATGTCGAATCTCACAGGTATCAACTCCCCCAAGCTTAGATGTTGCTCGCCCTCGAGTGACAAGAAAATAAGGAAGAATAGCGGAGATTCGAGACTGAAATAAAAGAACTTACAAGCTCGAATTGGTGTCAAATTATTTTCTTCACAATTCCTGCAATCTTAAACATGATCATACAAGTATTCACAAGATTGCACTGAGTCCACTTCCTAACCACGTATATCTTGCTAGCAAATAAATCATATGCCTGAGCAAGTGTCAAAAGTTTAGCTAGGAAAGTGAAACAAATTATTTTGGTGTCTCTCTTTGTTGAGAGATGAAAACTTTTTGCTCTTGTTTCTTTAATCAATTAAGAGTACTCAAGTTGGTACCAAAAACATTCAGCTCTTTAAGAACAACTCATCTATTCCCACGTCAAAATTTCAAGACTCTCAAAGCACCTTTTTCCTTTCCTTGCTTTTCAAAAACTTCAGCTCTTTCCAAGAGAAATCATGCCGCTGTTTTTAACATGTTAATTGGGACTGTGTTGTGCACTCGTGACCATGCTAAAAATAATTGTTGAGCAATAGTGGGTCAGAGGAGTACTACAACTTCACTTGGAACGTGAAACCATGAGGAGCCTAAATTTTTACCCGTCATAGCATTGCTGCTACATACGTTTACATAAATCAATAGCCAAATTCAAGTGGTTTCCCACATTTAGATTATTCGTTGGCCAGCAGAGTTAATAGTTCCCCATGGAGCACGACAGTGCTGTAATGACACGCGTAAAGCAATATCTTATGGTAATTTTTAGAAAAAACAGTGGCATAATCTCTACTACTTCGAAGCATCCATTTTATCAGACAATTTCATCAAGGGTGATATCGAGTCTATTTACATTAAGCTCAAATGGGATGGAGTAGTTCTAAAATCAAATCCTTTGGGCTAAACATGGACTCAAGTCATCTTTTGGATGTTTTTTCTTGTTGTAAAAATGTAGGAAATATTTTTAGCCAAGTTCATTCCTCATTGTTTCAAAGCTAAAAAGGAGACACTGGCAAAGGAATAGAATTGATAGGATAGCAAGCTAAGTGGGGAGTGACTCCAACGCAAGCGAGTAAATAATTGTAGGATAAATTTAAAGTTGTAAAAAAGGTGATGAAAGGAATGTGATACCTCCTCTTGCTTGCTTTGTTCTCGTACTTGAGTCGAACCCCCTCTATATTTCCCTATTGCCAAGTCACCAGAAATTGAGCAATCTCCGAGAGAAACAAAGAAACGAATTTGCCATAAAAGTTACAACTATTTTTTTGTATTTTTGGTTTAGGAATGCAAACTGAAAGTAAACATGCAAATTTGAAGAAGTAAAATAAATCAAAAGAAGAAATAAAAATATGAATGCAAGGTTTGGAGGTTTTCAAACCTCCCCTGAGCTTAGGCTATTGCGAGGCTTAGTTGTTACCGTCATTCGGCGGATGGTGCGTATACTGCTAATAGTAGTCGGGGAAGTTGGTAATGAATTGACTGAAGTTTTTAGTTAAGGCACTCACATCTTCATTCACTCCTTGTAGAGTGTGGTTAATCTCCCCAACGGCGCTGGTTGAGCTGTTGAAATTCTTGATAGGGGATGTAGTTGAACCCCTGCTGCGGCTTGATGACCCACAAGTATAGAGATCGTAACAGTCTTCGAGGGAAGTAAAACCCAATTTATTGATTCGACACAAGGGGAGCCAAAGAATATTTATAAGACTTAACACCTGAGTTGTCAATTCAGCTGCACCTAGAAACAATCTTGCTCACGGCAGTTTATCAGTAGCAACAATTTTGTAGTAGCAATAGCAAAGTTGTAGCAGTAGTAAACGTAAAGACAATGGTAACAATTGCAGTAAACGGTAGGATTAAAGCGCGGTAGGCATAGGGATGGATGGATGGGTGTTGCATGGACGAGACAATTTATATAGAAATCAATACATAGGGCATTTGCAGATAAATAAGATAAAGCATCCAAGTACTAAATAATCATAGGCGTGTGTTCCATATATAGTCATACGTGCTCGTAATGAGAACTTGCACAACATATTTTGTCCTGCCAGCCCGTTTGCAGCAGGTGATACGTCCATTTTGCATGACTATTCTATATCATAATTTACTGTTATTCATTGATATATTTCATATTAAGAGATGATACTTATGTTATTTCATCTATTTTTGCATGGTTGATGACTTTTCGAGCATGGACCGCTACAGTCAGGATTCTAATGAAAAGGTGTTGTTTGGAGGCGAAATATGTGAAGATCAGAAAATCCTGGAAAATACATGGAAAATTCTATTTTTCCAAAATACGGAGATTGCTAGAAGGAGGAGTGGAGATGGGCCACAGGGGGCCCACACCACCCCCTGGTGCGGGCAGCCCTAGGCCACACCAGCAGGTGGTGTGGTCGCCCTGGCCCACTCTAGGCTCTTCCTTCTGGCGTATATTATCCCCTCGAAAACCTAATACCCGTGGAGCGACCATAGAAAGATTTCGCCGCCTCTGCGGGGCGGAAAACACCGAGAGAGAACAATCTCTCAGGCAGACAGAATTCTGCCAGGGGAATTCCTTCCTAGAGAGGGGAGATCGTCGCCATCTACACCACCATCAAGCTAGACTTCATCGGGATCATCATCACCACCATCATCTCCACCAGCACCATCATCACCACTTCATACCGTTGTAACAATTGGGTTGAATCTTGCATAGTTCTTAGTTGAAACTTTCTCGATGTTGATTACTCCTTGTAGTTGATGCTATTGAGTGAACCATTGAATTATCATTTATGTTCAGATTGTTACATATCATTATATCATCTCTGGTCTTGATCCATATGATGTCTTGTGAGTAGTTCGTTTAGTTCTTGAGGACATGGGAGAAGTCATGTTGTTAGTAGTGGTATTGTGTTGAGAAAGATTCAATGGTTTGATATTTAAGTTGTGGTGTATTTCTTGTAGTGGTGTCATGTGAACGTCGACTACATGACACTTCACCTATATGGTCCTAGGGGAATGCATTGTGTATTTGGCTACTAATCGTAGGGGTTTCCGGAGTGACAGAAACATGAGCCCCCGTTAGGAAACCTTTGCACAAGGGATGCCAGGGTCTTAGATTTTAAAGCTGTGGTTAGGTTTCTACCTTAATTACTTTCTTGTACTTGCAGATGCTTGCAAGGGGTATAATCACAAGTGAGTATTAGTCCTAGGAAGGTCGGTACATTAGCACAGGTTCACCCACACAACACTTAGAAAACTAAAGAAGATTAATCAACTATATGAAGCGAAAGCAGTTGACGATATTCTCGTGTGTCCTCGAGAATGTTTGGTCATCTTAAGTAATATAACCGGCTTGTCCTTTGCCGAAGAAAGGATTGGGCCACTTGCTGCATTTATTTTTATTGTCTTTTGATTACTCATACTTTCTTTATTTGCATTATCAAAAACCCCTAAAAATCTGTTTGCTAAGTAATTACAGATAATTCCTGCTCCAAGCCACTCGTCAACACCTTCTGCTCCTCGTTGGGTTCGACACTCTTACTTATCGAAAATACTGCGATACACACCCTATACTTGTGGGTCATCAAGACTATTTTCTAGCGCCGTTGCCGGGGGAGTGAAGCGCTATTGGAGAGTGGAACTGGTAAAGGAAACTTCTACTATGAGTATTTTTTTACTTCTGTTAGTTGCTTTATTTCAAAATGGATAATTCGCTAAGTTTCTTATTTCGTAATGCTACTACCACTGCTAAGGTAGTAGATGAACCACCACCTGCTGAGAATGATACTTTTAAAATACTCACAAGATTATTGATCGTGTTATGGATAACTATTATGTTGGAGATGGAACTGTCCATCCCGGCGATCATTTGCTCTTTATACACGAATTATGCGGGTTGTTCAAGTGTGCAGGTATTATAATTGATCAAGTCAAGAAGAAATTATTCTCATTATCACTAAAAGGAAGAGCTGAGGAATGGTATAAGCTGCTGAAGAATTGTTAAGCTCTTGAATGGGAGGAAATAGTGCCTCTCTTTTATTCAAAAATTTATCCTCCTAGTGAGATCCATAAAGATCGGAATCAAATATACAACTTTTGGCATCTTGATGGAGAGAGTACAACTCAAGCTTGGGGGAGACTGAAGTTACTAATGCTCAAATGTCCTATTCATGAGCTCCCCAACAATATTATTATCAATAACTTTTATGCAAGGCTTTCTCTTCATGATAAGGATTTATTTGATGCTTCTTGTGCTGGATCATTTACACGCATGGAAGATGAAGCTAAATGGGATCTTCAAGACTGTATTCAAGACAATGCTGAAGCATGGGAGAATGAAAAAGGAAGAAAGTCAGGTATAAATTATGATTATGAATGCATTGAATCTTTTATGGGAACTGATGACTTTCAAAATATAAATAATGCTTATGGTCTTGATGCTCAAGTTATTGCAAATTGTTTTAAGGCTTTTGCCTCCTATATTGAAATTCCGAAAAAGGGATGGAACAAGTATCATGCATCATATAAAGATATTGTTGATTATGTTCCTGTTAGAGGTACTGAATTTTGCACTATTGATCACATCTTACCTGAACCTTATATCGACAAAATACCCTTCCCGGATATGTTAAAGGAACATCCTATGATAACTAGTGTAATCAATAAAAGTACAAAGATAACTATAAAACCTAATGAACAAATAAACATTGAACCTGCTATAGCAATTGTGAAAGACCTTGTCTTCTGTGAGGATGCTTCTAATATTGTCTCACATCCTAATAGAACTAAAAAGGCTAGTGTCACTGTGCTTTTGTTAGAATTGGTGATCATTGCTATTATAGTTTATGTGATATTGGTGAGAGTTCAAGTGCTATTCCTTACGAGATTTACAAAGAAATTATGCATGAAATCAGTCCTTGTGAACTAGAGGAGATTGATGTTGTTATTCACCTTACTAATAGGGAGACCATCTCTCCAATTGGTATTGTAAGAGATGTGGAAGTTCTTTATGGTAAGATTAATTATCCTGCTGACTTTCTAGTACTTGGTTCAGCTGCTAGTAAAACCTATCCTATCATTTTTGGTAGACCTTTCTTGAGTACTTGTGGAGCCATTATAGACTGCAAAAGGGAGAAAATTTTAACTAAATTTGATGGGGAATCTTATGAGTTTAATTTTTCGAAATTTACTAAAGAACCTCATGAAAATGAAACCCATAATGAGGATTTTAGAGTTGAACAACTTGCTTCTATTTCTCTTGCTCCTAACAATGCTTTGCAGCAATTTATGGAAGACCACAAAAGTGAAATCTTCATGGAAGAAAGAAATGAGATTGACGAGATTCTCCTTCATCAACCTAAGATGCTTAAGCATAACTTGCCCGTGGAAGATTTGGGTACCACATTGCCACCTAAAAAGGATCCGGTCTTCGATCTAAAACCTTTACCTGATGATCTTAAATATGCTTACATTGATGATAATAAAATATATCCTGTTATTATTAGTTCTAAACTTCCAGGGAAGGAAGAGGAAAGGTTATTGCAGGTATTGAAGAAACACCAAGGAGTTATGGGTTATACTTTGGATGATTTAAAGGGGATTTCTCCTACTATATCTCAGCACGCTATCAATATAGAACCAGATGAAAAGCCAGTGGTAGAGCATCAACGTCGTTGAAATCCTAAGATGAAGGAAGTGGTAAGGAACGAGGTATTAATACTCCTTGATGCTGGTATTATTTACCCTATTGCTGATAGTGAATGGGTTATTCATGTTCATTGTGTCCCTAAAAAGGGGGAATTACTGTTGTGCCTAATGATAATGATGAGCTTATCCCCAAAATAATAGTAGTAGGTTATAGGATGTGCATTGATTTCAGAAAAGTTAACAAAGTTACTAAGAAAGATCATTACCCACTTCCTTTTATTGATCAAATGTTAGAAAGGTTGTCTAAAAAGACCCATTTTTGTTTTCTTGATGGATACTCTGGGTTCTCTCAAATTGCTGTTAAACAACAAGATCAAGAAAAAACTACTTTTACATGCCCTTATTCAACCTATGCTTATAGATGTATGCCTTTTGGTTTGTGTAATGCTCCTGCTACTTTCCAATGATGCATGTCTGCTATATTTCATGGTTTTTGTGAGGAAATTGTGGAAGTATTCATGGATGATTTTTCCGTCTATGGGACTTCTTTTGATAATTGTCTGCACAACCTTGATAAAGTTTTGCAGAGATGTGAAGAAACTAATCTTGTTCTTAGTTGGGAGAAATGCCACTTCATGGTTAATGAAGGGATTGTCCTCGGACATAAGATTTCTGAAAGAGGCATAGAAGTTGATAGAGCTAAAGTTGAGGAAATTGAGAAAATGCCATGTCTAGGAGATGTCAAAGGTATTCGTAGTATCCTTGGTCATGCTGGTTTCTATAGAAGGTTTATTAAAGATTTCTCTAAGATATCAAAACCCCTCACTAATATTTTTCAAAAGGATGTACCCTTTGTTTTTTATGATGATTGTAAGGAAGCCTTTGAAACTCTAAAGAAGGCTTTAACTACTGCTCCTATTGTTCAACTACCTTATTGGAGTTTACCCTTTGAAATCATGTGTGACGCTATTTATTTTTCTGTAGGTGCTATCCTTGGGCAACGAGTAGATAAAAAGTTAAATGTTATTCATTATGATAGTAAGACTCTTGATGTTGCTCAAAAGAATTATGCTACTACTGAAAAAGAATTCTTAGTTGTTGTCTTTGCTTGTGATAAGTTTAGACCGTATATTGTTGACTCAAAAGTTACCATTCATACTGATCATGCTGCTATTAAGTACCTTATGACAAAGAAATATGCTAAGCCTAGGCTCATTAGATGGGTGCTGCTCTTACAAGAGTTTCACGTACATATTGTAGATAGGAAAGGTGCTGAAAATCCTGTTGCAGATAATTTATCTCGATTGGAAAACATCTCTTTTGATCCTATGCATGTTAATCATAGTTTCCCAAATGAACAGTTGGCTGCAGTAGGGGTAAGCTCGCGAGGGAGCCCTTGGTATGCTGATTATGCTAACTTTATTGTCTCCAAGTATTTTCCTCCAACTTTTACAGCTTGGCAAAGAAGGAAGTTCTTTTACGATTTGAGGCATTATTTTTAGGATGGCCCACATTTACATAAAGAAGGAGTAGATGGTATTATGCGAAGATGTGTTCCAGAATATGAACAAAAGGAGATATTACAGAAATGTCATGGTAGTGCCTATGAAGGACATCATGCGGGAGATAGAACCGCATAGAAGGTGCTACAATCAGGTTTTTACTGGCCTACCCTTTTTAAAGATGCAAGAAAAAATGTCTTATCATGTGATGAGTGCCAACATGTTGGGAACATTTCTAGACGCAACGAGATGCCTATGAATTACTCTCTCGTTATTGAACCATTTGATTGTTGGGGATTCGAATTTATGGGTCCTTTTCCCCTTCAAAAGGTTATAGCCATATTCTTGTTGTTGTTGACTATGTTACTAAGTGGGTAGAAGCCATACCTACAAAAAGTGTTGATGGGGAAACTTCTTTAAAAATGCTTAAGGATATTATCTTTCCTAGGTTTGGAGTGCCTAGATATCTTATGACTGATGGAGGGTCTCATTTCACTCATGGTGGTTTTAGAAAGACCCTTGCTAAATATGATGTTAATCATAGAATTGCTTCAGCTTATCATCCCCAAACTAGTGGGCAAGTAGAGCTATCAAATAGAGAAATTAAATCCATCTTGCAAAAGACTGTTAATAGATCTAGAAAAAATTGGGCTAAAAAGTTAAACGACGCTTTATGGGCTTATAGGACTGCCTATAAAAATCCTATGGGAATGTCTCCTTACAAAATGGTTTATGGGAAATCTTGCCACCTGCGTTTAGAATTAGAACACAAAGCTAATTGGGCAGTGAAAGAACTTAATAGAGACTATAACCTTGCTGGTGATAAAAGATTATTTGACTTAAGTTCATTGGATGAATGGAGGAGTGAAGCATATGATAATGCTACACTCTTTAAGGAAAAAGTTAAAAGATGGCATGACAGGAGAATTCTCAAGAGGGAGTTCCATGTTGGTGAGAAAGTTCTATTGTATAGGTCTCATCTCAGATTTTTTGCAGAGACACTACTTTCAAAATGGGAAGGACCTTTTGTTATCAAAGAAGTATATCGTTCAGGTGCAATAAAATTTTCTTCTTTAAAAGATAACACTACACAAGTGGTGAATGGTTAGCGACTCAAGCACTATATTGCTGGAGATTCTTACAATGAAGATATCGATGCTATTCAAGTAGTAACTCTGGAAAAATTTATCAAAGACCAAGTTCAAATACCTGTAGAGTCTATTTTCGAATAGGTAACAGTTCTGGTAAGAAAATTTTAGCGAAAAATTTGTCAAGTTATATTTTTGCAGTTTTTATCCAACAAGGAAAGCAACAAAGCGAAAGAGGGACGGAAACGGAGCCAGGGTGGCTCACACCACGCCCTGGCCCCCCCCCCCCGGCCGCGCCAGCAGGTGGTGTGGCCACCTCGGACTCTGTCTCTGGCCCGTTTTTTCCCAGTACCTTCCTTTTGTTGTAAAACTTCATAATATATGATCCCCCGGATCCCCGAGGTTCGTATATCGTGTTCTTGTTGCGTTTTTGTTTCGATATGTTTTGTTCAGATGTCGTTCAGGGGTTCATCTTCAAAGGATTACGAGCTGCGACGCCGTCGCCAGCTCCATCGCAATCTTGAGTAGGAGACTCTCGTGGGATGGGTGAAACAAGAAAGGATTGCAACTAGGTGCGAAGACATGGATCGGAACATTGGGGAGGAAGTAAAGGACATGACAGCAGGCATGAAGGGGCTGATACCTCCAACTCTAGATCTTAGTTCCTTCCCTGCAGCAGTGGAAGCTCTATGAATAACTGATGAGTTCTGCAACAAGTACCGAGTCTTGAGGAGGAAGGTGGATATGCTTCAAGAGGATAATAACAGGGTTCACAAGATACTAGAAGATTTCCTCGCGCCAAATGAGAGAACACACTACCACCACAGAAGGAGTAATTCGTCATCAGGTTTTGGCATCCCCTTGGTTTGTTCCAAGCTTGGGGGAGTGTCGTGGTATCATATCACTATCTTCTATCTTTTTACCTTTTTAGTAGAGTCATATCATGAAGAGAGAAGTTATCATGTAGGATGGTTTGCATTATGGAAGTGTCCCCCCTCTCGTTAGATATCTATGTATCCCTTGGTGTGAGTTGCCGTTATGGAATATTAATGAGAAGTTCTATCATTTACTCTTTTGCATATCTTATATTAGTTTTCAATTCATGTTAGTATTGGTATCACCTTGGGATCATTGAGTTAATTTAGTTGGTTTTGGCAAACCTGGCTCGGTCAGTAGCAACACTATTTTGAGAATTGAATGAAAAATATAAAAGTACTCTTAAAGAAATATAATTTCATCATCTTTCTTTCTTGATTTGCTCGTAAGTTTAGTATTCTCTATTTAAGATCTTTTATGCTTTCAAGTAAGATTGCATGTTTGTTTTTATCACTTGTATGTTTGTTTGTTTCCTTCAACTCTTATGCTTGCTACCTAGCCTTGCTAGCCAAAAACTTGTACTCAGAGGGAGTGCTTCTCGTGCATCTAATCCTTAAACCAAAACCTATGCCATTTGTGTCCACCATACCTACCTACTAGCACTATTGCTATTCCAAGTAAATTCATGTTTTTATCTACCTTCCGAATTAAACTTGTTATGTGAAAATTAGTGATTAAAGCTCTCACGAACTTGATGGCACACTTTACATTCTTGCACATAATAAACTTGAACCATTATGCCCATCTATGTTGCGTATATGCTTGCGCTTTGTATGTTGTGAATTACCAGAACCATGCTGTCATGGGGAACGCTTTCAACATTGCACTTGTACTTTGTACCTAGTTGATATCATGCTCTTTTGTCTATGGATGTCGTCGGTGTGAAATGAATGGGGAGCTTGTAAGTCCATGGAGTTATGTATGTGTGTTAGAGAAACGCCTGGGCTACTAGTCTAATCCATGCCTAATCATGGTGGAAACCTGCAGCGTAACCATAATGAGCATTCTATGAAGCATTCTTCTTATAAAAAGAGATAGAGATTGAGAAAAAAGAAAAGAAAAAAAAGAGAGATGAGAAAAGAAAGAGAGAGAAAACACCATTTTCCTAGGGTAATTAAGAAGATTGTTGAGATGCTTGTTGTGTGCTTGCCTTGTCATTTTGATATGGGGATTCTTCCGTATCATCGGGTAGGGGTACCCCGTTGGCGGTTCTCTATGATACACACAAACTTACTATGACAAGAACTTACCGGTAACTAAACTTGAGTAGCATGAGGAGCGGCCCTCGTATTCAAGGGACATGAGATTTTCAAGTTGCAACTTGTCAAGCATATCCTCATATTTGATCACTTTAACATTAATCACCTAAAGGTGCCTATGATAGGGGCAATGAGAGCTGAAAGCTAGTAAGTACCATAATTTTTGGAAGCTCTTTATGAAACTTGAAATCCTGCTTCCCTCTACGAAGGGCCTATCTTTAACCTTTTAGTTGAGTCAGTAAACCTATTCCCTTCTAACTCAAGCAAGTACTTTGAGTTGTTGTGTTTCATTCATTCATATGATGATTTATTCAATCATGTTTCTTATGTTCCTTGTTTTGCACATTGCTCTTATCTTATTGTTTACTACTTTGAAAGCTATCATTGAAAACCAGTTATGTGTGAACTCCAGCAAATTGTCAACTATTCTTCGACCAAGAGCTAAGTTTGCCATTACCAATTATGATTTACTTTATGTATCTGTATTGTGTTTCCTTTACTTATTGCAAGTTATGTTATATGATAGTGAGTGATCTTCTATTATGATTTGTGTATTGATGAATGTGATGCTTCTTGTCCATATTCTTTTATCGACTATTCACTCCATAAACCTAAGGTCATGTTTATTGAGCTCAGTTTTCGCTTGGGGACAAGCGAAGTCTAAGATTGGGGGAGTTGATACGTCCATTTTGCATCACTATTCTATATCATAATTTACTGTTATTCATTGATATATTTCATATTAAGAGATGATATGTATGTTATTTCATCTGTTTTTGCATGGTTGATGACTTTTGGAGCATGGACCGCTGTAGTCAGGATTCTGATGGAAAAGGTGATGTTTGGAGGCGAAATACGTGAAGCTCAGAAAATCCGGGAAAATACATGGAAAATTCTATCTTTCCAGAAGACGGAGATTGCCAGAAGGAGGAGTGGAGATGGGCCACAGGGGGCCCACACCACCCCCTGGCGCGGGCAGCCCTAGGCCGCGCCAGCAGGTGGTGTGGCCGCCCTGGCCCACTCTAGGCTCTCCCCTCTTGCGTATATTATCCCCTCGAAAGCCTTATACCTGGGAGCGACCACAGAAAGATTCCCCTGCCTCTGCGGGGCAGAAAACACTGAGAGAGAAAGATCTCTTCGGCAGACAAAATTCTGCCAGGGGTATTCCTTCCCGGAGAGGGGAGATCATCGCCATCAACATCACCATCAAGCTGGACTTCATCGGGATCATCATCACCATCATCACCACCATCATCTCCACCAGCACCATCATCACCACTTCATACCGCTCTCACAATTGGGTTGAATCTTGCATAGTTCTTAGGGGAAACTTTCCCAGTGTTGATTACTCCTTGTAGTTAATGCTATTGAGTGAACCATTGAATTATCGTTTATGTTCAGATTGTTACAGATCATTATATCATCTCTGATCTTTATCCATATGATGTCTTGTGAGTAGTTCATTTAGTTCTTCAGGACATAGAAGAAGTCATGTTGTTAGTAGTGGAATTGTGTTGAGAAAGATTCAATGGTTTGATATTTAAGTTGTGGTGTCTTTCTTCTAGTGGTGTCATGTGAATGTCGACTACATGACACTTCACCTATATGGGCCTAGGGGAATGCATTGTGTATTTGGCTACTAATCGTAGGGGTTGCCGGAGTGACAGAAACCTAAACCCCCGTTAGGAAACCTTTGCACAAGGGATGTTAGGGTCTTAGAGTTTAAAGCTATGGTTAGGTTTCTACCTTAATTACTTTCTTGTACTTGCAGATGCTTTCAAGGGGTATAATTACAAGTGTGTATTAGTCCTAGGAAGGTCGATACATTAGCACAAGTTCACCCACACAACACTTAGCAAACTAAAGAAGATTAATCAACTATATGAAGCGAAAGCACTTGATGATATTCTCGTGTGTCCTCGAGAACGTTTGGTCATCTTAAGTAATACAACCAGCTTGTCCTTTGCTGAAGAAAGGATTGGGCCACTTGCTACATTTATGCTTATTGTCTTTTATTTACTCGTAATTTATTTATCTGCATTATCAAAAACCCCTAAAAATCTATTTGCTAAGTATTTGTAGATAATTCCTGCTCCAAGCCACTCGTCAACACCTTCTGCTCCTCGTTGGGTTTGACACTCTTACTTATCAAAAATACTGCGATACACCCCCTATAACAAGTTGCAACAAAGTCAAAAGCCGAGGGGGTGCACAAGGCGGCCACACCCCTCCCTGACGCGGCTTGGGCTGGCCTGCACGGCCAGGGGTGTGGGCCCCTCGTGGCCCCCCTCCGTCTCATCTTATGGCTCCGTGAGTCTTCTGGTAAAATAGGATTTTTTGGCATCTTTTCCGGGATTTTTCCTGATAGTTGATTTTTTGCACAAAAACTAGACACCAAGGTAATTCTACAGAAAACAGCGTCCGTACGTGTCAGTTGTATCAAAATCACACAAGTTTAGAGGAGAAACAATAGGAAAAGTGTTCGGGAAAGTAGATACGTTCTGTACGTATCAACTCCCCCAAGCTTAGCTTATTGATTGTCCTCAAGCAATTCAGTTGAAAACTGAGTGCGATAAAAGAGCTTTCACGAACACATTTGCTTCATAAGATGTATATATTCTCAGCATATGATCAACTACTTAGGCAATTCATAATAAAGAGTATGCAAATAAGTTTACTTAATAGTCATTGCAAGCTATGAAGAGATTCCAACTCAAAAATAATAAGTAGCATGAAACATAAACATAAGCAACATTGCAATGCTCATAAAAAGATATGATAGAGTGGTATCTCACTTGCCTTTGATTGTAGAGCAAACATAAATGTCGAGGCACCTCTGAAGTTCAAGAGAAGACTAGAAGTAAACATATCAAAGATACAAGCATCAAAGTCATGACACAATTAACCAAGTTTTGAGACAAGCACATTACACTAAGAATGACAACTATGCTCTCAATAAAGTGCTCATAGAATAAGTGGTGACTCAACAAGGAAGTGGAAAGGTTTTGAAAAGTTTGAAAGGCTTTCAAATGTTGAAAGTATGGTACTCATTAGCTTTGAGATCTCATTTCCCCTATCATAAGCATCTTTAAATGGTTAAGGTGAAAGTGAGGTCCAATATGAGTTATATGCTTGATAGACCATAAACTGGAAATCTCATGTCCCTTGAGAACGAGGGTCGCTCCTCATGCTACTCAACTTTAGTTACTGGTAAGTTCTTGTCATAGTAAATACATGCGTATCATAGAGAACCGCCAACCGGGCACCCCTTGCCCAATGATACTGAAGAATTCCCATATCAAAATGACAAGGCAAGCAGACAATAAGCATCTCAACACCTTCTTATTTACCATGGGAAAATGGTGCTTTTTTCTCTCTTTCCTCTTTTCTCATCTTTTTTTTCTCAATCACTATCTCTTTTTTTATAAGAATAATGCTTCATAGATTGCTCATTATAGTTACGTTGTAGGTTTCCACCATGATTAGGCATGGATTAGACTAGCCGCCCAGGCGTTTCTCTAACACACATATATAACTCAATGGACTTACAAGCTCCCCTTTTATTTCACACCGATGACATCCCTAAACAAAAGAGCATGATATCAACTGGGTATATATTTACAGGTGTTGAAAGTGTTCCCTGTGACAGCACGGTTCTGCTAACTCCCAGCCTATAATTTGCAAGCATATAACTTTCATGGGAAGTCACAATAGTTCAGGTTTATTAAGTGCAAGAAATAAAGTGTGCCATCAAGTTCGTGAGAGCTTTAATAACTTTATTATAGCAAGCAAACATTTTATTCGGAAGAAAGCAAGGCATACTGAATATGCACGGAATAGCAAATGATGCTAATAGGTAGGTATGGTGTACACTTTTGCCAATATTGGTTTTGCGGAGTTGGAAACACGAGTAGAGCCCATACTCAGTGCAAGTGAAGGCTAGCAATAGAAAGGGAGCAACAAACGAGAGAGCAATAACTGTCATAATCATGCTTGCAACAAAACAAGACTAATTATGGCATGAAAGTGATTCAAGAACCCTGAGGCAAAATAATTCATCGAGGCTTAACTGATTATTGTTTCAGTCATATGCATGCGTGAGCATGTGCCAAGTCGATTCAAATGAAACATTCAGAGGAGGATACCACAATGTCATACCAAGTTATGAATAGAACAATGCAAGCAAACGTTCATATGACATGCTACAAACCATTAGCAAGTTGGAGCTAATCATAAGAAAGCAAGAACTACTAAGCATCCATAAATAACATACACCTTACATGAACAGACTAGCATGCCCACAATGATGAGTATATGTACAAAAATGAAAACAAATAGAGTTCGTTACCAGCCTCTTACCATACCTCAATTTGTCATTAATATTCATTATTGCCCTTCACTTGTGTGGCTTGAATAATAACATGAAACCAAACTCCACTGAGGATTGCTAAACCCTGCAACGAACTTCACAAGACCAAAGAAGAACATCAAATATTTTTGGTGTTTTCGATTTTGAAAGCAAGAACCAAAAGGAAGATCAAGCAAAGCGAAATATTTTTGGGTTTTTCGAATAATTAAGACAAAGCTAAAAGGAAGAACCAAACCAAGGCTAAAAAGATAAAGAAGCAAGAAAAAATAAATAAGAAAAATATTTTTGGTCTTTTTGTGTTTTGGAAAGCAGAAATAAAGCAAGAACGAAGACTAAAAAGAAAACGAAACATGGATATACAAAGTACCGACTAAACAGGCTATGTAGATGAGTGTGATGTCGGTGTACCTCCCCCCAAGCTTAGGCTTTTGTCCTAAGTGGGTATCAATCCCAAGCTGGCGAGGAACGAGGGCCTCCATAATATGGTGAAGAAGTGCCTTCATCTGGATATGAACTCGAGGACGCCCCAGCATAGTGCGCAGACTAGTCATAAGAGGGCACATCCCCTGGTGCTGCCCGTGGAAACCAAGCAAGCGGAGCTGCTCGTCCACCTCCTCATTGGAACGCGACCATGGCATCCTGTAAATACTGAACAAAGTGGATTATGGAAAAGTAATTTCCCACTCGTCTCTATCAGTAAACAACATCACGTAAACTAAACTCTCCGTACTAGAGTTAATAGTGACAAAGTGATGTGTTTTCATAGCAGCAAGATCAAGCCTTTGTGGTGTCAATACAGTATCATTAGCATCAACAGAAAGTTCCAAAGCACTAACCATGCGTGAGGCAATAATACCCCCATAAATGGGTCCTCTAGCAGCTAAGCGACAGGCAATGAGGGAACCAAGATTATACTTGGTATCATTATTAAGTCTAGCAACAAGAAAGGCTAAATGATAATTAGAAATATTACTAGTGTTCTCCCTACCAAGAATGCTAGTGGCAAGATAATAAGCAAAATATCTAAGAGCTGGGAGTTGAATGTTCCTTATCTTCCCGCGTTGAGCTGTGCGGTCATCATCATTTGTCACACTTCGATAGAGCTCCAGCAAATCAGCGAGTCGACCTTGGATCTTATTCACGGTCCCAGTCATGCCTATGCCTATAATGCTGCAAAATCTTTCCAATGGCATGGTAATAGGCATATTATAAATTTTGAATGAAACAGTTGACCGATAAGGGGTGTTAGTGAAAACGAAACTTTCAACAAAAGTTTTGGTGAGCACGGCATATTGCTCACTCTCATATTCCATGTAAGTGGTCAAACCAACCCTCTGAACAAGGAGTAAGAAATCATCGAGGATCCCCACAGCTTGCAAAAAGGCAAAACAAGGGAATGTAGATGGGTGAGCATCTCCCTCATCTCCTTCATTATATAATGGCCTAAATTGAGAAGCTGATCTTGAAGGCCTTTCCCTCCTAGGTGTGTCCCTCTCAAATACTTCTCCAATAGTGTGGTTGTTCATCTCTGCTTTTCTTAAAATTAAACATCCATCATACAAGTGATTGCAAAATGATTACAAAATGAAAGGAACTACTTATAGGGACTTGTAAGGGGCCCAAACATGCATCAAAAAAAAAATTCTAAGAATTTAACAAGCTTACCAACTCACATAACTTGTCACCTACAGTAGCAAAATACTCAAGATATAAACCACTATTCAAAAATCTACTTGGACAAGCGGAGGAGTCACATACTAGAAAACAATTGCTCCAAATTTAAGCAGCAAAGATGGGCTAAGCAAGGAGATCGAAAAATCGCGAGAAAGAACAGAAAGAACGCGAGTTTGAGCAATGAACTGGTGTTTTCTCGGGAGAGAGAAAGGAGTGGCAAGATGGAGAGTAAGTGGAGGGCCATGGGTGGCCCACACCATGGCCAGGCGCGCCCCTGGTGTGGTCGCGCTACCAGGTGGTGTGCCTGCCTGGTGGGCCCCCCGGGTCACTCCAGGTACTTCTCTGCCCCTTTTTGACATAAAAAATTAATATGAATTTTCTGGAATTTTTCGAGAAACTTTATTTTTAGCAATTTTCAGGTATTGATGAATGATTTTCTGGCAGAAAGATGTTTTTGGAAAGATGCAAAAACAAAACAAAACTAAAACTTCTGAAGTCCTAAGACACTCTAATATGCAAGTAACTAGCAATAGAAAAGTAACCTAAGTGAAAGCAAAAATTAAAATGGATAAAATAAAAGTAAGCGACGATAATCATGGTGAAAACATTGTTTTCTTCATTAAAATCCCTTTGTTAACAAGGTTGATCAGGTCTTGTTACCAAAACAATTTTATATGAACAAAACTTTGTATTCCACTAAATGATTATGTTACCTCAACCTTGATAGCAATGGTCCCAATCATAATAGTCTCGTATTTTTCTCGTGGTATGGGACAATATATTTCTCCAACTTGGATGCCCTCAATATTTTCAATTGAATTTAAGCCATAATTCCTATCAATCTTCTTGGGGAAATAGACAGTATGATCTTTGTCATTAACATTAAAAGTTACCTTTCCTTGATTGCAATTAATAATAGCTCCTGCAGTATTAAGAAAAGGTCTCCCAAGAATAATAGACATATTGTCATCTTCAGGCATTTCAAGCACAACAAAGTCAGTTAATATCAAGAAATTATGAGCCACTTGAACAGGTACATCCTCACATATACCAATAGGAATAGTAGTAGATTTATCATCCATTTGCAAAGATATATCAGTTCGTATTAATTTTTCCAATTGAAGTCTCTCATAGAGAGAAAATGGCATAACACTAACTCCTACTCCCAAATCACACAAAGCAGTTCTAACATAGCTATTTTTAATAGAACGACGAATAGTTGGACTCCCTGGGTCTCCAAGTTTCTTTGGAACCTTACCATTGATGGAATAATTAGCAAGCAAAGTAGAATTTCCTCATTAGGGATCTTCCTTTTATTATAGACAATATCCTTCATATACTTTGAATAAGGAGGTAGTTTAATAGCATTAGTTAAAGGAGTTTTCAAAAATAAAGGTTTCATCCACTCACAAAACTTATTATAGTGTTCGTCTTCCTTTGACTTGTGTTTCTTATCAGGGAAAGGCATATGTTTTTGGACCCAGGGCTCTCTCTCACTACCATGTTTATTAGCAACAAAATATTCCTTAGTGTATTTAGTATTCTTAGTGTGTCTTTCAGGTTATTCTTCAACTTTTTCTTTATCAGGAGCATCATTTTCCTCATTACCACTTTTAGTTTCAGGATCAGAGATAGATATACTATTAGGATCTTTAGCAGGTTCAGAAGACTCTACAATAGTTTTATGTTTCTTTTTCCTTTTCTTAGGAGAAGTACCACTATTTTCAATTTGTTGAGAATCCTGCTCAATTCTTCTAGGATGCCCCTCAAAATATAGAGGATCTTGAGTGGCAGCACCACTTCTAGTTCTAATTTCATAAGCATGTTTTTCTTTAGCAGCATTCACGAACAAATCTTTTTGTACTTTAATAAGCTGATCAATTTGAGTTTGAACCATTTGGAAATGTTTAACAAGAATTTTAACATCATTAGAGGTTCTTTCCACAATACCCCTTAACTCAATAATAGCTCTAGAGTTTTCCCTCAAATGATTCTGCACTCTTTTATTAAGTTATCTTGCTTAACAATAAAAATATCAAATTCTTCTAAGCATTGATCAGGAGGTTTAGAATAAGGAATATCACCTTCATCAAAATGTTGGAGGGAGTGTACCCCAATAGTGGATAAGTGGGAGATTGGCTTACATAATTCTTCTATAGGAGGTAAATTCTTCACGTCTTCAGCTTTAATACCCTTCTCCTTAAGACATTTCTTAGCTTCCTTCATCACTTCGTCATTTAGTTCAATAACTCCTCTCTTCTTTGGTGTTGGTGTTGGCTTAGGCAAGGTTAACTCAGGTGTAGTTGTCTCAAGTGTAGTTGGCTCAAGTGAACTCCAGTCATCATAATTCTTGCTTATTTTAGACATTAATTCCTCAGCTTCTTTGGGAGTCTCTTCCTGAAAACACAATCATCACAACTATCTAGGTATGTCCTAGATTCTTCAGTTAGTCCATTATAATATATATCAAGAAGCTCATTTTTTAGGTAATGGACATCCATCCTGTGCATTAATCGAAGGACAAAATCTTGCCCATGATTTAGGCAATATCTCTTTTTCTCCCTGTTTAAAATCAAAAAGTTCCTACAAAATGGCATGTCTAGCACTAGGAGGGAAATATTTCTGAAGGAAAGTACTAATCAAGCAATCAGGGCTATCAATATATCTAGGAGGTAAATTATTAAACCAAGCCTTAGCTTCTCCTTTCGGTGAATAAGGGAAAATTTTAGCAACAAAGTAGGTGCACATCTTAATATCATTAGAAAATAGGCCACTCATGGTAGAAAGCTCAGTCATATGTGCTATAGCACTTTCATTCTTAGTCAAACAAAAAGGTTATTTCTCAACAACAGTTATGTAAGATAAATCAAGAGAGAAATCATAATCCTTATCTTTAATGTTTATGGGAGATGTAGCAAACTTATCATTAGGAGATAATTTGGGTTTTATAGTACGCCTCTCAAGGAGACTCTTAATAGCACTTTTACCATGAGTATTTTGACATTCTTTAATAAATTCATCAGTCATTTCTATATATCCATCTTCAATATCATAGATCTCGCTAGACTCAGGTGAATTGACAGGTGTAGTAGTGTATTCATTTGGAGTTTCAGTATTTCTAGCTATAGTTCTAGCAATCGTAGCATCTAGGAAAGGACCTAATGAACCACTCTTATCAAGCACAGTAGAAGAAGCATCACAAGTATTAGAAGTTTCAGATTTAGCAGAAGTAGCAGTATGTGTAGCATGTGTATGTGGTGGTGTAAGGAGCTTACTCATCACAGATGCTGAATCAAGAGCAACAGAGGTGTTCAGAACCATACCTCTCCTTGTAGTGGATGGTAATATAGGAACCTTGCCATCACGAGATTTACCCTTGATAAATGGATGAGCAGTGAATAATAGTGATTCCAAGTGAACTTGATAAATAGAGCTATTCTCCTCGGCAACGGCGCCAGAAAATAATCTTGATGACCCACAAGTATAGGGGATTAAAAGTAAAACCCAATTTATTGATTCAACACAAGGGGAGCCAAAGAATATTTATAAGCCTTAACAACTGAGTTGTCAATTCAGCTGCACCTAGAAACCATCTTGATCATAGCACTTTATCAGTACCAACAGTTTTGTAGTAGCAATAGCAAAGTAGTAGTAGTAGTAGTAGTAGTAAAAGTAAAGACAGTGGTAACAATTGCAGTAAACAGTAGGATTAAAGCGCGGTAGGCATAGGATGGCTGGACGGGCGTTGCATGGACAAGACAATTCATATAGCAATCAAGAAATAGGGCATTTGCAGATAAATAAGATAAAGCATCCAAGTACTAAATAATCATAGACATGTGTTCCATATATAGTCATACGTGCTCGTAATGAGAACTTGCACAACATCTTTTGTCCAGGTAATTAAGGTGCTCCTTTTAATAGAGCACCGGACCAAAGCATTAACACTCCGTGAACACACGTAATCCTCATATCACAGCCATTCCCTCCGGTTATCCTGATTATTGTCACTTTGGGGCCTTTGGTTCCGGACAATAATATGTGTATACAACTTGCAGGTAAGATCATAAACAATATTATCATCATGAATCAATAACATGTTCAGATCTGAAATCATGGCACTCGGGCCCTAGTGACAAGAATTAAGCATAACAAGTTGCAAAAAAGTCAAAAGCACTAATAATAGATACTAGGCACCATGCCCTAACAAGCTGATGCCATTACATGAACGATCTCATCCAATCCCTACCATCCCCATAGCCTATAGCGGGGGATTACTCACTCATGGATGGGCGAATCATGGATGGTTGATGGAGAAGCGATGGTGATGATCTCCTCCAATTCCCCGTCCCGGCAGGGTGCCAGAACGAACTTTCTGGTTCTGAATCGCGGTATCTGGTGGTGCCGGTGCAGCGGAACTCTATCTGGAAAAACGTAAAAAAAACCTCGGTTTTATATCAAGAGGCATCTTATAGGCGAAGAGGGAGACCGAGGGGGTGCCCGAGGCGGCCACACCCCTCCTAGGCGCGGCCTGGGCTATCCCGCATGGCCTGGGGGTGTGGGCCCCTCGTGGCCTTCCTCTGTCTCATCTTCTGGCTCCGTGAGTTGTCTAGTGAAATAGGATTTTTGGCATATTTTCCGGGATTTTTCCTGATAGTTGATTTTCTGCACAAAAACTAGACACCAAGGTAATTCTGCTGAAAACAGCATCAGTCCGTGTTAGTTGTATCCAAATCACACAAGTTTAGAGGAGAAACAATAGCAAAAGTGTTCGGGAAAGTAGATACGTTTTGGACGTATCACGGCTGATTGGGCCAAGGTCCCAATATCCCCCTTGTTGCTACTGTTGTCCCTCCCAAGCAGGGTTGTATTCCTGCTCCTGCTCCTGCTCATCTTGCTACTCTCCTTCTTCATCTTCTTCTTGATCAGGCTTGAATTCAGCCATGATCTCCACAACTTGATCCTTGGTGAGGATCCAGTTGTCCTTCTCCACAATCGTGAAGGCTTGTGGATAGGGCAACAGAACCTGCTCAACTTGTGCATCACCAAGATAACCAAACTGATCTGCTCGGAGCCTCTTGTTAGCTCGGTAAACACTGAGGAAACCACAAGCAGTCAAATATTTGACATCCATAAGTTTGGAGCCATCAACATGTTGCATTAAAGGTAATATAATGTTCAATGCATGGGCAAGGTGGGTTACTAATCCACCAATGCGAATGCCACCTTTCGTCTTGTTGCTCTGGTGACGAAAGTGCTGGATGAGTAGAGCCGCGGGATTGGGGCTTTGTGGTGCATTGGGGAAGAGTGCCTTCGTGATCATGGCCATGTTCGCATTGGCCATGGAACCGGTATCTCCTCTTCCCAGCAGTGTGTTGGCGAGGAAGAAGGCATAGTAGCAAATTGTTGGGTTCTGAATGATGGACATCTTATTTTGGTAGAAGTCCCTGCCACCATTAATAGAAACAACCTCCCAAGTCTCTCCACTTGTGATGCTATATAAATTTGTAACTATTGACTCCCCATCGTGAGGGAAGCCAAAAGCATCACAAAATTGTTCAAAAGTTATTTCATAATGCTGCTGGTTCATGGTGAAGCTTACCGTGCATGCATTACCTTTCTCCATGTGGTCATCATAGAAGAAGGCAAGGAACTCATAAGTGAGTTTGGCATAGGTGTTGTGGCTTGCATTGGTGAGTAGTGCTAGCCTTGAATTTGCACACATGAGGTTGAAGTCTGCCCTCAACCCTGCTGCGGCGAGAAAGCTATCATCGGCCCAACGTGTGGGCATCATCCTCCTTGATGAAACTATGGCCAACTTGGGGTTGAGCTCGGTCTCATGCCCCGAACTCTCGCCACGTTGGTGCTTTCTCTTGCGAAAAATGCTAGCAATTTTTTCATCTTGATGCACTAAAAAATTTCACCATGAAACCTTAGGCATATAGTTTCTACATGATATACGAACGGTTCTACGTGGAAAAATCTAATCCTAACGTGCCAAATCATAAAGAAAAACAAAATAAGCTTGAGTTCATTCACTAGATCAATCTGAGAGTTTCAACCATGGAAATCTGAAAATAAAGCATGGATAGGAAGAGAAACATACCGATCTATTGATTCCCCAATCCAAACAAACGAAATCCGCGAAGAATCAAGAATTCTAGGTGGGTTTTCAAAGGTTTGGAGAGAGAATGTGAGAGAAAAAGTGAGGAGGAGAAGAGCCCTAGCCGCCCCGATGCGATTAAGTGGTCGCGCCGAACTATATGGGCGGGATATATAGTTCTCGCCGTATAGTTGCGACGGCGCCGCCAATTAGGGTTTCTTTATGCTAGAATAGAGCTATATTGGCACAACTATACGGCCGGATCATAATGTTCCCGCCGTATAGTTGGTCGTCAAAACGTTTGTGTCCTTGAGATAAATTTTCTTAGACAGGCCTTGATAACTATACAGCTGGAATTTTTATACTTGTCGTATAGTTGGTTATCAAACCATTCGTACCTTTGAGAAGAAATTCGACGAAGGCATCGATATCTATATGGCCAGAACTATACGGCTGGAATTTCTATTCCCGCAGTATAGTTGGTCGTTAAAACCTATATGCCTATGAAAGAAAAAAATTTGATGGCAAAGATATCTATGAGGCCAAACTATACGGCTGGAATGTTTATTCCCGTCGTATAGTTGGTCGTTAAACCTTCAGTACTCATCAAAAAAAATATGTTTCTTCGAGAATATATTCTTATCCTGAAACTTAGCGAAACACCTTGTTTTTGACAGAAAAATTATAGTAAAAATTGTCGACCAAGAACAACATGTATAGAGCAGGATTTCTAGTACTACCTAACTTCTTCTAATCAACTGGAGGTTCACTTTTTAATCTGGACAAAAATGATTAAGCTAGTTTTTGTAGATAAAAACTCAAAATTTTATTTTTATACTTATTCTACGCTTGTTCAATCGATATTTCTACTACTTTTAGATAGCTGCATCTTCACGGGCGCGGTTCCGAGAGAATGTCTGTGAAAAATTTGTAGGAATGCGATGAACATTTTATTCTTTAGTTTATTTTATTAATGTGATGGGTTGACTCCCATTAAGCATTTTATTAAGAATGGTTGAATAACTCAACCCCTTCTCTATTCTCGGAATCTTACCTTGGGTTGCCCGTTATCAAAGGCACTTACAACATGAACTCGTTTTGCCGGTGGAATATATCTTTCTCCTGCTTCTAGCTTCTTTGGAAAATACCAGATAATTTCAGTATCATAAACATTAAAGATTATTTTTCCCTCAGCACAATCAATTGATGCTCCTGTAGTACTAAGGAAAGGTCTTCCAAGTATTATGGATAATTTTCATCCTCTGGCATTTCAAGAATAATAAAATCAGTGGGAATAACATGCTCATCTATTCTAAGTAGAACATCCTCTATCATACCAATGGGTTGTTTAGTGGACTTGTCAGCCATCTTTAAAGTGCTAGTAGTAGGGGAATACTCCCCTCACCTATCATTTTATAGAGGGAATATGGTATTACACTAACTCCTGCACCTAAATCACACAAGGCATTGTGAATATCAGTTTTGCCAATTGAGCATGAAATAGTTGGTATTACGGGATCTCTCGATTTAGACAATAGCTTCCCATTAGCAGGATAACTAGTCACCATGGCAATGGTTTCAGTTATTTCTTTCTTTCTACTAAGAATATCACAGAGGAATTTAGAATAGGTGGGAACTTTTATTGCATCCGCAAAATGGAATTTCTAGACGAAGATCACCAAGTGCCTTTTTGAAAGAATCATAGATTACCTAATTTAGTGCTTTCTTTTTTCGGTCTAGATAAGGAATCTTTTGCTCACCTTTCTTATTCTTGTGTTTTACCTTTTGTGGGGGATCAGGATCTTTTGTTGCTTTCTTTTGTTGTTGCTTATCGCTTTTCTTCTTTTCTACTACAACAACTTCATCTTCATTTTGTCTCTTTTTCTTCTCTTGGATCAACCATCTCTGCATCACAATCATAACGGTTATCCTGTGCATCATTTTTGTCCTCCTCGGTTTGATCTTGTGTTTCTTGAGTAGTTTCATCTTGAGGATCCACCAGTGTATCATCTTCTTGGCTTGCTTTGAGCAAGTCTTCCTCCTTACGCACTTTTTAGCTTCATATTCTGGTGGTCCTAATGGTCCTATAACAACTGCAACTCTCTTGTAACAACAATAGTAGAAACAGGAATATTTATATCATCTTGAAGAAAAATTTGATAACTAGATGCTATTTGTTCACATTGGGTTTCAATCATACTAAGATAATTGTGAAATAATTTTATTTCTTGGCCAATCTCATCATAATTTTCCGTGAGTTGTGCCAAAATCTTTTTATGTTTTCGAAAATTCTTCTGCAGGTTATTATGAGATTTTGCTTGTCGATGTTTTAATTCTTGAAAAACTTATCTAGTTTCTTCTTCTTCAGTAAAAACTTGTAAAAAGTCGACTTTGTTTTCCTTAACAAGTTCAGATGGTATACCTTTTTCTTTCATTGTTTTGTGTACTTCAGGCATAAGATCAGGATTTATACGAAGCATCCCCTTTTCCAGCTTAGTGTCGAAATTAGGATTGTATATAGAATCATTCTTAGACCTAGTAGACATTAATTCCAAACATGCTTTAACAGTTAAAGTATTAATCAATCCTCATGCTGATAAGTCGAGCAACTCTCTACTTTGAGTATTAAGACCATGGTAAAATAAATGGCAGTAGTTAATTCAGAATAACCATGATTAGGAATTCTATTTTTTCATTCCAAAGAATCTATCCCAGGCTTGTGGGTGGTTTTCTCCCATGTTCTGACTAAAGTTGCCTATATTCTTTCTAGTTTCAGTTACCTTTTTAAAAGGATTAAACATGTTTATGAATTTGACAATATAGTTTCCCCAACATTTAATGTAATGACAAGGGACAGAATATAACCAGTCTAGAGCTTTACCTTTAAGACACCAACAAAAAAAATTAGACAAGAGAAGTCTCTTCACAAACCTTTTGGTCTAAGTGTTGTCATCAAATCGTCAAACTCTCTAATATGTCTTCCTAGCTCTTCATCTTCCCTTCCACTGAAAGCTTTTTCCTATAAAATTTTAATAATTCCACCATCAAATCAATATTCTCTAGCTCTAGGGTTAGGAAATTCTATTGGTTGTTTAAGGAAAGCAAATTTTGGAGCACTATATTCTCTGAGAGTTTTCTCCGGTTTCTTAGGAGTTGTCCTATAAATGGACATGATTTCCATAAAATCACTCAGGTTTTCAACTTCAAGCTTGTCTGATCTTAAAAGTTTTTCAATAATTTCTCTGCGCCTTTGAATAGGCATGTGCTCAAAATAATCTGGTAAATAGGTCGTACTAGAGCGTGTAGACCCCTTTTCTCCTAGGGAGACCATTTTGTAGTAGTAACACCTGAAATGTCAAAATACAAACACTTAGCGCTTAGTTCCCCGACAACGGTGCCAGAAAATAGCTTGATGTCTGCAAGTGCACAGATTGTTTGTAGCTAGTTTCGAAGTATAGATATCAAACCCACAGGGAGCCCAAAGGTAAGTGTTTATGAGTGAAGTCACTGTCACACTCAAAGTTGTCATGGGTATTTGAGTGAATTGACTACTAGTGTGGAAATAAGAATGAAGTATGGATTAAACTGGATGTATTTAAATAAAACTAAATTGTAAACTTCAGGAATAAAAAAGCATAAAAGTAAAGAACAACTCATTTTTGGATGGAGAAGTGATGGTGATGATGACGGCGATGATCTCCTCCAATTCCCCATCCTAGCAATGTGCTAGAACGGATTTTCTAGTTCCGAATCGCGGTATCTAGTTGTGGCGGTGCAGCGGAACTCTATCTGGAAAAACATCGACCCCCCCTCTGTTTTTAGGTAAAGAGGCATCTTATAGGCGAAGAGGGAGGCCGAGGGGGTGCCCGAGGCGGCCACACCCCTCCCAGGCGCGGCCTAGGCTAGCCCGCATGGCCAGGGGTGTGGGTCCCTCATGGCCCTCCTCCATCTCGTCTTATGGCTCTGTAAGTCTTCTGGTGAAATAGGATTTTTTGGCATCTTTTCTAGGATTTTTCCTGATAGTTGATTTTCTGCACAAAAACTAGACACCAAGGTAATTCTGCAGAAAACAGCGTCAGTACGTGTTAGTTATATCCAAATCACACAAGTTTAGACGACAAACAATAGCAAAAGTGTTCAGGAAAGTACATACGTTTTGTACGTATCAACTCCCCCCAAGCTTAGCTTATTGTTTGTCCTCAAGCAATTCAGTTGAAAATTGAGTGCGATAAAAGAGCTTTCACGAACACATTTGCTTCATAAGATGTATATATTCTCAGCATATGATCAACTACTTAGGCAATTCATAATAAAGAGTATGCAAATAAGTTTACTTAATAGTCATTGCAAGCTATGAAGAGATTCCAACTCAAAAATAATAAGTAGCATGAAACATAAACATAAGCAACATTGCAATGCTCATAAAAAGATATGATCGAGTGGTATCTCGCTTGCCTTTGATTGTAGAGCAAACATAAATGCCGAGGCACCTCTGAAGTTCAAGTGAAGACTAGAAGTAAAGATATCAAAGATACAAGCATCAAAGTCATGACACAATTAACCAAGTTTTGAGACAAGCACATTACACTAAGAATGACAACTATGCTCTCAATAAAGTGCTCATAGAATAAGTGGTGACTCAACAAGGAAGTGGAATGGTTTTTAAAGGTTCGAAAGGCTTTAAAATGCTGAAAGTATGGTACTCATTACCTTTGAGATCTCATTTCCCCTATCATAAGCATATTTAAATGGTTAAGGTGAAATTGAGGTCCTATATGAGTTATATGCTTGACAGACCATAAACTGGAAATCTCATGTCCCTTGAGTACGAGGGCCGCTCCTCATGCTACTCAACTTCAGTTACCGGTAAGTTCTTGTCATAGTAAATACATGTGTATCATAGAGAACCGCTAACGGGGCACCCCTTGCCCGATGATACGGAAGAATCCCCATATCAAAATAACAAGGCAAGCAGACAATAAGCATCTCAGCATCTTCTTATTTACCATGGGAAAATGGTGCTTTTTTCTCTCTTTCCTCTTTTCCAATCTTTTTTTTATTTTTTTCTCAATCACTGTCTCTTTTTTTATAAGAAGAATGCTTCACAAATTGCTCATTATGGTTACGCTGCAGGTTTCCACCATGATTAGGCATGAATTAGACTAGCCACCCAGGCGTTTCTCTAACACACATATATAACTCAATGGACTTACAAGCTCCCCTTTTATTTCACATCGACGACATCCATAAACAAAAGAGCATGATATCAACTGGGTATATATTTATAGGTGTTGAAAGTGTTCCCTGTGACAGCACGGTTCTGCTAACTCCCAGCCTATAATTTGCAAGCATATAACTTTCATGGACAGACACAATAGTTCAGGTTTATTAAGTGTAACAAATAAAGTGTGCCATCAAGTTCGTGAGAGCTTTACTAACTTTCTCATAGCAAGAAAACATTTTATTTGGAAGAAAGCAAGGCATACTAAATATGCATAGAATAGCAAATAATTCTAATAGGTAGGTATGGTGGACACTTTTGGCAATATTGGTTTTGGGGAGTCGGAAACACGAGTAGAGCCCATACTCAATGCAAGTGAAGGCTAGCAATAGAAAGGGAGCAACAAACAAGAGAGCAATAACTGTCATAATCATGCTTGCAAAAAAACAGGACTAATTATGGCATGAAAGTGATTCAAGAACCCTGAGGCAAAATAATTCATCGAGGCTTAACTGATTATTGTTTCAGTCATATGCATGCGTGAGCATGTGCCAAGTCGATTCAAATGAAACATTCAGAGGAGGATACCACAATGTCATACCAAGTGATGAATAGAACAATGCAAGAAAACATTCATATGACATGCTACAAGCCATTAGCAAGATGGAGCTAATCATAAGAAAGCAAGAACTACTAAGCATCCATAAAAAACATACACCTTACATGAACAGACTAGCATGCCCACAATGATGAGTATATGTACAAAAATGAAAACAAATAGAGTTCGTTACCAGCCTCTTACCACACCTCAAGTTGTCATTAATCTTCATTATTGCCCTTCACTTGTGTGGCTTGAATAATAACATGAAACCAAACTCCACTAAGGACTGCTGAACCCTGCAATGAACTTCACAAGACCAAAGAATAAGAACAAATATTTTTGGTGTTTTCGATTTTTAAAGCAAGAACCAAAAGGAAGATCAAGCAAAGTGAAATCTTTTTGGGTTTTTCGAATAATTAAGACAAAGCTAAAAGGAAGAACTAAACCAAGGCTAAAAACATAAAGAAGCAAGCAAAGAGAAATAAAAAAATATTTTTGGTCTTTTTGTGTTTTGGAAAGCAGAAATAAAGCAAGAACGAAGCCTAAAAAGAAAACGAAACATTGATATACAAAGTACCGACTGAACACGATATGTAGATGAGTGTGATGTCGGTGTACCTCCCCCCAAGCTTAGGCTTTTGGCCTAAGTGGGTATCAATCCCAAGCTAGCGAGGAAGGAGCACGTCCATAATATGGTGAAGAAGTGCCTTCATCTTGATATGAACTCGAGGACACCCCAGCATAGTGCGCAGAGTAGTCGTAAGGGGGCACATCCCCTGGTGCTGACCGTGGAAACCAAGCAAGCGGAGCTGCTCATCCACCTCCTCATTGGAACGCGACCATGGCATCCTGTAAATACTGAACAAAGTGGATTGTGGCAAAGGAATTTCCCTCTCGTCTCTGTCAGTAAACAACATCCTGTAAACTAAACTCTCCGCACTAGAGTTAGTAGTGACAAAGTGATGTGTTTTCATAGCAGCAAGATCAAGCCTTTGTGGTGTCAATATTGTATCATTAGCATCAATAGAAACTTCCAAAGCAGTAACCATGCGTGAGGCAATAATACCCCCATAAATGGGTCCTCTAGCTGCTAAGTGACGGGCAATGAGGGAACCAAGATTATACTTGGTATCATTATTAAGTCCAGCAGCAAGAAAGGCTAAATGATAATTAGAAATATTACTAGTGTTCTCCCTACCAAGAATGCTAGTGGCAAGATAATAAGCAAAATATCTAAGAGCTGGGAGTTGAATGTTCCTTATCTTCCCGCGCTGAGCTATGCAGTCATCGTCATTTGTCACACTTTGGTAGAGCTCTAGCAAATCAGCGGGTCGACCTTGGATCTTCTTCACTGTCCCAGTCATGCCTATGCCTATAATGCTGCAAAATCTTTCCAATGGCATGGTAATAGGCAAACTATAAATTTTGAATGAAATGGTTGACCGATAAGGGGTGTTAGTGAAAACGAAACTTTCACCGAAAGTTTTGGTGAGCACGACATATTGCTCACTCTCATCTTCCATCTAAGTGGTCAAACCAACCCTCTAAACAAGGAGTAAGAAATCATCGAGGATCCCTGCAGCTTGTAAAAAGGCAAAACAAGGGAAAGTAGATGGGTGAGCATCTCCCTCATCTCCTTCATTGCCAAAGCGTGGTGCAATAATATCTTCATTATATAATGGCCTAAATTGAGAAGCTGATCTTGAAGGCCTTTCCCTCCTAGGTGTGTCCCTCTCAAATACTTCTCCAAAAGTGGGGTTGTTCATCTCTACTATTCTTAAAATTAAACATCCATCATACAAGTGATTGCAAAATGATTACAAAATGAAAGGAACTAATTATAGGGACTTGTAAGGGGCCTAAACATGCATCAAAATAATTTTTCTAAGCATTGAACAAGCTTAACAACTCACATAACCTGTCACCTATAGTAGCAAAATACTCAAGATATAATCCACTAATCAAAAATCTACTTGGACAAGCGGAGGAGTCACATACCGGAGAACAAATGCTCCAAATTTCAGCAGCAAAGATGGGCTGAGCAAGGAGATTGAAAAATCGCGAGCAAGAACAACAAGAACACGAGTTTAATCAATGAACTGCTGTTTTCTCGGGAGAGAGAAAGGAGTGGCAGGATGGAGAGTAAGTGGAGGGCCAGGAGTGGCCCACACCATGGCCAGGCGCGCCCTGGTGTGGTCGCGCCACCAGGTGGTGTGCCTACCTGGTGGGCCCCCCGGGTCACTCCAGGTACTTCTCTGCCCCTTTTTGACGTAAAAAAATAATATGAATTTTCTGGAATTTTTCGAGACACTTTATTTTTAGCAATTTTCAGGTATTGATGAATGATTTTCTGGCAGAAAGATGTTTTTGGAAAGATGCAAAAACAAAACAAAACTAAAACTTCAGAAGTCCTAAGACACTCTAATATGCAAGTAACTATCAATAGGAAAGTAACCTAAGTGAAAGCAAAAATTAAAATGGATAAAATAAAACTAAGCGACGATAATCATGGTGAAAACATTGTTTTGTTCATTAAAATTCCTTTGTTAACAAGGTTGATCAGGTCTTGTTACCAAAACAATTTTATATGAAACAAAACTTTGTATTCCACTAAATGATTATGTTACCTCAACCTTGATAGCAATGGTCCCAATCATAATAGTCTCGTATTTTTCTCGTGGTATGGGACAATATATTTCTCCTACTTGGATGCCCTCAATATTTTCAATTGAATTTAAGCCATAATTCCTAGCAATCTTCTTGGGGAAATAGACAATATGCTCTTTGTCATTAACATTAAAAGTTACCTTTCCTTGATTGCAATTACTAACAGCTCCTGCAGTATTAAGAACATGTCTCCCAAGAATAATATACATATTGTCATCTTCAGGCATTTCAAGCACAACAAAGTCAGTTAATATCAAGCAATTATGAGCCACTTGAATAGGTACATCCTCACATATACCAACAGGAATAGTAGTAGATTTATCAGCCATTTGCAAAGATATATCAGTTCGTATTAATTTTTCCAATTGAAGTCTCTTATAGAGAGAAAAAGGCATAACACTAACACCAGCTCCCAAATCACACAAAGCAGTTCTAACATAGCTACTTTTATTAGAACAAGGAATTGTTGGAATCCCTAGGTCTCCAAGTTTCTTTGTAACCTTACCATTGAAGGAATAATTAGCAAGCAAAGTAGAAATTTCCTCATTAGGGATCTTCATTTTATTAGAGACAATATCCTTCATATACTTTGAATAAGGAGGCAGTTTAATAGCATCAGTTAAAGGAATTTGCAAAAATAAAGATTTCATCCACTCACAAAACTTATTATAGTGTTTGTCTTCCTTTGACTTGTGTTTCTTATCAGGGAAAGGCATAGGTTTTTGGACCCAGGGCTCTCTCTCGCTACCATGTTTATTAGCAACAAAATCTTCCTTACTGTATTTAGTATTCTTAGTGTGTCTTTCAGGTTATTCTTCAACTTTTTATTTATCGGGAGCATCATTTTCCTCATTACCACTTTTAGTTTCAGGATCAGAGACAGATATACTATTAGGATCTTTAGCAGGTTCAGAAGACACTACAATAGTTTTATGTTTCTTTTTCCTTTTCTTAGGAGAAGTACCACTATTTTCAATTTGTTGAGAATCCTGCTCAATTCTTTTAGGATGCCCCTCAGGATATAGAGGATCTTGAGTGGTAGCATCACTTCTAGTTCTAATTTCATAAGCATGTTTTTCTTTAACAACATTCACTAACAAATCTTTTTGTACTTTAATAAGCCGATCGATTTGAGTTTGAACCATTTGGAAATGTTTAACAAGAATTTTAACATCATTAGAGGTTCTTTCCACAATATCCCTTAACTCAATAATAGCTCTAGAGTTTTCCCTCAAATGATTCTGCACTCTTTTATTAAATTATCTTGCTTAACAATAAAAATATAAAATTCTTCTAAGCATTGATCAGGAGGTTTAGAATAAGGAATATCACCTTCATCAAAATGTTGGCGGGAGTGTACCTCAATAGTGGATGAGTGGGAGATTGGCTTACATAAATGTTCTATAGGAGGTAAATTCTTCACATCTTTAGCTTTAATACCCTTCTCCTTAAGACATTTCTTAGCTTCCTTCATCACTTCATCATTTAGTTCAATAACTCCTCTCTTCTTTGGTGTTGGTGTTGGCTTAGGCAAGGTTAACTCAGGTGTAGTTGTCTCAAGTGTAGTTGGCTCAAGTGAAGTCCAGTCATCATAATTCTTGCTTATTTTATCCATTAATTCCACAGCTTATTTGGGAGTCTCTTCCTAAAAACACAATCAGCACAACTATCCAGGTATGTCCTAGATTCTTCAGTTAGTCCATTATAATATATATCAAGAGGCTCATTTTTTAGGTAATGGACATCCAACCTATGCATTAATCAAAGGACAAAATCTTGCCCATGACTCAGGCAATATCTCTTTTTCTCCCTGTTTAAAATCAAAAAGTTCCTGCAAAATGGCATGTCTAGCACTAGGAGGGTAATATTTTTGAAGTAAAGTACTAATCAAGCAATCAGGGCTATCAATAGATCTAGGAGGTAAATTATTAAACCAAGCCTTAGCTTCTCCTTTCAGTGAAAAAGGAAAAAAATTAGCAACAAAGTAGGTGTGCATCTTAATATCATTAGAAAATAGGCCACTCATGGTAGAAAGCTCAGTCATATGTGCTATAGCACTTTCATTCTTTGTCCCACAAAAAGGTTCTTTCCAAACAATAGTTATGTAAGATAAATCAAGAGAGAAATCATAATCCTCATCTTTAATGTTTATGGGAGATGTAGCAAACTTATCATTAGGAGATAATTTGGGTTTTATAGTACGCCTCTCAAGGAGACTCTTAATAGCACTTTTACCATGAGTATTTTGACATTCTTTAATAAATTCATCAGTCATTTCTATATATCCATCTTCAATATCATAGCTCTTGCTAGACTCCGGTGAATTGAAAGGTGTAGTAGTGTATTCATTAGGAGTTTCAGTATGTCTAGCTATAGTTCTAGCAATCGTAGCATCTAGGAAAGGACCTAATGAACCACTCTTATCAAGCACAGTAGAAGCAGCATACAAGTATTAGAAGTTTCAGATTTAGCAGAAGTAGCAGTATGTGTAGCATGTGTATGTGGTGGTGTAAGGAGCTTACTCATCACAGATGCTGAATCAAGAGCAACAGAGGTGTTCAGAACCGTACCTCTCCTTGTAGTGGATGGTAATATAGGAACCTTGCCATCATGAGATTTACCCATGATGAATGGATGGCAGTGAATAATAGTGATTCCAAGAGAACTTGATAAATAGAGCTATGCTCCCCGGCAATGGCGCCAAAAAATAGTCTTGATGACCCACAAGTATAGGGGATCACAACAGTCTTCGAGGGAAGTAAAACCCAATTTATTGATTCGACACAAGGGGAGCCAAAGAATATTTATAAGCCTTAACAGCTGAGTTGTCAATTCAGCTGCACCTAGAAACAATCTTGATCACAGCACTTTATCAGTACCAACAGTTTTGTAGTAGCAATAGTAAAGTAGTAGCAGTCGTAAAAGTAAAGACAGTGGTAACAATTGCAGTAAATAGTAGGATTAAAGCGCGGTAGGCATAGGGATGGATGGACGGACGTTGCATGAACAAGACAATTCATATAGCAATCAAGACATAGGGCATTTGCAGATAAATAAGATAAAGCATCCAAGTACTAAATAATCATAGGCATGTGTTCCATATATAGTCATACGTGCTCGTAATGAGAACTTGCACAACATCTTTTGTTCTGCCAGCCCGTTTGCAGCGGGGCCTCAAGGGAACTACTGGCAATTAAGGTGCTCCTTTTAATAAAGCACCGGAGCAAAGAATTAACACTCCGTGAACACACGTAATCCTCATATCACAGCCATTCCCTCCAGTTATCCTGATTATTGTCACTTCGGGGCCTTTGGTTCCGGACAATAATATGTGTATACAACTTGCAGGTAAGATTATAAACAATACTATCATTATGAATCAATTACATGTTCAGATCTGAAATCATGGCACTCGGGCCCTAGTGACAAGAATTAAGCATAACAAGTTGCAAAAAAGTCAAAAGCACTAATAATAGATACTACACACAATGCCCTAACAATCTGATGCCATGACATGAACGATCTCATCCAATCCCTACCATCCCCATAGCCTACAGCGGGGGATTACTCACTCATGGATGGGGGAATCATGGATGGTTGATGGAGAAGAGATGGTGATGATGATGGTGATGATCTCCTCCAATTCCCTGTCCTGGCACTGTGCCAGAACGGAGTTTCTGGTTCTGAATCGCGGTATCTGGTGGTGGCGGCGCAGCGGAACTCTATCTGGAAAAACATCGACCCCCCCTCGTTTTTAGGTCAAGAGGCATCTTATAGGAGAAGAGGGACGCCGAGGGGGTGCGCGAGGCAGCCACACCCCTCCCAGGCGCGGCCTGGGCTGTCCCGCGTGGCCTGGGGGTGTGGGCCCCTTGTGGCCCTCCTTCGTCTCATCTTCTGGCTCCGTGAGTCTTCTAGTGAAATAGGATTTTTGGCATATTTTCCGGGATTTTTCCTGATAGTTGATTTTCTGCACAAAAACTAGACACCAAGGTAATTCTACTGAAAACAGCGTCAGCCGTGTTAGTTGTATCCAAATCACACAAGTTTAGAGGAGAAACAATAAAAAAGTGTTCGGGAAAGTAGATACGTTTTGGACGTATCACGATAGATTGGGCCATGGTCCCAGGATCCCCTTGTTGCTACTGTTGTCCCACTCAAGCAGGGTTGTATTCCTGCTCCTGCTCTTGCTCATCTTGATACTCTCTTTCTTCATCTTCTTCTTGATCAGGATTGAATTCAGCCATGATCTCCACCACATGATCCTTGGTGAGGATCCAGTTATCCTTCTCCACAATCGTGAAGGCTTGTGGACAGGGCAACAGAACCTGCGCAACCTGTGCATCACCAAGATAACCAAACTGATATGCTCGGAGCCTCTTGTGAGCTCGGTAAACACTGAGGAAACCACAAGCAGTCAAATATTTGACATCCGTAAGTTTGGAGCCATCAACAGGTTGCATTACAAATATAATGTTCAATGCATGGGCAAGGTGGGTTACCAATCCACCAATGCGAATGCCACCTTTCGTCTTGTTGCTCTGGTGACGAAAGTGTAGGATGAGTAGAGCCGCGGGATTGGGGCTTTGTGGTGCATTGGGGAAGAGTGCCTTGGTAATCATGGCCATGTTCGCATTAGCCATGGAACCGATATCTCCTCTTCCCAGCAGTGTGTTGGTGAGGAACAAGGCATAGTAGTGAATTATTGGGTTCTGAATGGTGGACATCTTCTTCTGGTAGAAGTCCCTGCCAGCATTAACAGAAACAACCTCCCAAGTCTGTCCACTTGTGATGCTATATAAATTTGTAACCATTGACTCCCAATCGTGAGGGAAGCCAAAAGCATCACAAAATTGTTCAAAAGTTATTTCATAACGTTGTTGGTTCATGATGAAGCTTACCGTGCACACATTACCTTTCTCCATGTGGTCATCATAGAAGAAGGCAAGGAACTCATAGGTGAGTTTGGCATAGGTGTTGTGGCTTGCCTTGGCGAGTAGTGCTAGCCTTGAATTTGCACACATGAGGTCGAAGTCTGCCCTCAACCCTATTGTGCCGAGAAAGCTATCATCGGCCCAACGTGTGGGCATCATCCTCCTTGATGAAACTATGGCCAACTTGGGGTTGAGCTCGGCCCCGTGCCCCGAACTCTCGCCATGTTGGTGCTTGCTCTTGCGAAAAATGCTACCAATCTTTTCATCTTGATGCACTAAAAAATTTCACCATGAAACCTTAGGCATATATTTTCTACATGATATACGAACGATTCTACATAGAAAAATCTAATCCTAACGTGAGAAATCATATAGAAAAACAAAGTAAGATTGAGTTCATCCACTAGATCAATGTGAGAGTTTCAACCATGGAATTCTGAAAATAAAGCATGGATAGGAACATAAACATACCGATATATTGATTCCCCAACCCAAACGAAATCCGCGAAGAATCAAGAATTCTAGGTGGGTTTTGAGAGGTTTGGAGAGAGAATGTGAGAGAAAAGTGAGGTGGAAGAAGAGCCCTAGCCGCCCCAGTGCGATTAAGTGGTCGCGCCGAACTATATGGGCGCAACTATACGGGCGGGATATATAGTTCCCATCGTATATTTGCGGCGGCGCCGCCAATTAGGGTTTCTTTATGCTAGAAAAACAGCTATACTGGCATAACTATACGGTCGGATCATAATGTTCCCGCCGTATAATTGGTCGTCAAAATGTTTGTGTCCTTGAGATAAATTTTCTTGGACAGGCCTCGATAACTATACAGCCGGAATTTTTATTCCAGTCGTATAGTTGGTTATCAAACCATTAGTACCTTTGAGAAGAAATTCGATGAAGGCATCGATATCTATATGGCCGGAACTATACGGCTGGAATTTTTATTCCCGCCGTATAGTTGGTCGTTAAATCCTATATGCCTATGAAAGAAAAAAATTGATGGCAAAGATATCTATACGGCCAAACTATACGGCCGGAATTTTTATTCATGTCGTATAGTTGGTCGTTAAACCTTCAGTACTCATAACAAAAAAATTATGTTTCTTCGAGAATACCTTCTTATCCCGAAACCTAGCGAAACACCTTGTTTTTGACAGAAAAATGACAGTAAAAATTTTCGACCAAGAACAGCATGTATAGAGCAGGATTTCTAGTACTACCTAACTTCTTCTCCTCAACTGGAGGTTCACTTTTTCATCTGGACAAAAATGATTAAGCTAGTTTTTGTAGATAAAAACTCAAATTTTTATTTTTATACTTATTCTACGCTTGTTCAATCAATATTTCTACTACATTTTGATAGCTGCATCTTCACGGGCGTGGTTCCGCAAGAATGTGTGTGAAAAAGTTGTAGGAATGCGATGAACATTTTATTCTTTAGTTTATTTTATTATTATGATGGGTTGACTCCCATTACGCATTTTATTAAGAATGGTTGAATAACTCAACCCCTTCTCTATTCTCGATTTCTTACCTTAGGTTGCCCCTTATCAAAGGCACTTACAACATGAACTCGTTTTGTCGGTGGAATATATCTTTCTCCTGCTTCTAGGTTCTTTGGAAAATACCGGATAATTTCAGTATCATAAACATTAAAGATTATTTTTCCCTCAGCACAATCAACTGATGCTCCTGTAGTACTAAGGAAAGGTCTTCCAAGTATTATACATAATTTTCACCCTCTGACATTTCAAGAATAATAAAATCAGTGGGAATAACATGCTCATCTATTCTAAGTAGAACATCTTCAATCATACCAATGGGCTGTTTAGTGGAGTTGTCAGCCATCTGTAAAGTGATAGTAGTAGGGGAATACTCCCCTAATCCTATCCTTTTATAGAGGGAATATGGCATTACACTAACTCCTGCACCTAAATCACACAAGGCATTATGAATATCAGTTTTGCCAATTGAGCATGAAATAGTTGGTATTACGGGATCTCTCGATTTAGACAATAGCTTCCCATTAGCCGAATAACTAGCCACCATGGCAACGGTTTCAGTTATTTCTTTCTTTCTACTAAGAATATCACGGAGGAATTTAGAATAGGTGGGAACTTTTATTGCATCCACAAAATGGAATTTCTAGACGAAGATCACCAAGTGCCTTTTTGAAAGAATCATAGATTACCTGATCCAGTGCTTTCTTTTTTCGATCTAGATAAGGAATCTTTTGCTCACCTTTATTATTCTTGTGTTTTACCTTTTTTAGGGGATCAGGCTCTTTTGTCGCTTTCTTTTGTTGTTGCTTATCGCTTTTCTTATTTTCTACTACAACAACTTCATCTTCATTTTGTCTCTTTTTCTTCTCTCGGATCAACCGTCTCTGCATCAGAATCATAACGGTTATCATGTGCATCATTTGGATCCTCCTCGGTTTGATCTTGTGTTTCTTGAGTAGTTTCATCTTGAGGATCCACCAGTGTATCATCTTCTTGGCTTGCTTTGAGGAAGGATTTCTCCTTTCGCTCTTTTTTAGCTTCATATTATGGTGGTCCTAATGGTCCTGTAACAACTTCACCTCTTCTTGTAACAACAATAGTAGAAACATGAATATTTATATCATCGTGAAGAAAATTTTGATAACCAGATGCTATTTGTTCACATTGGGTTTCAATCATACTAAGATACTTGAGAAATATTTTTATTTCTTGGCCAATCTCATCATAATTTTCCGTGAGTTGTGCCAAAATCTTTTTATGTTTTTGAAAATTCTTATGCAGGTTATTATGAGTTTTTGCTTGTTGATGTTTTAATTCTTGAAAAACTTATCTAGTTTCTTCTTCTTCAGTAAAAACTTGTAACAAGTCGACTTTGTTTTCCTTAACAAGTTTAGAAGGTACACTTTTTTTCTTTCATTCTTTTGCGTACTTCATGCATCAGATCAGGATTTATACGAAGCATCCCTTTTTCCAGCTTAGTGTAGAAATTAGGATTGTATATAGAATCATTCTTAGCCCTAGTAGACATTAATTCCAAACATGCTTTTACAGTTAAAGTATTAATCAATCCTCGTGCTGATAAGTCGTGCAACTCTCTGCTTTGAGTATTAAGACCATGGTAAATTAAATGGCAGATAGTTGATTCAGAATAGCCATGATTATGAATTCTATTGATTATTCCAAAGAATTTATCCCAGGCTTGTGGGTGGTTTTCTCCCACGTTCTGACTAAAGTTGCATATATTCTTTCTAGTTGCAGTTACCTTTTTAAAAGGATTAAACCTGTTTATGAATTTGACAATACAGTTTTCCCAACATTTAATGTAATGACAAGGGAGAGAATATAACCAGTCTAGAGCTTTACCTTTAAGACACCAACAAAAAAATTAGATGAGAGAAGTCTCTTCACAAATCTTTTGGTCTAAGTGTTGTCATCAAATCGTCAAACTCTCTAATATTTCTTCCTAGGTATTCATCGTCCCTTCCACTGAAAGCTTTTTCCTGTAAAATTTTAATAATTCCACGATCAAATCAATATTCTCTAGCTCCAGGGTTAGGAAATTCTATTGGTTATTTAAGGAAAGCAGATTTTGGAGCACTATATTCTCTGAGAGTTTTCTCAGGTTTCTTGGGAGTTGTCCGACAAATGGACATGATTTCCATAAAATCACTCAAGTTTTCAACTTCAAGCTTGTCTGATCTTAAAAGGTTTTCAATAATTTCTCCGCGCCTTTGAATAGGCACGTGCTCAAAATAATCTGGTAAATAGGTCGTACTAGAGCGTGTAGACCCTTTGTCTCCTAGGGAGACCATTTTGTAGTAGTAACACCTAAAATGTCAAAAGACAAACACTTAGCGCTTAGTTCCCCGACAACGGAGCCAGAAAATAGCTTGATGTCTGCAAGTGCACCGATCGTTTGTAGCTAGTTTCGAAGTATAGATATCAATCCCACAGGGAACCCAAAGGTAAGTGTTTATGAGTGAAGTCACTATCACACTCAAAGTTTTCATAGGTCTTTGAGTGAATTGACTACAAGTGTGGAAATAAGAATGAAATATGGATTAAACTAGATGTATTTAAATAAAACTAAAATGTAAACTTCAGGAATAAAAAAGCATAAAAGTAAAGAACAACTCAATTTTTTGTGGTTTTCTGCAAATGACAAAGAAAGCGCGGGGAGATATAGTTCATGGTGATAGTGATTGTGCCAGGTGGACGAATGATAAATGTAACAATTATAATCTTATAAATATATGTGTAGGCGAGAAACCCATAATTAGCCGAAACTCCTCTTGGTAGATTTCATCCCAACTTTAATAATCCCACTAGCCTGTTACCAAAACCATGGTCAGACACTAGACGATTAAGATCCTTCAGGTTGCTTAGCAATTAAGCTCCTTGGATCAGACTAATGCAATAAGCACAGTGGTTCCTCGTTATCCTCGAGTCAAACTAGTTTCCCATTGATATCCTTGTGTCACTCGAGGGTCGCCGATTTGCTAGCGAACAAGATCCTATCTATGTAGAACAAAGAATCATGTTGTCTGGGCCCTTAATTGGACAATAAGCATTAGGCATCCCATAGATAGTCAAGCACACATAATATAGTAATTAAAATCAATCACAAACTAATGAAACATATATGGAGGCACATCACATCTCACCAATCCCTTACATCTCCCACGCCCAAGGAACTTACTCACACGTGAAAGAAGAAAGCATTATCGATATAATTGAATAAATGGATTTCTTCTCGATATTACCGTGGAGATCCACAATAAGTATTGAATAATAATCCAACACAACTCAAGATAGGAAGAAACAACCTGAAACCCTAATCTTGCAAAGTGAAGATCTCTCTCTCTCTCTCTCTCTCTCTCTCTCAAGTACAAGTAACGGCTATGAGGGTGTAATGGCTAGGAGGTTGAAGATCGTGGAGCAAGATGAAGAACGTCTCCCCCTTCTTCTCCGGATCTCTTATTTCTCCCTTTCGGATGGGATGACGGCTACTATGTTATGATTTCGCCTTCAGCCTCTTCACGAAATTTGTCCCTTTTGACAAGATGGAGGTGGCGGCAGCTATACAGCGGGAACTATACGACCGAAAAAATATTCCTGCTGTATAGTTGCTCGTTAAAGCTTCTATATGCCTCCGTCGATTGCTTCCAAAGAGAGACTTGCTTGTTTTCGCCTGAATAATGTGTTTCTCTTGTTAAAACCTTCTATTGACGTTCAGAACCTGAAACACATATTAAAAACCAAGTTTTCTTTGCTACCAAAGTATTAGCATTAGGTAAAGCTAGAAACGATTAAATCTAGAAGACAACTATCAATAAAAACCATCAAAATATGTCGAATCTCACAGCTATCATCAAGCTCTGGCAGCGGTCATATTTCTACATCCGCAACGTCTTGGACGTTGACCGGATCAACCTTCCGGCATTACAGGATGTGGAATCCACTCGGTAGCAGTGGGACTTGAAGATTTACGGCTCTAAGGCAGAGTCGGACAAGAAGCTGAAGGGGATGAGGTCGCTCATCACAGCCGGCCTGATCGGCGTGGACATCACGTTGAGCTGAATGTCCCGGCTGATGATGTTGTTGCAGCAGCGCGCATACAAGATGTGCTTCTACTCCGGCCGGCTGGACTCGACCTGCCTCTCCTGCCGTAATCCCATCTATGGCAAGCTTCGGGAGTGGGTGTGGATGATTACGAAGGAGAGGCTCTAGGAGGGCTGTTCCTTCAGGCAGGCCCTGTACACGCACGACAACCACGCCCTCGGGTAAGTGCTTTGTCCTTGTTCTTCTTTCGCTTTCTAGCTTTGTGTGCTCATCCGGCTGACGCTTTTGCCTTTCTGTGGCAGACCCTTCCTTGCATCATCCAGGAGGAAGGCGAAGCCATCCTCTAGGAGTTCACTCCTCATCTGCCTGAACCGCACACTGATGACCCACAAGTATAGGGGGTGTATTGCAGTATTTTCGATAAGTAAGAGTGTCGAACCCAACGAGGAGCAGAAGGTGCTGGCTAGTGGTATGGATCAGGAATTCTCTGCAAATACTTAGCAAATGGATTTTTAGGGTTTTTTGATAAAGCAAGTAAATAAAGTACGAGTGAATAAAAGACAATAAGAATAAATGCAGCAAGTGGCCCAATCATTTATTCAGCAAAGGACAAGCCGGTTGTATTACTTAAGATGACCAAACGTTCTCGAGGACACATGGAAAGACTGTCAAGTGCTTTCGCTTCATATAGTTGATTAATCTTCTTTAGCTTGCTAAGTGTTGTGTGGGTGAACCTGTGCTAATGTACCGACCTTCCTAGGACTAATACATACTTGTGATTATACCCCTTGAAAACATCCGTAAGTACAAGAAAGTAATTAAGGTAGAAACCTAACCACAACTTTAAACTCTAAGACCCTTACATCCCTTGTGCAATGGTTTCCTAACGGGGGTTCAGGTTTCTGTCACTTCGGCAACCCCTACGATTAGTAGCCAAATACACAATGCATTCCCCTAGGCCCATATAGGTGAAGTTTCATGTAGTCGACGTTCACATGACACCACTAGAATAAGTACACCATAACTTAAATATCAAACTATTGAATCTTTCTCAACACAATTCCACTACTAACAACATGACTTCTCCCATGTCCTCAAGAACAAAACGAACTACTCACAAGACATCATATGGATCATGATCAGAGATGGAATAATGATGTATAACAATTTGAACATAAACAATAATTCAACGGTTCACTCAATAGCATCAACTACAAAGAGTAATCAACACCGAGAAAGTTTCCCCTAAGAACTATGCAAGATTCAACCCACTTGTTACAGCAATATGGAGATGGTGATGAGGGTGCTGATGGTGATGATGGTGGTGATGATGATGATCCCGATAAACTCCATCTTGATGGTGGTGTTGATGGCGGTGATCTCCCATCTCCGGGAAGGAATTCCCTTGGCAGAAATCTGTCTGCCGGAGAGATCTTTCTCTCTCGGTGTTTTCCGCCCCATAGAGGCAGCGGAATCTTTCTGTGGTTGCTCCCCGAGTCTTAGGGTTTCAGGAGGAATATATACGCAAGAGGGGAGAGCCAGAGGTGGGCCAGGGCGGCCACACCACCTGGTGGTGCGGCCTAGGGTGGCCCATGCCAGGGGTGGTGTGGGCCCCCCTGTGGCCATCTCCACTCCTCCTTCTGGCATCCTTCGTCTTTTGGAAAAATAGGATTTTTCGTATATTTTCCCGGATTTTCTGATCTTCTCGAATTTTGCCTCCAAACAGCACCTTTTCCATCAGAATCCTGAATGCAGCGGTCCATGCTCCAAAAGTCATCAACCATGCAAAAACAGATGAAATAACATAAGTATCATCTCTTAATATGAAATATATCAATGAATAACAGTAAATTATGACATAGAATAGTGATGCAAAATGGATGTATCAACTCCCCCCAAGCTTAGACTTTGCTTTCCCCCAAGCGAAACTGAGCTCAATAAACATGACCTCAGGTTTATGGAGTGAAGAGTCGATAAAAGAATATGGACAAGAAGCGTCACATTCATCAATACTTAGATCGTAATAGAAGGCAACTCACTATTATATAACTTAACTTTCAGTAAGTAAAGGAAACACAATAAAGATACATAAAGTGAATCATAATTGGTAATGGCAAACTTAGCTCTTGGTCGACGAATAGTTGATAATTTGCTGGAGTTCACAAATAACTGGTTTTCAATGATAGCTTTCAAAGTAGTAGACACCAAGATAAGAGCAATGTGCAAAACAAGGAACATAAGAAACATGATTGAATAAATCATCATATGAATGAATGAAACACAACAACTCAAAATACTTGCTGAGATAGAAGGGAATAGGTTTACTGAATCAACTAAAAAGTAAAAGAAAGGCCCTTCGCAGAGGGAAGCAAAGATTTCAAGTTTCATAAAGAGCTCCCAAAATTATGATACTTATTAGTTTTCATCTCTCATTTCCCCTATCATAGGCATCTTTAGGTGGTTAAGGTTAAAGTGATCAAATACGAGGATATGCTTGACGAGTTGTAAATTTAGAATCTCATGTCCCTTTAATACGAGGGTTGCTCCTCATGCTACTCAAGTTTAGTCACCGGTAAGTTCTTGTCATCGTAAGCACATGTGTATCATAGAGAACCGCCAACGGGATACCCCTTGCCCGTTGATATGGAAGAATCCCCATATCAAAATGACAAGGCAAGCAGACAACAAGTATCTCAGCAATCTTCTTATTTACCATGGGAATATGGTGCTTTTTTCTCTCTTTCCTCTTTTCATCATCTCCTTTTTTCTCTTTTTCTCAATCTCTATCTTTTTTTATAAGAAGAATGCTTCATATATGCTCATTATGGTTACGCTGCAGGTTTCCACCATGTCAGCATGGATTAGACCAGCGGCCCAGGCGTTTCTCTAACACACATGCATAACTCCATGGACTTACAAGCTCCCCTTTCATTTCACACTGACGACATCCATAGACAAAAGAACGTGATATCAACTAGGTACAAAGTACCAGTGCAATGTTGAAAGCTTTCCCCATGACAGCATGGTTCTGCTAATTCTACACTCACAAAGCGCAAGCATATACGCAACATAGATGGGCACAATGGTTCAAATTTATTAGATGCAAGAAAGTAAAGTGTGCCATCAAGTTCATGAGAGCTTTAATCACTAATTTTCGCATAAGAAGTTTAATTTGGAAGGTAGATAAAAACAAGAATTTACTTGGAATAGCAATAATGCTAATAGGTAGGTATGGTGGACACAAATGGCATGGGTTTTGGTTTAAGGGATGGATGCACGAGAAGAATTCCCTCTCAGTACAGGTTTTTTGGCTAGCAAGGCTGGGTAGCAAGTATAAGAGTTGAAGGAAACAAACAAACATACAATGATAAATACAAACATGCAATCTTCCTTGGAAGCACAAAAGATCTTAACTAGAGAATACTAAACTTATGAGAAAATCAAGAAAGAAAGATGATGAAATTATATTTCTTTAGAGTACTTTTATCTTTTCATTCAACTCTCAAAAATAGTGTTGCTACTGACCGAGCGAGGTTTGCCAAAACCAACTAAATTAACTCCATGATCCCAAAGTGATACCAATACTAACAACAAGATCATTCATATAACCACGAATTAAGAACTAATATAAGATATGCAAAAGAGTAAATGATAGAACTTCTCATTAATATTCGATAACGGCAACTCACACCAAGGGATACATATCTAACGAGAGAGGGGACACTTCCATAATGCAAACCATCCTACATGATAACTTCTCTATTCATGATATGACTCTACTAAAAAGGTAAAAAGATAGTGATGTGATACCATGGCACTCCCCCAAGCTTGGAACAAACCAAGGGGATGCCAAACCTGATGATGAATTACTCCTTCGGTGGTGGTGGTATCCTCTCGTCATCGTCCGACTTCGAGGGTAAGGGCTCCCCGTCAACAAAGGACATCGTGGTCTCTAGCATCCTGAAACTTGCAGCAGCACTTATGCGTTTAAACCTAACCTCATACTCACAATTTTAATTTTGAACATCGTAGAGTTGTGCTTGCAGTTTGTTGGTTGTTTTGCAGAGTGAGAGGACTTCATCCATGATCTCAGAAGTCTTCTCTTGGTGCTCGGCGATGAGTTCGGAACAAATCTTATGGATGATATCCACTTCGTGTTCCGCCATCTTCTTGTACCTAAAGACTTCTTGCTCCAGTTCTTCCATCCTGTCCTCCAGACTTCCTTCACCTTTAGGGCCTTGAACCTCTTTTATCTGGACCTCCCCATCCTCAAGCAACGACTCCTTGGGATGAATCTTCAAGTCTCTCATGTATGGGTTGATGACATCCTCTAAAGAATCTTCCTTGGCTAATCCAGAGGAAGACATTGTGGCTCCAAATCTAGGACTGTACCTGTCAGAAACAGATCAAAACGAAAACACGATGAAAACATGATATACGAACCTCAGGAGATCCGGGGGATTATATATTAGGAAGTTTCACATCAAAAGGAAGGTACTGGGAGAAAACGGGTCGGAGACGGAGTCCGGAGTGGCCACACCACCTGGTGGCATGGCTAGGGTGGGCCCGCGCCACAGTGTGGTGTGAGCCACCCTGGCTCCGCTTTCGTCCCTCTTTCGCTCCGTAGCTTTCCTTATTGTCTAAAAACTGCAAAAATATAGTTGGATAGTATTTTCGTGGAACTTTTCTTACCAGAACTGTTACCTATTTGAAAACGGAGTCTGCAGGTCTCTAAATTTGGTCCTTGATAAATTTTTCTGGAGTTATAACTTGAAAGGCATCAACATCTTCATTGTAAGAATCTCCAGCAATATAGTGCTTGAGTCGCTGCACATTCACTACTTGTGTAGTATTATCTTTTAAAGAAGAAATTTTTATTGCTCCCGAACGGTACACTTCCTCAATAATGAAAGGTCCTTCCCATTTTGACAGTAATTTTCCTACAAAAAATCTGAGACGAGATCTATATAATAGAACTTTCTCACCAACATGAAATTCTCTCTTAAGTATTCGCTTGTCATGCCATCTTTTAAATTTTTCCTTAAAGCTCCTAGCATTTTCATAGGCCTCACTCCTCCATTCATCTAAGGAACTTAAGTCAAATAATCTTTTCTCACCTACGAGCTTACAATCTCTATTGAGTTCTTTAACTGCCCAGTAAGCTTTGAGTTCTAAGTCTAAAGGTAGGTGACAAGCTTTCCCATAAACCATTTTATAAGGAGACATCCCCATAGGGTTTTTGTAGTCAGTCCTATAAGCCCATAAAGCATCATTCAACTTTTTAGCCTAGTATTTTCTAGATCTATTAACAGTCTTTTGCAAGATGGATTTAATTTCTCTACTTGATAACTCTACCTGCCCACTAGTTTGGTGGTGATAAGCTGAAGCAATTCTATGATTAACATCATATTTAGCAAGGATTTTTCTAAAACCACCATGAATGAAATGAGAACCTCCATCAGTCATGAGATACCTAGGCACTCCAAACCTAGGAAAGATAACATCCTTAAGCATTTTTAGAGAAGTCTCCCCATCAAAACTCTTCGTAGGAATGGCTTCTACCCACTTAGTGACATAATCAACGGCAACAAGAATATGAGTATAACCTTTCGAGGGAGGAAAAGGACTCATAAAGTCAAATCCCCAGCAATCAAAGGGTTCAATAACTAGAGATTAGTTCATAGGAATTTCATTGCGTCTAGAAATATTACCAACACGCGTACATTCATCACAAGATAAAACAAATTTTCTTGCATCTTTAAAAAGGGTAGGCCAGTGGAAACCTGATTGTAGCACGTTTTGTGTGGTACTATCCCGTGCATGATGTCCTCCATAAGCACTACCATGACATTTACACAATATCTCCTTTTGTTCATATTCTCGAACACATATTCGCATAATACCATCCACTCCTTTATATAAGTGTGGGTCATCCCAAAAATAATGCCTCAAATCATAAAAGAACTTTCTTCTTTGCTGAGCTATAAAAGTTGGAGGCAAATACTTGGAGAAAATAAAGTTAGCATAATCAGCGTACCAAGGGCTCCTTCGCAAGCTTACCCCTACTGCAGCCAACTGTTCATTTGGGAAACTATCATTAACAGGCATAGGGTCAAAAGAGATGTTTTCCAAGCGAGATAAATTATCAGCTACAGGGTTTTCAGCACCTTTCCTATCTACTATATGTAGATCAAACTCTTGTAAAAGCAGCACCCATCTAATAAGCCTAGGCTTAGTGTCCTTCTTCGTCATAAGGTACTTAATAGCAGCATGATCAGTATGAATGGTGACTTTTGAGTCTACAATATAGGGTCTAAACTTATCACAAGTGAAGACAATAGCTAGAAATTCTTTTTCAGTAGTAGCATAATTCCTTTGAGCGGCGTCTAGAGTCTTACTAGCATAATGAATAATGTTTAGCTTTTTATCAATTCATTGCCCAAGGACAGCACCTACAGAAAAATCACTAGCATCACACATTATTTCAAAGGGTAAACTCCAATCAGGTGGTTGAACGATAGGAGCTGTAGTTAAAGCCTTCTTGAGAGTTTCAAAAAATTCCTTACAATCATCATCAAAAACAAAGGGCACATCTTTTTGAAGAAGATTAGTGAGGGGTTTTGATATCTTAGAGAAATCTTTAATAAACCTTCTATAGAAACCATCATGACCAAGGATACTATAAATACCTTTGATGTCTCTTGGGCAGGGCATTTTCTCAATTGCCTCGACTTTAGCTCTATCCACTTCTATGCCTCTTTCGGAAACCTTATGCCCAAGGACAATCCCTTCATTAACCATGAAGTGGCATTTCTCCCAATTAAGAACTAGATTAGTTTCTTCACACCTCTGCAAAACTTTATCAAGGTTGTGCAGACAATTATCAGACGAAGCTCCATAGACACAGAAGTCCTCCATGAACACTTCCACAATTTCTTCACAAAAACCATGAAAGATAGCAGACATGCATCTTTGAAAAGTAGCAGGAGCATTACATAAACCAAAAGCCATACGTCTATAAGCATAGGTTCCATAAGGGCATGTAAAGGTAGTTTTTTCTTGATCTTGTTGTTTAACAGCAATTTGAGAAAACCTAGAGTATCCGTCAAGAAAACAAAAATGAGTCTTTTTAGACAACCTTTCTAGCATATGATCAATAAAAGGATGTGGGTAATGATCTTTCTTAGTAACATTGTTAACCTTTCTGAAATCGATACACATCCTATAGCCTACTACTATTCTTTGGGGAATAAGCTCATCATTATCATTAGGCACAACAGTAATACCTCCCTTTTTAGGGACACAATGAACAGGACTAACCCATTCACTATCAGCAATAGGGTAAATAATACCAGCATCAAGGAGTCTCAATACCTCATTTCTTACCACTTCCTTCATCTTAGGATTTAAACATCGTTAGTGCTCTACTACTGGCTTTGCGTCTGGTTCTATATTGATAGCATGCTAACATATAGTAGGTGAAATCCCTTTTAAATCATCCAGAGTATATCCCATAGCCCCTCGATGTTTCTTCAAAACCTCCAATAACCATTCTTCCTCCTTCCCTGAAAGTTTAGAGCTAATAATAACATGATATAACTTTTTATCATCGATATAAGCATATTTAAGATCGTCAGGGAGAGGTTTTAGATCGAAGACCGGATCCTTTTTAGGTGGCAACATGGTACCCAAGTCTTCTATAGGCAAGTTATGCTTAAGCATCTTGGGTTGATGACGGAGTATCTCGTCAATCTCATTCCTTTCTTCCATGAAGATCCCACTTTTGTGGTCTTCCATAAATTGATGTAAAGCATTGTTAGGAGCTATATAAATAGACGCAAGTTGTTCAACTCAAAAATCCTCATTATGGGTTTCATTTTCACAAGGTTCTTTAGTAAATTTCGAAAAGTTAAACTCATAAGACTCCCCATCAAACTTAGTTAAGATTTTCTCCCTCTTTTAATCTATAATGGCTCCACAAGTACTCAAGAAAGGTCTACCAAAAATGATGGGATAAGTTTTACTAGCAGGTGAACCAAGTACTAGAAAATCGGTAGGATATTTAATCTTACCACAAAGAACTTCTACATCACGCACAATACCAATTGGAGAGATGGTTTCTCTATTAGCAAGGTGAATAACTACATCAATCTCTTCCAACTCGCAGGGACTGATTTCGTGCATAATTTCTTTATAAAGCTCATAAGGAATAGCACTTGAACTAGCACCAATATCACACAAACCATAATAGCAATGATCACCAATTCTAACAGAAAGAACAGGGACACTAGCCTTTTTAGTTATATTGGGATGTGAGACAATATTAGAAGTGTCCTCACAAAAGACTATGTGCCCATCTTCTACACTTTTAGTGACAAGATATTTAACAATTGCTACAACAGGTTCAACGTTTATTTGTTCATCGGGTTTTACAGTTCTCTTTTCACTTTTAGTGATTACACTAGTTATCATAGGATGGTCCTTTACCTTATCTGGGAAGGGTATCTTCTCAATATAAGGTTCAGGTAAGACGTGATCAATAGTGCAATACTCAGCACTCCCAACAGGAACACAGTCAACAATATCTTTATAAGGACCATGGTACTTGTTCCATCCCTTGTTTGGAATTTCAATATAAGAAGAAAAAGACTTAAAGCAATTTCTAATAACTTGTAAATCAAGACCATAAGCATTACCAATATTTTGAAAGTCATCAGTTTCCATAAAAGATTCAATGCATTCATAATCATAATTTATACCTGACTTTCTACCTTTGTCATTCTCCCAAGCTTCAGCATTATCTTGAATACGATCCAGAAGATCCCATTTAGCTTCTTCTTCCATGCGAGTGAATGATCTAGCACAAGAAGCATCCAATAAATCCTTATCATGAAGAGAAAGCCTTGCATAAAAGTTATTGATAATAATATTGTTGGGGAGCTCATGAATGGGACATTTGAGCATTAGTAACTTCAATCTCCCGCAAGATTGAGCTTACTCTCTCCATCAAGAGGCCAAAAGTTGTATATTTGATTCTGGTCTTTATGAATCTCACTAGGAGGATAAGACTTTGAATAAAAGAGAGGCACTATTTCCTCCCATTCCAGAGCTTGACCATTCTTCAGCAGCTTATACCATTCCTCAGCTCTTCCTTTTAGTGATAATGAGAATAACTTCTTCTTAACTTGATCTGTAGTAATACCTACACACTTAAAAAACCCGTATAATTCGTGTATAAAGAGCAAATGATCATCGGGATGGACAGTTCCATCCCCAACATAATAGTTATCCATAACACGATCAATAATTCTTGTAGGTATTTTAAAAGCATCATTCTCAGCAGGTGGTGGTTCATCTACTACCTTAGCAGTGGTAGTAGAATTACCAAATAAGAAACTCGGCGAATTATCCATAATGAAAATAAAGCAACTAACAGAAGTAAACAATACTCACAGTAGAAGTTTCCTTTACCAGTTCCACTCTCCAATAGCGCTTCACTCCCCGGCAACGGCACCAGAAAATAGTCTTGATGACCCACAAGTATAGGGGGTGTATCGCAGTATTTTCGATAAGTAAGAGTGTCGAACCCAACGAGGAGCAGAAGGTGCTGGCTAGTGGTATGGATCAGGAATTCTCTGCAAATACTTAGCAAATGGATTTTTAGGGGTTTTTGATAAAGCAAGTAAATAAAGTACGAGTAAATAAAAGACAATAAGAATAAATGCAGCAAGTGGCCCAATCCTTTAATCTATTGGGTCTGCAGCATAGAAAACAAAAAAATTCCTATGATGAGAACTACACGCCAAGATCTATCTACTAGGTACAAAGAAATGGGTGGACATACATCCAACGAGAACTTACCCTCGAAGACAACGAGTTTTGTTAACGAGTAGGAAATCATGGTTGATGTAGTCGTACACTTGCTGATCTCAAGATCATGAGGAAGTCCGAGCGCCACAACTCAGCAGCGCATCCGTACTCGCACACACGTTCAAGCCACCGGACAACCTCCACCTCCTCGCTCCAGCGCTCCAGCGGAAGCAGCAACTCCTTCCAGAAGAAATGCCACCGGGAACATGTATCTCGCTAATCCGAGACCATGGGGGAATAATTATAGAGGGGGAGAGATCCTTCACAAGGAGGTGTGTGGAAGAAGGAGGAAGAGGGTGGCCTTTTATAGGAGGAGGGGGTGCCCCTCCTTCATGGCCGGCGCATGGGGGGTGACTCCTCACCTCCCCCATTCATGTGGTGGTAACCTCTCCACATTAGAATGCCTCTTCACATTCCCTTTTAAAGTCCCCACTTTAAATGCATTAAAATTCTCCAAGTTTAATGCTCTCTCATTTAATAAAACTCTTTTATTAAATTTATTCAGAATTTTGTTAATTACTTTAATTAAAAAACATTCACTTATAACCCCTTGCAATATTTCAATATCACATGCATAACCACTTTCTGCAATTTCACCCGAAACAATTTCCGGTTTCTATCGAAACAATTCTTGTGCTTTGCAATTCTTTTGTCTGAAACATATGTGCTCCAAAATGGTGTCTGATAACTCTTAAGTGTGTCACCCTATGGTTCGCGAATAATGCAGACATGATTGAGACTCCTCTCAGATCAATAATCAGAAGCGGGACCTGGATCTCCATACTGATTCCTACACATTCAACGATGACTTCTGTGATCGTGAGAACCTTTAACGCTATTAACTAAATCCCTTTGTCTCGCGATATATTACATGTCCGAGATTCGATCATTGGTATCTCCATACCTAGTTTGATCTCGTTACCGACATGCACTCTTTTCTCGTTCCCGTGATATAACATTCTAGTGATCACATCACTTGCTTGCAAGCTATCTTAATGTGATATCACCGAGAGGGCCCAGAGTATATCTATCCGTCATCGTGATTGACAAATTCCACTCTTGATCCATGAGCCTCAACATAACACCTTCGTAGCACTGAACCCATCTTTATAGTCACCCTGTTACGGTGTGACGTTTGATGTTATCAAGATACTCTTCCGGTGTTAGCAATTAACATGATCTCATGGTCTAAGGATAAATATTACTTTGTATGGTGTTATACCAATATAAACATAATGACTTTGATCGTAATGCTATACTTCGGATGAATGTTCATCACATCATTCCACCAATGTCGTGACCTTGTTATTAACAACATCCAATGTCCATGATCAGGAAACCTTGATCATCTTGTTAATCAACAAGTTAGTCTATAAGAGAGGCATAACTAGGAACCCTTTTTGTTTATTAAACACACATGTATTGACGTTTCCGATCAATGCAATTATAGCATGCAAAATAAACATTTATCATAAACATGGAATAAGATAATAACCACTTTATTATTGCCTCTCGGGCATATTCCCTTTAGTCTCCCACTTGCACTAGAGTCAACAATCTAGTTTGAAAAACTTTGCGTATTGAACACCTATGGCTTTCTGGTGTTGCATATACGCTATTGCTAGTGGTTAACATAATCTTCGGATCTGACAATTTCAGGTCCGTGTGTATTTGCATGTCTTTGCGTCTCTACGCATCACTCATTCTCAAATGAGATGGCATTGTATAAATTTGGTCCTTTGGTGAGACCTTTAGTTCATTTCGGTTAAAATATGTTGATATTATTGTCACACAATATATCTTCATAGTATTATCCCACTTTGAACCACACCTAGTTTGATAACAAACTACTTAACACAAATGCCCTCCTTTGCTGCTACTATAGCAGTTATATACTTAGCCTTTTGTTGTAGTATCCGTCACAATGTCTCAACTTTGGAACTCATCCAAATCCACCATGTAAAATCCTTTCCATTGCATTGTTCCACCCTTCGTCTAAATTGAGATAAATTTAATTTGTATCTTGTGACAAAACTATTATCAATGTAACACTTTACAATGAACTACCTTTAACTATCCGTCACTTATACATGATATATTCTTAGTTCTTCCAAAGCTCATAAGAATATCTTTACTATTGTCCAATGATCATCTTATGAATCATTCTGGTATGTGCTCATAACATTTAGAGCATAGGACATTCTGGATATATATACATATTATGGTATAATCGATCAAAATCTTCATGTGATTTTACTCACCAAGTGTTGAAACACTTGAATCTTGATACAATCCTTTCCATGCAGCAAGAACCTTTCTTATTGTTTCCATATTGAACCCTTTCAATATCTCATATATGTATGTCTGGCACAACCATATTAGCGCCTCAATCTATCCATATAGATATTGATGCCTAATATTCTAGTTTTGCCCAAGTCTTTCATCAAAATCTTATTTTAATGAAATTCTTAACTTGTGTCAATACAAGATATATCATTTCCAATCAACAATATGGCCTCTACATAATGTATTAGAAATATGTCTCAGTGCTCCCACTTAATTTCTTGCAAATTCAAGCATCTTCATCATCTCCGATGAATTTAAACTCTTTTAACAGTTTCATCATGGTGAAGATTCCAACTCCGCTATGCTTACTTCAACTATTGAAGTTTGCATGCCCTTTTAGCACCCTTTGAATTAACAAAACCCTTCGGACCGTGTCATGTACACGTCCTAGGTAACCATTCTATTAGAAGAACCTTTTTTGTTTATTCAACTACCATATACCAAATTATATGTAGTGGTTGCTACATTAATCCGTCAAGACTAAATATCGCTATGAAAGATCAAATCTTGTCATAGTCAACTCCTTGAACATTGCTGTAAACTTCTTTCCGACATGTCGACTATTTCATAGATGTTAAACATCCATGTCTTATTTCTTTATAGATCCAAACATGACTGATAGGCTTCACGCCTTTCCGGAGGGTCTTCCAACTTCAGAAACTTGATTTCTTGTGTATGGATACTATCACGGATGCTGTGACTTCTAGTCATTTTATGGAGTCAGGGCCCATCATCGCTTCTTTGCATGTAGTTGGTTCATCATTGTCAAAAACAGTAACGACTTGCTTATCAAATTACACTATTTGATTCTTACCAACCCACACGGTTCAATAGGAACTCTAATCTCCGAGATCACATCCTTTGTAATCACAGGAGCCATGAGCATTGTGGCCGCCACCGGGACACTTTCCGGCGCTGCGCTACTTAGCACATATAGCTAAGGTTCAACAACCTTATCAAAGTTCTATTGTCTTCCCACTTAACTTTTCGCAAAAAAAATCCTTCTCAAGAAACTTGATGTTCCAAGTGACAAACTCTTTTGTCCTTGGTGTTATGGAGAAATTCCCAACAAATGCTTTGGGATAACCTACAAAGACGTGCTTATCCAACTTTAGTTGTAAACATTTTACTTATGCATGGCATACCAAAATTTAAGAAAATACAATTCAGGTTTTATCCCAAACCATAACTTATATGGTGTCATTTCCACAGATTACGATGGTGCTCTTTTCAGTGTAAAAGCGATAGTCTCTAAAGCTTCAGTCCTTAAAACATAATGGCAGTTTTATAAATGGCACCTTTGATCTTACCATGTCAAACATGGTTTGATTTCATCTCTCGAATATGCCATACTCCTATGGTTTATCGAGAAAACACAAATCATGGAACAATTCCTCAAATCTTAGGTGTTTTTGCTAAACATGTAACTCAAATATCTTCCATTATGATCGAATCATAAACTCTTTATTTTCTTGTTACAATGATTTTTCACTTCATCTTGAAAGACTTTGAACAATTTTCAAATGTTTCATACTTCTTCCTTATTAAGTAAATATATAGATGTATTCACTCAAATTTCCGGAGAAAGCATATGAAGCAAAAAGATCCATCGCATATGGCTACATATAATGGACTATATACATCAATATGTATAATATCCGATAAGTTAGTCACCCGTTCCTCTTTGGCCTATGGACGGAGTTTCAATTATCTCAAGGAAAGTCTCACAAGCGCCAATTGATCAAAATCAAAGACTCCAAAAATCCATCAGCATGGAGTTTCTTCATGTTTTGTTTCCAATATAATTTAAACAGCGATGTCACTTCATAAGTGATCTTTCAATCATTTTTCTTGCGATATTTTAGCAATAGTGTGTATGGATGTGATTTCTCCCACTAGACTTGTAAAAGTTCATCCATCCTTAATGGAATACGGTAATTATTTGAACAACCATTGTTCTCATATACCGGAACAAAATAACAATTATTAAAACAAATCTTGAAGGCTAGGTTTGATGACAACGAAAAACATAATAACACTTTATTTGTTTTCGATGAACATCATCACTTATTATATTGCTAGCTACTTAGGCCATTGCAGTTCATGAATTGTGTTGTCCTGTATGACACTTCATACCAACCAATTCGGTATCCAATACCGGTATCAAATACCTAAGAACCACATTGTTTAACAAGAAAGGAATGCAGCCATAATATGTATATCTTCTATATACCTAAGTTGGACATCTCCAACCTTTTATTTTCTGCCAAATATTTTATAGATTCTCTTTCAGCAATTCATTTTCCTTTAAAATAATCTATCAACATCAATAGTGGTGTCATTCACATGACACATAGTACAAAGTGTATATAGTCAAATACTAATACCTTTGGACTTGCACTTTGAAGTGGATCACCATCATCAAATGTTTGGTGTTCTTTCAAAAATCCATTCTTTAGTAATCTATTAGTGTAGTAAACATTTTACTTACATCTTCTATTCATCCTTATCATGACAACTTTCATGATCAAGCTACTATAGCCTGTAAGGAAGAATGATGAGTATAATTTTAGTTCTCGAAACCTTTTGGGAGATTCGGATGCCTAGCATCTCCATCCTTCACAAATTCTCATACAATATGAGAACATGTATTTTTCTAAATTATACTCTATCATATTGCAACCATAAACATTGTTTCAGATATCACAATATCTTCCACACATGATGGTTTCTGAAACAATTATTTCAGCTCCTAGATAACCTTGATATTAAAACAACTTTTGAATATCAAGAATCATGGAGGTAAACATGATACTTTAGATACTAACATTGGAATTCTTACTCTTGATTTAATACTTCTTATTAAACTTCATGGAGTAAATAGAGTTTGCTGAAAGTTTGCAATAGGACTTATAGACTTTAAACTGACATTCAAAACAGTACGATACCAGTTCGTAAAGTAAATATCCAGAATTATATAGTTCTATTATCTCAATTAAAAATAAGCATAAGGTAGTGAACACACGCCAATGACTACAAAAAATTATGCAAATTCACTTCGATTTTGTTTATAACAAATTGAGTTCGACTAACCCAAATTAGAAATGAACTCCCACTCAAAAATGGCATCCCTCGTGCCTTTTTGGTGATTACATGAACCAAATCCACTACACCAAGTCTGATCATCACGTGAGTCGGTGTAGCTTCAAAGGCGAGCATCAATATGGGCATCATATCAACTATATGACTCATGCTTAACCTTTCGGTCCGTGTTCCAAGGCCATGTCTGTACATGCTAGGCTCGCCAAGTAAGAATCTTAGTACTCGCGTGTGTAAAACTGTCTTACAACCGTTGTATGAAAGCGTAGAGTCGAGTACACCCGATCATCACGTGATGTCTCGAAACACGATCCATAGAACGGTGCATACTCAAGGAAGAACACATTTTATCTTGATATCTAAATGAGGGATCATCTTACAATGCTACTAAAAAGCACAAAAACTAGCAGTATAAGATGCTAACATCTAATGTGTAAAGTGAGATGATATGGTTCACGCATTCGATCTCTATCATTTGCATCGTGGTATGATCACTATCATTCCTTTGTGTGTAAGGCCAAGGTCTATGGAACTTACACGTTGAATGTGTTGTAAGAGTATCTATCATACATCTACTTACAACAATACCATATCAATACACTAGCCCAGCAACAATCTAAAATAGACGCCTCTAATTTATCAATTGCAAGTTTTACGTGGCTTAGGGCTTTCGGAGATAGAACCGTTCTCACCTACAAACATGAACCACAACGAGGATAACCAAGTTATTAGCAACTCGTTGTAAATCAGATATTGACTATAGTAGGAGAGACAGACACCCGCCAGCCACTTATGCAAAACAAGTTGCATGTTAGTCGTGGAACCGGTCTCATGTACGATGACATGTAAGGTTGGTCCGGGCCGCTTCATCCCACTATGCCACCAATATCCATAATACATAGAAGATGCAATAACATGATCATCATCGCTCACATATAAACATATGTGTACTACCCGTGCAAAGCACCTACGCATAGATCAGGCTCTGATACCACTGTTGGGTCCGTAGCATAGAAAACAAAAAATTTCCTACGATAAGAACTACACGCCAAGATCTATCTAGTAGGTACAAAGCAACGGGTGGACATACATCCAACAAGAACTTACCCTCGAAGACAATGGGTTTTGTTAACGAGTAGGAACTCGTGGTTGATGTAGTCGTACACTTGCCGATCTCAAGATCGTGAGGAAGTCCGAGCGCCGCAACTCAGCAGCGCATCCGTACTCGCACACACGTTCAAGCCACCGGACAACCTCCACCTCCTCGCTCCAGCGATCCAGCGGAAGCAGCAACTCCTTCCAGACGAAATGCCACCGGGAACATTTCGCTAATCCGATACCATGGGGGAATAATTCTAGAGGGAGAGAGAGATCCTTCACAAGGAGGTGTGTGGAAGAAGGAGGAAGAGGGTGGACTTTTATAGGAGGAAGGGGTTCCCCTCCTTCATGGCCGGCGCATGGGGGTGACTCCTCACCTCCCCCATTCATGTGGTGGTAACCCCTCCACATTAAAATGCCTCTTCACATTCCCTTTTAAAGTCCCCACTTTAAATGCATTAAAATTCTCCAAGTTTAATGCTCTCTCATTTAATAAAAATCTTTTATTAAATTTATTCAGAATTTTGTTAATTACTTTAATTAACAAACATTCACAAATAACCCCTTGCAATATTTCAATATCACATGCATAACCACTTTCTGCAATTTCACTTGAAACAATTTCCGGTTTCTATCAAAACAATTCATGCGCTTTGCAATTCTTTCGTCTAAAACATATGTGCTCCAAAATGGTGTCCGGTAACTCTTAAGTGGGTCACCCTACGGTTCGCGAATAATGCAGACATGATTGAGACTCCTCTCAGATTAATAATCAAAAGCGGGACCTGGAGATCCATACTGATTCCTACACATTCAACGATGACTTCTGTGATCGTGGGAACCTTTAACGCTAGTAACTAAATCCCTTTGTCTCGCGATATATTACGTGTCCGATATTCGGTCATTGGTATCTCCATACCTAGTTTGATCTCCTTACCGACATGCACTCTTTTCTCGTTCCCGTGATATAACATTCTAGTGATCACATCACTTGCTTGCAAGCTATCTTAATGTGATATCACCGAGAGGGCCCAAAGAATATCTATCCGTCATCGCGATTGACAAATTCCACTCTTGATCCATGAGCCTCAACATAACACCTTCGTAGCACTGAACCCATCTTTATAGTCACCATGTTACGGTGTGACGTTTGATCTTATCAAGATACTCTTTCGGTGTTAGCAATTAACATGATCTCATGGTCTAAGGATAAATATTACTTTGTATGATGTTATAGCAATATAAACATAATGACTTTGATCGTAATGATATACTTCGGATGAATGTTCATCACATCATTCCACCAATGTTGTGACCTTGTTATTAACAACATCCAATGTCCATGATCAGGAAACCTTGATCATCTTGTTAATCAACAAGCTAGTCTATAATAGAGGCATAACTAGGAACCCTTTTTGTTTATTAAACACACATGTATTGACGTTTCCGATCAATACAATTATAGCATGCAAAATAAACATTTATCATAAACATGGAATAAGATAATAACCACTTTATTATTGCCTCTTGGGCATATTCCCTTCATATTCAACAAAGGACAAGCCGTTGTATTACTTAAGATGACCAAACGTTCTCGATGACACGTGGGAAGATTGTCAAGTTCTTTCGCTTCGTATAGTTGATTAATCTTCTTTAGCTTGCTAAGTGTTGTGTGGGTGAACCTGTGCTAATGTACCGACCTTCCTAGGACTAATACATACTTGTGATTATACCCCTTGCAAACATCTGTAAGTACAAGAAAGTAATTAACGTAGAAACCTAACCATAGCTTTAAACTCTAAGACCCTTTCGTCCCTTGTGCAATGGTTTCCTAACAGGGGTTTAGGTTTCTGTCACTCCGACAACCCCTACGATTAGTATCCAAATACACAATGCATTCCCCTAGGCCCATATAGGTGAAGTGTCATGTAGTCGACGTTCACATGACACCACTAGAAGAAGTACACCACAACCTAAATATCAAACTATTGAATCTTTCTCAACACAATTCCACTACTAACAACATGAATTCTCCCATGTCCTCAAGAACAAAACGAACTACTCACAAGAGGTCATATGGATCATGATCAGAGATGGAATAATGATGTATAACAGTCTGAACATAAACAATAATTCAACGGTTCACTCAATATCATCAACTACAAAGAGTAATCAACACCAGGAAAGTTTCCCCTAAGAACTATGCAAGATTCAACCCAATTGTTACAGTAATATGGAGATGGTGATGAGGGTGTTGATGGTGATGATGGTAGTGATGATGATGTTGATGATCCCGATGAAGTCCAGCTTGATGGTGGTGTTGATGGCGATGATCTCCCCTCTCTGGGACGGAATTCCCCTGGAAAAAATCTGTCTGCCGGAGAGATCTTTCTATCTTGGTGTTTTCCACCCCACAGAGGCGGCGGAATCTTTCTGTGGTCCCTCCCTGAGTCTTAGGGTTTTGGGAGGAATATATACGCCAGAGGGGAGAGCGAGAGGTGGGCCAAGGCGGCCACACCACCTGGTGGCACGGCCTAGGGTGGCCCGCGCTAGGGGGTGGTGTGGCCCCCCTGTGGCCCATCTCCACTCCTCCTTCTAGCATCCTTCGTCTTCTAGAAAAATAGGATTTTCCGTATATTTTCCGGGATTTTCTGATCTTTGTGAATTTTGCCTCCAAACAACACATTTTCCATTAGAATCCTGACTGCAGCGGTCCATGCTCCAAAAGTCATCAACCATGCAAAAACAGATGAAATAACATAAGTATCATCTCTTAATATGAAATATATCAATGAATAACAGTAAATTATGACATAGAATAGTGATGCAGAATGGACGTATCATGCACGCGACAGGGCGGCGAGGAGTCTAACAGCGAGGCCAACGTCCTACCTAACCGGAGTGACGAGCCAGCCAACAACCCTCACGGGTCCGTTGACGAAGAGGTGGAGCCCGCTTCCGCCCCCGAGGTGAGTCGAGGTCGGGCGATGGAGGGTGGTACGTCCATTTTGCATCACTATTCTATATCATAATTTACTGTTATTCATTGATATATTTTGTATTAACAGATGATACTTATGTTATTTCATTTGTTTTTGTATGGTTGATGACTTTTGGAGGATGGACCACTGAAGTTAGGATTCTGATGGAAAAGGCACAGTTTGGAGGCGAAATTCACGAAGATCAGAAAATCCTGGAAAATATATGAAAAATCCTATTTTTCTAGGAGACGAAGGAAATTAGAATGGGGAATGGAGATGGGCAACAGGGGCCACACCACCCCCTGGCGTGGGCCACCCTAGGACGCGCCACCAGGTGGTGTGGCCACTCTGGCCCACCTCTGGCTCTGCTCTTTGGCGTATATAATCCTCCCGAAACCCTAAGACTCGGAGAGCGACCACAGAAAGATTCTGCCGCCTCTGCGGGGCGGAAACTACAGAGAGAGAAAGAGCTCTCCAGCAGGCAGAAATCTGCCAGGGAAATTCCTTCCCGGAGAGGGGAGATCGTCGCCATCAACATCATCTTCAAGATGGACTTCATCGGGATCATCATCATCATCTCCACCATTACCATCATCACCACTCCATATCACTGTAACAATTGGGTTGAATCTTGCATAGTTCTTATGGGAAACTTTCTCGGTGTTGATTACTTGTTGTAGTTAATTCTATTGAGTGGAACCATCGAATTATCATTCATATTAAGATTGTTACTTATCATTATTTCATCTCTGATATTGATCCATATGATGTCTCGTGAGTAGTTCATTTAGTTCTTGAGGACATGGGAGAAGTCATGTTGTTAGTAGAGGAATTGTGTTGAGAAAGATTCAGTGGTTTGATATTTAAGTTGTGGTGTTATTCTTCTAGTGGTGTCATGTGAACGTCGACTACATGATACTTCACCTTTATGGGCCTAGGGGAATGCATTGTGTATTTGGATACTAATCATAGAGGTTGCCGGAGTGACAAAAACCTGAACTCCCGTTAGGAAACCTTTGCACAATGGAGTGTAGGATCTCATAGTTTAAGGCTGTGGTTAGGTTTTTATCTTAATTACTTTCTTGTAGTTGCGGATGCTTGCAAGGGGTTTAATCATAAGTATGTATTAGTCCTAGGAAGGTCAGTACATTAGCACAGGTTCACCCACACAACACTTATCCCACTAAAGAAGATTAATCAACTATATGAAGCGAAAGCACTTGACAGTATTCCCATGTGTCCTCGAGAACGTTTGGTCATCTTAAGTAATACAACCGGCTTGTCCTTTGCTGAAGAAAGGAGTGCGCCACTTGCTGCATTTATTGTTATTGTCTTTTATTTACTCGCACTTTATTTATCTGCATTATTAAAAACCCGTAAAAATCTGTTTGCTAAGTATTTACAGAGAATTCCTGCTCCAAGCCACTCGTCAACACCTTATGCTCCTCGTTGGGTTTGACACTCTTACTTATTGAAAATACTGGGATACACCCCCTATACTTGTGGGTCATCAGAGGGCGAGCCCAGCCGGTCTACGACAGGAGGAAGTGGGTCCAATCGGTCCACGGTAGGAGGCGGATCCACCCGGCCCGCGGTGGAGGAGCCGGCAGCCAAGAGGAGCCGTACGGGCGCCCCTCACCCGACCCAGGGCACTCGCAAGAAGGCGACGCCTCCCGTTGCCCACGGGTAAGCTTTTTCTCTCTCCCTTGGTGGATTCGGCTTCTTTTTTTCCTTGGTTGGTCTTACTTCGTTTCCTTTCTTAACTGGCTTTGTTTACTTTCTTTTCATAGCAACCTTATCTCCTTCAGCGCGCCGAGCCCTATGCGTGCGACCACTGCCTCGCCGCCGCACGCGCTGCCGGTTAACCCGGCCGCTGCCTCTGCTACTGCATCTTCTCCCTTACGAGAGGCTCCTCCACCGCGTTGCGAAGAACTGACTAACACCACTGGCTCCAGCGTTGGTGCCCAGCTGACCATCGTGGTCGAGCTGGACACCGCGGTGCCGAGGCTGGCTATCGAAGAGGGTTCCTCCGCGGTGGCGGAGGCGTCCACGACCGGCAAGGAGCTGGTGGTGGTGGGTGATGAAAATTTTGACAAGGAGCTAGGGGATGAATGTCACGCTACACTCATTGAAGCTAAGGAGTCTCTGGCTGCCAACACAGCCGGTGGGTCCACTCCTTCAGCTGCGTCCCTAGCGAATCTGGCCACCATCCTTGAGGTGGTGGTTAAGGTGGTCCGACTCCTCGAGGCTTCGCTCGGAGCTAGCTGGACCCTGGAGGAGAAGCTTGCCGCAGCGAATGGCACTTCGCAGAGTAAGCCTTGAGCCTCCAACATCCGGCTGCTTCTTTTTGTCTCTCCTCCTCCTCCTTTTTTATATAACTCCGACTGTATCTTGCAGCTGTCATGGTTTGCACTCAGCGGGAGATCGACCGGCTAACAAAGGCGAATGAGTGCCTTAGCCGGAGCAATGCCAACCTCCACCTCCAAGGTGAACAAAGGAGTGGCACTCCAAGGTGGAGAAGCTGGAGGCCATCGTCAAGGAGCGCGACACCACCCTCGCTAGTTGGGCTGAAGCCTTCGACCTCCTTGACACCCAATGCAAGGAGAAGGAGAAGGAGGTCCAGCGGCTGGTGGAGCGCGAAAAGTTCCTCTTGGAGGAGCTGATGCAGGTTGGCCACACCGCCAAAGGTATGTACCTTCACAGGCTTCTGTTTTCATTTCAGCCAGATCCAATAGCCGGATCTGACTGTTTTTCTGATAGCTTATTATCATGGGGTAGACCTGTTGGCCTAAAACTGGCTCTAGGAAAAGTTCCCAGGTGAGCAACCTTCTTCCCGAGAGCTCGTCGCACTGCTAGGCGAAGAGGACACTGAGCTCCGCAAGGCTGCCACTGCTGTCTTTGACTTCCTGTGGCCGGATGGCGAGGCTCCTGCCACCTTTGATGTGTTGGCGTAGAAGATCGCGGAGGCACCGGCTGCCATCGACCGGCTGAGGGACTTGGTGGCACGCGTGGGGTCCGAGATGGCCTCGGCTCTGATGCTCTCCTGGTACAAAGATGCCCGCATGGAGAAGATCGATGGGGGCTTCTGCGCCGGTGCCGACCTTGCCACCGTCCGCCAAGCCCACCCGGGTCTTTGCGCCTCTGCCATCAAGGTCGCCAGTTATGCCGACATCGACAAGGTGTTGACCGACTCCGAGTCCGCCGGGACACCAGAGCCGGACACTAAGCCAACCTCGCAGCTGGATGGGGGAGCCCTTGGATATGCCAGAGCCAGGACTTTGAGCGTGCCTCCTCCCGAAGCCACCGCTGACCAGGACCAGCCTCATGGCAAGGGCCCAGCCTCCTGATCTTATCCCCAGGATGCCAGGTGTAATTGTATATGACTTTCATTTTGTTGATCATGTGAACTCATGAACTTGTTGAGAGCTTCGACTCCCCTTTTCTTTTATGCAAAGTATGTTTGCTTGTCTCTTCTATTTTTGCTTGTTGGATGTTTTCTAAAATTGCCGATTAGGCTTGCCTGACTGTTTTGTTTGGCTAAATCTCTTTAGCTGGGGGAAACTACCATTTCCAGTGGAGGCGCAACAACGCACCCACTTGGTGTAGCCCCTGAGATTCAGAGTGCTTGTCAAAGGCAAGGAATTCGAATCTTCCTTTCTTTCCTTCAAATTCATGATTTCCTTCTGGATGAACCCTTTCAGCCGGTGACTTGACTCTTCTTGGCCAACCGGAAAACCACGACCAACAGTGGGGGCACGTCAGCGCACCCACTGGGTGTAGCCCTCGAGATTCGGAGTAGCCGGAGAAGACGGGTGCTTCGAATCTTCTATGCACTTGATATCCGACTCGGTGTAGTCATGCAAAACAAACACATAGACATGGACTTGTTGTTAATGCCATAGCATACAGAACATCTGTTGTCAATCTGAATGCTGGATTTATTTTTCAAAAACTAGATCGTGCTTTTCTGAACACTTAGTCACTTTCTCGTGTGCTCTCCTATTTACGCTGCATCCTTGCTGGGCAGTCGGGTTGCGGTCTAGAGCCAGAACCGAAGGAGGAGCTGACAATACATTGCGCACGGTACTGGGGGCTTAGCATCCGGAAAATACCAACTAGGCACATGGCCAGAATGTCCAATCTGTCACTTCTTTCGCCATTTTTCATGTGGGATGCCTCGGGCTTTTGCTTTTCTAGATGGACAGCCGGGTTGCGGTCTGTAGCTAAGACGAAGAGTGGGCCTTCGACACCATCGCACACTACTCAGTAGGTTTACAGAATTAGCAGGTCATGCCAATGGGCGAGCCCCTTGGTAGGGGTTGCCAGAGCCAGAAAACTGAAAGCAGGAGAAAACGGTATGCAAATTTCTGGCAAGGAGCCCCCTAGTATCTCTTGAGTCTCCATATCTTTGGTTCATTCATAGGGTACATGGGGTACATACACTATCCTATGACTAGGTGTAGAACGGGCGGAGCAGAGCCGTGTGCCAAGGACATTCGATCTCCTCGCCCGATTGTCCATCTTGTTCTTGTGCGGCTGCTGCGCGTCGATGAGGTAGTAGGAGTTGTTGCGTAGTGCCCAACTGATGATAAAGGGGCCCTCCCAGGGTGGCGACAGCTTGTGCATGGCCTTCGTATCTTGCACCAGCCGGAGAACCAAATCGCCCTTGCGGAATGTGACGGGCTAGATCTGGCTTGAGTGGTACTGGTGTAGGCTTTGCTGGTACAGTGTCGATCTTGACAAGGCTAGCACACTAGCTTCCTCGAGGTGATCCACAACGTCCTCCCGTGCTTCTTGGTTGTCTTTCTCGTTGTAGAGGAGCTTCCAGGGCGAGTCAAACTAAATGTCTGCCGAGAGGACGGCTTCTGAGCCATAGACGAGGAAGAACATGGTGAATCCGGTTGAGAGATTCGGGGTGGTGCGGAGGCTCCACAGCATGGCTGGAAGCTCCTCGATCCAACATCCGGGAGACCAATCCAAAGGCTCGATGAGTCACGGTTTGATGCCGGCTAGCACCAGACCGTTTGACCTCTCGACCTTCCCGTTGGACTACGGGTGCGCGACAGATGCGAGGTCTAGTCGGATCCCCTTATTGCTACAAAACCAAGCAAAGGCCCCCTTGGTGAAGTTCGTGCCATTGTCCGTGATAATGCTGTTGGGGTAGCTGAACCGGGGTTGATGATGTCAGTGAAGAAGGTGACGACTGTAACACCCTCAAATCGGCCCTATGCAAGTTTTAGCGCTTCCCGCCAAACCCGCATAGAAACGATTCAAGGACGCCCACCAAGAACTTGCGTGCGGGTGGAGAACAAAGTAATACCATTACACATTAGTCCACAATGGAACCCACAGAACATATATATACAACAACGACTCCATGAGTCAAGAATACAGATATACTATACAAAGATCCAAATCACCTTGAAAATGATAGAGCATCCGACTACGGACAAGATGCAAATGGGGCTAAGAGCCCTGAAGAATAACCAATGGTGTCCATAACCCTGCCTAGGACAAGCCGGAAGGGTAACCCTGCTAACGACGTCGATCTCAAACCTGCTAAAACAAAAGGGGTGCCGACAAAGGGCAAATGAAAAAGAGGAGCGTCAGTACAGAGGCCAGTACACGGCGAGGCTAGAATTCGGCGCCTCTCACCTACATAGGTATGGTGGACTGAAGCGGCAGCGCAGCATGCATAAACAACCTAGAGACTCGATGCAACTGTCGGCTATTAGAGAGGGATAATAGAGACCTATTCGGGACCAACCTGATACTAACACCAATCATACCCATCCTGGTATTCCCCCTCGAGACCAAACGAGGAAGTTAAACCGAGGAACTAACACAGTTGGCAGTTTTATTCATTCCATTCTAGTTGAAGCACTTACTAGTCAGATATAGATAGCATGAGTCATCCTAATAGCATAAGTAGTGGGCAGTTTAGTTAACCATTCAGTGGTAGTTGCAGTACTTACTAGTCAGATACAATTAGCATGTGACATCCCAAACCCAGCAGTTGTTGGCACTTTTATTTCATTCCATTAGAGTTGCAATACTTACTAGGCAGGTATAACATGACACGATACACCCCAGTTCCACCAGTTGTTGGCACTTTTATTATCCATTGCATTGTAGTGAAGCTGATTACTAGTCACATATTAAGTCAAATTTATAGCAATACTTTAGTTATGCTTGTCTATGATCGAGATACTGTGCTCCAAGTCGTCCATAACCGCGGACACGGCTTTCAGAAAGATTTACCCAGCAGGGGTGCACAAATAGCAACACACACACACGATCAACCTCGGAAAAACCAAATCAAAACCCAACGAGGCTTTCACGACAAAGCAATCACAGGATTCATAAAACATTTCAGGGGGCCACCCCACTAAGCTACCCGCAACGAAGTTGGCCGGCTCTGGAACGGACCCAGGGTTTGTGACGACGGCTGTAAACGACTGGGAACCTGAAAGTGTGACTGGGCTTGTCGATACCACGAAAACATGGCACGGTCCAAAATAGTACAGGTGCTCCATGCACAATATTAAATAAAGCAATGAAGCATGGCATAAGCATAATATAGTAATAAAGCCCCAAACTATTTTGTGGCCCCAAGAAATAAGAAATGAATCAAGCTCTGGCTAAGGGGATTCATGGTCCCATATGCGGATAGTGCGATAGTCAAGGAATAGGTATCAAGTACTCGGGGTCCTATGGGACACAAGTGAGCGTGGAAGAACCAAATATTTGCTATTTCCCACCGATGCCTCTGCATTAGTTATATCTATTCTCAGCAATTTAATAGTTGTATTAAAGTCATGATCCTCACCACCGTAAAGCATATGACAACATTCCAACAACTCTGTGGTACTTCACGACACAGGATCGCACCTGAGCAAGCAACTACGACTCGCAAGACCATCTATCTACCAAACAACAGGTAATAGGAGGTGTCCAAGGCAATACAGAGGCTGCAAGGTATATAAACGGTGCACGGAAACTAAAGCATCGCAATACGGGTAGCAATAGATCAACGGGAGGAAGTAAAGACTATAAATGCAAAATAGGTAGAAAGGGGGAGATTGCTTGCCTGGGAAACATGGCCGAAGAGACATTATCCGAAGAACTTGTCGATACTCGCATCCACTCAATGGCCTAATCCACAAAGAACCAAAGCACTAGAAGAAACACCGGATGCACTATTTAATACTATGGCAGAAGATCCAGCATGATTATGATATGATGCATGACATGGCATAGATGCGGTGCAATTAGGAAATATTAAGCGGAACCGGAGTTCCGACAATTAATTAGCCGGTTCAAGTTGTTTAGATACCCTGCAATTTAAATGTTGTCTTAACAAGGCGAAACATGGCATCGGTTCGCTACGCAAATTTAAATGGAGGCGATATAATACAAGTATAGCCCGCATATAGTCTCCATATTTAATTATGAGGTGAATTGACTAAATACCCCCAAATAAATGAATATGTATGCGAGCATGAGCAATTTAATATGCACAATATATATATCATTATAAAATAGGGTCTTAAAAGGAAAAGGGGTCACACATCAGGGTTGGACGATCTTGGGGATCCGAGGGGTCGACGGTGTTCGGGATCGGCCTTCAGATCCGGGAAGGAAACTTCGTGCCAACAGATCCGTGAGGACGGTCATGGCGTCCGGGAAGGCGATCTTGGCGTTCTGGGCATCTTCCGGTCGGGGGTCTTGGCGTCCATGAAGATCATGTTGATCCATGGAGTTCGGTCTTCGTATCCGGAATGGTCTTGCGGTCCGTGAAGGAGAAAGCACTGGCTTTGGACATGTTGTCGGTGGAAATCTTAATGTGCCCGGATAACGGTCTATCTTGACCTTGAAGATCTTGTCTACCAAGAGGACTACTGGAGTCCGCAGAGACACCAGTTGATCACCACCTCGTTTGTCAATCAGCACTACAGTCCTGGATCAGAGAACCAGATTGGCAGCAGCAAAACAAAAACGAACCCATGAGGCAGATGGCAGCAGGGCTGGTTGGAGAAAACAATGCCTTGGTGATACCCTGTTCGTGACAGAGCTAGCAGAGAGGTAGAGGAGGTACCAAATCGAACATGGAAGGAACAAGGGAGACGTGGTCATCGGCAGGAAAATAGTAACCGGCAGCGGCGGGCGTGCGCAAGCAGCCAGGGTCGACGAGGGAGATGGGGTCGGGTCCTAGGGGTCGCGCGAGGATGCTTGCGGATGGAGGTAGGCGGTGAAGATGGCCGGAGCAGCAGCGTCGCGGTACAAGACAAGGGGAGCTCAAGCAGGGGACACCCGTGGGCGGCCGAAGACGAGGTGGAGGCGGCCGTCGATGGGGAAGCAGGGCACTCCGCGGTGGGGTTGGGGACGACACGGGCCTGCGTGGCGGCTTGGTGCCGAGGAACAGGGCGAGCCCAAGAGGAGGCCTGGTGTGGCGGCGGCCGTGCGCGGGGCGGTGTCGTGGGCGAGTGGCCCTGGCGACGCTCGTGCTGACGGCCGGGTGAGGAGGTGCTTTGGCGACGGCGGCCTTGAGGAAAAGGGAGGGCCTCCGGCGCTGCTGGAGAGCAAGGCGCGCGGGGTGCTCGAGTGGCCGGGGAAGAGCTGACGGCGACGGCGGGACCTCGAGGCAGAGGAAGGGATCGAGCTCGGGTGGGGGACGACGTGGTCGTGGTGGGGCCAAGCAGGGAACGGGCATCGCGAGGCCAAGATTTCGGGGACGAGCGGGCTGCGGGGTCACGCGTTGAGGTGGGGCCAGAGACTTGTTGTGTGAGGGGAACGTGAGGGAGCAGGGCGTGTCGGTGCGGTGCATCATGCGTACGGGTGCGTGCGTGCTTGCGTGTAGTGCGTGCGTGTGATGTGCTGCGCGCCTGCGGCGTGGGGCTAGGCAGGTCAGCTAGGCAGGGTCGCGGCAGGCGGTGCGATGCGTGTTTTTGTGTGAGAGCGGCGGCGGCAGGTTAGGGTGTGGCTGGGTAGGTAGAAAGGTTAGCTAGGGTTAGGGTTTGGTTTAGTTTGGAGGTGGCCGGCTGGGCTTTTGGGCCTGGCTGGTTGCCTCCCAAAAATAATATAAATTTTTATGTATTATGTAAAAGGCTTTTATAATCTGTTTTTTGACAAATAAAATATCCGGAAGAGGCCGGGGTTTTAATTTGAAAAAAGACAGGGGATATTTAGAAAACAAATATAGGCTTTTAGAAAATAGTTTTAGGCAAACAAAATGCAAGATGACATGACGATGCTCAAATTCAATGTGGCATGATGACATGAGCATGCGATCATGGTGATGCATAAAGACAAAACACAGCGATTTTCTAGTAGTGGTTTTACCGGGGTGCTACAATTCGACACCACTAACAAGGGATCTCGCCCTCGAGATCCGCCTCATGGTACCGGGAAGAAGGTCGGCGATTTGAATCTTCTCGCTTCGTGTAGATGCTCGCGACACCACTAACAAGAGGTCGTTGTCCGTGATCATCGAGAGAACACTCTGGGAAACAAAGGACGAAGGTAAAGGTATCCACAAATAAAGCCACCTCTAACTTCGATAGAAAGAGAGAACCGATGCATTCTCATCCGCTTCAATGTACACGAGCAAATAGAGTGAGTAGTCGGCATGGGGGCCAATCCATCATGCACCCAAACTATTACTCCGCACAATTAGTAGGAAAGCGTGCAACCATTCTCGGAATCAGACTGAAGATCTCGACAATCGAGGTTCGGAACAAAGGAGTGATGCAGGCTCTGCATCGGCTCTGGCATAGATGATGTCGTCGCGTCGGAAAACACCGGAAGGCACAAACAAGGAACAAAGAATGGTACCACAAATAAAGGATCACTCAGATAGCATGAAGTCTGGAGGTAGAAACACCGTTGCCAAAGGACGAAGCGAAACCCTGAAGGTATGACGGAACCCAACCACGAGAAATCCTGGACTTCAAGAAACGTAAGAGAGCATATTTAAAACACGTAGAGGTAAGAGGAGAATAGCACAGAGGTAAGGAGTAAAATCAGACCTAATCAGATCTATCCAACCGATTTTGCAAAATAGTTTTGACACTCTACATCGGCCGTTAGCTAGGTTATCCTACAGGCTGGACCAGTGGGGTATCGCAACTTCTGAGCTCTGATACCACTCTATAACACCCTCAAATCGGCCCTATGCAAGTTTTAGCGCTTCCCGCCAAACCCGCATAGAAACGATTCAAGGACGCCCACCAGGCACTTGCGTGCGGGTGGAGAACGAAGTAATACCATTACACATTAGTCCACGATGGAACCCACAGAACATATATACACAACAACGACTCGATGAGTCAAGAATACAGATATACTATACAAAGATCCAAATCACCTTGAAAACGATAGAGCGTGCGACTACGGACAAGATGCAAATGAGGCTAAGAGCCCTGAAGAATAACCAATGGCGTCCATAACCCTGCCCAGTCCAAGTCGGAAGGGTAACCCTGCTAACGACGTTGGTCTCAAACCTGCTAAAACAAAAGGGGTGCCAACAAAGGGCAAATGAAAAAGAGGAGCGTCAGTACCGAGGCCAGTACACGGCGTGGCTAGAATTCGGTGGCTCTCACCTACATAGGTATGGTGGACTGAAGCGGCAGCGCAGCATGCATAAATAACCTATAGAGACTCGATGCAACTGTCGGCTATTAGAGAGGGATAATAGAGACCTATTCGGGACCAACCTGATACTAACACCAATCATACCCATCCTGGTATTCCCCCTCGAGACCAAACGAGGAAGTTAAACCGAGGAACTCACACAGTTGGCAGTTTTATTCATTCCATTCTAGTTGAAGCACTTACTAGTCAGATATAGATAGCATGAGTCATCCTAATAGCATAAGTAGTGGGCAGTTTTAGTTAACCATTTAGTGGTAGTTGCAGTACTTACTAGTCAGATACAATTAGCATGTGACATCCCAAACCCAGCAGTTGTTGGAACTTTTATTTCATTCCATTGGAGTTGCAATACTTACTAGGCAGGTATATCATGACACGATACACCCCAGTTCCACCAGTTGTTGGCACTTTTATTATCCATTGCATTGTAGTGAAGCTGATTACTAGTCACATATTAAGTCAAATTTATAGCAATACTTTAGTTATGCTTGTCTATGATCGAGATACTGTGCTCCAAGTCGTCCATAATCGTGGACAAGGCTTTCAGAAAGATTTACCCAGCAGGGGTGCACAAATAGCAACACACACACGATCAACCTCGGAAAAACCAAATCAAAACCCAACGAGGCTTTCACGACAAAGCAATCACAGGATTCATAAAACATTTCAGGGGGCCACCCCACTAAGCTACCCACAACGAAGTTGGCCGGCTCTAGAACGGACCCAAGGTTTGTGACGACGGCTGTAAACGACTAGGAACCCGAAAGTGTGACTGGGCTTGTCGATACCGCGAAAACGTGGCACGATCCAAAACAGTACAAATGCTCCACACACAATCTTAAATAAAGCAGTAAAGCATGGCATAAGTACAGTATAGTAATAAAGCCCCAAACTACTTTGTGGCCCCAAGAAATAAGAAATGAATCAAGCTCTGCCTAAGGGGATTCATGGTCCCATATTCGGATAGTGCGATAGTCAAGGAACAGGTATCAAGTACTCTGGGTCCTACGGGACACAAGTGAGCGTGGAAAAACCAAATATTTGCTATTGCCCACCGATGCCTCTGCATTAGTTATATCTATTCTCAGCAATTTAATAGTTGTATTTAAAGTCATCATCCTCTCCACCGTAAAGCATTTGACAACATTCCAACAACTGTGTGGTACTTCACGACACGGGATTGCACCTGAGCAAGCGACTACGACTCGCAAGACCATCTATCTACCAAACAACAGGTAATAGGAGGTGTCCAAGGCAATACAGAGGCTGCAAGGTATATAAATGGTGCACGGAAACTAAAGCATCACAATACGGGTAGCAATAGATCAACAGGAGGAAGTAAAGACTATAAATGCAAAATAGGTAGAAAGGGGGAGATTGCTTGCCTGGGAAACATGGCCGAAGAGACATTATTTGAAGAACTTTTCGATACTCGCATCCACTCAATAGCCTAATCCGCAAAGAACCAAAGCACTATAAGAAACACGGGATGCACTATTTAATACTATGGCAGAAGATCCAGCATGATTATGATATGATGCATGACATGGCATAGATGCGGTGCAATTAGGCAATATTAAGCGGAACCGGAGTTCTGACAATTAATTAGATGGTTCAAGTTGTTTAGATACCCTGCAATTTAAATGTTGTCTTAACAAGGCGAAACATGGCATCGGTTCGCTACACAAATTTAAATGGAGGCGATATAATACAAGTATAGCCCGCATATAGTCTCCATATTTAATTATGAGGTGAATCGACTAAATACCCCCAAACAAATGAATATGTATGCAAGCATGAGCAATTTAATATGCACAGTATATATCATTATAAAATAGGGTCTTAAAAGGAAAAGGGGTCACACATCGGGTTGGACGATCTTGGGCCTCGGAGGGGTGTTCGACGGTGTCGGGATCGGTCTTCAGATCCGGGAAGGAAACTTCGTGCCAACAGATCTGTGAGGATGGTCATGGCGTCCGGGAAGGCGATCTTGGTGTTCTGGGCATCTTCCGGTCGGGGGTCTTGGCGTCCATGAAGATTATGTTGATCCATGGAGTTCGGTCTTCGTATCCGGAACGGTCTTGCGGTCCGTGAAGGAGAAAGCACCGGCTTCAGACATGTTATTGGTGGAAATCTTAATGTGCCCGGATAACGGTCTATCTTGACCTTGAAGATCTTGTCTACCGAGAGGACTACCGGAGTCCGTAGAGACACCAGTTGATCACCACCTCTTTTGTTAATCAGCACTATAGTCCTGGATCGGAGAACCACATTGGCAGCAGTAGAACAAAAAGGAACCCATGAGGCAGATGGCAGCAGCGCTGGTTGGAGAAAACAATGCCTTGGTGATACCCTGTTCGTGACAGAGCTAGCAGAGAGGTAGAGGAGGTACCAAACCAAACATGGAAGGAACGAGTGAGACGTGGTCGTCGGTAGGAAAACAGGCACCGGCAGCGGCGGGCGTGCGCAAGCAGCCAGGGTCGACGAGGGAGATGGGGCTCGGGTCCTAGGGGTCGCGTGAGGATGCTTGCGGATGGAGGTAGGCGGTGAAGGTGGCCGGAGCAGCAGCGTCGCGGTACAAGACAAGGGGAGCTCAAGTAGGGGACACCCGTGCATGGCCGAAGACGAGGTGGAGGCGGCCGTTGATGGGGAAGCAGTGCACTCCGCGGTGGGGTTGGGGACGACGCGGGCCTGCATGGCGGCTTGGTGCCGAGGAAGAGGGCGAGCCCAGGAGGAGGCCTGGTGTGGTGGCGGCCGGGCGTGGGGCGGTGTCGTGGGCGAGTGGCCCAGGCGACGCTCGTGCTGACGGCCGGGGAGGAGGCGCTCCGGTGACGGCGGCCTTGAGGAAAAGGGAGGGCCTCCGGCGCTGCTGGAGAGCAAGGCGCGCGGGGTGCTCGAGCGGCCGAGGAAGACCTGACGGCGGCAGCGGGACCTCGAGGCAGAGGAAGGGATCGAGCTCGGGTGGGGGACGACGCGGTCATGGTGGGGCCAAGCGGGAAACGGGCATCGCGAGGCCGAGATTTTGGGGATGATCAGGCTGCGGGGTCACGCGTCGAGGTGGGGCCGGAGACTTGTCGCGTGAGGGAATGCGAGGGAGCAGGGCGTGTCAGTGCGGTGCATCGTTCGTACGGGTGCGGGCGTGCTTGCGTGTAGCGCGTGCGTGTGATGTGTTGCGCGCCTGCGGGGTGGGGCCAGGCAGGTCAGCTAGGCAGGGTCGCGGCGCGCGGTGCGATGCGTGTTTTTGTGTGAGAGCGGCGGCGGCATGTTAGGGTGTGGCTGGGTAGGTAGAAAGGTTAGCTAGGGTTAGGGTTTGGTTTAGTTTGGAGGTGGCCGGCTGGGCTTTTGGGCCTGGCTGGCTGCCTCCCAAAAATAATATAAATTTTTATTTATTATGTAAAAGGCTTTTGTAATCTGTTTTTAGACAAATAAAATATCCGGAAGAGGCAGGGTTTTAATTTGAAATAAAGACAGGGGATATTTAGAAAACAAATATAGGCTTTTAGAAAATAGTTTTAGGCAAGCAAAATGCAGGATGACATGATGATGCTCAAATTCAATGTGGCATGATGACATGAGCATGCGATCATGGTGATGCATAAAGACAAAACACAGCGATTTTCTAGTAGTGGTTTTACCGGGGTGCTACAACGACCGTGGCCCTGTCCAGCTTCCGGATGGGTGAAAGTGTAAGATGGTTTACCTAGAGGGGGGTGAATAGGTTTCTACAAAATTCTTTATAATCTTTTGCAAGTTTTAGGCTTTGCGGAATATAAGTGTGCCTAAATGCAAAACTAGGTGAGGCAACCTAGATGATGATACAAGATATTTCAAGCACGAAGGCTATCACAAAGTAAACAACACAAGTAAGGGAGTGGTTAACGAATAATCGAAGCACACGGAGACGAAGATGTATTCCCGTGTTCACCATCTTTGGGAAGGGGGCTACGTCATGTTGGAGAGGTGTGAGGTTCCACAAAGGATTCCCCAACTCCACGAAGGCTCACCTTCTTCTCCGAGCCTATCCCACGAAGGAATAGCTCACTTACTCGTGGTAGACTTTAAGGTAGTCTCCAAACCCTCACAAACTTTCCACGAAGCAAATCACAAGCCGAATGCCTCTGGGTGACCCTAGCCGCCTAGGGTTTCCCACAAACCTAAGAGTAACAAGCTAACTCGATCAACTCAAGGGGAATGAACTTTGGCTTGGTGGAAACATAGACCGGGACCTCCTCTTGCTTTCTACCAAAGGTATTTGGATTTGGTTGGGTAGAATGGGAGATCCTCAAGAAATTGTGTTTCAGCAATGGGGAGAGAGAGAGAGCTTCAAGATTGAAATATGAACTGAATGCCTAACCTTCTCAAGGTGGAAGAAGAGGTATTTATACCCAAGGGAGAAATCTAGCCGTTTAGAGCATTTTCAGTGAGGTCCGATTTCAAGTTCCGTGGGACTGGTCCACACACCGGACTGTCCGGTACACAGCCCGGTAGACCGGAATCCAAACCAGAATACTCACCGTTCGTGAGCCCGGATAGACTCGGTATAATAAACCGAGAATCCCGGTTTGGGTGGTTTTCCGGTGCTGGTACCGGACCGCCCGGTCTGGGAGCCGGTTCAACCGGCTTGAGAACCGAACTTGGCAGATCTCTCTCCTCTCTCTTTGGTGATGGAACTAGTGGGTGTATGGGATGTGTATAAGGCTTAGAAATTCATCCCGAACAAGCTCATCGAGATAACCCCTCTTAATAGCCAGTGTTCCTAAAGACTCGAGATACATATAAAAGGTAAAACTCCAGCACTTCTCTTTGTTATCAAAATGGGGGGTCTCTGATGATCTTCCAACATACCGGTGGACTAAAACCTGATTAAGACACTAGTAGGTAGAATTAGTCCGCTCTAACTACAGTGTCATTGTCAACCAAAAACAGTATAGGGTAAACTACCCTTTCAATCTCCCCCTTTTTGGTTGGCGATGACAAACCGAGCTAGAGTTCACAAGGACATAATAGAGAGCTATAAACCAAGGAATTCCATAGAGACATATGTGAGCTCCCCCATAAAGTATGCACTTGGTTGAATTTGCGTTTGAATGCAAGGTGCACCTAAATAATGTATGGAGAGCTTCCCACCTGTCTTTATGGAAGCAAGCATAATATGACTTGATATAGAGCATGGATATCAACGCAAAGCTAGACAAATAATAGAAGTGCACATAGTCATAGCACAATAGACATATCCATGGTTCACACACATAGCACACGCTTGTCCAACATACGGAAGTAAAGCAAATAGTTCCAACACAAAAGCAAATGGTAAGCATAATGCCAAAAGAAGCAAAGATAAATCAAAGGGCATTGTGCAAATGGCGAACCCTGGAAAACCCCGGCAAGGAACCCGTAGATACCTAAATGAACTCTACTCTTCTCCCCCATTGGCATCGAAACACCAAAAAGGAAGAGGAGTTGAGTGATGCTAACGGAACCAAACTAGAAGAACGTAGGAGGTGGAGGAGGGTGAATGGGGGCATCTTCGTCTTCATGGATATCCTCTTCTTCATCATCCTCATCATCATCAGAACTAGGACAAGCAGCAGAGGAACCACTAGGGCCACCATGAGGAAACTGACCGGGGAAGTAGCCAAAGAGAATAGCATCATCAAGTGGCGGCATCTCATAGTTGACATAAGGAACTGGAGTCATCTTGGTACCATCCAGAGGAGGAGTGACATTCTGGGTCATGAGAAACTCATTGTGCCTGCGCCTAGTCTCTTGGCTCATCTCAAGAGCCTTGTGGCTCATAGCATAGGACGAGCGACACATCTGAAACAGCCTCTTGAAGAACGTGGCAGCACCTGAAATGGATCGTATGGGCACCTAGAGGGGGGGTGAATAGGTGCTATTCCAAATTTTAATACTTTTTCAATTTTGGGCTTAGCACAAAGGGTAAATTCTCTAGATAAACTATTAGGTGGAATTTCCCTATATGCAAACCTATCTACTAGCGAGTAAAGAGCGAGTGGAAGAGGAATGGGTAAATCGTAGTGAAGCACGCGGAGACATAGGATTTGTTTGACCGCAGTTCCTTCCTTGTTAAGAGAAGTATGTTTGCGTTGGAGGGGTGGGCGGTACTAAGACCACCACGCCACAATAGGCCTCACCCTGTTCTCCGATGGATCCCGCCACCAAAGGCCTGATCCACCTTTCCACTATAGGGACCCTTCGAGGCGGGTACCGGCGCCTTTACACAACTAGCGGGGCAACAACTCCACAGTCAACTTGGAGGCTCCCGAAATGACAACAAGCTGCCACAAGAACAAAGTTATCAAATACAACGAACAAGATCTAGGTATTGACAAGAATACTAGATCAGGGATTTCTCCAAGTGAATGGAGAGGAGTTGATGCGCTTGATTTGTGATGATGATGATCCTCTCCTCCTTCAATTCCCCCAAAGATCAAAGCCTTCGGGTGGTTGAAGTGGGAGATCGAGAATGAGAGCTCTTGCACAATGTCTGGTAAATTTCAAATGAATCAAGAGTTATGAATGTTGGGGAAGAAGGGGTATTTATACCCCCTTCCAAAACCAGCTGTTGGACACTTTGGGGACCGGATTATCCGGCCCGAGTAAGGGCTGGATTATCCGGCCTGGGGAAAACTCTGCCCCAGACTTGGAATATCTGGTAGATAATCCGCCCCCTATCAGAGCGCCGCACCGAGCTTGCCCTTGATCAACTTCTAGGGGCCGGATTATCCGGTCCTATGTGAAGGTCGGATTATCCGGCCTAGGGAGGAAAAACGGCCCTAGTTCGGATTTTCCGGGAGACAATCTGACCGGATACCGAGCGACGCGCCTTGGCTCCCTTTGCTCAAAAACTGGGGGCCGGATTATCCGGCCCATGCGATCGCCGGATTATCCGGCCTGGGGAGGAAGAACCGCCCCAGTTCGGATTTTCCGGGAGAAAATCCAACCGGGTACCGAGCGACGCGCCTTGGCTCCCTTTGCTCAATGAGGTAGGCCGGATTATCCGGCCCTTGGTGGGGCGGATAATCCGGCCCCCCTCAAAGCTTCCTACACACTTAGCGCACATGAATAATCTCCACAGTATTGTTATCTAACACACAAAACATAGGAAAACATGAAATGTTCTTTCAATCTCCCCCTTTTTGGTGTTAGATGACAATACTAGGATTTGCAGGAAAGAATCACAAGACAAACATCAATAACCATGGAAGAAACTCCCCCTCAATGTGTGCATATTAGAATTTTTCATTAGAATACAAATGCACACAAATAGGTGAATCTATTCCATAGACATGTGAGCAACATAATCATACCACCGAGGTAGAGGGAAGGCATCCTTGACATAAGCCTCAATTATTATCGAGATAACCAATATAAGCGCCTTCCTTGATAAAGACTTCCAGCATAATAGGGTATGAATAGATGGATCCATAGGCATAATAGGCATAATCCATGAGGTGAAATCCATAGGCATAATCCAGACAACCACAAAGAGTCTCAAACAACCACAAATTTAAAGTTCAACGCTAAATGGGAATAAGCAAGAAAACGACAAATAGAAAAAATGCAAGTGCTTATGCCCGACTCATGCAAATCCACGAATATCCTAATAGAACTACTTCTCCCCCTTTGACATCGAGACACCAAAAAGGAAGAAGAGCGATGCTAGCGCCCCACGGGATCACTCGTAGTCCTCGTCCTCGTACTCGTCCTCGTCTTCATTCCAATCCTCATCCTCATCATCAAGCTCCTCGGTGTCACCATCCTCATCCTCAGCATCAGCACCAGGCGTAGAGGGGAACAAGTGACGCTCCAGCTCACCATAGTTCAACCCGGAGGAAGAGTTCCACCGGGCATATGGTGTGGTAGGAGTAGGAGCCGTAGGGTCACCCAAAGAACCGGACACATGGTGGAGAATGAGCTGCTGAGAGTGAGCCAACTCATGGCGCTTCTTGTATGCCTCGTACTGGCCCTTGCGCGTGTCCACTCCCATGCAAAGTATGTTACGCTGGAACCAGTTCAGCTGCTTGATCTCACGGGCAACGGGAGGCACTGGGGGCCTGCGAGCATCCCTCATGAGGCCCTCAAGATCAAAGGAAGGGTGAGAGGTCTTTCGAACCTTGGTGTAGATCTTCTTGGCCTTATGCATCGAGTCAATATGGAACTCCTCAGCAGGAAGCAGGTGCCTGATGAGCATCGTAATGTAGTGTGCATAGGGGATGGACAGATGGTTGAACATAGCATCAGTCAATTCATGGTAAATGAAGTCCATGACATCCAGCCTGTACTGCACCAACTCGTCCTCACAAGAGGCAACCTCATGAGAAAATTGAAGTAGCTGAACAAGGTGACCAGGGATGCTGTCATTGTTTCCCCCACTCGGAGTGATGGAGTCACGGAAGAGACCCACTAAGGCAGCATAGATGGGAGCAAGGCCAACCAGAGTGCCCACAATGCCATTGTCCACAGTGCAAGGAGAGAGAGCTGCATCTTTGTTGGGCTTCAGCTGGGTGATGATGCGGTGGCCACTGGCTCTATCCCTGCTGCGGAAAGAGTATCCAAGAACCTCAGCAAACACGTGAAAATCATCAGTCATAGGCCTATCATGAGTCATCCACTTCATAGTGCGATGCTCATCCCCACAAATAACCAAAGTGGAGAAGAATTGCTTCACCACCTCAGAGTCAAAAGAGCACTGGAGAGACATGAGATGGTGCAGCCCCATCCTCTCAGCCACAAACATCACATCCACAAGGTGGGCCTTCTCCAAAGCCTCAACAAGGACCAGTGGATGCATAGGCCTAATGTTCAGCCTGGCATACACATCTTCATAGATACCTTTCTGTTCCGCACACCAAAAACGAGTATCCCCCAGCTCATCATCACGAGGCAGCTCAGCAAACAAGTCACGGTGAGGGATGGAGGAATAGGTGACTGCATCCAAAGTCCTGTAGTTGATCTTGGGCTCCTTGCCCTTCCTCTTGGACACCCCCTTCCTAGTCCTCTTTGCTTGTTCAGCCATGTGCTTCTCTTCGTTCTTTCTTCTCCTCAACTCAACTTCGTCCACTAAGTTACCCTGTCCGTCATCCCGAAAGTATTTAGTGCGAGGGCGGCGCTTGTAGGTCTTGGGAACACTGGAACCACCTGTGAGGAGAATAAGGGCGATAGCAAGGGGATAAGCATACACACAAGTTCAGGAGAGAGCATGGAAAAAGTAGTCAAAAAGTTCATAGGACAAATCTACGCAATGCATACTCCATAGTGAAACTGAACCAGAATTGAATCTGTCAGGCCGGATTATCCGGCCTAGCCAGGGGCGGATAATCCGGCCCTGGCAGAAAATTTCGATTACACCTAGATTGGATGCAAAAAAGTAGATCGGGCCTAGAAACTGCAAGACTACGATTTCTATGCGAAAACACATCCTTCTAGACAATGTTCCACCCAACAAGTAACACATCTAGCCAAAGATGGGGAGAGAGGGAGTTACCCTCACTCATTGGAGGAAGAACGCGGAGGAGAAGGTACCCAGAGGCACGGAGAAGAAGATCCGGGGAGGCCCAGAAAATCTGGTGGCCGGAGAGGCTCCAGGGAAGGTGGGTGACGGCAGGCGGCGGCCGAGGAGGAGGAGAGGGTTGGGGGAGAAGTGTTGCTCGTTATGAGCCCTTCCCCCCGATCCCTGCCCTTTAAGACGAAATCCGCCAGGGCCAGATTATCCGGCTAACACTTGGGCCGGATTATCCGGCCTCAAATCTGGAATTCTGTTAAACACAGAATCAGGCCCGCGCGTCCCCAAACAACACCCCCACAAGGTGAACAAGGGACTTGTGTGCAAGAATAGATGGCTTAGGGGTAGCGAAAGGCTTAGGATTAAGATAAATTGCAAGATCCAAATCAAATAAAAGCCAAGATTGAGTGTGATTCCCATAAGAACATGAGAGAGCAAAAACAGCCAAAAAGATCCAATTCTCCTCAAGGGAGGGGGTGGTGGCCGAAGCCACCTTGTTGGAGTGTATGGTGTGACACCGCGAAGATATATCTTGGGTTCACGACCAATACTCATCAATAAGCTCACATATCACAAAATTATATTAAGATAAATGATTTATCTTGCTTTTGGCATTATGGGGGAGGGTTAGCCCAATGAGTTAGGACCACACTCCCCCTATATCCATGCCCACACCTAGACCAAAGTAGGATTGAGATGTACGAGTGAGTGCATGGGTAATCAAGACAAGCTCCTGGAATCAATGATATTTAGCTCATTCCTCAAGTAGCAGAATCTTGCTTCATCAAGTGGCTTTGTAAAAATATCCGCAAGTTGGTTGTTCATGCTCACAAAGGATAGATCAATATCGCCGCGGGCAACATGGTCTCGAATAAAATGATTCCGAATCTCAATATGCTTCGTCCTTGTGTGCTGAACTGGATTGTACGCAATTTTGATTGCACTTTCATTTTCACATAAAAGAGGCACTTTTTCACAATTGACATCGTATTCCTTTAAAGTTTGCCTCATCCACAATAATTGAGTGCAAGCGCTGGCAGCAGCAACATATTCAGCTTCGGCGGTGGAGAGAGATATACAATTCTGCTTTTTAGATGACCAACACACAAGAGATCATCCCAAGAATTGACAAGCTCCAGAAGTGGATTTCTGATCATCCTTATCACCAGCCCAATCTGAGTCAGTGTAACCACATAAAGAGAAATTGGAGCCCTTGGGATACCAGAGACCAAAGTTAGGGGAATGAACCAAATATCGAGAGATCCTCTTGACCGCCACTAAGTGGCTTTCTTTAGGAGCTGCTTGATACCTTGCACACACTCCCACACTCAACACGATATCGGGTCTAGATGTGCAGAGGTAAAGAAGAGAGCCGATCATGGACCGGTATACCTTTTGGTCCACATCTTTACCATGTGGGTTAAGTTCAAGATGACATTTTGTTTGCATCGGAGTGGCGACACCATTTAGATCCGTCATCTTGAATCTCTTGAGCATGTCTTGGATGTACTTTGCTTGATTAATAAAAGTTCCTTCTCTAAGTTGCTTGATCTCGAATCCAAGAAAGAACCGTAATTCCCCCATCATAGACATCTCAAACCTGTCAGTCATAAGCTTTGAAAATTCATCATTAAAAGCTTTATTAGTAGAACCAAAGATGATATCGTCTACATATAGTTGGCATACGAAGAGCTCCCCCTTAAGCTTCTTAGTAAAAAGAGTGGGATCGATTTGCCCAACTTCAAAGCCACGATCTAACAAAAGCTCTTTAAGGTGCTCATACCACGCACGTGGGCCTTGTTTAAGGCCATAGAGTGCCCTATCGAGTTTGTAGACATGGTTCGGAAAGTTAGGATCCTCAAAACCCGAGGGTTGATTTACATATACCAACTCATGTATAGGACCATTAAGGAAGGCGCTCTTGACGTCCATTTGCTGCAACTTAAAATTGTTATGGGCAGCATAAGCAAGAAGCATACGGATGGACTCAAGGTGAGCCACTCGAGCATAGGTCTCGCCGAAGTCAATGCCCTCAACTTGGGAGTAACCTTGTGCCACAAGTCTTGCCTTGTTCCTCATAACAATGCCATTCTCATCTTGCTTGTTTTTAAATATCCACTTGGTGCCGATAACATTGCGGCAATCTTTGGGTTTCTCCACGAGTTTACAGACTTTTTTGCGCTCAAAATTATTCAATTCTTCATGCATAGCAACAACCCAGTCTAGATCTTCAAGAGCTTCAAAGACCTTCTTAGGTTCCACCATTGAGATATGAGCTTGATGCTCACCAAAGCTGGCCAATTCCCTTCTTGTAGAAACCCTTCGTCGAAGATCACCAACAACCTTGTCGAGGGTGTGACCCCTTAACTCAAGGTTCCGACCAGCCCGAGCCTTGCGACGAAGTTCAATAAGTTTGTTGTCTCTTGGTGGAGTAGTTTCATCACTTGAGTGTTCATTGGGACCATTTGCTCGACCTTGACTAGGAACTGGGGTAACAGCAGTAGGAGGTGATGGAGCGTGCCCTTGAGGTGAGTCAGTAGCCGTAACAGGAGGCTTCTGAACAACAGGTGAGTCAGGGCCAGATAATCCGGCCGATGGAGTGGCCGGATAATCCGGCCGATGGAGTATTTGTAGCAGCTTCATCAGGCTGCCTAGGACTTGCTTGAACATGCGAGGGGCCGGATAATCTGGGCTGGCCGGGAAATCCGGCCTGGAGCTTGCATCGATATCTTCAGCACCAGGAGCAATATGGTCATCAGGAGTGAGGTGGCCGGATAATCTGCTATCCATCGGATAATCCGGCCTGGAGCTTTCTGGAACATCTTGACCTTCAGCAGTTGATGGAGATGGTGTAGAAGTTGCTCTCGTGGTTGGAACACGTTGCGAAAGTGTAGATGAGGGCTCTACATGAGTAGAGCATTGTCCTTCCCAATCCGCCACAAGGGGTTCCTCAATGGGGCGGGAAAATCCCACGCCCATTCTTCTTATGGCATCTTGGGGTATTTCAACATCTGCATCACAAACACCAACTTGCTCCGCACGAGAATCGTCATTTTCCTCGAACACCACACTACAAGATTCTACAACAGTTCCGAAGAGCTTATTGTAGACTCTATAAGTGTGGGATTCGGCACCATAACCAACAATAATACCTTCTAGAGCCTTAGATTCAAACTTAGATAAACGAACTCCCTTGATAAGAAAGAAACACTTACAGCCGAATACCCAAAAGTATGAGATGTTTGGCTTGTTACCGGTAAGTATTTCATACGGTGTCTTGTCCAAGATCTTACGGAGGTATAAACGGTTGGATGAGTGACAAGCAGTAGAGATTGCTTCAGCCCAGAAGTTATATGGAGATTTAAATTCTGCTAGCATTGATCTTGCCATATCCATTAGAGTCCGATTCTTCCTCTCGGCTACACCATTTTGTTGAGGGGTGTACGTAGCAGAATATTGATGTCTTATCCCCTCTTCACTTAGGAACTCATTTAAGGTGTAGTTCTTGAACTCAGAGCCGTTATCACTTCTTATAGCCAGAATGGGGATGTTGTGTTGACGTTGAACCTCGTTGGCGAAGTCGATGACTGTTTGTTGAGTTTCACTCTTCAACTTGAAGAAATAAACCCAAGTGTATCTTGAGTAATCATCAACAATCACTAGACAATACTTCTTCCCACCGAGGCTTGCATGAGATGGAGGTCCGAAGAGGTCCACATGGAGGAGCTTTAAGATCCTTTTTGACGAGATAATAGTTTTCCTTCGATGAGGGGAGTCATGCATTTTCCCTTCAACACAAGCCCTGCAAACACGATTTTGGCAAAGGAGACATTTTCTTTTAGTCCAAGGATGTGGCCACCCTTGTGGAGACTTTGCAAAGTTCTCATATTGACTTGGGCTAGTCGGCGATGCCATAGCCAACCTGCGTTAGCCTTTCCGAAAAGACACATCGGGCCTGTAGTGATTTTCCCCAAAAATTCCACCACGTACAGGTCATTTTCGACATATCCCACGAAAGCGACTTTTAGAGACTTGCTCCACAAGAGTACCACCAAATCAGCATCAATATAAACTGCAAAGCCCATCTTACCAAGGGCGCGAACTGAAAGTAAGTTGTACCCGAGGGTCTCAACAAGCATGACCTCCACGAGAGAGATATCGTGAGCCACCACAACTTTGCCGAGACCCAATACCTCAGATTTTGACTTGTCACCATAGGAGACGGTTATGTGATCATGGTTTGGCCGCATCTCCGTGATGATCTCCTTGCTTCCGGTCATATGACTCGTGCAACCACTACCGAGTACCCATTTAGAACCACTGGAAGCATAGCCCTACAAGAAAATTACTTCTTGGTTTTAGGTACCCATTTTTCAATGGGTCCTCTCATGTTAGTGACAAGGGTCTTGGGGACCCAAATAGACCAAGGAATGTAACAATCATAAGGGCCTACATAACTAGCATAAACATCACCATAATAATCGCAATATAATTCAAAGTTAGGATTGTTGACCCCTGCAAAACCATCATAATTAGTCTTGTCATTGGTAATGTTGTTAGTCTTTGGTTGAGCAGTCTTGCTCTTCTTCTTGTTTTTCTTGCTCTTTGTCTTGGGAATGTAACCAAGACCTTCTTTACTATTGTTTGTCCTTTGCTTGCTTAGTATCTCATCAATAACTTCATCCATATTCTATCCACTATGTTGATTGCCTTCATGTGTGAGTAGTTTCCTTTGTTCTTGGGGAGATGGAGAAACCCTAGTATATGATTGAATTGAGATAAAGATTATTATGTGTTATTGTTCATTATGTGTTTGTGTTATATTTCCTTCATCTTGATGTTGGGTGAAGCGCACCACTAAATATTTGCCTCACTGAGGACTAGATGGGGGAACTACTTTTTGGTAGTCGGAGGGATGATAGCACTTACGGTGACTATAAATATGTTGTCATTCCTTACGAATCAACCTAGGAACCGAGGAGAACTCACGGAACATTGTCCATTCCATGGGATACTCCTACGGGGTAAAGTCCCTTAATAGCGTAGTAATTTGATTAATGTCGATTGCTGTCTGTTGTGGTTATGACGGATGATGTGTGCAGTGGTTGCTACCTATTCGTCCATATATTGATCTCCTCCCACACATATCATAAATGCTCTCATTTATTGTAATAATTTTTATCACTCTTTCTAATTACTAGCGGTCGATCCACTACTCCCTGAGAACTATTGCCATCATCTTGTAGACTTTCATAATCATACTTGCATGCTCTTGTTTACTTATAGCTTTAGTTTACTTATTGTTCTCTTATTTTAAAACAAAAATATCTTTTACACAAAACTCGCATTTTATCTTGTTACTTAGAACATTATTTAGCATTACTATTTCAGTATTTAGTTCAAAGAGTTATTAGACTTCAGACTCCTGCTCCTTATGGGATTGATATATTTATTTTGAAACTAGCTACAAATGATCTATGCACTTGCAGTCATCATCCGGCTAGGATTGTCTAGCTAGACCGACACCTTGCCAGTCTTCTTTTATCCGGCTGATTCTTCCGCCGGCTCGCCCCGGTCCTGGCTCTTCGCTGGGACCTGTCTTGTGTCTCTTGTCCGGCTAGCTCCGTGTAGCTGGCTCCATATTGTTCTTATCCGGCTGGCCTACCCGAGGGTCATCCCCCCATAGCAAGCACCATCTCCGCGGCGCCGAGTGCCGCCCAGTCCCGTGCAATGTCCATGATGTCCGGAGCAGAGAAGAGCTTCTCATCCAAAGCGTCCATCGTAGCCGGCAGAGTGGTGTCGGGCCATACATAAGCATAGACGTCAAGAGCCACATCACGCAGCCTCTTGGCCTCCTCGCTTTCCACCACCACCATCTCCTCTGGATGGAGGTTGCATCTGGCATCCGCCTCGGGAATACGCATGAGAGCCCGATCGATCGCCTCAGGATACTGAGCTGCACTCGGGAAAGGATCAACTATTATATACCGGTTGCAGCAAATGAAGAAAACTTTCCCTGAGAAGGAGTCACTTACTGATGATGATTTCAGCAATCTAGCACAGCTCCACCAGCGCCGCCTTCTCCCGGGCCTAAGCAACCTTGAGAGTCTCTACCTACTGGGTGTAGAGCTTCTCAAGATTCTTGAGCGCCTCAGTCCGGGTATCGGTGACCTTCTTGGCTTGGCTAGCCTTGACCTCCATCCTTTGCTGATGCTCGACTAGCTGATTGATCTGAGCCTAGTGAGCCTTATTGGATTCCTCTAGCCGAAGAACCTCCGCCCTTAGCCTCTCCACCTCCCGGTCCTTGTCCGCTAATAGAGCTACAGGAGGGTACCCAACGGTAAACAAGAAATGCAAAAATTCGCGCAAATGAGAGGACATGACAGAGCGAGCAATCTTATGGCCCAGGTCCTGCTTGGTCTTGGCAGCATCAGTGAGAGCTTTCTGTGAAAAATAAAAAGTAAAAACAGAGGAACCAGCTGAAGGGAAGACCAACGAAAATAGCAAGGAGATATTTATGTCAAGGGAAGCCCCCAGTGCCTTGGCCTGGCCAAGCCCCTGCTCCATTACCTCAACCAGGTGGTGGGCCTGGCCGAGAGCAATGGGCTGCCAAGACAGGTCTGGTGTGGTGCAACCTGGGCTGCCCGCCAGCTGGTACCCTGGAGGTCGTCGTCGCTGTCGGTTGCCGCACGCGACGCCTCCGGGGCCCCAGCACCCGCACCGCTAGAGACGGGGACCACCTCCCGTCCGCCGTATCCCACGGCCGGCTGCGCAGAAGCCTCCAACGCCACCTCAACTGGCTCCTCCACCCGGTAGGTGGCGGAACCCGTCTGAGCCTCGCTCAGGACCGGCTCCATCCCTTCCATCAGCTGGAGGGGAGGAGCAGCCGCACCACCGTGCCCGGCAAAAAAGCACCTCGGAGAGCTTGGAGGCGACGGAAGTCCGATGCATGTGATGGGTTCGTAGCATGGAAAAAAAAATTCTACCGCAAGAACGAACAAAAACCAGATCTAATCTAGATAAAAGCCAAGATCTAATCTATTAGACATGTGCAACGAGATAGATGGGAACTAACCCTCGTAGATCCGAAAGCGTTAACAAGATTAGATCTCGTGGTTGATGTAGTCGATCACTTGCCGATCTCAAGATCGTGTGGACGATCCTTCCGGCGTCGCGTTCCGGTAGCGCTTCTGAAGTCGGTCAAGTGGACGATCCTTCCGGCGCCGCGTTTCGGCAGCGCTTCCGTAGTCGGTCACACATGCGGAGTCGAAGCAGACCTTCCTCTCCTCGTTCCAGCGAGCAGCGGAGGTAGTAGATCTTCTCCACGGAATCACAGCAGCACGACGGCGTGGTGGTGGTGGAGTAGAGAATTCTGCAGGGCTTCGCCTATGCCTGTGCAGAAGAAAGGAGGAGGAGAGAGGCGGCGGAGATTGGGTGTTGTAGAGGAGGGGCAAGGGGTGGCGCCTCCCCCTTCTATTTAAAGGAGGGAGGGCGCCTGGGGAGGGGGAGTCCTAGTAGGACTCCCCACCTCCTTGGGCCGGCGGATTGGGGAGGGGGGAGGAGTCCTCCTCCCCCACGACTCCTTGTCTTGACCCACCAGGACTCCTTGATCCCTATCTTGATTTTCAAGAAAACTCCAAGAAATCTTCTAGAACCTTCCGGAACATTCCGAAACCTTCTAGAATCCTCATACAAATACCCCGGAACATTTCCTAACTCAGAAAATGATCCCCAATATATGAATCTTATTCTCCGGACAATTCCGGATCTCCTCGTGATGTCCCGGATCCAATCCGAGACTCCGAACAACCTTCGGTCTCCAACGCACATTCCATATCTACTTAAAACAACTTCGAACCTTAAGTGTGTCACCCTACGATTCGTGAATATGTGGACATGACAGAGACACATCTCCTATCAATAACCATCAGCGGGATCTGGAGATCCATAATGGCTCCCACATACTCAACGATGACTTCGTGATCGATTGAACCATTTACATACGAAAACCAATTCCCTTTGTCACGCGATACTATACTTATCCGAGGTTTGATCGTCGGCATCTCCATACCTAGTTCTACCTCGTTACTGATAAGTACTCTTTACTCGTTCCGTGATATGTCATCCCTTGTGACCCAGTCACATGCTCGCAAGCTAACTAGATGACATTCCACCGAGAGGGCCCAGAGCATATCTATCCGTCATATGGATGGACAAATCCCAATCTTGGTCCATGCGCTTCAACACATACTTTCAGAATACCCAATGACATCTTTATAACCACCCAGTTACGAAGCGGTGTTTGATGTCATCAAAGTACCCATCCGGTGATGGTGATTAACACAACCTCATGGTCGAAGGATTAGGTTACTATGCATTTAAAAGCTTACAGCAATACGAACTTAATGACTTGATCTTATGCTACGCTTAATGTGGGTGTGTGTCCATCACATCATTCTCCTAATGATATAACCTTGTTATTAATCACATCCTTATGTATATGATCAGGAAACCATGATCATCAATCAATCAACAAGCTAGTTCAACAAGATGCTTACTAGGGACTCTTACATGTTTACAAAACACACATGTATTAGTGTTTCCTAATAATACAATTATAGCATGGGATGTAAATATTCATCATAAACACAAAGATATAATAATAATCACTTTTATTATTGCCTCTTGGGCATATCTCCAACAGTCTCCCACTTGCACTAGAGTCAATAATCTAGATTACATGGTAATATACCGAACACCCATGGCGTTCTGGTGTTGGTCATGCTTTGCCCTAGGTAGAGGTTTAGTCAACGGATCTGCCACATTCAGATCAATGTGTACTTTGCAAATCTTTATGTCACCATCTCGGACATACTCGCGAATAGCGTGGAAATGTAGCTTGATGTGCTTCAGCTTGCTATGTGACCTTGGCTCCTGTGCATTAGCTATGGCACCTGTGTTGTCACAGTAGATGGCCATCGGGTCCAACGCACTGGGAACCACGCCAAGTTCAGTAATGAATTCCTTCATCCAAACGGCTTCTTGTGCAGCCTCCGAAGCAGCTATGTATTCCGATTCAGTTGGATATTTTGCCACAACGCTTTGCTTCACACTCCTCCAGCTCACTGCAGCACCATTCAAAATAAATACGTATCCCAACTGTGACTTTGAGTCATCCGGATCGGTGTTCCAACTAGCATCGGTGTAACCGTTTACAACAAGTTGTTCATCATCTCCATAAGAAAGAACCATATCCTTAGTCCTATTTAGGTACTTTAGGATATTCTTGACCGATGTCTAGTGCTCCATTCCAGGATCACTTTGATATCTGCTAGTCAAACTAACAGCATGTGCTATATCCGGTCTTGTACACAGCATGGCATACATGATAGAACCTATGGCTGAGGCATAGGGAATATTATTCATTTTCTCTCTATCTTCTGCCGTAGCTGGACTTTGAGTTTTACTCAAGGTCTTACCTGACAACATGGGCACAAACCCTTTCTTGCTATCTTCCATTCTAAACTTCTTTAGAACTTTGTCTAAGTATGTACTTTGTGAAAGCGCTATTAGGCGTCTTGATCTATCTCTATAAATCTTGATGCCTAGAATATATGCCGCTTCGCCAAGATCCTTCATTGAAAATCTATTATTCAAATAGGTTTTGACGCTATTAAGAAGTTCTATATCATTCCCAATCAACAATATGTCATCTACATATAGTACTAGGAATGCTACAGAGCTCCCACTCACTTTCTTGTAAATACAAGCTTCTCCATAAGTTTGTATAAATCCAAAGTTTTTGATTACTTTATCAAAGCGTTGATTCCAACTCCGGGATGCTTGCTTCAGTCCATAAATGGAGCGCTGAAGTTTGCATACCTTGTCAGCATCTTTAGGATCGACAAAACCCTTGGGTTGTACCATATACAACTCTTCCTCAATGTCACCATTAAGGAACGTCGTTTTGACATCCATCTGCCAAATCTCATAATCGAAATGTGCAACAATTGCTAACAGAATCCTCACAGACTTTAGCTTCGCTACTTGTGAGAATGTCTCATCATAGTCAACTCCTTGAATTTGTCGGAACCCTTTCACGACAAGTCGAGCTTTATATACGGTAACATTACCATCAGCATCTGTTTTTCTCTTGAAAATCCATTTATTCTCGACAGCCTTACGGCCATCCGGTAAGTCCACCAAAGTCCACACTTGGTTTTCGTACATGGATCCCATTTCGGATTTCATGGCTTCTAGCCATTTGTCGGAATCTGGGTTCACCATAGCTTCTTCATACGTCGCAGGGTCATCATCGTTGTCCACCAACATGACGTTCAAGGCAGAGTCATACCAATCAGGAGTGGTACGATCCCTCGTTGACCTGCGAGGTTCAGCAGTAACTTCGTTTGAAGTTTCATGATCATTATCATTATCTTCCTCTTCAATTGGTCCAGGCGGCACAAAAACATCTTCCGGTGCTGCGCTACTCTCAAATTCGAGAGAAGGTTCAATAACCTCATCGAGTTCTACTTTCCTTCCAGTCACCTCCTTCGAGAGAAACTCCTTCGAGAGAAAGGATCCATTCTTTGCAACGAAAACTTTGCCTTCGGATCTATGATAGAAGGTATACCCAATTGTTTCTTTAGGGTATCCTATGAAGACGCATTTCTCCGCTTTGGGTTCTAGCTTATCAGGTTGTAACTTCTTTACATATGCTTCGCAACCCCAAACTTTAAGGAACGACAACTTAGGTTTCTTACCAAACCACAATTCGTATGGTGTTGTTTCAACGGATTTAGATGGTGCCCTATTTAAAGTGAATGCGGCTGTCTCTAATGCATAGCCCCAAAACGATAGCGGTAAATCTGTAAGAGACATCATAGACCGAACCATATCTAAGAGAGTTCGATTACGACGTTCGGACACACCATTACGCTGTGGTGTTCCCGGCGGTGTCAACTGCGAAAGTATTCCACATTTCTTTAAATGCATGCCAAACTCATAACTCAGATATTCACCTCCGCGGTCAGAACGCAGAAATTTAATCTTCTTGTTACGATGATTTTCCACTTCACTTTGAAATTCCTTAAACTTCTCGAAAGTTTCGGACTTATGTTTCATAAAGTAGACATACCCATATCTACTTAAGTCATCCGTGAAAGTGAGAACATAACGATATCCACCACGCGATGCTACACTGATTGGACCGCACACATCGGTATGTATTATTTCCAATAAGTCTGTAGCTCGCTCCATTGTACCAGAGAATGGAGTCTTAGTCATTTTTCCCATTAGACATGCTTCGCATCTTTCAAGTGATTCAAAATCAAGTGATTCAAGAAGTCCATCAGAATGGAGTTTCTTCATACGTTTCACTCCAATGTGACCAAGACGACAGTGCCACATGTATGTAGAATTATCATTCAATTTTATTTGTTTAGCATCTATGTTGTGAACATGTGTATCACTACTATCGAGATTCAGTAAGAATAAACCATTCATCTCAGGTGCATTACCATAAAAGATATTACTCATATAAATCGAACAACCTTTATTCTTGGACTTAAAAGAGTAACCGTCTCGCAATAAACAGGATATAGATATAATGTTCATGCTTAACGCAGGCACCAAATAACAATTATTTAAATTTAAAACTAATCCCGAAGGTAGATGTAGAGGGAGCGTGCCGACGGCGATCACATCAACCTTGGAGCCATTTCCAACGCGCATCGTAAACTCGTCTATTGCCACTCTTTGTTTATTCCGCAGCTCCTGTTTCGAGTTACAAATATGAGCAACCGAACCAGTACCAAATACCCATGCACTACTACGATTACTAGTAAGATACACATCTATAACACATATATCAAATATACCTTTCTTCTTGATGTTGCCGTTCTTCAGATCCGCCAGGTACTTGGGGCAGTTACGCTTCCAGTGACTAGCACCCTTGCAGTAGAAACACTCAGTTTCAGGCTTAGGACCAGCCTTGGGCTTCTTTGCAGGTGCGGCAGCTTTCTTGTCATCCTTCTTGAAGTTGCCCTTGTTCTTATGCTTGCCCTGTCTCTTGAAATTGGTGGTCTTATTGACCATCAACACTTGGTGCTCCTTCTTGATCTCCACTTCAACAGTTTTCAGCATGGACGATAGTTCAGGCAACGTCTTGTTCATGCAGTGCATGTTGTAGTTCATCACAAAGTTCTTGTAACTTGGTGGCAGTGATTGAAGGAGACGATGAATCCCCAATTCATTAGGAATCGATATCCCCAATCCTTGGAGCTTGTTTGCGTACCCAGACATGGTGAGCACGTGCTCGCTAACGGAGCTTCCCTCTTCCATCTTACAGTTAAAGAACTTTTCGGAGGCCTCATAGCTCTCCAGGGCCGCACGAGTCTCAAAAATTAGCCTGAGCTCTTTAATGATCTCGAACGGGTCGTGGTGCTCAAAACGCTTCTGGAGCTCTGCTTCTAAACTGTACAGGATGGCACACTGAACTGTGGAGTAATGATTTTTCCGAGTGGCGTAAACATTCTTTACGTCATCGGTGGCATCATCTGCAGGTGGGTCACCTAGCGGTGCTTCGAGCACATAGGTCAACTGACCAGCCCTGAGGACGATCTTCAGTCCACGGAACCAATCCGTGAAATTGCTTCCATTGTTCTTAAGCTTTTCTTTCTCTAGGAACACATTGAAATTGATGGAGGGGGTCGCCATAATCTACAACAATTTGCAAGTAGTTTAGACTAAGTTTATGACAAATTGAGTTCAAATTTAATTCTTAAACTAACTAGGTGAACTCCCACTCAAAACAACATCCCTCACATTGTCTTAGTGATTACACGAACCAAGTCCACTACACCAAGTCCGATATTCACGAGAGAAGATGTAGTTTCATCGGCGAACAATCTTCATGTTCATCATATCATTTATATGACTCATGCTCTACCTTTCGGTATTCCATGTTCCGAGACCATGTCTGTACATGCTAGGCTCGTCAAGACAACCTTAGTTTCCGCATGTGCAAATCTGGCTTGCACCCGTTGTATGCACATGTAGAATCTATCACATCCGATCATCACGAGATGCTTCGAAACGACGAGTCTTAGCAACGGTGCCAACTAAGGGTGAACACTTTATTACTTGATATTTAGTGAGAGGGATCATCTTATAATGCTACCATCGCGATCTAAGCAATACAAGATGCATAAAGGATTAACATCACAGGCAATTCATAATTAGTGTGATATGATATGGCCCTTTCTTCTTGTGCCTTTGATCTCCATCTCCAAAGCACGAACATGATCTCCATCATCACCAGCATTGCGTCAAGGTCAGTGGCGCCGCTTCATGGTTGTCCATCATCTCTAGCAACTATTACAACTACTTGGAATAAAGCTATTACAAGATGAATAAACACACAGGTCTTAACAGAATTTAAAGACAACCATTAGGCTCCTGCCGGTTGCCATATTACAACAAGGATCATTGCATACATCAAATACAATCATAATCACATGATGGCCATATCACATCACAAAACCCCTGCAAAAACAAGTTAGACGCCTCTAAATTTTCTTTGCATGTTTTACGTGGTTTGGGGCTTTCGCATAAGACCGATCTTACCTACGAACAAGAACCACAACGTCGATACAAGTGTTGTCAAATGCTCATTGTAAATTGAATCTTAACTATGGTGGGAGAGACAGACTCCCGCAAAGCCACTTGTGCAAAGCAAGTTGCACGTCAAGCGTGGAGCAAGTCTCATGTGCGATGACATGTAATGTTAGCCCGAGCCGCTTCATCCCACCATGCCGCAAGATGCAAAGTACACGCTAAGACACCGACAACAAAAGCATCAACACCCACAAAAACATTGTGTTCTACTCGTGCAACAGATCTACGCATAGATACGGCTCTGATACCACTGATGGGTTCGTAGCATGGAAAACAAAAAATTTCTACCGCAAGAACGAACAAAAACCAGATCTAATCTAGATAAAAGCCAAGATCTAATCTATTAGACATGTGCAACGAGATAGATGGGAACTAACCCTCATAGATCCAAAAGCGTTAACGAGATTAGATCTCGTGGTTGATGTAGTCGATCACTTGTCGATCTCAAGATCGTGTGGACGATCCTTCTGGCGTCGCGTTCCGGCAGCGCTTCCGCAGTCGGTCAAGTGGACGATCCTTCCAACGCCGCGTTTCGGTAGCGCTTCCGCAGTCGGTCACACATGCGGAGTCGAAGCAGACCTTCCTCTCCTCGTTCCAGCGAGCAGCAGAGGTAGTAGATCTTCTCCACGGAATCACAGCAGCACGACAGCGTGGTGGTGGTGGTGGAGTAGAGATTTCTGCAGGGCTTTGCCTATGCCTGTGCAGAAGAAAGGAGGAGGAGAGAGGCGGCGGAGATTGGGTGTTGTAGAGGAGGGGCAAGGGGTGGCGCCTCCCCCTTCTATTTAAAGGAGGGAGGGCGCCTGGGGAGGGGGAGTCCTAGTAGGACTCCCCACCTCCTTGGGCCGGCGGATTGGGGAGGGGGGAGGAGTCCTCCTCCCCCACGACTCCTTGTCTTGACCCACCAGGACTCCTTGATCCCTATCTTGATTTTCAAGAAAACTCCAAGAAATCTTCTAGAACCTTCCGGAACATTCCGAAACCTTCTAGAATCCTCATACAAATACTCCGGAACATTTCCTAACTCAGAAAATGATCCCCAATATATGAATCTTATTCTCCGGGCAATTCTGGATCTCCTCGTGATGTCCCGGATCCAATCCGAGACTCCGAACAACCTTCGGTCTCCAACGCACATTCCATATCTACTTAAAACAACTTCGAACCTTAAGTGTGTCACCCTACGATTCGTGAATATGTGGACATGACAGAGACACATCTCCTATCAATAACCATCAGCGGGATCTGGAGATCCATAATGGATCCCACATACTCAACGATGACTTCGTGATCGATTGAACCATTTACATACGAAAACCAATTCCCTTTGTCACGCGATACTATACTTATCCGAGGTTTGATCGTCGGCATCTCCATACCTAGTTCTACCTCGTTACTGATAAGTACTCTTTACTCGTTCCGTGATATGTCATCCCTTGTGACCCAGTCACATGCTCGCAAGCTAACTAGATGACATTCCACCGAGAGGGCCCAGAGCATATCTATCCGTCATATGGATGGACAAATCCCAATCTTGGTCCATGCGCTTCAACACATACTTTCAGAATACCCAATGACATCTTTATAACCACCCAGTTACGAAGCGGTGTTTGATGTCATCAAAGTACCCATCCGGTGATGGTGATTAACACAACCTCATGGTCGAAGGATTAGGTTACTATGCATTTAAAAGCTTACAGCAATACGAACTTAATGACTTGATCTTATGCTACGCTTAATATGGGTGTGTGTCCATCACATCATTCTCCTAATGATATAACCTTGTTATTAATCACATCCTTATGTCCATGATCAGGAAACCATGATCATCAATCAATCAACAAGCTAGTTCAACAAGAGGCTTACTAGGGACTCTTACATGTTTACAAAACACACATGTATTAGTGTTTCCTAATAATACAATTATAGCATGGGATGTAAACATTCATCATAAACACAAAGATATAATAATAATCACTTTTATTATTGCCTCTTGGGCATATCTCCAGAAGCATGGTCACGGGCGCATCCGGCGGCACCGACCCCACCGCGCCCGCAACGGCCTCAACTGGCGCGGTCGGAGGCCACTGTCGGTGCAGCAGGCCCCTCATCCCTAGCCGGCAGAGGGGCGATGGTCACGGAGCTGGCCAAGGACATCACCTTAGTACATGCAAAACACAAGGGCACGTCAAGCGAAGGACAAGCTAGTGGTCACAAGCAGGAAAGGAGCAAAGGCATGTACCTAGCGACGCTTGGCGCGGCAGCTGCGACCCTCGGTCAGCGGGCCCTTTTCAAGCCTCCACCGACTAGGGAGGCATCAGCCAAGGCAGCCCGCTTCCCCCTAGCCCGTGACACGGCGACCTTAGTCGGGTCCGTGTCCTCATCGTGCACGGATGCTCTGATGCACAGGCAGAACATCAAACATACGGCTAAGAGAAATGCGAAATAGATAAAGAGAAGGAAAGCATACTCACCGGGTGGGTACTCGTAGCCCTCATCGGCCCGGATGGGGAAGCACTCCAACTCCGTCGGAGGGTACTTCTGCATCTTGAAGTCAGCCGAGAAGAGGGGAAGCTCGTCGTCCCCCATGCCGTCCTCCGCTAGCTATGTCGTAAAGAGCTAATCAACATGGGGAAATAAGAAACAAGAAGATATCCCTTGGGAAAAGTTCACCCGGAGAAATAAAAAAGAAGCTAACCTTCAGTGGTAGCCGGCCGTGGTGGTACGGCTGGTAGAAGAAGGTCCAGTCCTTCGCCAGCATCTCCTTCGAGATGGTGGCAAGCCACTCTCGAAGGGCCCTGTATGGCACATCCAACAGGGACACCCGTGTGGGGTCTAGAGAGCCGGATAGGTGGGACATCTTGTGCAACTGCTGCTGCAGTGGAAGCATGCGGCTCGTCATCTAGGATAGCAGGATGTTCCGGGCAGTGAGCCGCTCCCTCTCCACCAGCACCGCCACATGGGCGGCCATCCGGTCTATGTCGGCTTGGGTGCCCAGTTTTTGGACGGTCCATGCCTTCTAGGTGGAGGAGACGTTGGCAAAGACCGGCACCTTGATGGAGTCAACCTCGGTGGCGTTGCGCACATAGAAGTATGAGCGCCACCACAGCTTCACGATGTCGGGGATCTCCAACCGCAGCATCACCGACGACGGTCGCTGATAGATGGCACAGTAGCCGGTCTCTGTCAGGGGGTCGCCCTTCCCCACCACCTAGACCTTGAAGTTGAAAAACTTCAAGAAGTTCACCACGTCTGGGCCAAACCCTAGGAAGCCCTCGTAGCAGGCCGCATGATACGATAGTTGTGCAATGGCATTGGCTCCTAGGTGGTGGAGCTGAAGGTCGAATGTCACAAGGAGCTCGAGGACGAACCTGCTCAACAACATGCCAAATCCGCGGGCAGAGTGGGCGAGGAAGATGACGGCCTTACCGGTCCCTCTCTGGCGCGGGTGGTGCTTCACCAAGCGCTTCGACGGGAGGAATTTCCCCCGCCAGTACTTCTGGACGAGATCTTCAGTAACGTACGAGCCGTACCAGCCCCTGGCCTACTTAGGAAGTATCTCGTTTGGCATGGCAGCCATGTTGGAGAATCGAGGTCCTGTCGTTGCGAAGGAGACGCGGCGGCACCGGTGACCAAGAAACGGAGGTGCAAGGAAGCAGAGAGGAGGCAGAACTCAAGGGGCAGAAGCAGAGGCCACAAGAAGAGGATGAAGTGGGAAATGCCCCCACCCTTGCGCTCCTATTTATCAAATCAGAGCGAGCATGCCCCCTGCGCTCCCCTTTGCCACGTGGCTGGCAACCGCTCCACTACCCCACGATGTTTCGGTTGCGGTTCGCGTGCACTAGCATAACTCCCGCAAAGGATCCCTCAGGCGTTACTATGGGAGACAAGACGCGTGAATGATCCCCAAGAAACCGTAATGATGAAGACATGCGTCCAGTTACCAAAAACTGCCGCGGCAGACCAAGCGGTCAAACTGACGCGACACGCGCCAGAAATGGCAGGCATGGCTGATGTAGGCACTAATGTCAGTGACCAAGCGATTCATCTCCCTGCCAGAAGGCGATAGACAAGTCAAGTCATTCACCGCTCACACCCTGTGGGTGGGCCACTGGATCCATAGCCGGTAAACTCCAGCCGAGAAACGACAAAGCATCTCGAGCCGGAAAACAATGAGCACTTCAAGACAAAACTACAAAAAGTTTCTTTATCATCAATCATTTCAGTTCAGACAGTGAGCACGCAAGAACTTCTCCATAAGGCGAAGTCCCAACAAGCTCGGGGATTAGTGTCGGGGGGATGACCCCTGGGTAGGCCAAGCTAGGCTCAACTAGCCAGTGATGAGTGCATATTTGCATCATGTTTTACATTATTATTTTGCATTGTAGATGTAGGATCTTGGTGTGCACATTTTATGTCTGTTTTCACTAGGATCAGGACACATGATGGATCCAATGGATATAATTCTTGGACCAGTTGTACTGTGGAGAAAAGGAGTCAAAAACAACGTAAATCGCTTATTTGGGAAATATTAATAATACCAGAAGAAAACCAGAAGCGAACAAGGGAGGCAGAAGGTTCAACGACCAACTATACAGCGGGAGCAACTTTCCTTGCCGTATAGCTCCGGTTGTATAGTTGGCGCCGTCTTCGCCTCGTCAAATAGTTTCACCCAATGCAATTGGTTCGAGGAGACGACATACAGAACACCCAGAAATCGTGAAAACCTCACCTCTAGAAGGCATCTAGAGGGTGGTTGTTTCTTTGCGGCCCGAAAGTTCATGGGCGTGTGCATGGCGGTACCCAAGTTCCCTGTAATTGCCGTGTTTCGTAAAGTTGGGCTGCCAACTACTGAGAGGGGCCATTTCGAGGCAAACTCATCTCACCCCTGCCAAATTCAAACATTCCGTTAAACAGCCCCGTGAAGTAGACGGTCAGGACCCACATGTCGGTCATCTGTCCGTGACGCGAGCGCCAACGCGGCAACCTCTTAGCAAATCGAGGAACTAAGTGGATTGGATGCGTTGACCAATTTCACAAATCCATTCCCTCCTTTCCCCTAGCACAAGCGGCGTCGAAATCCACCCTCCAGGCAGGACAATCCCTTCGTACATTTGACTTCCGGCGCCAATTGTTGCGCCCAGTCGCTGATCCCAAGCTCCAATGGTGCATGGCATAGCCATCGTTGCGAGGCTCTTGCCCGCCTCCGCCGCCGACGAGCCAAGCAGCTCGGGGGATGGCAGATCCTACTACCAAGAAAGAAGAAGTTCTGGCTACATGCGGGTGAGCTACCCTTCTCTTTGCTATTCGCACTAATTATAACTGCTAGCTGACTACTGAACCTACCATTGTTTGTTAGCCCAACGCTGACAAACATATTTTGTCCATAGTTTTCTGTCAAGTGGGATCTCCGTGGACCACCCTTACCTGGTTACGGTAGTCCTCTTCAGGTACGAGTCTAAATCAGCAAGGGTGAAGGGCAAGTGGTATGGACACCATTGTATCATGATGGAAGAAGCACCTGCGCAGATCTGCACTATATCTGGTATGGTTGCTGCTCTGCATAATCATGATGAAATATGGCCGAAGCAAACTACAAAGTTCAGCTTCATGGATGAACGTGACATCATGGTTCCTCTAACGTGTGACAGTTAGCTAATTAGGTCGATGAAAAGGTATGCTTCGGCTTGCATGTTTGAGCTGAACTGTGATGTACTGGATGTGGAAGCTGCTGCAACTGGTAGTCGCCCTTCTATTCTTGGACAGGGTGGTCGCTTGAACCCAATTAGCTCCTGGTAAGCAAAAGTCTCTTCGGGTTCGCATGCTTGTGCTGAATTGTAATTTTTGCAAGTATTTACTCTATAGGTATTAGGCAGTTATGCAACAGTCCTGTTTCTTTGACAGGAAGCGCCGCAAGGTTAGAAACATGACTGTCGGGTCAGTCGTTTTGCTGCCCGAAGAAGGTAAAAACAAGTGGAAAGATGATGATGAACACGATTCTGGCGTTGATTGTCCCGGCGATGCAGAGTACATGAAGGTAAGAAAATTGGCACCGAGGAAGAGGAAGAAGGCGGGAAATGAAGAAGCTAGTGGACATGAAGTCTTGGCACCCAGGCTGCAGAAGAAAGCTGCTGGCAATGAAGATGCATAATAATGTGTTGAACTTGTACCTATATATGTAATTCGGTTAAATTCTAGAGCTCTGTGTGTGGAACTTTGTTGGGAGAAACAATCTATCCACGTTCTCAGAGTAAAATGTACCGTGACTTAGGGTTTGGAAATGCCTGAGTCAGTAGTTGAATCCAAAATTGGATTGTGCCACTACTATCTGAAAACACGCAACACCGGTTCGACGATTGCTGAGGGATAGGAGGTCTCCAAAATCGATGGAATGTAAGTGGCACAGAAATAAATTATTAAGCTGCTACACTCCATGAAGCAGCAACTTATTTCAGATGTTGCAGAATGACATGGAAACATAAACAGCAATGGCAACCGATAATGCCCAGATGAGGAGGAAATCGGTACCACTTTCTAGCCTAATCTTGAGCCCGTCTATCTCACCGCCTCCCTGCTCCTGCATCCCCTGCGTCTAGCGAAGCTCCCGGATCTCCATTAACCGGGTGTACGTGCTTCCACTTTATAAATTGTGGTTGTGCCATTTTCATGCGGCACAATCCACGTAGATTACGTTTAAACAAACCACCAATGTCAGAATACCACCATGATCACACAAAAGGAAGTAATGCAGGGTTAACATAGATTAACGGGAGACCAATTTTTTTCCTCTCAGGACTCTAGGACCACTAGTTCAGACCGCTAGGTCAACAAGTAGTACTATTACAACTTAAAAAGGCACAGAGCTCAAGCTAAATAGAACTAGTTATCACACATCTCCTTGATCTTCCTAATCTTAGCCCGGTGCGCATCTTCCTGTGAGAGCAAGGATCGAATCGTCTACTCCTTCCTTTTAGCATCTTCCTTGCACAGCTTCAATTGTTTCTCTGCATTTTTTCTCATGCACTTGTCAATACTCATAGTTGTGAACTGCCGGACTTTGGCCTGGTGAAGATCATTCCTTGCTTGAGTCAGTTCTTGCTCTGCTTTAGCCTTCAGGGCCAACGCCATGTCCCTCTCCTTCTCGACTTTGCTAACCTTGTCTTGCACCCTCCTGAGATCTCGGTTAAGCTTGGTCGTGTCAACTGGATCCCATAGCTTCATCTCAACATTATCAAGAAGTGAGATAACTACGGATTCTTTCAACTCAACAGTCATATCCCATAGTTTGTCCAGCGTGCATCGATTTGGGCCACTCTGGATCTACCCATTTGACAACACCGCAACTTCCGCCTTGCATCATTGCATGATGTCCTTGACACCGCAAAAACCTCCTGCATGTGTTTCGTCCTTCGAACGCTACAAATTTAGTAGGCACATATCCATGTTTACATAGCAGAGGACTATCTTCATCCGCTAAAATATGATAGTCGGAGTCATACAGCATCTGGTTGGCCTAACACATCATACGTGCATGAGTAAATAGAGTAGATCTAGCTCAAAATAGATAACTGGCCACAAATGATAGAGATAGTGATGAGACTACTCACATCGAAATCACAGTCCTTGTCGTCACGATGCGTTTCCTCACTGTCTCCCCTTGAACCCATGGTGAGAGAGAGGGGGTGGGGTGGCTGCCGGAGAGATAGCAGGAGGCGCCGTCGGCCTGCGGCTATGACAAGATAGGAGAGAAGTGGGGAAACTGGCTTCGAGGGGAAGGAAGAGAAGTACAGGGATGAAGAGAAGTAATGGGGACGTGACACTAGCATATGGCCCACTAAACTCGTGAGTCGTGATACTCGCAAAAGGGGAACACCCGGTGTTGCCAATTTGTCCAAAGCAAGCGGGCAGCAAGCGTAGCCAATCATGCGGCAGAACAGCCTACTCGCGGATCGCTCTCACGAAGACCATACCAATCGTCCAAGCGCCCTGATTGAACGGTATGTAACAATCGTCATGCAGAACAACTGTGTTAGGCATGTCTTCTAGAAGACTCGGTCTAACGGCCACCATTGGGGGGCTTAGGTTAGGGCTCTCCTAAGGTTAGAATCCATATGTGGTTTATGAGAAGAACACACATGCCATGACACAGGTGATATGTGGTTTGTTAAAAGAACACACATGCAATGACTCTAACTGTGGATTGTGAAAAGAACACGCAATACAATTACTCTCGTGGATCCATGTGGGGTTTGTGAAAGAACAGACATTCACTGACTCTAGTTGTGGTTCATGAAAAGAACACACATGTAATGACTCTAGATGTGGTTTGTGAGAAGAACACACATGCAATGACACTGGTGGATCCATGTGGTTTGTGAAAACAACAGACATCCAATGACTCTAGCTATGGTTAATAAAAAGAACACACGTGTAATGACACTGGTGGATCCATATGTGGTTTATGAAAGGAACGCACATGCAATGAACTATGGTGGATCCATATGTGGTTTGTGAGAAGAAAAGACATGCAATGACTCTAGATGTGGTTTGTGAAAAGAACACACATGGAATGACACTGGTGGATCCATATGTGGTTTGTGAAAAGAACAAACATGCAAAGACTCTAGTTGTGGTTAATGAAAAGAACACACATGCAATGACACTGGTGGAACCATATGTGGTTTGTGAAAAGAACACACATGCAATGACTCTATATGTGGTTTGTGAAAAGAACACACACGCAATGACACCGGTGGATCAATATGTGGTTTGTGAAAAGAACATGCATCCAATGACTCTAGATGTGGTTTGTGAAAAGAACACACATGCAATGACTCTGGTGGATCCTTATGTGGTTTGTGAAAAGAATGGACATGCAATGACTCTAGCTGTTGTTTGTGAAAAGAACACACATGCAATGAACTCTAGTGGATCCATATGTGGTTTGTGAGAAGAACACACATGCAATGACTCTAGATGTGGTTTGTGAAAAGAACACACATGCAATGACACTAGGGGATCCATATGTGGTTTGTCAAAAGAACAGACATGCAATGACTCTAGCTGTGGTTAATGAAAAGAACACACATGCAATGACTCTAGCCGTGGTTTGTGAAAAGAACACACATGCAATGACTCTGGTGGATCCTTATGTGGGTAGTGAAAAGAACAGACATGCAATGACTCTAGCTGTGGTTTGTGAAAAGATTACACATGCAATGAACTCTGGTGGATCCATATGTGGTTTGTGAGAAGAACACACATGTAGTGACTCTAGATGTGGTTTGTGAAAAGAACGCACATGCAATGACACTAGTGGATCCATATGTGGTTTGTGAAAAGAACAGACATGCAATGACTCTAGTCGTGGTTAATGAAAAAAAACACATGCAATGACACTGGTGGATCCATATGTGGTTTGTGAAAAGAACACACATGCAATGACTCTAGATGTGGTTTGTGAAAAGAACACACATGCAATGACACTGGTGGATCAATATGTGGTTTGTCAAAAGAACATACATCCAATGACTCTAGCTGTGGTTTGTGAAAAGAACACACATGCAATGATACTGGTGGATCCATGTGTGGTTTGTGAGAAGAACAGACATGCAATGACTAGCTGTGGTTTGTGAAAAGAATATACATGCAATGAACTCTAGTGGATCCATATGTGGTTTGTGAGAAGAACACACATGCAATTACTCTAGATGTGGTTTGTGAGAAGAACACACATGCAATGACTCTAGCTGTGGTTAATGAAAAGAACAGAGATGCAATGACTCTGGTGGATCCTTGTGTGGTTTATTGAAAGAACAGACATGCAATGACTCTAGCTGTGGTTTGTGAGAAGAACAGACATGCAATGACTCTAGATGTGGTTTATGAAAAGAACAGACATGCAATGAACTCTGGTAGATCCTTATGTGTTTTATGAGAAGAACACACATGCAATGACTCTAGATGTGGTTTGTGAAAAGAACAGACATATAATGAACTCTAGTGGATCCATATGTGGTTTGTGAGAAGAACAGACATGCAATGACTCTAGCTGTGGTTAATGAAAAGAACACACATGCAATGACTCTATATGTGGTTTGTGAAAAGAACACACATGTAATGACTCTAGCTATGGTTTGTGAAAAGAACACACATGCAATGACACTGGTGGATCTATATGTGGTTTGTGAAAAGAACATACATCCAATGACTCTAGATGTGGTTTGTGAAAAGAACACACATGCAATGACTCTAGATGTGGTTAATGAAAAGAACACACATGCAATGACTCTAGCTGTGGTTTGTGAAAAGAACACACATGCAATGAACTCTGGTGGATCCATATGTGGTTTGTGGGAAGAAGACACATGCAATGACTCTAGATGTGGTTTGTGAAAAGAACACACATGCAATGACACTGGTGGATCCATATGTGGTTTGTGAAAAGAACAGACATGCAATGATTCTAGCTGTGGTTAATGAAAAGAACACACATGCAATGACACTGGTGGATCCATGTGTGGTTTGTGAAAAGAACACACATGCAATGACTCTAGATGTGGTTTGTGAAAATAACACACATGCAATGACACTGGTGGATCAATATGTGGTTTGTGAAAAGAACATACATCCAATGACTCTAGCTGTGGTTTGTGAAAAGAACACACATGTAATGACACTGGTGGATCCATGTGTGGTTTGTGAGAAGAACAGACATGCAATGACTATAGCTGTGGTTTGTGAAAAGAACAGACATGCAATGAACTCTGGTGGATCCATATGTGGTTTGTGAGGAGAACACACATGCAATGACTCTAGATGTGGTTTGTGAGAAGAACACACATGCAATGACTCTAGCTGTGGTTAATGAAAAGAACGGAGATGCAATGACTCTGGTGGATCCTTGTGTGGTGTATTGAATGAACAGACATGAAATGACTCTAGCTATGGTTTGTCAGAAGAACACATATGCAATGACTCTAGATGTGGTTTGTGAAAAGAACACACATGCATCGAACCTCGTTAAGCAACCTACTTTCTATCGCTATATCATATTTAGCTACGCACAACTATATCTACATTTGTTTTGTTTTCTGAATGAATGTATTCTGCCTGGTGTGATTTGCTGCTCTAGATTTGCTACCAGACCGGAGGCAAACAGAGGTCCAAAAGGGCACGAATTATCGAAGAGAGAATCTTCCCTAGATTTGCTACCAATTTGGGCAAAATGAAACATATCTGTCTAGCGAGAGAGGAAAAAGGTACTCTTTCAAACTTCCATTTAACGAGCTACCATCTTGACAAGCTACAAGACACATACAGAAACATAACACAAAGAAGTCAAATTTATTTTACTACTCTCACTTGAGGCGCTAGACATCTTGACAAGATAAATGAGTTCCACAAAATACAAACAAAACACAAAGGAGTAAAATTTAATTCACTTATCATCAGCCCACTTGAGGCGCTTGCCATCGTTCCTAGGCGACCAACTGCGATCATTCCAGGTGGATCTTACATTATTGGCACTCCACAGCTCACGAAATGCTTCATCCCACCTAGGATCTGACTTGGCTTCCCTATCTTTAGTGTCCTGCGGCACAATTAGCGGTGCATCACAGGCCTGATTGTTGCCGCTAGAAGATGCCCCCTCTCTGTTTGCTGCTTCAGCTACAGCCTCTCTGTCAGCTGCTTCTACTTCAGCTGCTTCTGCAGCCTCTCTGTCAGCTGCTTCAGATGCAGCCATTTTCTTTGCATATGCAGCTTCAAACTCAACTATTCTGCATTTTCTACAAAGGGATCCCCTAAGCTCGTCTTCCCTCTTGCAAATAGGGCAAAACACGAGGTAACGTAGAAAAAAATGGATCTTCTTGTACAGCTAGTAGTTTACGTAAGCATCTATGGATGCATACTTCAGGTTTATATCAGACAACGGCCACTCGTCTCAGAAATCGTGCCTATCCGTAGGGAAATCTGCCTTCATTCTGTCGTACGACCCATCGAGGATTCTAGTTGCGAGTGATGCCATTCCATCCTTCCTCGAACCCCCTAGGATCTTGACAAGACTCTGAATATCGATCCAGTTGTGCGCATGAATTGTAATTCCCTCTTGATGAAATTTCGAAAAATCAGTTCTATTGTCGATAGTGCATAAAACAATTCCCTTTTCTACAAGGAACTGGCGTAGCACCGGACAATTCCTGTCAGTTCTGAAAGCATGTAGTATATCATCACCAAAATTTGTAACTACAAATATTTTGTCAATGCAAGATCATCATCTGAATATAATTTTAAATTTTTTAATAAATGCAAGATGAAGACTCTCAACATTGTCTTGTCATAATTTATTTGGTCCTAAATAAAATCCAGTAGTTGCAAGATGATCAAATGGATAAAGAACAAGAGGAGAAAACCCTAAAAGCGGTTAGCTACAGAGAGCATATCTACAAACCAGGAGAAGTGGTAGACGAGGACGTGTTTCCTCATGGCCAGTTGAACGAGGCGACTTCACTCCCTTCATATGGGTCCTCCGGGGTATACTCGAGGTCCAATCCCACAAACTTGTCCTCGTCTTTCTCAAGCCAACCCTCGTACATCCTCAAGACTCGCACCACTGTCTCCTCCTCATTGGTGTAGACGATGTCTATTGATACATTGCAAATGTATCTATAATTTTTGATGTTCCATGCTTGGTTTTATCTACTTTCTTATGTTTTGTCCACACTTTGGAGTACTTGTCATATGATTTCTTGGACTAACCTATTAACAAGAGCCACAGTGCCAGCTGCCTGTTTTCTGCTGTTTTTGGTTCCAAGAAAGTCAGAAAATGAATATTCTCGTAATTGGACGGGACAAAAGCCAAAGTTATTATTTTACTAGGGGACACCTAGAGCCAGAATACGAGACAGAGAGGGGTTGGGGCCCGGCCACACCACCTGGTCATGCGGCCAGGCCTGGACCGTGCCATGGGGTGGTCTAGCCGCCCCAGGCACCCACTCGGCTTCTCATTCCGCCTATATATTGCCTCTGATACAGAAACCCTAAGTGCCCGATCAAAAATTCCACGAAAGAGTCTGTAGCCACCGTCATCTCCATCCCTAGATTGGGAGGGATCTGAAGCTCTTCTCGGCACCCTATCGAAGAGGGGAATTCACCCTAGAGGCCTTCTTCATCATCATGCAAGCCTCCGGTGTGATGCGTGAGTAGTTCATATCTGGACTACGGGTCCATGTAGTAGCTAGATGGCTGGTTCTCCTCCTTTGTGCTTTCATGTCTAGATCTTGTGAGCTCCGTTCATGATCAAGATCATCTATTTGTAATTATGCATGTTGTGTTTGCGGGGATCCGATGGATATTGAGATGCTATTTTAGATTGATTATTGATTCTATCATGTCTTTGTTATTTGTGATCTTGCATGCTTTCTGTTGTTAGTAGCTATCTTGGCCAAGTAGATGCTAGCAACTCCAAGAGTTAGTATTTATGCTCGATAGTGGGTTCATGCCTCTGGTAATCTAGGGAAGTGAAAAAAATCTCTAAGGTACTAGATGTGTTGTTGCTACTAGGGAGAAAACAACAATCCTTTGTTCATAGAACAATCGTATTGTTTACTTTACACGCAATGCGTAATGCAATTATCTGTTGCTTGCAACTTAATACTGGAGGGGGTTCGGATGATAACCTGAAGGTGGATTATTAGTCATAGATGTAGTTGGATGGCGGTCTATGTATAATGTTGTAATGCCCAATCGAATGTCAAAGGAGTCAAGATGATTAGTATATGCTTGTATGATTTCTCGATGTTTGTCAATTGCCCCGCTGTAATTTGTTCACCTAGCATGTTATCTATCTTAAGGAGAGCCACCTCTAGTGAACTATGGACCCCGGTCCTTTCTTTGACATTCAATCTACAATCAACTGTTTACTGCTTTGTGTTTACTTTCTGCAAACTATTACTTCCTTCCATTCGATACGTTTAATCCTTTGTTTTCAGCAAAACCAGTGAGATTGACAACCTCATCGCAAGTTGGGGACAAAGTTATGTGGTTGTGTTGTGCAGGTCTCCACGTTGCTGCTGGCACCGGTAGTGCGCCCTGCCAACATTCAGCTAGCTACACCTTTGGGGTGTTTCCTTGCTCCTACTGGATTGATAACCTTGGTTTCATAACTGAGGGAAACTTACTGTTCTGCTCACCATACCTTCCACTTGGGGTTCCCCAACGAGCTCGTTAATACACAAGTCAACATCTATCTTCTTATTGTCATGGGTAGTGAATCTTGTCTCTAGAGTGCGACGACCTGCCATGGCGGCAAGGAGAAAACTGGAAGAAGAATGATGATGGGAACAAGAAGAGTGGTTTCTGCGAGGCGGGGGAACGGTGGAACCGTCAATGCGCTTTTAAGGTAGTGGTTAACGACGGGGACGGAAGTCAAAAGGAGAGACGCGTGGTGGTGGCCTTTCCAGCTTCTGAGTAAACAAAAAATAATTATAACGATGATATATGTGCCCTGTTTTGTCACGTCAATACACTGGTCCGGTCGTGTTGTCCTATCCACTGTGTTAGCACTGCAAGCCTACGTGATAGCCACCCCGCCTAAGTGACAGGAGCGACATAATGGCGAGAACTGACAGGGGGGCCAACTTGACAGCTGTTAGCCTGATATTTCTTATTGAAACGTAAAGTTGAATTCATGCCGAAAAAGACCCTCTGAGTATTTGGCACGCCAACTGTAGTCATCGCGGCTGATTACAGGCAACTTGGGTACCGCGTTGCCTGGGCACCCCAACTTTCGGGCTGCAAAATGATATTCTCTCTAGAGGGGGAACTCATCCGCCATGGATCCATCTTCACCCTGCGCAGATCTTCATAAACCACCGCAACATCACCCCCATCTCAATCCATCCCATCTACATCTTGTATAGATCTTGTTGTAATTCCCATACTCGTTGTGGATTTATACAAGTACTATTCATCTATGATTGTTTCCATTACCATTTCTATGATGTTGATTGCCTCCATGTCTAAGTAGATCTCTAGTTCTTGGGGAGATGGAGAAACCCTAGCATATGATTGAGATGAGATAGAGATTATTATGTTATACTCCATCCGTTTCAAAATATAAGATGTTTTAGCTTTGTGAATGAAACGTATCTAAACCTCTTTTAGTGCCTAGGTTCATTTAGGTTTGGAGTGAACCTAGACACAAAAATGGGTCTAGATACACTCCTTTCACAAATCTAAAACGTCTTATATTTTAAAACGGAGGGAGTACATAATCATGTGTATGTGTTAATTGTCTTCCTCTTGATGTTGGGAGTTGTGCACCTCCTTAATATTTGCCTCTTATGGGGACTCAATGAAGGGGATTACTTGTTGGTAGACGGAGGGATGATAGCACTTACTGTGACTATAAAGTTGTTATCAATCCTTGCGTACTAACTTGGCGGTATCAAGGAGAACTCACAAAGCCATGTCCATGCCACGGGAGAGATCCCTTAATAGCACAGTAACTCGATTGATGTCGATTGCTGTCTACTGTGGTTATGAGGATGATGTGTGCAGCGGTTGCTGGCAAATCGTCCATATATGGAGCTCCTCCCACGTACATACACATTATGAGAATATTTGTTATAATAATCTTGATTGCTTAGTCTAAATTGCTAGTGGTGTATCCACTATTCCTCGAGAACGCCTTTTCCCTATTGTAGTTCCAAAGTTCTATTACACACGCGATTCTTACTTTCTGCATTAAGTTTTGCTTTACTTTAAATTACCTTGTTCAACCAAAAACCCAAAAACAACTCTACTTATCTTGCATCTGAAAGTTATTTCTTAAGTACTTCGTTTAGTTATAGTTAAAAGCATTTCAGTCTTTTGCCTACTGCTCCCTATGGGATCGATATTTGAATTTCGAAACTAGCTACACACGATCTGTGCACTTGCAGTCATCAAGCTATTTTCTGGCGTCGTTGCCGAGGAGCGTAGCGCTATAAGTCACTTTACTTTTAGTTATTTACTTTTGTTGTACTAATTTTTACTTGAGTTGCGGGACCGCAACAATGGAAAACACTCAGCATTTAAACCAGCTTGAGGCAGTAAGGAAAATGGGTTCGCCCATGGACGCCTTTATAGCTGTCAATAAAGGCATAAATCAGGATGGAATCGAGATCCACCCTTTATTATTTGAATTATTGCATTCTAAGAAATTTGCAGGAACCAATGAAGAATGTCCATATGGACACTTAGAATTCTTTGAAGACGTTCTTAGTTCCTTTATTTTCGACGACTATAATCTCAATATGGTTAAAACCTAGTTGTTTAGACAAACTCTCTCTAATAATGTTTGCGACTGGTACAGATCTTTTTGTGCAGAAGCACCAATGACTTGGGAGGAATTGACAACCAAATTCCTATCAAAATATTATTCTGGAAGCAAAGCTCACAGGATGAGAGGTATTATTATCAGTTTCAAAAATAATCCTAGTGAGGGGTTATATGAAGGATATCTAAGGTATAAAAGTTACCTAGATAATTGCCCCCATCATCGTTTGCCTGATTGGTTAATCACTCATACCTTTTATGGAGGGCTAAATATTGAAAGTAGGATGAATCTAGACACTGCTTCTAATGGCAGCTTTCTATCTTATACCTATGATGAAGCTTGGAAACTAATAATAAAAATGAAAGAAGCAACAGAAAATCTTAAAGATAAAGAAAATATTACAAATAGTTTTCAGAATATGCTTGCATTAATGATTTCCTTGCAGATGAGTGGACATATGCAATGATTAAAACCCTTGGTATTGATTCTTACTCAATAAGTAAATTATTGAGAATTATGCAGGACACTTGCAGGTACCTACAGAATGGGAAACCTGTAAACCCCTCGAAGAAAATACGCGTGTAAGAGCGCTGATGGAAGAGTTCTCCTCAATACCTATTCAAGGGATTGTCGAAAAAAGAGGAAGAACGAATAAACAAGAGATCAAAGAAACCAGTAAGGAACCCCAAAGCTACCAATATAAATAATGTTATATTAAAGGATCTTATGGAAGCACGAATAGTGGACAATGAAGTGGTTATGCTAGACCTTGAAACCTCAGAATTCATCAAAGGTAAGGTTTGAGGTAACAAAACTTCTAAACCAATGACCCCTATATATTGTGGAGAAACTTTCTTATATGGAATTTGCGAGCCAATTTCCACTATAAATATTATGCCTTCATCGCTTTATGAGGAACTCCACTACAATTTAAGTAATCTAGATGTGGAACCAGTAAACACTACTATTAAATTGTCCAATAGAACCAATATAAAATCGGAAGGAGTAATCAGAAATATCTATGTCTTTATTGGGTTGCTCATGTACCCCCTTTACTTTCATATTGTTGATATGCCTCAAGATTCTTTTTGTCCTATCCTTTTAGACAGGCCTTTTATTTCCATCACCAAAGCTCGAGTTGATAATAAAAAGGAGACTATTTTACTGAAGTTTGGAGAAGAGGAAATGACATGTTGGGCCACACAGAGATAAACAAAACTTTTTCCCTACGTGGTGATCCCAAGATCTAGCTGAGGTACTAGGCCACGAGAATTACTACTAGACGCGCGATTGCGGAATCAATGTAGCACGTCTCGTGATGCAGTGTGGTCCTCACGATCCGTTTCGATCCACGATCGTCGAAGTGCTGAATGTACAACACCTCGACCAATATCCAGACGTACGAGGAGGAGCGTCGGCGGTGGACTGCTAGGTCCAGTACGGCGGCGACAGGACTGGACTGGGACTAGGGTTTCCAACACATGGAGTGACCTAATTGTGTGCTCTAAGCACCTGCGCCCTAGCTTATATAGGGAGTGAAAGTGGGCTCCACTCACTTGTGGCCCATTCACTAAAAGGCCTATATTAGTCACTACGAGTCCAACTCACTGACTAAGTCCATGTCTATATTTGGGTCCAACCCAAATAGATTTCCTGTTTGGGTCTAACCCAAACTTGCTCCCGCTCTTAAGTGTGTGACCCGACAGGCTCATGGTAACCCGGACACGATCCGAGTCTCACTCGTGACCGATAGTCGGCAGCGGCTCCTAGCAGAACGAGCCGACTCCCAAGTACCAAAGAGTCATGACGACATACCTTCCAATGCGACTTTTGTCTAAGTCCCTTTTGCCTCACGATATACCTTGCCGAACTATAGGCGAATAATCATCATCCCTTAAATAGTCCGACTCTCTTTCTCGATCCGAGATAAGTGATTCATCCAACTAACTCTTAGTCGATCACCTCGGTTAACACTTAACCGAGTCGTGCATGGCCATGCTTTCCGAATCATATCTTCCGAGAGGGCCCAGAGAATATCTCTCCAGAAGGAGGGGAAAATCCCATCTTGGTTATTCACATCACGCATCTTGATTATCAGTTGACCTGAACTCTACCTTTATAACTGCCCAGTGACGGAACAACGTTTGCCAAAACCTAAGTCGGTGATCCTCAACTCGGATTGTGCAATAACCTCAGGTCTAAGGATTACATTGATTGAGACATGCAAATGACGACTTGTTCGTTGCATCTCAATATGGGTCAGTCCGACTCTCTAAACTCTTTAGCCGAATCCGTGTAAGTCGGAATAGCATCTCCATGCCCGTGACAAGTGGAACTGAGTCATCTGCCGACTTTCACATTGGTCTAAGTTGTGTGTCCAGCACAACCTCGATGACCAAGGACAATTAGTATGAACAACATGAATATATAGTTCCACAATCGAATCACATATTCAATGATACATATCAGTAGTTCATACAAGGACAATGACTTTATGAATACATTGGGAATAACATCATATATGATTGCCTCTAGGGCATATTCCCAACAGTCTCCCACTTGCACTAGAGTCAATCATCCGACATCACATGTCTAGGCATCTAATGCCCATAGCTCTTAGGTGCGCCTCATACTTTGGTTGTGGAAGTGGCTTTGTCAATGGATCCGCAACGTTTGCATCCGTGTGTACCTTTCATAACTTGATGTCACCTTGATCCACGAACTGGTGAATAAGGTGGTACCGCATGAGTATATGTTTGTTCTTCTGGTGTTGTCTAGGTTCCTTGGCTTGTGCGATAGCACCATTGTTGTCACAATACACGTCTAAGCGATTGGACGAGCCCTGAACCACACCAAGATCCATGAGGAAATTCCTCATACAAGCGGCTTCCTTTGCTGCCTCCGAGGCAGCAATATACTCAGCCTCTGTCGTAGACGCAGACATCGTCTCTTGCTTGAAACTTTTCTAGCTCACAGCCCCTCCATTTATCACAAACACATATTTGTATTGTGAACGAGAATCATCCGAGTCAGTGAGATAACTCGCATCCGTGTAACCCCTTACACCGAGTTCATCCTCACCTCCATAAACCAGGAACATATCCTTAGTCCTTCTCAAGTATGTAAGGATATTTTTAGCCACTGCCCAGTGGATCTCTCTAGGGTCAGCCTGGTATCTGGTCACAACACTTAGAGCATAGGAAACATCCGTCCTAGTACAAATCATAGCATACATGATGGATCCGACTGCAGAAGCATACGGAATCGCACTCATCCGACTTCGCTCATCAGTTGTCGAAGGACACTGAGTCTTGCTAAGTTTTACGCCATGGGACATCGGTAAGAACCCCTTAGACGATTCCATGTTGAACTTCTTCAGCACTTTGTCCAAATATGTACTCTTACTCAATCCAATTAGCCACCTTGATCTATCTCTATAGATCCGGATTCCTAGTATGTAAGTCGCGTCACCCAAGTCTTTCATTGAAAAACTCTTTTCCAATATTCCTTGGTTTCTTGCAACATCTGGACATCATTTCCAATCAATAATATGTCATCCACATATAAGATCAAAAAGTTTACTTTGCTCCCACTAAACTTCTTGTATAAACAAGAATCATGATCACTCTTGATGAAGCCAAATGATTTAACTACCTCATCAAAGCGAATATTCCAACTCCGAGATGCTTGTTTCAACCCATAAATGGATTTTTGAAGCTTGCATACCTTGTCAACATTAGCCGCATCGACAAGACCCTCGGGTTATATCATATACACGTCCTCGATTAAATTTCCATTAAGGAAAGCCATCTTGACATCCATCTGCCATATCTCATAGTCTAAATAGGCTGCTATAGCTAACATGATCCGAACTGATTTAAGCATCGCCACGGGAGAAAAAGTCTCATCGTATTCAACTCCTTGAACTTGTTAGAACCCTTTCGCAACAAGTCATGCTTTATAGATAGAAACGTTTCCATCCATATCAGTTTTCTTCTTAATGACCCATTTGCACTCGATGGGTCTTGCACCGTTTGGCAGATCAACCAAGTTCCAAACTTCATTTTCATCCATGGACTTTAACTCGGATCTCAGGGCTCCAAGCCATGACTCATAATCAGATCCCACCATCGCTTCCGAATAAGTTGCCGGCTCATCACAGTCCAACAATAACACATCATGAACATTTCGCAATCTGGCTGATCTTCGCAGTGTCGGTGCAGTTGCCGGCTCAGGTACCATGACCGGCTCAACCTCCAAGGTTTTTGCCGACTCACTGCTGGCTGGTACCTCTCGAATTTCTTCGAGCTGCACCGTGCTCCCACTGACTCCCCAACTGAGAAACTCTTTCTCAAGGAAGACATCGTTCCGAGCGACAAACACTTTGCCCTCTTCTCGGTTGTAGAAGTAGTAGCCCAAGGTTTCCCTCGGATACCCCATGAAAATACACTTATCCAACTTGGTCATAAGCTTGTCCGACTGAAGTCGCTTGACAAATGCTTCACAGCCCCAAATCTTAAGGAAATACAAACTCAGCTTCTTGCCAGTTCACATCTCATGCGGTGTCTTCTCTACCGACTTTGATGGTACTCTGTTTTGTGTGAATGCTGCAGTTTCTAGACAATAACCCCAAAATGATAAAGGCAGATCTATTCGACCCATCATTGATCGTACCATGTCTAACAAGGTCCAATTCTGCCTTTCTGACACACCGTTTCTCTACGGCATTCCTAGCGGAGTGAGCTAGGGAACTATTCCACAACTCTTCAGATGGTCATCAAACTCATGGCTCATGTACTCGCCTCCTCGGTCCGACCAAAGAAACTTTATTTTCTTGCCGAGTTGATTCTGTACCTCATTCTAGAATTCCTTGAACTTTTCAAAGGCTTTCGACTTATGTTTTATCAAGTAGATATATCCATACCTACTCAAATCATCAGTGAAGGTAATGAAGTACTCATAACCACCTCTAGCTGTCATGCTCATCGGGCCACATACATCACTATGTACTAGTCCCGATAAGTCGGACGCCCTTTCACAACTCTTTGCAAAAGGTGTCTTGGTCATTTTGCCGAGTAGGCATGATTCACATGTCTCAAACGACTCGAAGTCAAACGAAGTTAGGAGTCCATCATCATGGAGCTTCTTCATGCGTTTCCAACTTATATGACCAAGCCGACAATGGCAAAAGTAAGTCATATTCAGATCATTTGGTTTTAACCTTTTCACATTTATATTATAGATAGATTCACCATCAAGATTCAAAATAAATAACTTGTCCCGAACGGGTGCAAAGCCGTGAAACATATCATTCAAATATAAAGAACAACCATTATTCTTAATATTCGACTCATAACATTTTATCATCAAACATGAGGTATAAATAATATTTCGACTAAGCACTGGAAAATAATAACAATTATTTAGCTCCATTAAGAATCTAGAAGGTAAATGAAGTTGCATCATGCCGACTTCCAATGCAGCGACTCTCGCTTTGTTGCCGACTCGAGTGTCAACCTCACCTCTTGCCACACTCCTAGTTCTTACCAGTCCCTGCAACGAGTTGTAGATGTGAATAACTGATCCGGTATCATATACCCAAGAACTACCAGGTGCATCAGCAAGATAAATGTCTATAATATTGCAAACAAGCGTACCTGAGCCGGAAGTCACACCTCCATTCTTGGCTTTGTCAGCCAGATACTTTCTGCAATTCCTCTTACAGTGGCCATCTGCCTTGCAGTAGAAGCAAGTGGATCCGGCTGCAGAAGATGGCTTAGTCCCTGAGGAAGCGCTTTGGACTAGGTCCTCAGCCTTACCTCCTGACTTTTCCTACTTCTTCTTAGTCCAAGAACTCTTCTTGAACTTAGCCTTATTTTGCACCATCAACACTTGACTGGCGCCTTTCTTGAGATCCGCCTCAGCCTTCTTGAGCATCCCATGTAATTCAGTGAGCTTCTTATCCATACCATGCATGTGGTAGTTCGATATGACTTGACCATACACACTAGGAAGAGAGTTCAGAATTATGTTTGTAGCGAACTCTTCGCTAATGGGGTAGCCAAGCCTTTCCAGAGACTAGACGTAACCAACCATCTTGATCACATGCGGACTTAGTGGATCGCCATCCTTAAGCTTGCATCTCAATAAAGCTTGAGAGACTTGATACCTCTTAATCTTTGCCTGAGCCTGGAATATACTTTTGAGGCTTTCGATCATATCGTAGGCCTTAACATTCTGAAACTACTGCTGCAAGTCCGATTCCATGTGAGTAAGCATAAGACCGCTAATCTCCGTGGATTCATCACGAATCCAATGGTAGGCATTGGTGGTTGCGACAGTCGCATTCTCATACGGCTCATCTGGAAGTGGGTTTTCTAGGACATGGTCCCTCTTTTCTTGCTTGAGAACAATTCTCAGATTACGATACTAGTTGGTGAAGTTAGTTCCATTTATCTTATCTTTCTCTAAGATAGTTCTCAAAGCAAAACTGGAAATCTGAGGGAGACTGCTAGGTGCCATTGATCTACAACATAAAAATATGAAAAACACTTAAGACATGTATCCATAAAAGAGCAAGCATATTAAACATTTTAATACTTATGCTCCCACTAGAACCAACACCCCTCCGATGGTTACTTAGTGATTCAGGACCCTAAATAAGCAAGTCAACTAGTGAGCTTTAGCATCACCGCTAGTCATCAAGTGATCTAGGTAGACAACTCCTTGTCAATCGCATCTCATACAACTCCTGTTGAACGGGTGGCATCACATGCCCCGGCTCCCATCCGACTTTTCCCCGAGTCCCACAACTGTTGTGACCCGTCTAGATTACCAAGTGCTTCCGCTGTAAGAGTCCGACTCGAACCCACCTAGTCGAAAAGAATTGATAGCACCTCAATTTTATGAGCCCGCTACCAAAAATATCCGACTTGTGATGGTGCAGCACTAGCGGGGAAACCGACTAGACCTTTGAGGGATTACTTTCTACCAACTATCTAATAGAGGTAAAACAGAGACATAAATATAACACAAAATAAAGCAATTATAGTGTGAAATGGTATGGCTCTCTTCATGTCGATCTCCATCTCCACAAAACTTGTAATTCGACTCGTGTAAACTCTTGTCACGTGCCGCCTTACACCATGTAGCCAACTTGAATATTGACTTGCATGCCATCCGGGTTCTCCAAACAGCTACACTAGCTAGTAATGTAAATTACATAGAGAATCCAACACGCAGGTCGTTATACAATAAAATGACAGCACCTAAGCTCCAGCCGGCTGACAAAAACCATGATACGCAGATCACGTATGGATTACACACATCACATGCACATAAGCCATACCATTCACAACATCATCCTGCAAAAACAAGTTATGCACAGATACGATATCTACCGGCATTGTGAAAACTCCCAACGACATCTAAGGCGCTATGACAGGGCGAAGCCGGCGGTCCCCTCGCGGGTGCGGGCAACGCCTGACGATTTTTCCAAAAACGCAGATCTCATCTGCATTATGGACATGGATTTCTTCATCGGATAATACAATTTTATCCAAATCCGATCCGGACCCCGATTTGACCAAACTCTTTGATCTTCGATCACCGCATCCGGGTTTACGTGTCATAGTCTACCCTGATGACGGATGCCGGCCGGTAGGGGTATTTCGTTCCACGACCTTAGCAGTTAGATCACGGAAACCAGATCATCCATTTCCCCGAGTAATGTTGATCCAATCAACTTCATACAAAACCGATCTATCTCATAGATCGACCACCAAAACTGCAATTAGATCCAATCTAACGCCAACCACATATCACATATGCACGAACTCGAGCCTAAAACCAGAAGCTAACGCTCTGATACCACTCTTGGGCCATGCAGAGATAAACAAAACTTTTTCCCTACGCGGTGATCCCAAGATCTAGCTGAGGTAGTAGGCCATGAGAATTACCACTAGACGCGTGGTTGCAGAATCGATGTAGCACGTCGTTTGATGCAGTGCAGTCCTCACGATCCGTTCTGATCCACGATCGTCGAAGTGATGAACGTACAGCACCTCCGCCAGTATCCACACGTACGAGGAGGAGCGCCGGTGGTGGACTGCTAGGTCTGGTATGGCGACGACAAGACTGGACTGGGGCTAGGGTTTCCAACACATGGAGTGACCTAACCGTGTGATCTAATCACCTGTGCCCTAGCTTATATAGGGAGTGAAAGTGGGCTCCACTCACCTGTGGCCCATTCACTAAAAGGCCTATATTAGTCACTACGAGTCCAACTCACTAACTAAGTCCATGTCTATATTTGGGTCCAAACCAAATAGATTTCTTGTTTGGGTCTAACCCAAACTTGCTCCCTCTCTTAAGTGTGTGACCTGACAGGCTCATGGTAACCCGGACACGATCCGAGTCTCACTCGTGACCGATCAGTCGGTAGCGGCTGCTAGCAGAACGTGCAGACTCCCCAGTACCAAAGAGTCATGACGACATACCTTCCAATGCGACTTTCTTCTAAGTCCCTTTTGCCTCACGATATACCTTGTCGAACTAAAGGCGACTAATCGTCATCCCTTAAATGTTCTGACTCTCTTTCTCGACCCGAGATAAGTGATTCATCCGACTAACTCTTAGTCGATCGCCTCGGTTAACACTTAACCGAGTCGTGCATGGCCATAATTTCTGAATCATATCTTTCGAGAGTGCCAGAGAATATCTCGCCAAAAGGAGGGGCAAAATCCCATCTTGGTTATTCACATCATGCGGCTTAATTCTCAGTTGACCTGAACTCTACCTTTATAACTTCCCAGTGACGGGACAACGTTTGACAAAACCTAAGTCGGTGATCCTCAACTCGGATTGTGAAATAACCTCATGTCTGAGGATTACATTGATTGAGACATGCAAATGACGACTTGTTCGTTGCATCTCAATATGGGTCAGTCCGACTCGCTAAACTCTTTAGCCGAATCCGTGTAAGTCGGAATAGCATCTCCATGCCAATGACAAGTGGAACCGAGTCATCTGCCGACTTTCACATTGGTCTAAGTTGTGTGTCCAGGACAACCTCGATGACCAAGGACAATTAGTATGAACAACATGAATATATAGTTCCACATCGAATCACATATTCAATGATACATATTAGTAGTTCATACAAAGACAATAACTTTATGAATACATTGGGAATAACATCATATATGGTTGCCTCTAGGGCATATTCCCAACATGACATTCCACTTTGCCAAACTAAAGAAGAGGCCATATGAAGTGGAGGATATCAAGGAAGAGAAGACGATTGCCGAGCTGGCGCTAATTCATTTCTGTACTCCACAAGATGAATTAGAGAGGAGTTTGATAAATTGCGAGGAAGCACCAGATGATGAGGAGAAAGAAGACATGAATGATTACCTTGATTCAATTCTAGAAGCACAAAATCCACATGACTATGAGGAACTGGTAAAGAAAGGAGATGAAGAGCCTCCACCAATAGAATTGAAAAAACTTCCAGATAATGTGAGGTATGAGTTTTTAGATAATGAAAATCAATGTCCTGTTATTATTAGTAAGAATTTATCGGAAAATGGAAAAAATAAACTCATTTCAGTTTTGGTTAAGCATCGTGAAGCCTTTGGATATACATTGAGTGATATTAAAGGGATAGATCCATCTATTGTAACACATAAGATTACCATGCTTGATGATGTTGAACCTATAGTAGATACACAAAGAAGGCTTAATCCGAAGATGAAGGAAGTAGTAAGAAAAGAGGTTATACGCTTACTAGATGCTGGCATAATATATCCTATTTCCAATAGTTAGTGGGTTAGCCCAGCTCATTGCATACCAAGACAAGGTGGTCTTGATGCTGCTATGAATGAGGATGGTGAGCTAGTTCCTGTAAGGCCCATAGTAGGATATCATATGTGCATTGATTTTAGGAAGCTAAACCGTGAGACACAAAAGAATCATAAACCTATACCAGTCATGGATAAAATTTTAGAAAGACTTAGTAATAATTCTTATTTTTGTTTTCTTGATGGTTATTCTGGATATTCTCAAATTGCCATACATCCGAAAGATGAAGAGAAAACTACTTTCACTTGTCCTTATGGCACATATGCTTATAGATTAATTCTGTTTGGCTTATGTAATGTAGCAGCAACTTTTCAGGAATGTGTTCTAAAGATTTTTGATGATTTTGTTGAGAAGACTATGGAAGTTCTAACAAATGATTTTGTTTTTTGTGGAACAACTTTTGATAATTGCCTCTACAATCTAACCAAAGTCTTGCAGAGATGCAGGCAATCAAACTTGGTTTTGAATAGGGAACAATGTCGTTTCATGGAAAGAGAAGGTAAAGTTTTTGGGCATAAAGTTTCGGAGAAGGGAATAGAAATAGATATAACTAGTATAAATGCTATAGAAAATCTTCCAATACCTCAGGACGTTAAAAATCTAAAAATGTTTCTGGGACATGCAGGTTTTTATAAGTGGTTTATAAAGGATTTTGCTAAGATAGCTATGCCCTTCACCAATCTTCTTGATAAAGAAACTCCATTCTGGTTAGATCATGAATGCATTGCAGCTTTCGAGAACCTTAAGAATAAACTAGTTTGAGCACCTATTATGCAATCTCCAAAATGGGATGAACCTTTTGAAATCATGTGTGATGCTAGTGACTATGCTTTAGGGGCTATGTTGGGACAACTAGATGGAAAGAATTTGAATGTTATTTATTATGCTAGGAGACCTCTTAATAAGATTCAGAAACACTATGCTACTACAGAAAAAGAGTTTCTAGCTATAATTTTTGCTTGCGAAAAATTTAGATCTTACATAATTAATTCTAAGATAATAATTCATACGGATCACCAAGCTTTGCATCACCTCCTTGTGAAAAGGGATGCTAAGCCCAGGTTGATTAGGTGGGGTTTATTACTACAAGAATATGATTTGCAAATAGTAGATAGGAGGGGTAAAGATAACCCGGTAGCAGATCATCTCTCTAGGATGGAGGGAATAATCAATAACCCTGTGCCTATCAATGAATCATTTCCGGGAGAATATTTAGCAAACATTGAAATCGCTAATCCATGGTATGCAGATTATGCTAACTATCTAGCAACAAAATTTATACCCCCTACTATGTCAAGAAATCAAAGAATGAAATTCTTTAATGATCTTAAATATTACTTTTGGGACGATCCATATCTATATCGTCATGGACTTGACGGAATGATACGGAAGTGCGTTCCTAACCATGATATGAATGCGATATTGAAAGCTTGTCATGACAGTCCGTATGGAGGGCATCATGCAGGTAAGAGAACTTCTCCAAAGGTACTTCAATCTGGATTCTATTGGCCCACCTTGCTAAAGGATGCACACAAGTATGTGGAATACTGTGATGCTTGCCAAAGAAGAGGTAATATATGTAGGAGGCAAGAAATGGCAATGAATTATAGTCTCATAATTGAACCCTTTGATGTATGGGGAATGGATTACACGGGACCATTTATAGAGTCTAATGGTTATACTCATATTCTCGTTGATGTTGACTATGTTACTAAATGGGTTGAAGCTATTCCAACAAATCATGCAGATACAACTACCTCAGTAAAGATGATCAAGGGTGTCATACGAGAACCTCAATTATGATCTTAAAGCAGTCGGAGAAAAGCGTTTATTAGATATTCATGCTTTAGATGAGTTTAGAAGTGAAGCTTACGAGAATGCTAGGTTGTTTAAGGAAAAAGTGAAAAGATGGCATGATAGAAAAATACAGAATAAGAGTTTTAAAAGTGGAGATAAAGTGTTGCTTTATAATTCTCGTCTTAAGTTGTTTTCAGGAAAGCTCAGATCAAAGTGGGAAGGCCCATATATAGTTGAAGAAGCTTACCTATCGGGAGCAGTGAAGATCCAATGAAAAACACCCTCTCTTGCATGGGTGGTGAATGGACAACGTTTGAAGCATTATTGAGTAAGAGAAGATATAAGTGCAGTCAGCATAGAATTGATCGCTCTAGAAGAAGTTATTAAGAAAAAATATACAAGGAATGGCAACTGCAAGAAGAATGGACTCAAGAAGGAATGAGCAATACTACGGTCAAGCTATTGACCATAAAAGAGCGCTTCATGGGAGGCAACCCATGCAAAAGAAGGTTTGAGTAAGTTTTTAAAATTTCAGTTAAATTTTTATTTGGATATTGTGCCAAACAAGAAACATTTGATGCTCTAGCAAAGAAGAATGGAGATTGGTAAAGCCAAAGTTGGTCAAAAATCTAAGCTGACATTTTTTATGTCAAAACTTGATATTTTGTTAAGTTTCAGATTAATAAGAATCCTAGGAGAAGAAGAATTTTTTTTAGTGGACACAGAAGGTTTAACGACCAAGTATACGGCGGGAATAAAAATTCCAGCCGTATAGTTGCGGTCGTATAGTTGTTGCGACATCACCCCTTCCATCCACAAAAAGGTACTGAGAGTTTAACGACCAACTATATGGCCGGAATTAAAATTCCGCATATATAGTTGCGATCGTATAGTTGTTAACACCTTTGACAAAATAATTTTCGGAGTACTGAGAGTTTAACGACCAACTATACGGCCGAACTTAAAAATTCTGCCCATATAGTTGCGGTCGTATAGTTGTTGACCCATCTCCAAATTTTTTACTTCGAATATATAGAGTTTAATGACCAACTATATGGCGGGAGTAAAAATTCCCGCTCGTATAGTTTCGACCATATAGTTTGTTCCACCGTAGATGGAAATCTATAGTCGGTTTAGAACTATACGTCGGGAGCTATACGGTCCACGCCTGTATAGTTGCTCGTTACGCGAGGAGGCTAGGGTTTTTGACCCCTCCTTTTAAAGCTGATCACATCTAACCTTTTCCATCAAGTTTTCACAGAGCCACAGCCTCCAGCCTCGAAAGATCTTTGCCATCCCTATACAGGCCTTTTAACAACATCCGTGCAGTGAAGCCATGCAGCCCTTCCATGTTAACAAGATCTAGAAGAAGAAAGAAGAGAAGCCCATGAAGAGGATCAAAGAAGCAGAATTCAAAGGATCGTCATCATCATCCGGCCTGGAGATCAAGCCTCTCCCAAATTGGGAGGACATGTTCCCACAAAGGATGGAGATGATGAGACAAGGTGAGCAGGGAAGGAACAAGGATGAGTACCTCCCTAATCCTTATTGTTACAACATATGATCCTATTATAAACCTCCTCTTGGTCCATCACCTCTTAAACCTAAGAAGGTGCGGCAAGATGAGATTCATGATAAGATCTGTGAGTTAGAAAAGGCTTCTAAGGCATGCGTTAAAACAATTGGAGAAGGGATTGACTCCTACTGGATGATGAGCAATGACCTTGAGAAGAAGGTCGATGCAATCGATGGTCGAGTTGGTTTCTTGATTAAAACTGTATTTGAGTTGACATATGAGAAGAAATTCCTCAAGGGGGAAATGTTGAAGCTCCAATATGACATGGTCGAGCTCAGCATTCGCTTTGCAAGCATAGTTAAAGAGGGCAACATAAAAGAAGAAGGCGATGCTCTTTCTACCCAAGAGGAGGAATAGGTACCCACAAGGAGTTAATTGATCCCGCATGGCTTGATTCCAAGCTTGGGGAGATCTTTAAAGACCTTGTAATCTTTCTTATAAGTTTTTTATTACTGTTTTTGCATTAGTTCAAACTAGAAATAAAGTTTGCATCATTAGAATCCCCTCCAGGAATAGCCGATCCCTTTAATAAAATTCCGAGTTTATTATTATATATGGAGCAATATGGAGTTTGTGTTTGCTTTAATGATATATGAGTGGCTTGAGTATGATTTTACTTGCACTTGATGATAGCAATAGGATTCTTCCACACCATTGGTATTAACGGAACACATAAAGATAATTTATTCAATATGTTGTAAGTCTATGGTTTGATTTACAAAAGAAAAGTTATCTATACAATTAAGTTGAAAGAGAAACCTTGAACAAAGGAAATGAAAGTGCTATCAAAATAGAGCGAGAACAAGTCGAGGTAGAATCTCCAAGTCAAAATAATGCTTCATATACAGTTGGAATTTGATAATTGAGATCGTTAAACTTTGGATTCCTACATAAGGTGGAATATATGGCTAGCTCCTTAGCATAGCACTTACAACAAAAGTGTGAGCATATATGCAAAAAAAAAGAAAAGAAAGAAGAAAAAGAGCGAGTGTGCAAAGAGCAAATAGGCATATACCATAGTATTGTAGAATGAAAAAGAGATACTTTTGAGATTTTGAATCCCAAGTGAATATGTTGGTCCTAAAACACTTAGGACTACCTCATTAACTCATTCGGTTGAACCATTTACTTTTACATTATGTTGAGATTCATCTTTTATGAATTGTTGATAACTAAGGTGTGGAAGCCTGATAATATTATTCAGATGGTTCGAGTAAGTTACTATTCACGAACTTATTCCTATGTATCATATATGATAAACACATGCTGCAACTGCCTCATTTATTTTAATCGACTCAGCTTCATGAATATGATGATCACATCCATTAAGCAAAACTTGCTCGGGACGAGCAAGAGAGTAAGCTTGGGGAAGTTGATGAGTGCTTATTTGCATCATGTTTTACATTATTATTTTGCATTGTAGATGTAGGATCTTGGTATTTTACGGCGCTCGCGCGCACATTTCATGTCTATTTTCACCATGATCGGGATAGATGATGGATCCAATGGATACAATTCTTGGAGCAGTTGTACTGTGGAGAAAAGGAGTCAAAAACAACGTAAATCACTTATTTGGGAAATATTATTAATACCAGAAGCGAACAAGGGAGGCAGAAGGTTCAACGACCAACTATATGATGGGAGCAACTTTTCCGGCCGTATAGCTCCGGCCGTATAGCTCCGGTCGTATAGTTGGTGCCGCCTCCGCCTCGTCAAATAGTTTCACCCCGTGCAATTGGTTCAAGGATACAACATACAGAACACCTAGAAATCGTGAAAACCTCACCTCCAGAAGGCATCTAGAGGGGGAACTCATCCTCTAGGGATCCATCTTCATCCTGTGCAGATCTGGAAGGCTAAGGCATCGATCTTCATTAACCACCGCAGCATCACCCCCATCCCAATCCATCCCATCTAAATCTTGTCTAGATCTTGTTGTAATTCCCATACTGGTTGTGGATTTATACAAGTACTATTCATCTACGATTGTTTCCATTACCATTGTTATGATGTTGATTGCCTCCATATCTGAGTAGATCTCTAGTTCTTGGGGAGATGGAGAAACCCTAGCATCTGATTGAGATGAGATAGAGATTATTATGTTATACATCATTATGTGTATGTGTTAATTGTCTTCATCTTGATGATGGGAGTTGTGCACCTCCTTAATATTTGCCTCTTATGGGGACTTGATGAAGGGAATTACTTGTTCGTAGATGGAGGGATGATAGTGAAGGAAATATGCCCTGAGAGGCAATAATAAAGTTGTTATTATGTATTCCTTATATATGATAGATGTTTATTTTGCATGCTAGAATTGTATTGATCGGAAACATCAATACATGTGTGTTTAATAAACAAAAAGGGTTCCTAGTTATGCCTCTCTTATAGACTAGCTTGTTGATTAACAAAGATGATCAAGGTTTCCTGATCATGGACATTGGATGTTGTTAATAACAAGGTCACACCATTGGTGGAATGATGTGATGAACATTCATCCGAAGTATAGCATTACAATCAAGTCATTATGTTTATATTGCTATAACATCATACGAAGTAATCTTTATCCTTAGACCATGAGATCATGTTAATTGCTAACACCTGAAGAGTATCTTGATAACATCAAACGTCACACCATAACAGGGTGCCTATAAAGATGGGTTTAGTACTATGAAGGTCTTATGTTGAGGCTCATGGATCAAGAGTGGAATTTGTCAATCCCGATGATGGATAGATATACTTTGGGCCCTCTCGGTGATATCACATTGAGATAGCTTGCAAGCAAGTGATGTGATCACTAGAATGTTATATCACGGTAATGAGAAAAGAGTGCATGTCGGTAACGAGATCAAACTAGGTATGGAGATACCGATGATTGAATCTCAGACATGTAATATATCACGAGACAAAGGGATTTAGTTACAAGCGTTAAAGGTTCTCACGATCACATAAGTCATCGTTGAATGTGTAGGAGTTAGTACGGATCTCCAGGTCCCGCTGCTGATTATTGATCGGAGAAGGGTCTCGATCATGTCTGCATTATTCAAAAACCGTAGGGTGACACACTTAAGAGTTACCGGACACCATTTTAGAGCACATATGTTTCAGACGGAAGAATTGCAAAGCGCAGGAATTGTTTCAATAGAAACCGGAAATTGTTTCGGGTGAAATTGCGGAAAGTGGTTTTGCATGTGATATTGAAATATTGCAAGGGGCTATATGTGAATGTTTGTTAATTAAAGTAATTAACAAAATTCTGAATAAATTTAATAAAAGAGTTTTATTAAATGAGAGAGCATTAAACTTGGAGAATTTTAATGCATTTAAAGTGGAGACTTTAAAAGGGAATGTGAAGAGGCATTTTAATGTGGAGGGGTTACCACCACATGAATGGGGGAGGTGAGGGGTCACCCCCCATGCGCCAGCCATGGATAGGAGGGGCACCCTCCTCCTATAAAAGGCTACCCATTCCCTCCATCCTCACACCTCCTTGTGAAGGATCTCTCTACCCCTCTAGAATTATTCCCCCATGGTCTCGGATTAGCGAGATACATGTTCCCGGTGGCATTTCATCTGGAAGGAGTTGCTGCTTCTGCTGGATCGCTGGAGCGAGGAGGTGGAGGTTGTCCGGTGGCTTGAACGTGTGTGCGAGTACGGATGCGCTGCTGAGTTGCGGCGCTCGGACTTCCTCACGATCTTGAGATCGCCAAGTGTACTTGTTAGCAAAACTCGTTGTCTTCGAGGGTAAGTTCTCGTTGGATGTATGTCCACCCATTTCTTTGTACCTAGTAGATAGATCTTGGCGTGTAGTTCACACCGTAGGAATTTTTTTGTTTTCTATGCTGCGGACCCAACAGTGGTATCAGAGCCTGATCTATGCGTAGGTGCTTTGCACGGGTGGTACACATATGTTTATATGTGGGCGATGATGATCATGTTATTGCATCTTCTATGTATTTTGGATATTGGTGGCATAGTGGGATGAAGCGGCCCGGACCAACCTTACATGTCATCGTACATGAGACCGGTTCCACGACTGACATGCAACTTGTTTTGCATAAGTGGCTGGCGGGTGTCTGTCTCTCCTACTATAGTCAATATCTGATTTACAACGAGTTGCTAATAACTTAGTTATCCTCGTTGTTGTTCATGTTCGTAGGTGAGAACGGTTCTATCTCCAAAAGCCCTAAGCCACGTAAAACTTGCAATTGATAAATTAGAGGCGTCTAGTTTAGATCGTTGTTGGGCTAGTGTATTGATATGGTATTGTTGTAAGTGGATGTATGATAGATACTCTTACAACACATTCAACGTGTAAGTTCCATAGACCTTGGACTTACACACAAAGGAATGATAGAGATCATACCACGATGCAAATGATAGAGATCAAATGCATGGACCATATCATCTCACTTTACACATTAGATGTTAGCATCTTATACTGCTAGTTTGGCACTTTTGGTAGCATTGTAAGATGATCCCTCATTTAGATATCAAGATAAAAGTGTTCTTCCTTAAGTATGCACCGTTCTATGGATCGTGTTTCGAGACATCACGTGATGATTGGGTGTACTTGACTCTACGCTTTCATACAACGGGTGTAAGACAGTTTTACACACGCGAGTACTAAGGTTCTTACTTGGCGAGCCTAGCATGTACATACATGGCCTCGGAACACGGACCAAAAGGTTAAGCATGAGTCATATGGTTGATATGATGCCCATATAGATGCTCGCCTTTGAAGCTACACCGACTCACGTCATGATCGGACTTGGTGTAGTGGATTTGGTTCATGTAGTCACCAAAAAGGCACGAGGGATGTCGTTTTTGAGTGGGAGTTCATTAGTAATTTGGATTAGTTGAACTCAATCTATCATAAACTTAGTCTAAATAAACTTTACAAATTCTGTTGTAGATGGCACCACCTGCTTTTAATTTCAATGTGTTCATGGAGAAAGAGAAACTTGCTGTGAATGGTAGCAACTTCACCAACTGGGCTATGAATTTGAGGATTCTCCTCACTGCTGCACAAAAGCAATATGTGCTAGATGCACTGCTAGGCCCCCCACCAGCTCCTGATGCCCCTGACAAGGAAAAGAATGTCTATGTGACTCGTCAGGAGGACCACAACTTAGTTCATTGCGGCATACTGTATGGACTAGAGCCAGAACTTCGAAAGCGTTTCAAAAATGGCAACGCCTTTGATACCATGGGAGAATTGAAAATGATTTTCGATACCCATGCTGCCGTAGAGAGTTATAATGCTATTGAAAAGTTCTTTAGCTGCATGATGGAGGAGAACAGCTCCGTTAGTGAGCATGTACTCAAAATGTCTGGGTACACCGATAAGCTTGTGACCTTGGGAATAACGATTCCCATTGACTTAGGCATACATCGTGTTCTCCAATCTCTGCCACCTAGCTACAAGAGCTTCGTGATGAACTATAATATGCAGGGCATGAAGAAGACTCTTCCCGAGCTTCTGTCAATGCTTAAGACTGCAGAAGTGGAGATTAGGAAAGAACATCAAGTGTTGATGATCAATAGGACCACCGGTTTCAAGAAGGACAAGAAAGGCAAGTACAAGGGAAAGAAGGGTGGCAAGTCTGTTGCCACGCCTGAAAAGAAACCCCGAGCTGGCCCTAAGTCTGATACTGAGTGCTACTATTGCAAGGGGACTGGCCATTGGAAGCGCAACTGCCCCAAGTATTTGGCGGACAAGAAGTCCGGAAAGGCAAGCAAAGGTATATGTGATATACATGTTATTGATGTGTACTTGACTAGTACTCGCAGTAGCACCTGGGTATTTGATACGGGATCAGTTGCTGATATATGTAACTCGATTCAGGGGCTGCGGAACAAGCGACAACTAGCAAGGGATGAGGTCACAATGCGGGTCGGCAATGGATCAAGAGTTGATGTGATCGCCGTCAGAACGCTTCCTCTCCATATGCCATCGGGATTAGTCATAAACCTAAATAATTGTTATTTGGTGCCTGCACTTAGCATGAACATTGTATCCGGATGATGTTTGATGTAAAGTGGTTATGCGTTTAAGTCTGAAAACAATGGTTGTTCGATTTATATGAATAATATCTTTTATGGTCATGCACCTGTGTTGAATGGTTTATTTCTGATGGATCTCGATAGTAATATTACGCACATTCATAACGTTAATGCTAAAAAGATTAAACTTGATAATGATATATCTGCATATATGTGGCACTGCCGTCTAGGTCATATTGGCGTTAAACGCATGAAGAAACTCCATTCCGATGGACTTTTGGAATCACTTGATTTTGAATCGTTTGATACATGTGAGCCATGCCTTATGGGCAAGATGACTAGAACGCCGTTTTCCGGTTCAATGGAACGGGCGACAGATCTATTGGAAATCATACATACTGATGTGTGTGGACCAATGAGTATGTCGGCGCGAGGTGGATATCGTTATTTTGTTACTTTCACGGATGATTTGAGTAGATACGGGTATATCTATTTGATGAAACACAAGTCTGAAACTTTTGAAAAGTTCAAGGAATTTCAGAATGAAGTGGAAAATCATCGTAATAGAAAGATCAAATTTCTACGGTCTAACAGTGGAGGAGGGTATCTAAGTTACGAGTTTAGCACACACATGAAAGAGTGTGGAATAGTTTCACAACTCACGCCTGCCGGAACACCACAACGTAATGGTGTGTTGGAACATCGTAATCGTACCTTATTGGATATGGTTCGATCTATGATGTCTCTGACTGACTTGCCACTGTCATTTTGGGGTTATCCACTTGAAACAGCTGCATTCACTTTAAATCGGGCACCATCTAAATCCGTTGAATCGACACCGTATGAATTATGGTTTGGAAACAAAACCTAAGTTGTCATTTCTTAAAGTTTGGGGATGCGATGAATATGTGAAGAAACTTCAACCGGATAAACACGAACCCAAAGCGGAAAAACGCGTCTTCATAGGATACCCTAAGGAAACGATTGGGTATACCTTCTATCACAGATCCGAGGGCAAGGTTTTTGTTGCCAAGAATGGATCCTTTCTTGAGAAGGAGTTTCTCGCGAAAGGTGTGAGTAGTCGGAAGGTAGAACTCGAAGAGGTTATTGAACCTTCTCTTCATGAAATGGCGAGTGGCGTAGCACCGGAAGTTGTTTCGGAGTTGACTTCACCTAATGAAGAGAGAGCTAATGATATTGATCATGAAAGTCCAAAATAGGAAACTACCGAACCTCGCAGGTCAAGCATGACACATGTAGCTCCTGAACTGTACGGCAATCCTGTTGTGAATTTCATGGTTGATGAAATGGATGACACTGCGACGTATGAAGAAGCGATGATGAGCCCGGATTCGAACAAATGGCTAGAAGCCATGAAATCCGAGATGGAATCCATGTACGAGAACCAAGTTTGGACCTTGGTGGACTTACCTCACGATCGAAAGGCCGTTGAGAATAAATGGATTTTCAAAAGAACCTGTGGTGGTTGGATCAACGACGGAGGCGGAATATGTTGCTGCTTCAGAAGCGGTGCATGAAGCGGTTTGGATGAAAGAGTTCATTACGGAACTAGGTGTGGTTCCTAGTGCATTGGACCCAATGGTGATCTATTGTGAAAACAATGGAGCCATAGCCAACGCAAAGGAACCGAGGTCTCACAAGAATTCCAAGCATATTAAGCACCGGTTTCACTCCATCCGCGAGCATGTCAAGGATGGAGATATAAGATTTGTAAAGTACACATGGACCTAAATGTAGCAGATTCGTTGACTAAAGCTCTCCCTTGGGAAAAAAATGATCAACACCAGAACTCCATGGGTGTTAGATTTATCACTACGTGAACTAGATTATTTTCTCTAGTGCAAGTGCAAGACTGAAGGAAATATGCCCTGAGAGGCAATAATAAAGTTGTTATTATGTATTCCTTATATATGATAGATGTTTATATTGCATGCTAGAATTGTATTGATCGGAAACATCAATACATGTGTGTTTAATAAACAAAAGGGGTTCCTAGTTATGCCTCTCTTATAGACTAGCTTGTTGATTAACAAGATGATCAAGGTTTCCTGATCATGGACATTGGATGTTGTTAATAACAAGGTCACACCATTGGTGGAATGATGTGATGAACATTCTCCGAAGTATAGCATTACGATCAAGTCATTATGTTTATATTGCTATAACATCATATGAAGTAATCTTTATCCTTAGACCATGAGATCATGTTAATTGCTAACACCTGAAGAGTATCTTGATAACATCAAACGTCACACCGTAACAAGGTGACTATAAAGATGGGTTCAGTACTATGAAGGTGTTATGTTGAGGCTCATGGATCAAGAGTGGAATTTGTCAATCCTGATGACGGATAGATATACTCTGGGCCCTCTCGGTGATATCACATTGAGATAGCTTGCAAGCAAGTGATGTGATCACTAGAATGTTATATCACGGGAACGAGAAAAGAGTGCATGTCGGTAACGAGATCAAACTAGGTATGGAGATACCGATGATCGAATCTCGGACATGTAATATATAGCGAGACAAAGGGATTTAGTTACAAGCGTTAAAGGTTCTCACGATCACATAAGTCATCGTTGAATGTGTAGGAGTCAGTACGGACCTCCAGGTCCTGCTGCTGATTATTGATCGGAGAAGGGTCTCGATCATGTCTGCATTATTCGCAAATCGTAGGGTGACACACTTAAGAGTTACCGGACACCATTTTGGAGCACATATGTTTTAGCCGAAAGAATTGCAAAGCGCAAGAATTGTTTCAATAGAAACCGGAAATTGTTTCGGGTGAAATTGCAGAAAGTGGTTCTGCATGTGATATTGAAATATTTCAAGGGGCTATATGTGAATGTTTGTTTATTAAAGTAATTAACAAAATTCTGAATAAATTTAATAAAAGAGTTTTATTAAATGAGAGAGCATTAAACTTGGAGAATTTTAATGCATTTAAAGTGGAGACTTTAAAAGGGAATGTGAAGAGGCATTTTAATGTGGAGGGGTTACCACCACATGAATGGGGGAGGTAAGGGGTCACCTCCCATGCGCCGGCCATGGAGAGGAGGGGCACCCCCCTCCTCCTATAAAAGGCTACCCATTCCCTCCTTCATCCTCACACCTCCTTGTGAAGGATCTCTCTCCCCCTCTAGAATTATTCCCCCATGGTCTTGGATTAGCGAGATACATGTTCCCAGTGGCATTTCGTCTGGAAGGAGTTGCTGCTTCCGCTGGATCGCTGGAGCGAGGAGGTGGAGGTTGTCTGGTGGCTTGAACGTGTGTGCGAGTACGGATGCGCTGTTGAGTTGTGGCGCTCGAACTTCCTCATGATCTTGAGATCGCCAAGTGTACGACTACATCAACCATGAGTTCCTACTCGTTAACAAAACTCGTTGTCTTCGAGGGTAAGTTCTCGTTGGATGTATGTCCACCCGTTGCTTTGTACCTAGTAGATAGATGTAACTACCTCGGTGAATTACGCTCTTAGTTAATGCCTGGATGAACGAAAGTGGTTAAAATAGTACGGTGGGGCCCAGGGCCACTCACGATAGACCTTTCGGCCGTCCTAACCACTTTCAGACAACGGGACAAGAACGAGCGGCGTAATCGGCAGGCGAAGGGATCAACTACATACACAAATGAGTATGTATGCAAGCCACATACAACAGTCCTCAGATCCATTCCATCTAAAAGAAATAGAAATATTGCAACGCCATATGGCAAGATCCAAATGTCCTAGATAGATATAATAATTTAGGATAGCTCCTCATACATCACACATCAGAGTATCAGGCGGAAGCGGAAAACAAGATCCGAGTACGGATAAGAAGCAAATTGGCATAAGATGCCCCATAAATGAACACATCCCGCCCACAGATCACACGGATCCCCGTTCCCGGAATCTCTACACCGAATGATCGTTGCCAACATCATCTGTCTCTTCCACCCAGTATCCATCTTGCGGGTACACCTGTTCATATGAATCAAACAATTTATCGTGTGAGACCCTAGGGGTACTCAGCAAGTCTTTATGCCACTAAAGGGGACACAACCTGGGGTGACGCAATTGCAGCAAAAGATAATACCTAACCATTCTATAGATACTCGCTAACCTTCCGCCTAACCAATGATAGACGGAAGACCGTGAATTAAGAGCAACAGTTATAACAGTATAATTAACAGATCCATCCTCCTCCTCGCTTACCAACGAGGAAGCGTACGAACAACCCCCATCATCCATTGGCACTTTTATTAACCATTCCATGAGTGTTGCACTATTTACTAGTCAAGTACTTGGTCAATTTAAAAGCGGTACTTTAGTTATACTTGTCTATGATCGAGAAACTGTGCTCCAAGTCGTCCATAACCGCGGACACGGCTTTCAGAAAGATTTACCCTGCAGGGGTGCACGAATAGCAACACACTCTCGATCAACCTCGGAAAAACCAACTCAAAACACAACGAGGCATTCACGACAAAGCAATCACAGGATTCAGAAATATTTCAGGGGGCCACCCCATTAAGCTACCTGCAACGAAGTTGGCCGGCTCCGAGACGGACCCAAGGTTTGTGTCAATGGCTGTAAACGACTAGGAACCCGAAAGTGTGACTGGGCTTGTCGATACCGCGAAAACATTCCACGCTCCAAAACAGTACAGGTGCTCCACGCACAATCTTAAATAAAGCAGTAACATGGCATAAGTACAGAATAGTAATAAAGCCCCAAACTACTTGTGGCCCCAAGAAATAAGAATGAATCAAGCTCTGGCTCAGGGGGTCCATAAGGCCTCCCGGATGTGGATAGTGCGAATAGTCAAGGAACAGGAATCAAGTACTCGGGGTCCTACGGGACACAAGTGAGCATGAAAAACCAAATAGCAGATATTGCTCACCGGTGCCTCTTTCATTAGTTATCCCATTACTACTGAGGTTATGTTGTTTAGGTACCTCATTATCCATCAGACACTCACATACCCTACTCATGCTTTTCTACGACTCGCATGGCTCAAACAACTCCTGTAGTAATGGCTCATGGGACCGGAACAGGCTTGGTGTGGTTTAAAAGTAAAGGCTATGCAGTACTAAAGTAAAGGCTATGCAGTACTTGGGATTCAATTTAATGCAATCGCGACTCAATGATGCAAGAATAAGATAGAGGCAAATAGGTACTGTATGTATGCAAGCATGCGGTAGTGCTTGCCTGGCAGCTCAGTTGAAGCGAGAGATGGATCTGGGTAATACTCCTGGGATTCCTGGTAATTCTTCTGCTGGGCGTCTATTCGAAGAAGAACCAAACAAACAAGGTCCAACATAAATAAAGTGCACAAGCATATGAATTAAAATGCAACAAGCAACCAAGCATGCCATGATGAATTATGCACAAATTACATGGCATTAAAGTAGCATGGCAAAGGTGAGGTGTGGATACAAGAAATAAAGCACTTTATTATTTATTAGACCAAGTTTTATTGTCATAAACAGTTCAGATTTTTAGTAACAACATGATGCATGCTTCAATTCAGAACAAGGACTGCGTAAATAGAACGGGCTCGTGTCGCTGATCGATTTAGACATATTATTTGTCAAATTTGGAATTATAAAACAAAAGTTATTAAATAATTAAGGAAAAAAAGGGCATTTTATTGTAATTTTAATCATCTCGAAAATTTAAAGTGTTCAAAATATATTTTGAAGGGTATATTTGAATTACTCACATTTTTCTGATTCCAAAACATATATTACATGTATTATTTGGATTTGTATTTTAAAAATTATTTAAATCTGATTTGAATTTGAATTTAAATCAATTTGGAAAAGATTTAATTAAAACAGACACAAGCAAATACTTTTGTTACCCAGGCACTTCTAGCCACAGTCTCTGACGGGTGGGCCTGGTGCTGACTGGGCCATGCACGCGGAAAACACTTTTTCCACCGCGGGTCTGGCTAGCCCGCTGAGACTGCGGGGTGGGCCAACTGGCGCAGGCCCGCGTGTCAGCGGCGAGGGAGACAGGGCTGACAGGTGGGGCTGGGGTTGGAGCGCGGGTTGCGCCCAGGAAAAGCCGAGGGGTTTTCTGCAAAAGGGCTAGCGCGGCTGACTGGTGGGGTCGCTAGGAGCGCGGGTTGCAGGAATCAAAAAGGTGGGGGGCTTTTTGCAATTCGACCACGGCCCGGTTACTGTTTCTCTTCTCCACGTTCTGACGGCAAATCGGGCGCGCGGCGTGGAGCGGGGATTCGATCTTGGGACGCGGGCGAGCGCGCTGAGGGGGCGGAGCCACTGCGGCGGGCTAGGAGAGCTGACAGATGAGGGGCTGGGGCCTAGATAGGGTGTGCGCGGCGCGGAAAGGCTTGCAGATGCCGGCGAGCGGCGCGCACTGAGGGCGCTCGACGAAACGAACGGCGGGGCTACTCGTCGACGGCGAGGCGGGGCATGTCAGTGAGGTCGAGGGACTCACCGCGGTTTGCCAGGTGTGGTCAGATCGGGGAGGAGCGCGACGGTTCGGCGACGACGCAGACGCTCCGGCGGGCTAGGGTTTCGGAGGACGGCGAGGACCTGGCGGTGCTGGGACTCCCTCCTTCGCGCTGACGGGTACGGGGTGAAGCAGAGGGACGTCCACGAACTCCCAGGCCACCTCCAGGTCGCTTTGACCGGCTGGATCGTCGGAGGCGAGTGGGTGCTGGCGATGACAGGCATCGGGTGCTGGTGGTCGGAGAGGAAGAAGGAGAAGACAGGGGCGGCTCGGGCCAGATCTGGGCGAGGCCAGAGAGACGTGGGGAGGGAGGAAAAGAAGGGAGAGAGGGAGGAGGGCAGCTGGGGCACGGCAGAGATAAAGGTGGCCTCGGTGCCACCTTTTCTCTCCTTCCTCCTCGAGCACGTGCTCGGCCGGCTGGGGCTAGACCTGGGGCTGCAAGGGAGACTGCAAGTGGGGCCGAGGACAGGAGAGACCAGGGTGGGGCTAGCCTGGCGGTAGAGAAAGTAAGAGAGAAGAGGGAGGCTAGCTCGGGCCAGGGTTAGATGGAGCTCGGGTTAGGGTAGGGGCTAGGGTTAGGGTGGCTGGGTGTGGGCCAGGGAGAGGGTGGCCAGGTGGTCAAGCTAGTGAGAGAGAGAGGGGGTTTCTGAGTTAGGGTTTAGTGTAATTTAGGTGTAAAGGAATTATAAATAAAAAACTAGGTTTGAATTTTATTAGTGGTTTATATTTTGATTTAGTCTATGAGGCCAAACCAAGAAGAATAAAAGGAAGCTTGATCTTGCTTGAGATAAGGTGGAGGAGAAACTAGAGAAAGAGGAAGAAAATAAAAAGGTGGAAGGTTCACATATGGAGCATGCATGGAGAATAAAAATAAGAGGGAAAAAAATGAGATGGTTCAGATTATGAGGATGGTGCAATGGTGGTAGATGGCCTCCCAAGATAGTTTCTACTAAACCAAAAGAAAAACCAAAGGATAGAAAGGTAGTGAAGACTTGTGCATGGCCCATGCAAAAATACTAATGCCATTATTTATTTGTGAAAACAATATTAATATTATGGCATTACTCTATGCATATCCAAGAAGTGGAGATAAAACCAAGCACAAGAATTTAGAGGATTTAATCCATCCCAAACTACATGAGCTAGAATTAAATAGCAAAAGAAAGAGAAATAAGCTCATGGTTAATGGGATGGTGGGATTATAAAGTGGTGGAAAAGAAAGGTGATGGAAATGAAATAAAAGATATGCCCCCAACTCAACTTGGGCATAGAACAATATATCAATAGCCAAATACAATATCAAGAGGCAAATTCAATTAATATTGCATGGGAGAAAAGAACCAAAAGAAAAAGGGTTTTATATGATGCTCAAATGCAAGGTGGCATGATGACATGAATATGATATAATTATGATGCAATAATAATATGTAAGAAGTAGCCAATATCTTACTAGGACAAGTAGCATTACAATTGTTAGACAATTGGGGTGCTACAACTCTCCCCCACTAAACAGGAATCTCGCCCCGAGATTCTAGGAAGAAGAAGACTCAAAGAGGGAAGGATACTTGGCACGGAGCTCATCTTCACATTCCCAGGTTGCTTCATCAACGGAATGGTGCGACCACTTCACCTTGCAGAACTTGATGGACTTGTTGCGAGTCCTTCTTTCTGCGACTTCAAGAATTTTGTGGGGTGTTCTTGATAAGACAGATCTTCATGGAGATTGATGAGTTCATGGTCCACGGTCCTGCCGGGATCCTTGAAGCACTTCTTGAGTTGAGAGATGTGAAAAACATCATGGACTTTGAGTTGTTCAGGGAGCTCAAGAGCATAAGCAACTTCTCCTCTTCTTCCACGAATTTTGAAAGGACCGATGTATCTAGGAGCCAGCTTTCCTCTGATACCAAAGCGGTGCGTACCTCTCATGGGAGTGACACGAAGGTAAACGAGATCACCAGGGACATACTCCTGTCCGTGTGCTTCCTATCATAATTGCTCTTCTGGCGACTTTGAGCAATCTTCAGGTTTTCAAGAATGATGTGAACTTTCTCCTCCGCTTGAGTTACAATGTCGGGGCCAAACAATATTCTTTCACCTGCGCCCGACCAACCAATCGGAGTTCTGCATTTGCGACCATAGAGAGCCTCAAATGGTGACATCTTTAGACTTTTCTGGAAACTGTTGTTGTAAGAGAATTCAGCATAAGGAAGACATTCTTCCCACTTCATGCCGAAAGAGATAACGTAAGCACGGAGCATATCTTCCAGAATCTGATTGATCCTTTCAACTTGTCCTTGCGACTGAGGGTGGTAAGCTGTGCTGAAGTTTAACTTTGTTCCCAAAGCATTTTGGAAACTTCCCCAGAACTTGGAAGTGAAGATGCTTCCACGGTCTGAACTGATCTCAAGAGGAACTCCATACAGAGAGACAATTTTGTTGATATAGAGCTCAGCCAACTGAATTGCAGAAATTGTTTCCTTGACTGGAAAGAAGTGAGCTACTTTGGAAAGCCTGTCAATGACAACAAAGATTGCATTGTTGCCCTTCTGCGACCTTGGAAAACCAGTGATGAAGTCCATCTCTACTTTCTCCCATTTCCATTCCGGAGGCTTCAATGGCTGTAGAAGACCGGAAGGTTTCTGATGAACAGCTTTAACTCTGCGACAAACATCGCACTCTGAGACATACTTGGCACAATATCGTTTCAAACCAGGCCACCAATATTGTGTTTTCAAGTCCATGTACATCTTAGTGCTTCCAGGGTGGATAGAAAGAACAGAATCATGCGCCTCCTTGAGAACTTGCTCTCTTAAACCCGGGTAGTTCGGAACAAACATCCGGTGTTCAAAGAAGAGAGTGCCTTGGTCATCTATGTGAAAAGACTCATACTTCGGAAGCTGAATGTTGGAGATGATCTTTTTATTGTAAGGATCCCCAAGCTGAATGGAACGGACCTTTTCTTCCAAAAGAGGTCTTGCTAGAAGGTTCAGAAGATACCCTTGATCCACAATTTCAAGGTTTAGCTTGCGGAATTCCTCGCACAAGAGAGGTTGTTGTTCTTCCACCATGAGGTTGTTGACATAAGCTTTTCGGCTGAGAGCATCTGCCATGACATTAGCTTTGCCCGGGGTGTAGTTGATGGTCAAATCGAAATCATTGATTGTTTCAATCCACCTCCTCTGACGAAGGTTGATATCAGGTTGTGTGAAGATATACTTCAGACTCTTGTGATCAGAAAAGATCTCACAACGGTTGCCCAGCAAGTAATGCCTCCATACTTTCAAAGCAAAGACAACTGCTGCGAGTTCGAGGTCATGTGTAGGATAGTTGATCTCATGCGTCTTCAACTGTCGAGAGGCATAAGCAACAACTTGCCTTTCTTGCATAAGGACCGCACCCAATCCTTGCAACGAAGCATCACAGAAAATCTGGAAAGGCTTTGAAGTATCTGGAGGAACTAAGACTGGTGTGGAAGTGAGCTTCTCTTTGAGTGTTTCAAAGCTTGCTTGACATCCAGGAGTCCAAAGATATTTCTTGCCTTTCTTGAGGAGATCGGTAAGAGGCTTCGCAATCTTTGAGAAGTTTTGAACGAATCGACGACAGTAACTGGCCAAACCAAGGAAACTTCGGACTTCTTTGACATTAATGGGTGGAAGCCAGTCCATAATTGTCTTAATAGTTTCTGGGTTGACGGCGATGCCCTTGGCAGAGATGACGTGACCAAGGTAGGTGACTTGAGGCAGCTAGAATTCACACTTGGAGAACTTTGCATACAGGCGGTTCTCACGAAGCTTGTTTAGGACACACCGAAGGTGTTCTTCATGTTCTTCTTTTGACTTAGAATAGTCTAGAATGTCATCCAGATAGACCACAACAAACTTATCAAGATACTCCATGAAAACCGAGTTCATAAGCCTCGAGAAGGTGGCAGGTGCATTGGTGAGACCGAAAGACATGACCGTGTACTCATACAGGCCATAGCGGGTGGTGAAAGCTGTTTTGGGAACATCTTCCTTGCGGATTTTGATTTGATGATAACCACTTCTCAAATCAAGCTTAGAGAATACCACAGCTCCAGCTAGCTGATCGAAGAGATCATTAATCCGTGGAAGGGGATATTTATTCTTGATGGTTTTAGAATTGAGTGCCCGATAGTCAACACAAAGTCTATCAGTCTTGTCCCTCTTCTTCACAAAGATGGTTGTGCTACCCCAAGAAGAAGTACTGTGCTGAATGAAACCCAACTTCTCTTGTTCATCCAACTGACGCTTAAGTTCAGCCAACTCAGCAGGACCCATTTTATAAGGCCGCTTAGAGATAGGAGCGGTGCCAGGTTCAAGTTCAGTGACAAACTCAACCTCACGATCCGGAGGCATACCTAGCAACTCTTCAGGAAAAACATCTGGAAACTCAGAAACTACAGGAAGACTCTGAATACCTTCCATAGCATCATCATTCAGAGCCGCCAAAGAATAAAGCTGAATTGCAGGAGTCAGACTTGGAGAATAGACTATATGGCCTTTAGGAATTTTCAGAGAAACCGAACGTTCAGCACAATCAATCACAGCTGCATTTGCTGTCAACCAATCCATGCCCAAGATAACATCAATATCAGAATTGCCCAGAACAATTAAGGAAGCCGGAAAAGAAGAACCACCAATCTCAATTTGATTGCCATGGCTGATCTTAGTAGATAACAATCTTGCCCCGGGAGAAAGAACCATTAACTTTTTATTCAGCTGGTCTATAACAAGCTCATGCTCATTTGCAAGATATTAAGCATAACACACACGACTGAACAAGGAGTGTGGTATACAAACTAACAAAGAAAAATTTTCCGCAAATTTGGGCATTAAAATACCACTATATGCGCAAAACCACTTAACGAATCAAGATTAATAACTTTAATAGTTCAATATACAAAAGCAAATGACAAAAGTAGTGGTATGGTCGCGACTCCATCCCGCACTCAAATCATTACTCCGCACATGAATCGGTAAAACACATATCCCAACAACTTCTTCTTAAGATGAACCTAAAGATTGGTAACTACGGAAAAGAACACCCCAACAAGATAACATCGGATAACAAAGAGTAAGATAGATCGCATCGGTATACAACGAGTCAGAATAGATCGCGTCGGTTTACAAAGGCCTGTCGGTAGGGAATGTACCAACATTTGATAACCAAAAGGCAGATACTGATAACATTTGGATGCAACAGATAGACAAGGAATTCACACACACACACAAACACAAACACAAACACAACCTATGGTACTAAAGAACCCAGAACACGTGAATCCTAGTTTGAATTTTAGACGAGGATTAAAAATGTTACACTTCCTTACGAGAAAAGGGTGGGTGCGTGGGTAAGAAGAAAAATGGAAGCAGTCCTACTCTCACGTTTGTTTTTCCCTAGTATACATAACTACCAAAATATTTGCTAGACTGACAACGACCATTTTGGCTGAGACCCTGAAGGGCGGGATGGCTTACCAATTGTAACTACCTCGGTGAATTACGCTCTTAGTTAATGCCTGGATGAACGAAAGTGGTTAAAATAGTACGGTGGGGCCTAGGGCCACTCACGGTAGACCTTTTGGCCGTCCTAACCACTTTTAGACAACGGGACAAGAACGAGCGGCGTAATCGGCAGGCGAAGGGATCAACTACATACACAAATGAGTATGTATGCAAGCCACATACAACAGTCCTCAGAGCCATTCCATCTAAAAGAAATAGAAATATTGCAACGCCATACGGCAAGATCCAAATGTCCTAGATAGATATAATAATTTAGGATAGCTCCTCATACATCACACATCAGAGTATCAGGCGGAAGCGGAAAACAAGATTCGAGTACGGATAAGAAGCAAATTGGCATAAGATGCCCCATAAATGAACACATCCCGCCCACAGATCACACGGATCCCCGTTCCCGGAATCTCTACACCGAATGATCGTTGCCAACATCATCTGTCTCTTCCACCCAGTATCCATCTTTCGGGTACACCTGTTCATCTGAATCAAACAATTTATCATGTGAGACCCTAGGGGTACTCAGCAAGTCTTTATGCCACTAAAGGGGACACAACCTGGGGTGACGCAATTGCAACAAAAGATAATACCTAACCATTCTACAGATACTCGCTAACCTTCCGCCTAACCAATGATAGACGGAAGACCGTGAATTAAGAACAACAGTTATAACAGTATAATTAACAGATCCATCCTCCTCCTCGCTTACCAACGAGGAAGCGGACGAACAACCCCCATCATCCGTTGGCACTTTTATTAACCATTCCATGAGTGTTGCACTATTTACTAGTCAAGTACTTGGTCAATTTAAAAGCGGTACTTTAGTTATACTTGTCTATGGTCGAGAAACTGTGCTCCAAGTCGTCCATAACCGCGGACACGGCTTTCAGAAAGATTTACCCTCCAAGGGTGCACGAATAGCAACACACACTCGATCAACCTCGTAAAAACCAACTCAAAACACAATGAGGCATTCACGACAAAGCAATCACAGGATTGAGAAATATTTCAGGGAGCCACCCCATTAAGCTACCTACAACGAAGTTGGCCGGCTCCGAGACGGACCCAAGGTTTGTGTCAATGGCTGTAAACGACTAGGAACCCGAAAGTGTGACTGGGCTTGTCGATACCGCGAAAACATTCCACGCTCCAAAACAGTACAGGTGCTCCACGCACAATCTTAAATAAAGCAGTAACATGGCATAAGTACAGAATAGTAATAAAGCCCCAAACTACTTGTGGCCCCAAGAAATAAGAATGAATCAAGCTCTGGCTCAGGGGGGGTCCATAAGGCCTCCCGGATGTGGATAGTGCGAATAGTCAAGGAACAGGAATCAAGTACTCGGGGTCCTACGGGACACAAGTGAGCATGAAAAAACAAATAGCAGATATTGCTCACCGGTGCCTCTTTCATTAGTTATCCCATTACTACTCAGGTTATGTTGTTTAGGTACCTGATTATCCATCAGACACTCACATACCCTACTCATGCTTTTCTACGACTCGCATGGCTCAAACAACTCCTGTAGTAATGGCTCATGGGACCGGAACCGGCTTGGTGTGGTTTAAAAGTAAAGCCTATGCAGTACTTGGGATTCAATTTAATGCAATCGCGACTCAATGATGCAAGAATAAGATAGAGGCAAATAGGTACTGTATGTATGCAAGCATGTGGTAGTGCTTTCCTGGCAGCTCAGTTGAAGCGAGAGATGGATCTGGGTAATACTCCTGGGATTCCTGGTAATTCTCCTGCTGGGCGTCTATTCGAAGAAGAACCAAACAAACAAAGGCCAACATAAATAAAGTGCACAAGCATATGAATTAAAATGCAACAAGCAACCAAGCATGCCATGATGAATGATGCACAAATTACATGGCATTAAAGTAGCATGGCAAAGGTGAGGTGTGGATACAAGAAATAAAGCACTTTATTATTTATTAGACCAAGTTTTATTGTCATAAACAGTTCAGATTTTTAGTAACAACATGATGCATGCTTCCATTCAGAACAAGGACTGCGTAAATAGAACGGGCTTGTCGCGCTGATCGATTTACACATATTATTTGTCAAATTTGGAATTATAAAACAAAAGTTATTAAATAATTAAGGAAAAGGGCATTTTATTGTAATTTTAATCATCTCGAAAATTTAAAGTGTTCAAAATATATTTTGAAGGGCATATTAGAATTCTTCACATTTTTCTGATTCCAAAACATATATTACATGTATTATTTGGATTTGTATTTTAAAAATTATTTAAATCTGATTTGAATTTGAATTTAAATCAATTTGGAAAAGATTTAATTAAAACAGACACAGGCAAATACTTTTGTTACCCAGGCACTTCTAGCCACAGTCTCTGACTGGTGGGCCTGGTGCTGACTGGACCACGCGCGCGGAAAACACTTTTTCCACCGCGGGTCTGGCTAGCCCGCTGAGACTGCGGGGTGGGCCAACTGGCGCAGGCCCGCGTGTCAGCGGCGAGGGAGACAGGGGCTGACAGGTGGGGCTGGGGTTGGAGCGCGGGTTGCGCCCGGGAAAAGCCGAGGGGTTTTCTGCAAAAGGGCTAGCGCGGCTGACTGGTGGGGTCGCTAGGAGCGCGGGTTGCAGGAATCAAAAAGGTGGGGGGCTTTTTGCAATTCGACCACGGCCTGGTTACTGTTTCTCTTCTCCATGTTCTGACGGCAAATCGGGCGCGCGGCGCGGAGCGGGGATTCGATCCTGGGACGCGGGCGAGCGCGCTGAGGGGGCGGAGCCACTACGGCGGGCTAGGGGAGCTGGCAGATGAGGGGCTGGGGCCTAGATAGGGTGTGCGCGGCGCGGAAAGGCTTGCAGATGCCGGCGAGCGGCGCGCACTGAGGGCGCTCGATGAAACGAACGGCGGGGCTACTCGTCGACGGTGAGGCAGGGCATGTCAGTGAGGTCGAGGGACTCACCGCGGTTTGCCTGGTGTGGTCGGATAAGGGAGGAGCGCGGCGGTTCGGCGATGACGCAGACGCTCCGGGGGGCTAGGGTTTCGGAGGACGGCGAGGACCTGGCGGTGCTGGGACTCCCTCCTTCACGCTGACGGGTACGGGGTGAAGCAGAGGGACGTCCACGAACTCCCAGGCCACCTCCAGGTCGCTTTGACCGGCTGGATCGTCGGAGGCGAGTGGGTGCTGGCGGCGACCGGCGTCAGGTGCTGGTGGTCGGAGAGGAAGAAGGAGAAGACGGGGGCGGCTCAGGCCAGATCTGGGCGAGGCCAGAGAGACGTGGGGAGGGAGGAAAAGAAGGGAGAGAGGGAGGAGGGCAGCTGGGGCACGGCAGAGATAAAGGTGGCCTCGGTGCCACCTTTCTCTCCTTCCTCCTCGAGCACGTGCTCGGCCGGGCCGGGCTGGACCTGGGGCTGCAGGGGAGGCTGCAAGTGGGGCCGAGGACGGGAGAGACCAGGGTGGGGCTAGCCTGGCGGTAGAGAAAGTAAGATAGAAGAGGGAGGCTAGCTCGGGCTAGGGTTAGATGGAGCTCGGGTTAGGGTAGGGGCTAGGGTTAGGGTGGCTGGGTGTGGGCCAGGGAGAGGGTGGCCAGGTGGTCAAGCTAGTGAGAGAGAGAGGGGGGTTTTGAGTTAGGGTTTAGTGTAATTTAGGTGTAAAGGAATTATAAAGAGAAAACTAGGTTTGAATTTTATTAGTGGTTTATATTTTGATTTAGTTTATGAGGCCAAACCAAGAAGAAGAAAAGGAAGCTTGATCTTGCTTGAGATAAGGTGGAGGAGAAACTAGAGAAAGAGGAAGAAAAGAAAAAGGTGGAAGGTTCACATATGGAGCATGCATGGAGAATAAAAATAAGAGGGAAAAAATGAGATGGTTGAGATTATGAGGATGGTGCAATGGTGGTAGATGGCCTCCCAAGATAGTTTCTACTAAACCAAAAGAAAAACCAAAGGATAGAAAGGTAGTGAAGACTTGTGCATGGCCCATGCAAAAATAATAATGCCATTATTTATTTGTGAAAGCAATATTAATATTATGGCATTACTCTATGCATATCCAAGAAGTGGATATAAAACCAAGCACAAGAATTTAGAGGATTTAATCCATCCCAAACTACATGAGCTAGAATTAAATAGCAAAAGAAAGAGAAACAAGCTCATGGTTAATGGGATGGTGGGATTATAAAGTGGTGGAAAAGAAAGGTGATGGAAATGAAATAAAATATATGCCCCCAACTCAACTTGGGCATAGAACAATATATCAATAGCCAAATACAATATCAAGAGGCAAATACAATTAATAATGCATGGGAGAGAAGAACCAAAAGAAAAAGGGTTTTATATGATGCTCAAATGCAAGGTGGCATGATGACATGAGCATGATATAATTATGATGCAATAATAATATGTAATAAGTAGCCAATATCTTACTAGGACAAGTAGCATTACAATTGTTAGACAATTGGGGTGCTACAATAGATCTTGGTGTGTAGTTCACACCGTAGGAATTTTTTTGTTTTCTATGTTGCAGACCCAACTGATAGCACTTACTGTGACTATAAAGCTATCATCAATCCTTATGTACTAACTTGGGGGTATCAAGGAGAACTCATAAAGCCATGTCTATGCCACGGGAGAGATCCCTTAATAGCGCAGTAACTCGATTGATGTCAATTGCTGTCTATTGTGGTTATGAGGATGATGTGTGCAGTGGTTGCTGGCAAATCGTCCATATATGGAGCTCCTCCCATGTAATACACATTATGAGAATATTCGTTATAATAATCTTGATTGCTTAGTCTAAATTGCAAGTGGTGTATCCACTATTCCTCGAGAACGCCTTTTTCCCTATTATAGTTCCAAAGTTCTATTACACACGCGATTCTTACTTTTACATTAAGTTTTGCCTTACTTTAAATTACCTTGTTCAACCAAAAACCCCAAAACAACTCTACTTATCTTGGATCTTAAAGTTATTTCTTAAGTACTTCATTTGGTTATAGTTAAAAGCATTTTAGTATTTTGCCTACTGCTCCCTATGGGATCGATATCTTTATTTCGAAACTAGCTACAAACAATATGTGCACTTACAGTCATCTGCCGGCTCTAGGGAGGCCTGGCTGGTTGGCCTCAAGACAATGAGCCGTAGCCGGATGGAACACTCCATCCGGTCTGCCTTTAAGATTCCCAGGCTGACCCATTTAGCCGATTAGCCAGAAGAGTCGGCCGGGTGGCCACCTCTACCCGGCTACCTCGGATCCGTTGGCCAAAGTACGGTGATGTAGCATCCCAATTGTCTAACAATTGTAATGCTACTTGTCCTAGTAAGATATTGGCTACTTCTTATATATTATTATTGCATCATAATTATATCATGCTCATGTCATCATGCCACCTTGCATTTGAGCATCATATAAAACCCTTTTTCTTTTGGCTCTTCTCTCACATGCATTATTAATTGTATTTGCCTCTTGATATTGTATGTGGCTATTGATATATTGTTCAATGCCCAAGTTGAATTGGGGGCATATCTTTTATTTCAATTCCACCACCTTTCTCTTCCATCACTTTATAATTCCACCATCCTACTAGATCATGAGCTTGTTTGTTTTTATTTGGGGTTTTATTTGGCTCATGGGCAATGGGGTGGATCTAGTCCCTTAGTTCTTTTGCATGGTTTTATTCCACTTCTTGGAAATGTATAAGATTGATGCCATCATATTATTTTTGTCTTCACAAAATAAATAATGGCATTATTATTTTGCATGGGCCATGCACAATTCTTCACCACCTTTCTCTTCTTTGGTTTTTCTTTGGGTTTAGTGGATCCTATCTTGGAAACCATCTCCTACCACTCCACCTCCCTTAGTCACAACCATATCATCTTCTTTTAGTATTATTTCACCATGCATGGACCATATGAGGCTTACCCCATAATTCTTTTCTTTGTCTTTCTCTTAGAATTCTTTTCACCTCCACCTCATGATCATTCTAGCCTCCACCATGCTCCACTTGGGATGGTCTTATCCACATTCTTTTCTTTTCTTTTATTTTATTATTTTTCTACATATATGATCATATGGGAACCTCTCCATCTAATTCTTTTCTTCCTCTTTCTTTCTTTCTTTCTTTCTTGTCTCTCTTCCACATTAGATCATGCAAGCTCAAGCCCCATGGATCTTCTTGTTTTGGCCTCATAATCAAAAATTAAAATCTAAAACCTAATAAAACCTAACCTAGCTAGTTCTCTCTCTCTCTAATTTTCTACTAAACCATCTAACCCTAGACCCTCTCTCTCTCTCTCTCTAGCTTGGCCTCCATGCCAAGTCCCTCTCTCTACCTGGCCCCACCCTAGCTAGCCCCTCCTCTCTCTAAGCTAGCCTAACCCAAACCCTAACCCTAGCTAAACCTAACCCGAGGCCACCATCTAACCAAACCCGAGCGATTCCCTCCCTCTCTTCTCTCTTCCTCGTGCCAGCCCCACCCTGCAGCCTCACTGCCTCGCCCTGGACCAGCCCCAGCCAGCCCAGCCGGCCGAGCACGTGCTCGAGGAGGAGGAAAAAGGTGGCACGAGGCCACCTTTATCTTGCCGTGCCCCAGCTGCCTCCTTCCCCTCTCCCTCCTTTTCCCCTCTCGCACGCCTCCTATGGCCTCCCCAGATCCACCCCGAGACGCCCCTTCTTCCCCTCCTTCCTCTCCGGCCACCAGCAGCCGACGCCGGTCGCCGCCAGCAACCACCCCGCCCCGACAAACCAGCCGTGCAGCGCGACCGTGAAGTGGCGGAGAAGACCAAGCACGGCCCCCTGCGACGCCCCGTGCACGCGGACGTGGACGAGAAGCTCCACCGCGTCGCCAGTACCTCGCCGTCCCCGAAACCCTAGCCCGCCGGTGCGTCTGCGTCCTCGCCGATCCGCCGCTCCTCGCTCCGACCCGACCACACCAGCGAACCCGCGGTGAGCCTCCCTCTCTCCCTGACATGCTACGCCTCACCGTCGACGTCTAGCGCTGGCGAACGTTTCGTCGAACAGCCGCCGCGCGCCAGAGCTCGCCGCTGTCTGCCAGGTTCCCGTGCTGCTTAGAGCCTACCTAGCACCCGAACCCCCTCCTAACAGCTCCCTAGCACCACCGCACTGGTTCCGTCCCTCCGCGCGCACTCCCGCGACCCGGGTTCTGTGAGATCCAGGCACATGGCTTAATAGGATTGATAGGATACCCATATCAACAAGTTGCAACTTCTTTTCCGGAAGCTCATTCGAAAAGAACTCTAAGGTTAAGCGTGCTTGGCCTAGAGCAATTCTAGAATGGGTGACCGACCGGGAAGTGGGTAACCGGGTGCACACGAGTGAGGACAAAGTGCGCAGAAAAGATTAGTGTTGGTCTGTGGGGCCAGTCTAGATATCCTATTAAGCTGCCAGGAGTGACACCCCCCGGGCCCAGGAGTGGACGGGGTGTTACAAGTGGTATCAGAGCCGACCCTTGCGATTACACGGGTGTGTGCGGGTCAGTGGAGGAACATGTGGAGCATGGCGTGTGTGACCCGGAGTGGACACGGCATGGCACATGTGCCGGCACTGGACGCACAGGCGCGTGCCAAGAGGGAACGTTCCTGGGGTGTGCTGGATCGATGAGGGCATCGATCTTCTAAAGGGTGGGTGTATGTGAGATCCAGGCACATGGCTTAATAGGATTGATAGGATACCCATATCAACAAGTTGCAACTTCTTTTCTGGAAGCTCATTCGAAAAGAACTCTAAGGTTAAGCGTGCTTGGCCAAGAGCAATTCTAGAATGGGTGACCGACCGGGAAGTGGGTAACCGGGTGCACACGAGTGAGGACAAAGTGCGCAGAAAAGACTAGTGTTGGTCTATGGGGCCAGTCTAGATATCCTATTAAGCTGCCAGGAGTGACACCCCCCGGGCCCAGGAGTGGACGGGCTGTTACAGGTTCGAGTCCTCGCTCGCACCGCGCGCCGCGTTTCCTCGCCAGACGGAGGAAAACGATAAACAGTACCGGGGTCGTGGGCATCTTGCAAAAATCCCCCCACCTTTTTAATTCTCGCAACCCGTGCTCCTAGTGCCCCACCGGTCAGTCGCCCAGGTCACCTTGCAGAAAAACCCCTCGGCTTTTCCGGCCGCAACCCGCGCTCCAGTCCCCAGCCCCACCTGTCAGCCCCTGTCTCGCTCTCCGCTGACACGCGGGCCTGCGCCAGTTGGCCCACCCCGCAGCCTCAGTGGCTAGGCGAGCCCGCGGTGACAAAAGATTTTACTGCGCGTGTTGCCCAGTCAGCACCAGGCCCACCCGTCAGTGACCGTGGCTAGAATTGCCTGGGTATAAAAAGTAATTCCCGGAGTCTGTTTTTATTCAAATATTTTTCAAATTAATTTAAATTCAAATTCTTTTCAGATTCAAATAATTTTTAAAACACAAATCCAAATAATACAAATAATATATGTTTTGGAATCAAGAAAATGAGAGGAATTCAAATATTCCCTTCAAAATATATTTTGCACACTTTAAATTTCGAGTTGATTAAAATTACAAGAAAATGCCCTTTTACTTGATTAATTAATAACTTTTGTTTTATAATTCCAAATTTGGCAAATAAGATGTCTAAATCGATCAGCGCGACGAGCCCGTTCTATTTATGCAGTCCTTGTTCTGAATTGAAGCATGCATCATGTCAACATTTAAATTCTGAACTGTTTATGACAATAAAACTTGGGCAAATAAATATTAAAGTGCTTTATTTCTTGTATCCACACCTCACCTTTGCCATGCTACTTTAATGCCATGTAAATTGTGCATCATTCATCGTGGCATGCTTGGTTGCTTGTTGCATTTCAATTTATATGCTTGCGCACTTTATTTATGTTGGCCCTTGTTTGTTTGGTTCTTCTTCGAATAGACGCCCAGCAGGAGGTTTACCAGGAATCATAGGAGTATTACCCAGATCCATCTCTCGCTTCAACTGAGCTGCCAGGCAAGCACTACCACATGCTTGCATACATACAGTACCTATTGCCTCTATCTTATTCTTGCATCATTGAGTCGCGATTGCATTAAATTGAATCCCAAGTACTGCATAGCCTTTACTTTTAAACCACATTAAGCCTGTTCCGGTCCCATGAGCCATTACTACAGGAGTTGTTTGAGCCATGCGAGTCGTAGAAAAGCACGAGTAGGGTATGTGAGTGTCTGATGGATAATGAGGTACCTAAACAACATAACCTGAGTAGTAATGGGATAACTAATGAAAGAGGCACCGGTGAGCAATATCTGCTATTTGGTTTTTCATGCTCACTTGTGTCCCGTAGGACCCCAAGTACTTGATTCCTGTTCCTTGACTATTCGCACTATCCACATCCGGGAGGCCTTATGGACCCCCCTGAGCCAGAGCTTGATTCATTCTTATTTCTTGGGGCCACAAGTAGTTTGGGGCTTTATTACTATTCTGTACTTATGCCATGTTACTGCTTTATCTAAGATTGTGCGTGGAGCACCTGTACTGTTTTGGATCGTGGAATGTTTTCGCGGTATTGACAAGCCCAGTCACAATTTCGGGTTCCCAGTCGTTTACAGCCATTGACACAAACCTTGGGTCCGTCTCGGAGCCGGCCAACTTCGTCGCGGGTAGCTTAATGGGGTGGCCCCCTGAAATATCTCTGAATCCTGTGATTGCTTTGTCGTGAATGCCTCGTTGGGTTTTGATTTGGTTTTTCCGAGGTTGATCGAGTGTGTGTTGCTATCCGTGCACCCCTACAGGGTAAATCTTTCTGAAAGCCATGTCCGCGGTTATGGACGACTTGGAGCACAGTTTCTCGATCATAGACAAGTATAACTAAAGTACCACTTTTAAATTGACTAAGTACTTGACTAGTAAATAGTGCAATACTCATGGAATGGTTAATAAAACTGCCAACGGATGATGGGGTTGTTCGTCCGCTTCCTCGTTGGTAAGCGAGGAGGAGGATGGATCTGTTAATTATACTGTTATAACTGTTGTTCTTAATTCACGGACTTCCGTCTATCATTGGTTAGGCGGAAGGTTAGCGAGTCTCTATAGAATTGTTAGGTATTATCTTTTGCTGCAATTGCGTCACCCCAGGTTGTGTCTCCTTTAGTGGCATTAAGACTTGCTGAGTACCCCTAGGGTCTCACACGATAAATTGTTTGATTCAGATGAACAGGTGTACCCGCAAGATGGATACTGGGTGGAAGAGACAGATGATGTTGACAACGATCATTCGGTGTAGAGATTCCGGGAACGGGGATCCGTGTGATCTGTGGGCGGGATGTGTTTATTTATGGGGCATCCTATGCCAATTTGCTTCTTATCCGTACTCGGATCTTGTTTTCCGCTTCCGCCTGATACTCTGATGTGTGATATCTGAGGAGCTATCCTAAATTATTATATCTATAGGATGTTTGGATCTTGCCGTATGGCGTTGCACTATTTCTATTTCTTTTAGATGGAATGGCTCTGATGTACTGTTGTATGTGGCTTGTATACATACTCACTTGTGTATGTAGTTGATCCCTTCGCCTGCCGATTACGCCGCTCGTTCTTGTCCCGTTGTCTGAAAGTGGTTAGGATGGCTGAAAGGTCTACCGTGAGTAGCCCTGGGCCCCACCGTACTATTTTAACCACTTTCGTTCATCCAGGCATTAACTAAGAGCGTAATTCACCGAGGTAGTTACAGGTGAGGGTGACGATCCTTGCTGAGCGCACCTCTGACCGGACATGCTGGCGCGCGGCCCTATCGGCGCTACAAGACAACTGCGCCAAAGCGCTAAGGCTGGAAGCTAACGTGTAAAGCTTTGGCTGACGAGTAAAGCGCCGGATGATGAGTAAAGCTCCAGATGACGAGTAAAGCGGCACCGTTGGGACACTATGGCGTTGTCCCCCTGTAATGGCGGCTTGACCGGGGTCCTAGCCCACCGGGTAGGCCCATCCATCTGGCCCGCTCTGCAGACCGAAATCCAAACAATAAACCCTAGAGCCCACATTGTAACCTACCTCTCCCAACCAATATATAAGGGAGGGTAGTGCTAGTGTTGTAGGTAAGTTCTCTAGATTCAACAAGTTCAGTAGTTCATCTTCTTTTTCTAGCTCGAGGTAGCAGTTAGGGAAACAACTCAAGGAGCACCTGTACTGAGCATTCGCTCCCTAGATAGTATATTTTTTTAGGAGTAGGAGTGTTACCTCGACAAGAGGGCTCCGAACCTGGGTACATCGCTATGTTTGCAGTATATGTGCCCAACCCATTGCGAGTAGCCACCGATAGCATCCCTTATGGCACTACCGTGTTCCACACCACGACATGTTGGCAACATAGGGCCTTTTGTGCCTTTAAAAAAATTAGACCAGCCATTGGTGCTTCATGGATTGAAAGTGGCGTCTACCGCCCCAGCGGTAAACCACTTACTCTTTGCAGATGACAGCCTGCTGTTCTTCCAAGCAAGTAAGGAGGAAGCTATGGATATCAAGAGCATTCTGACCAACTATTGTAATGCATCAGGTTAGCGGATTAATATGGGCAAGTCCTCTATTTTCTTTAGTAAAGGGTGTCTAGTTGTGATTAAAGGAGAGATCAAGGATGAACTGGAGGTTCAACGTGAGACCCTGAATGAGAAGTGCCTTAGGATGCCATCTGATGTTGGCAGATCCAAAGGTGGGGTTTTAAGTACCTGCGAGACAGAGTGTGGAAGAATGTTTTGGGATGGCTAGAGCAATTATTATCAGTAGGGGGAAGAGATTCTCATTAAAGTTGTTGCTCAGGCTGTTCCAACATTTTCTATGTCCTGTTTTAAGCTACCAAGAGGGATATGTGAACATATAAATTCTCTTCTTCGTAAGTTTTGGTGGGGTAGCAAGGAAGTGCAGCGGAGAACAGCTTGGGTTTCATGGGATAAAATGACCCAACCAAAGTCTGTTGGGGGTTTGGGTTTCAGAGATATTAAACTCTTCAATATTGCATTGCTTGCTAGGCAAGCATGGATGATACTTCAGATACCAGACTCCCTAAGTTCGGTTGCTGAAGGCAGTATATTTTCCCAATGGTTATATTCTCTCGGACGAATTAGGCTCCCACCCTTCACAGTTTTGGAGGTTGATCCTAGAAGGGAGAGATGCGCTAAATGTTGGCCTGATCCGAAGAATAGGGTATGGTCGGTCTACGGAGGCATGGAACCATAATCGACTACCTAGAAACAAAAGGTTGAGACCAGTTGCCGCACTCAAGGAAGGTGCTCCTTTAAGGGTGAGTAATTATATTTATCCACTCTCGTCCACATGGAGAAAAGAAAGGCTGGATACATTTTTCCCCCGATGGATGTGGAAGTTATTATAAATATTCCTCTACCGACCTGACCACAAAAGGACTTATGGTCCTAGCACTGGGAACATACAAGAATTTTCTCTGTTGGGTCATGCTACCGTGCATTGGTGATGACCACGAGGACACGCGAGGACTGGTTCGATGGGCGGCCCAATTCATCTTCATTAGCTGAAGAAGGGAAGGATTGGAAGAAGTTATGGAAGGTTTTGGTACCGTCAAAGATTCGTATTTTCCTTTGGCGGCTTGCAATGCAATCACTACCTACGGGAGACCTACGCCACCATCAGAACATGGCGCCAACGCCGACATGCACTATCTGCGGGCAAGCGGACTCCTAGCGTCACTCATTGATCGAGTGTAACCTTCGAGGTGTGTCTGGGCTCTAGCGGATGTGGACATCACTAAACACATGTCCATCTCTACAAAACCTAAGGCGAGAGAGTGGATCTTTGCAATGATCAACTCAATGAAGGAGGACGATCTATGCATAATGTTTATGACCCTTTGGGCGATCTAGCATGAAAAACGAAAGGCGATGCATGAAGATATCTTTCAGAGTCCTATGGCGACTATTTCCTTTGTGAATCCCTTCCTGACAGACTTGTATGTGAGCAAGGAGCATGTCCAAGTTCAGAGGGGCAGAAGGCTAGACAGGGCACGCGCAGCCAGGTGGATTGCTCCGCCGGTGGGACACGCAAAGATTAACATGGATGCAACACTTGCCAAGTCAGCACCGAAAGACGCAGTTGGAACTGCGGTTCAATCTACGGAAGGCGCGTACCTAGGGGTTTCGGCTGTGGTGTTTGATGGTATTACGCATCCAGGCAGTCTCGAGGCATTAGCTTTGTATGTGGCGGATGATCTTCTGCTCGGAGCAGTCTGGGTGGTATCGAATTGTTTATAAGTTGTTAATAGCAACCATGCTGATAATCGTGGCACCTTTAACAGCATCCTACTCGAGATCAAGGAGAGGGCGGTGCAAAGGGGAGGTACCTCGTTCTGCCATGAACTGAGGGAGTCGAACGGTGAGGCTCATAGTTTGGAGAGATATGTCTTGGTTACCTGCGGGCAGATACCTATGGTTAGTAGAACCACCGGCTAGTCTCAACATACATGTAAATCTTAACATTTTTTTTATAATAAAGGTGTGTGTTTGCTTTAAAAAAAAATGTCTACCAACTCGAGCGCTTGAAGCGAGAGATAGGGGACCCCACTCGAGCGAGAGTATCTACCCACTTGAAGCGAGAGATAGGGGACCCCACTCGAGCGCAGCCAATACAGCGCAGCCCCTGTCATCCCTCACCTACCGTCTGTGGCCGTATCTACCCATCCGCTCTTCTCCTCGACTTCCTCGGCTCCGGCTACCGGCGGCGGGCGTCTCAGGTGACCGATCTCTCCCCCTCCTCCTGCTCCGTAAAATCCACAGGTAGATGAGGATGGTCCGATGATTCTCGTGTACGAGATGCGTTCCACGATTTGAGTTTGACCATGGATTTCGAAGAAACGGTCGTATACCCATCTTCCCTTCCCCTCTTACTCCTGTACACATTCGCCTTCTCCTTAGCCTGGACCGAGTTGGATCGAAGCAGAGGAGAGGGTGCACGAGAGACCCGGAACGGCGACGACGACTCCTGCGGAGTGCCACCACTGGGCACTGGCGACCTCAAGGGCGCTCCTTCCCTTCTCGCTCTCGTCGAGGTTCCAATTTCCCCTAATCATCAGCCCGTAGCCAAGATTTCTCGGCCCTCCACCTCCACCGGGCGATAATTGTGTCATATGTTCATATGCCCCGAGTGATTATTTTAACAGATGGAGACTTTGAAGGTAGTAAATATTTGGGAATTAGAGGCGATAATTTGACTTTTGTTTATGTTTGCTGAATTGGGTGTAGCCCTGTTCATTATTTGTTCTGTTTAAAAAGTATCCATGTTGTGGGTAGTGTGTACTCTGAATTGATAAGGATGGTATGCTGCTATGTTTGTCCAATGCTCTCACAGAAGGAATTCTTGCGTTGAGAAGACGGAATTCCGAAATGACATTCACAGCATATTGCATGATGAATGGTGTTCAATGCTTTGGCAATTGTTCTTCAGTTTGGAAAACTGCTGTGTACTCAAATTTGAATGGTGTGACACCAGCTGCTTTTATCTATTTCTGTGCCTGAGATTCATAATCTGTGAATTTTTCTATTCTGGTGAGTGCTGTATATCATTGTATGGCTTAAACATTCATAATATGATATACAAATTCACATGTTTTGTAGATAGAGGCATTTTGTGTCATACAGTAGATGATGCCCAAGGATAGTAAGGAGAATTTCAATTGTTTCTTCTCAATTTTGAATTTGGCAAACAAACTGTTCCTCATCTGGCTGCAGCTCTAACTTGGGAGCAGCTCAACACATAAGTAGCAGTGCCAAACGGGCCTTATATTTCTTTTTTCCCTGCGAGTTCACGGACTCGTACATAGCCTTTGTACTATCAGCTTTATCTTATAGTCTGACGCGTATCACAATAATAAGATCTAACTATGTGAAGAGGTTATTGCTGATGCAAATTGTTGATGCAGATTATCATCTGTTTGCTATCAGGTTTTTCTGAGTTCTTGTATGCTGACAAATGGGACTGGTGTTGTACAGTATTGCATGAACTTGATTCCTTCGTAAATTATACCAATGATATCCAAATTACTGGGCAAGCGTTTTTTTATCTTTGTTTTACTAGTTCTGCTATGCCGATTAGGCTGGAGTTACAGTTTTGCTTTTTCATTTTCTGCTTGTAGGGGCACAGGACAGCAAATTAAGTGGGTGAAAACAGGTCTTGCAAAAGAACAGCAGAGTGTGTGCTGGTTTCAATGGCTTCTTCAAAGCTTCAAGCTTTCTGGAACCATCCTGCTGGCCCCAAAACCAGTTAGTGACATTCATATTTCCCTTAAGTTTCCAGTTGTTATTCCTGTTTTGGTTGTCAATCGTCACCTTTGTTTTGAAAGGAGGGTAGCCAACCCAGTCTCATATACAGTAACAGAACATTAGCAACCAAGTTGTATCCAACATCAGGACTAGGAGAAATCAACTCTTCTGAGAATGGTTGTATTTGATCAATTTCGATTTGTGGTCTCACTAGCGAAGGTACCATGCCAGATATTTGTAGCAAGTTTAACACAGTGACATAGGATTCCTGTTTTGAAATTGTCCCTCACAAAGTGCAATAGTGAGTGGGCACTCCCTGCCATACCAAGTCATCTCTCATACAGGTTCAAACAAACCTAGTGAGTGGCACCCAAAGAGTACATGGTCGATGTCCTTTAGCTCTTTATAGATCTAAAAACTCATCCTCTTTCCAGTTGTACCTTTTCAATATTTTTCTCCTATTTGAATTTTCTTCTGGTAAACTTAGTATAAGGAAATCTTGTCATTTTAATGGACTATTTGCTTATAAAGATCTTATGTTCTTGTAATAATAAGTTAGGTGTACTGGTAAATGCTGCTGTTTTTCCCAAGACACCGAAGAGACTACATCTTCTCCTTGGAGAGTTGGATGATCTCCTTTTTCATAGCTCCTATTAACTTTTTGCATGGTCTTAACATACTTGAGCTCCATTCTTGGCTATTTGATACTGAACTTAGCATTACTAGTTTGTACCGTGGAAAAATGTGTTCTTGGTCAGTATTGTGACTCATGGTCCAATTTGAATGGCCCAAAATGTGTGGTTCTTTTGCACTGTAATGTGATGGGTATCTATTGTATGGTGCATTTAGTAAGTTATCACATTAGAAGACTTGAGACAATGTACCTTCATTGCAGTTCATTTTTGGGCTCCAACTTTTAAATGGGGTATCAGCATTGCAAACATTGCTGACTTCGCCAAGCCACCTGAAAAGATCTCGTACCCTCAACAAGTTGGTATGTCCATGTCCGTCAGGCATTTCTGCTCCTGTGTTTCAGAAAACATGCTCATTTATGTACCATTCATTGTTGTGTACTGCTGACATGCTAATTCTGTTGTATGGTCTGCAGCTGTTACTGCCACCGGAATCATCTGGTCTCGATACAGCATGGTCATTACACCGGTAAGCCACCGATACTTGTCTAACACGTACCCTCAGTTTAACTGTTATGCACTGAACTTATAGTGTGACGTGGATTATATTTTATCAGAAATGTACATTTTAAATTATAACCTTTGTGATGCAAAGATATTGGTTTAGCTGCATTTATCTTCATATATTATACCTTTCTAACTACATAGACTGGCTATTGATGTTCTGTGCTTCGTGAATAAATTCATAATATTCCTGTGTCTTCTCCTTCCATATTTTGAATACCCTTTAACTAAACCTCAGTTAAAAACAATCAGTTCCTTGTTATTAACTACCATGCTGCTTTCTTATTTTCCTTACTCTGAAAGTGTTCCTGAATTGCCGATGAGCTGCACTGAGATATATTGGATCTTAATTCTGCATCTCCTGTTTTTCTGTTGAAAGAGGTTTATTCCCCTTGAGAACACCCCATGATCTTATTCAGTGTTACCATTGTAACATTGCTCATATCATTCTTTGCAATGATGTAAATGTTTCAGAAAAACTGGAACCTTTTCGCTGTTAACGTTGCAATGGCCGGTACAGGCTTGTACCAGCTTTCCCGTAAAATAAGGTTTGCTACGAAGCTAAACTATGCTCTCCCATTTATTGCTTGATTTCTCAGAAGAGTAAGATAACATGTTCTGTGTTGATCTCCTTTGCAGCCAAGATTACTTTTCAGATGAGAAGGAAGCTGCTGCATCACTGGAAGGATAGTGAGGACTGGACTAAACGACTGAAAACCCTGCTGCATTGGAATCAGTCTCAAATTCATCCTGTGCTGCAGAGATATGTCGTTTTATCCGAGACAGGAACACGTTGTTTCTTTCCATGACAACTTTTTTTTTGTTTCACTCAATTGCAACCGTGAGCAGAGCAGTGTGAATTTTTTTCACAAACATGCAAATAATAGTTGATGCATTGTGTCCTAAAAGGCATGCAAATACACCAGCCGATCCCTTCTGTTATGTCTCACTGTTCTGTTCAGTCAGTTCAGATGTAGGAGATCTTGCCTAGCTTCGATGTTTTCAAGTTCGTCGGGCAGGGCACTGATGTGCTCGGCCAATGACGCACCAGTTTTTTGGTGCCGTGGGTGTCGCCGCTCTGGAGACTTACATTACGTCAAGCACTCGAGCAGCCATGGGCAGATGGTGGTGTGTGGTTGGTTTGTTACGGTATTTGAAACGGTGGCGTGCGTGGGTTTTGGTTTTTACGGTAGTATTTGAATTGGCAGATGGAGATAATTTGCTCCAACTGATAGACACGCAGTTCGAGAATGGCTCCAAACTGATAGATATGTAGCGAAAATAAAATAATACCTCACAGGAACGATAGATATGTAGCGAACAAGGATTGACGTGAAAGTTTCACTATGACTACTATTTAATACATCTAGAGTTGTACAACATATTTCGCCATGTTGTCAACAGGCAACAAACAACCACAAGAGGCAAGGTTATATCAAACTAGGGATATTACAACTTTTATCATATTGGGTAGTCACCAAACTGATCTAAAACCAAAGATCCAAACTGTTTTATCATATTCGGTAATCACGAAACTGATCTAAAACCAAAGATCCAAACTGTCTCGAACTTGTAGACAATCAGATATATAAGGGGATATTCACTTCGGCTCGTGGGTGCAAATGCACCCATTGTGAGAAAACACTTTTTGAAATGTTAAAAAATTCAAATAAAAAATTTCGTATATACATTCAAACATTTTATGTTGGTTCACAAGTTTTCGGCAGGAAAGAACATTTTATGTGTCGCGTATAAAAAAGACAAAATATGTCACAGGAATACGACTATTCACGTGACATTTTTTGTCTTTTTTATACACAACACATAAAATGTTCTTTCATCCCCAAAACTTGTGAACTAACATAAAATATTCGAATGTATATGTAGGAATTTTTTTCGAATTTTTTGACATTTCAAAATATGTTTTCTCATAATGGGTGCATTTGCACCTATGAGCCGAATTGCCACCTCCATATATAAGTTCCAAACATCTTCACAAAGTTTCATCCCAATCAGGCAACGTTTGCCCATCCAACTATTCCTCTGTCAAAACTGCTTTGTGCTGTGCTAGTTCGTACCGACAAAACCACTTCCAAATCTGATGTTTCAGTAACCTAAACCACAAACCACCTAACCAGATCAAAGTATCCAAAGTAAGGAACAATGTCACCAAAATCCAAGCACGATTAATACTGCAATCACCAACTTCAAGACAGACCGGCCAGAAATCAGAAATCTTCACGTAAATCACCTCTCCTTTCTCACTTCTCACTAGGTTGTGGTTCTTCTGTGTTATCTCTCGCTCTCACAATGGCTTCAATTGCTCACACTCATAGCTACCAAGCGTGGCTAGGGCTTTTTCTCTACTTTCTCAAGGAGCCCCTCGGCCGTTCGATGCAAACCTCGATCAAACAGTTCACCGTCCAACAACCATTATGTCATCTCACTTGCTCCATGTGGAGGGATATTGACCGAACAGTCATTATGTGATTTCACTTGCTCAGTGGCATCTTATTCTTGCGTTTCATATATCACATTTATTCCTTGGGTCCTCTTATTATTGTGTAATGGGAGACATTGTGCATGTATGCAGTTCCATGATCTATCTAGGAAGTTTCTTTCTTTTATTCCTTTTTTCCCAACAAATCTAATCCTAGTACATACGATGGTGTGACCCGGTTGCCGTTACGCGTTGGGGAGATCGGAGGTTCAATTCGCCCATCTGTCAGCGTGAGGTTCAGCAATCATTTTAACAGATTGTAACCGACTACTTGAGTTCAAATTTGCAAAGAACAAACAATAGCAATAACCTCTAGTTCCATTAGTGAGACAACCAAAAGCTAGACCCACTCAACTATGATCTCCCCTCGTTCTGAACCCCGAGGAAGAAACTCATAGCACACACATTTATATTCTAAAGTTGTACAATCATGTCGCGGTTGTCTAGTCCGGTCTCCATGTGGTCCTTAACCATGGACTATCCGAATTAGATTCTACCCTCAATGGGTGTGCAAATCTACACACGGATGTCTCCTACCGGACTAACATTACATACTTCACATGGTATGCCAAGCATAGGGTCACCTTCACCTCATTGTCTACCTATTCCATGAGTGACCAAAGGGTGTTGCATAATCCTAAGCAGATAGTTCTCCGACACAGTCCCGATGGTGTGTACAAAAGACAAATTATCGATCTTCCTAGCATACTATCCTCTGCCACACTCCTGCATCGCTATGATGTCGCAGACAGGGGCGAAGCCAGAAAAAAGTATGAGGGGGACAATGGAGGGAAGCTAGAGGAAAAAAAATGTTTGGGTGGGCTAAAATGTTAACATACATAATTTTTAGCCTAAAAAATAAGGGATCTACACCAAAATTTTCCATGTTGGAGGCCCCCGGCCCTGCTGGTCCCTGTCTTCGCCATTGGTTGCAGAAGCACCTCGCCTCGGCTTACTGCAACACCCCAAGTGTGTCGCGCCCACCACCAGCTAGATCCAGACGAGAAAGGTCTGGTTATGTCGCGAGTGGTCACCGTGAAAGGCTATCTACGAGATATCGTGGTGCTCTCAACCCTAATGCCATGCACTAGACGACATGCCCCCATCGAGTGAGGGGATCATCCGGCATTACCGAGGTGAATGAGGATAGAGGAGACCGGATCAATGCTTAGGGTTTCAGCTTAGCCTTCCCCTCGGAACGATGCGATGGACAACTTTGTGCATAACATTGTTCTAATAGACCAACGTCTTTGTGTTATTATGAGCTCAGATATTGCAGATTCCTTATCCTTTTAATGTTTTGAACTTTATCCCTCTATTTTGTCAAATATTTGCAGCCACACTTTTTCCTTATTAACCAGCCCTTCGTGGGGATAACGGAAACACGGAAAAAAAATCACCTTATATCTATTTCGCATAACCGTCATTGTACTTCACAATTAGCCAATGTTGTATTCCTCTCCTCGTTGTCTGTATTGCGGCGAGGAGTTGCCCTCTATATTTCCGACATCTGATTTCCCAACGAGAGGAGATGGATGCACATGTAGTGGGGACTAGGGATACATCAGCAATACACGGAGAAGGAAAGCAACATGAGGATGAAGCAAGAGGAGATAAAGTTTAGCGCGGCATGTAGAGAAGAATGCCTAGAAGAAAACATAACACCTCAAATGCTATAATTTTGTATGTTGTCATGTTGCAACACACGTTTATTGTTTAGCTAGTTGTTCCAATAATAGACCCACATGTTTGTGTTATTGTTGATACCATTTTCCAATTAATCCTACTTGTGGCACCCTAAAATGGATGACTCGATAACACATCGAGAATGAAATATACATGTATTTATTTCAGGATTATACGTCATGCGAATATTCATTGCTCTCGCTGACGCGAGCTTTCCACTTACGCGATCTACTCTCAGTGTATGTAGTCACGAGGTGTGAACTTCCTGCTGATACGAGGTACGAGATCCGTACGTGTTGACTCGACCTATACCGTCGTCTGTGCGGTCTTCCCGTCAATGCGATCTTATGGCTCGGTGATTTGTCCCGAATCTTATAAGCTGTGGAATCCCGTAGCGCCGGAGTCCACTTCTCAACAGTATCGCCAACCTACTTTTGGTTCCCTGTGAATTGCCCAGTAAAGCTAGACTCGACTCGAGAACCAGAAGTCAAAAGCTAAAGCCTAAGCAAAGCGAAACCACAAAAGAAATACTCCCGATTAATAAATCATATTCTTCATATTCGTAGCCTGACTTCCGCCGCGGGCGTTTCCATTATTAGTAGCACGAGGAAAGCACCAGGACGGAAACACTATTGTCGTTGCAACCCCGACCGGGCATCTACACATGTGCTTTCGTCCGATCCGGGGACCAGTGGGATCGACACTGCTTTGTCTCTTTTCGCGACATACGTGTGCTGCCACGCTAACGATCGTCCACCGCGTTGCTGGCCGGCCGCGTTGGCTGCTATAGTAGCTCTCGTGCGGCACGCGCCAGGGAGAAAATAAAGGCCCATCCAATTATGCAAACCATCGCCCTTGATTGAGATCTGATATGTGCAGTGTTCTTAGTTGGGATTTATATTTTGGTAAGGAATTAGTATTATACTCTACTTTGATTGATGCGATCTTCGTCTATTTGGATATGATACTTTGAGGAGTAGCTCGCGGTTGTCCATCATGCAAACTGTTGCCCAAGACCTTCTTTTTATAGCCACTGGCTGTGTTTGGCATTTATGTGCATCATGCCATCATTTATAATCTACGTAGATTGTTCAACCATTTTTTTCCATTTTTGCATTTGGCTAGCTAAGGGCAGCCACAGTGTATGCCAAATTGAGGTGCCAAATTGCCTATTTGTCTTCTTTTGGGAATTGGGATTTATATTTTGGTACTACAACTAATTAATATTATACTTTTGATTGATGCGATCCTAGTCTATTTGGATATGATACTTCGAGGAGTAGCTCGCGGTTGTCTATCATGCAAACTGTTGTCTACGGCCTTCTTTTATAGCCACTGGCTGCGTTTGGCATTTATATGTGCGATAGTGCATCATATCGACATTAATAATGTAGATCGTTCAACCATTTTTTTCTTTTTATTTTGGCATTTGGCTAGCTAATAACTTCTCGTACTCCCTCTTTTCGGAAATAAATGACTTGGATTTGCTAGATTCGCATGTATTTAGCATATTTTTATGTGTAGATACATTTGAAATCTAGACAAAACTAAGTCGGTTATTTCTAGACAAATTCACATTTAGAAAATTGGTGCTTAGCTGTTTCATCACGATGGCAAAATGCACATTGTTTGCTACCATGACAAACTAACTCTAACTTGTTCCTTGTGCACAATCGCCCCATTGAGTTTTTTCTTCTAAAAAATTATGGCAAGACTACAACACCAAGGAAATATTTCATAAATTCATTTTTTTTAAACAACCGCATACATTAGCTAGCTTGAAACAATACCGACGAAAGAGTAATCTCGTAAACTTACATAAGCAAAAGAAAGAAAAATTGAAGAGTATATTGAAGGCGGCATGGAGGGTCATAAAGCAAGAAAATGGCTCTTTTGATTCGGAAGAGTTTGTACGATTTATAGAGAATTTTGGTCTTTATGATTTTTCCTAGAAAGGTCATTTTATTTGTAGGATAGAATCCATAGATTTGTTTCCAAACTATTAATGCGCAATCTATTTTCGAGAAAAAGTATATCCACTCAAAACCTATTTGCTGTAGAGCTCTGAACCAGACATAACAGACCGGCCAGAGTTGAAGAAGTACTGGTTACGTATTGAGAGCCCTGTACGTACCAAGCAGCAAAGGCCACTCCGCTGATGGACACGTCCCATGGCGAAAAGACTCCACTAGCCCCGTGCCGCCTCTCCCAGAACCCCATCAGCTCTGCATTATTAACTAAAATCCTTGTGACTTTTGCGAGTAGCTTTCCTATCTAACCTGACAAAGGCACTTGCATGTGGCTGATTAAATACCACAAGGGTTATGCCTTTCTACAAAGTGATCCACTTCCGAAGAAGCCCTGAAAAGGCCATGGAAACTTAGGACGGGGGGCATCAATAATTGTGTTCCTCCAAGATGATTTTGCGGGTACCTAGCTAAAACTAAGTGGGTGGTACATGAAAAATAATGGGATATATGGCGGTCTACCTTTTTCTTATAATTTGTGAAGAAAAGGGAAACAATGCGCGGGAAGGACAATTTGTTATGAACTTAACCGTAGTGCACTGAGTATCAAACAACTTATTTTGTACAACTAGTAAGCATAGAAACCTGCAATTAGGTGAAAACAACCCTTTGTCTTGAAAAAGTTGTAATGATATTTGTTTTCCTCGTATCCTTATACTTCATTCTAGTCTTGCTTGTGATACTCTCATAAGAAGATAAGGTAGACATACTACAATCCGCGAATATAAAAAAGAAGCCATTACGACCACCATCCACAATGTTAGGGCTTTAGTGGTTTCTCGCGGGGGTGAGGGAGGGTGTTATGTGTGCCCCTCGGACTTATTAGGAGGTAGAGCGGTTGCACTTACTGCCACAAGTGGTGTGATCCTAATAGCTAGGCATATGTTACGTGTCGGGTTGTCGATAAGGATCTAATAGACATCAACGCCATTACACTTACGAGTTGGGCATGCGGTAACAATGATAGGCACCAAAGAATGATCAAGTTGAGATAGAGGCATCAACTTTAATTTGGAGGAGATTGTGAGAGAAGTGGTTTGGAGACATCCAAGAACCAGTGACAACAACGACGCGTGGGAACAGTAGAGCCAAGGATGCATGCGAAGATCGTTTGGGGAATTGGACCATGATTCGACATATGTGGTCGTCCGAGAGACATGGGGATGAAACGGTCGACCATGAGACGGTTACAGGAGAAGTGGTTAGCACACAAGACGAGTGAAAGGGGGACAACGGGGACTGCATGCAAGGAGTGGTGTGTCACGCCATCATGAGAGGGACTTTGTGTACGAGTATAACTTTTTAGCAAGCGGATATTAGACTAGAAAGGAAACAATTCATACTTGTACACACATTCTCGCACCACAAAGAACTGAAATGGTGTATGCATATTTCCACAGAAGATATGATCAAATTAGTTAGTTCCTTTTCCTTGTCCAACAAACATTTTAATGGGTACAATCTGAATACAAGAGTGCTCCAAACGTAGCATGAAGATAAATACTTAGATCATCTCTAGCAGCTCTACTAAAACCGGTACTACAGAAGTTGTTTCTAGTACACTGCACAAAGTTTTATAGTGGAGGTGCTGCCCCCTAGACCACGCCGTTGCACCGCGTTTATCGCCTCCGCCCCGCCCCTTGCCGCCTGCGTGCAAACTCGCCGCCACCTGCAAAATACCCCGCATCAGTCGCCGCAGCGAGGTCGGACGGCACCTGCAGGTGAAGTTCGTGTGTTCATATGAAGTGGTATACATGCGTTTGTAGTAGTACCATGTTTAAGAAAAATCATACTAGCAAACAAATTCACGTGAACAAATCATATATGTACACACTACACGCAATACCTCGTTGACAGAATAATACTTACTATAATATAGCTGAATAAATAATCAAGCAGGTGACCGCAGCGTGCTAAACGCTAAAGCCAAAACCGAGTAACGAGCAGATGCGAGAGGCACATAGGCCGAACCGTGTACTTTTAGGTCCCAATCCCGATGGATTCGATACCGGGACTAGACAACAAGGCTCGATCCAGTCAGTCAACTGATGAACGACCGCAAACGCGCCCAACTCCATAAAAAAACAAACCTCACGACGGCGGGGGGGCCAACAAAGTTCCAAACCAACCGCGCGCCCGGCTGGAATCGAACCGTGTCTCTCTCGCTCTCGCTCTCGTGCGCGCACGCTTCTGGCGCCTCGCCTTCGTCTCCCCCGTTCACTATTCCGTTTCGTTTCCCACTACAACAACCAGTAGTACCTGCCCCCACCACACACTCACACTCGCGCTCACGCTCACGCGCGCGTATAAATGCCACATCCCGGCACGGACACACTTCGGGACGGACACGGCAGCAGCCTTCCAATTCCAAACAGACTAGTACGCGAGTCGAGGAAGAAGATAATCGATCGATCGATCTGCAAGACTGCAACACGCGAAAAGCCTTGGCGACATTACTTCCAGATATACCTCAATCCAGCACGCGTCGTCGTACAGATACAGAGCAGCCATGAGGTTCGCGTGCTTCGGCGGCGCGGCGGCCGTCGCGGACGAGGCGGTGGCGGTTGCCCGTCACCCCCGCAGGGGCAAGTTCTTCTTCGGCAGCAGGTCGCCGTCGGGGTCCAAGGCGTCGTCGTCGCCCGAGACCAAGACTAATAAGAGGGTCACGTCGCTGGGCCGCCGGCGGGAGACGGACTTCGACATCTACGACATGATGGTTGCCGCGGGCAAGCCGTCGCCATCGCTGAGCACCGCGGCGTCGCTCGACTCCGCCTACTCGTCGTCGTCTTCGTCCTCCTCCTCCTCCTGCTCCTCGTCCCGGTCCTCCTCCTCATCCTCGCTCTCGTCGTTGCTGGACGCGACGACGCCTCCTCAGCCGGCGAGGAAGCAGCGGCTGCGGCAGCCGGACGAGCAGAGGAGGTCGCCAGCGCTGGGCGCGGCGGCGGTGCTGGTGTGCCTCGTGATGTTGATGTTCGGCGGCCGGCTCGCGGCCACGCTGCTCACCGCGGCGGTGCTCTGCTTTTTCCCGCGGCAGTGTCCTGCCGCCCACAGGCCCGCGGCGTCGTCGCCGGAGCGGCCTGCTGCGACGTGGCGGGAAGCGGTGGACACCAAGGCGGTTGTGGATGGGTTCCTGGCGAGGAACCGCAAGAAGCGATCCATCTTCAGAATTTCCTCTTAATTCCTTTTGTTTTATTTTACTCAACACATGTAATTATATATCAAAATAGTACTCAACCTTTTGTCCGAGATTTTGTCTATTGCCATCATAAAATTTGGATTATAACTTGCACCAAGCAAAAGTTTGCACTAATAGAATGTTATTTCTGCGCAAATTCAAAATATAGTACTTCCTTCTGGTTCAAATTAATGGATTTAAATTTCTCTAGATTCAAATATATCTAGCACTAAAACATGTTTAAATACATCTAATCTAAACAAATCAAAGTATTATAATACGTACTCTTCACATTTGTCTAGATTCGGACGTATCTAGTCATGCTTTAGTGCTAGATACATTCGAATCTAACCAAATCCGATAACAGAAAGTGCATGCATGTCACACGTACAGATTGCCGAAAAAACTCTATTGCTTGCGGCGAGGCAACTGATCCTATCACGCGTGGTGCATGTGTAGCTAGTGGAAACCAAACGAAACTATGGCCCGTCTCTGCAATAATGTGTATTTCTATACTTGCGGACAGGTAGCTTTTTTTTAGGTACCCTGCAAATCATTGGTGCCTTTGCACCACGATTACACTCGTATTCTTAGTGCTTACTCTTTTTCATGCAGCACGGCCAATGAAGACTTGTGGACTGGCAAAGGGGAAAAAACTGATAAGCATTTAGTGGGAAGAGGACTTGCTCCTCACGGTCCTTCGTTTTCCTCTTTGCCGCAGCATTACAATTGTTTTTCATAAAGCAAACTACATTACTGACTTATTTTATGAGGAAAATATATCCTCCTCAACTCCCACCTATTGCTAAAGTGCATATTACACATGTAAGTTTATAACCGAGCAAATTTAACACTCTACTCTTGTAAGTTTCTCGCATGCTTGCAGTGTTACAGAACGATCATATTCGACGACGGCGTTTGTCACGCCTCCAAGAACCACTTGGGCAACCCATCCTCCATATCAAGTCGTGTTGCCAGAAAAGCCACCCGAGATATTTATATCACGACTCTCAAAGAATATGTACAAAATATTGAATCTCTAATATTTTGTTGTTGTGTTGATTGAATCAGCATGGAGTTTACATAGAAGCACACATAGATAGAGGGGTTTAGAGCACAAGAAGGATAGAATCCTGGTACATCTGTAATTCCTACATGTACACGCATTCTAACAAAACAAGACAGAAACAATAGATCGTTGAGGACTAAATACACATGTTGTCATGGCATGGCCTCATCACGAGCTGAATCGGCAACTACATACCCATGGACTTGGCTGCATGGCCGGGACAAACAACACGGGCGATCGGTGGACATGGGGTGGTCTAGATGGTCGGCTGGCGGGTCGAGGCGCTTGGCACTGACGAGATTCCAAGGCGCCAGAGGAAAACCTACACACCTACCCAATATTGAGGTTTTTTGTAGAAGAACTAGCTCTCAACTATGGTGATGACAACAAGGTATCACCGAGATTGGCCAGGTATTCTTTGATGCGAGGTGATGCACCAGCCTACATGCACTGGGTCGCCCACCATTGAGCATGCCAAACAGGAAAGTAACACATGATACCACAATATCAGTTCTCAAAATTCAAACTTTAAAGTTTCTATTTAAAAAAGGTATGAGTGTTCATAAGATGTGTGTTTACAATCCCTAGAATGCTACCCACCAGTGTCTTAGCCAGATAAAAGTTGCTTGGGCGAGGGCAAAAGTAAAAATCTAAAGGTTTGGGTGCCAGGAGCTAAAAACTCCAATCTAAGCCCTTTCTAAATCTTTTTTTGGGGGGGGGGGGGGGGGGGCTGACATGCACATAGCTCCGCCGCTGGTACTCACATATCCATTTGTCCTTTTGTTTCTATTTGTGTATTTTAAATTTTGTACTGGAAACTCTATGAATCATAAGCACACATCTTATGAACACTCACATTCTATTTGAAATTTTTACAAACTTACATATTAGAATTTTGACTAGCGATATCATCGTATCATGTGAAGATATGGTATTTGCAACTAGCTATGGCCGCAACCAGCTCGCATGCACCACTTCCAAGTTCTTAAAAAAGGTGAATTAAATGTCATAGATTATGTTGTTTTTTATGCATCTAATTTTTTTAACCAAAATGTGATAATATGTGACCTGCAAAAATAACAAATGACATGTGAATCTACCAAATATTGTTCACTTAGATCTTTTCTTTTTTTACTCAGGTCAGATATGGTCATTTTCTTAAACAAAACTTTGCATATGCTCAATATACAACGTAACTAATGTCTTTTTTGAAAGCTTGGAATTGTGTCATGAGCGTAACTAGTTGTAGAATATTCACATTCTTTTTTTCCATCAAACATACTAGCGAGACAAAGAAGACAAAGAGGGATGGTGACAGCTGGTGTCGGATGGAAATAAATCGTTCTCCTTTTATAATCCATAAAAGATATGGCTGATTTATTACAAAGTTATACTCTCTCCGACCCATATTAGTTGATTTGGATTTGTCTAAATTGAAATGTATCTAGCACTAAAATATATCTGTACATTTAAATTTAGACAAATTTAAGTTAACTAATATAGGTCGGAGAGAAGTACTAAAAACACGACAATCAAAGGGAGTAGTATATCACCCGGCACATCAGACGAGCCGTGCGCGCGGCAACCCAGTCCATCCTGCATACGTGTTGCATGCCTGCATGTGTAGGTAGTGGAAACTAAACTTTGAAGCAGACAAGTAACTTTTAGGAAGCTTGCTGATGATTGGTGCCTTTGCAAGGAATTGTAAGTGCTTAGTCCTTTACATGCATGGCCGATGAAGACGTGTCGGCTGATAGAGTGAAAACTCATACAGTTATCAATTAGTGGGGAGAGGACTTGCTTGCCCTCGAGAGCAAGTATAATAAGGTCCAGTCAGCAGATTATAAGATTTAAAATAGTATATTTGTGCTTAGTTGGATGAGAGAGAAGAGGAGAGAGAAGAGGAGCGAGTGATTAGTTAAGAGTCAGCTACAGCACGTGCTCTTAGGCACTATGTGAGAGTGAAAAGTGGGTCATACATTAATAAAGTATTATTTTTTACTTTTAACTATTGTACATATTGGCTATTAGATTGACTCTAGATGACATAAACATGGCTTATAGCTAACAGTTGGCTCTACTATTGCCCTTGCTCTGATGTGTACCCGTGGCTAGAGCATAGAGTTTTCCGCAAAGCAAACTACTAGTATATTCATGACTTATCTTATGAGGAAAAATATCTTCCTCGCCTCTCAACTAGTTCATGAGTGCATATTACACCAATAACTTAAAAGCAAACAAATATCTTCCAATAGGTTTGTCAAACCCTTGAGAAATTATCATTCTTTACTCGACCAAGTTACACTTATCTTACCCTTGAGAAATATCTTCCAACAGGTTTGACTGGCCGTTGGATGAACAACAAATATCCCGAGTCATCGATGAAATAAGAACTTTGTAGTCAAATCAGAAGCTCCCCATGTCTTAATACAGGCTAAATTTAACACTTTAAAAAGAGACCTATGGGAGGAGCCACGTGGCATTTTAATTAAAAAGAATGGTGCAACATCGCCAAAATTGAGAGCAACCATCCCTGCACTAGGCTATGCCTTAGTCTGCAATTTAACTCTTTCAGAATTGTAAAATGGTTATAGCCATTTCAGACAAGTAAATAACTTTATTTTAAGATTCAGAAAATATTTGCAGTAAAAAATCATATTTGAGAGAAAATCGTGGAAGAATTAAGATACAATTTAATTGGGTGTTTGGAATCAGCCTAAAGGCTTTAAACATTTTGGATACTTTTTAAATATATTTCTAAAAAAAATAGTTTCAAGAAGTCTACTTTTATATATTTATTGATGAAGTGTAAGTGATGCGGAGGCCGGCTGGCGGTATAGGCATGTTTGATTCAAAGGATTTTAAAAGCACATGAATAGGAAAACGCAGGAATGGTATGTCATGATATGTGAAATCCTACAGAATGAAAACACAGGAATTGGCTGCAGAAGCCGTTTGGTTGCAGCACAGAAAAAACGCAGAAAATTTGTATAGAGATTGAGTACATGTCATAGTTGTCATAAACACACCGGAAATTTTTCAAGAGGTCTAACCTCTGGCTAGAAATCCTATGGGATTATAGTATAGGAAAGAAATCCATAGAAAATTTAGAGGGTTCGATCCTTTGAATCAAATGGCCTCTATAGGAAAAAATCATATTGGTAAGAATCCTACAAAATTCCCTTGTAAATTATTTGAATCAAACAGGCCATGTCAAGTAACCTACAATGTTTCTAGTCAGAATTGCTTTGTGATGGTGTAAAGGCGGTAGTTTTTTAAGAGTCCCGATGCTCTGCTAGTCACGGCCACCGCATTGCCTTGTCCCTATTTATTGTACTGTCCTGATGCCTGACCAGCTGGTCGCCATCAGTAAGCACTCGTGTGTGTTCTTGCGCGCTCATTCCTATCCGTTGCATGCATAAGTTTGCGATGTAAATTCTGGATCCTGCACAAGGTGGTAATTCACCAATTAACCTGTTGACATGTTCTTTTTGCGCTGGAGTTTGCGTGGACATATAGGGCGAGTGTATTAGTTCACTAAAGAAATGTTTAAAATTTCAAGTAAAAATAGAAACATCATGCAATATGCATGTGGGTCCGTTTATGTGCAACTCCACAGAGAATTTCTCAAGTCTCGGTCAATTTTGAGTTTTTCAATTTCCACTCGGTTGCATTTTTTCAAGAAAAGTGCATCTAGTTGTAAAGAAAATCTGAGTCAACTGAAATTTAGCAAAACCTATGCATATGTTGTGTCATGGACTTCTATCCAAATTCAATACACAATCTAAAATACTAATACCAAAAGATAGACCCGGTTATGAATAGAGTCAACAAAATATTATTTATATGTGAATTTGTAACCGGCAGAAATCAAGTTGATATAAGTAGACTCCGACCTATCAAATAACACAATGTTAAGAGCTAGTGTAGACATTTATGACGCACGTAGCTAAACGGTTAAAAAACAAAGAAAATCGAATAGTTAGCAGCAACAAAAACATAAACATCAATCACCATCATTGGCAATACCCAGCCTGCGAGAAAGGTTCTCAATAGTGACGCCTCTAGGAAGCGATCAGTTTACGAACACTCAAATCCATGAAGCCAAATCATGGGGTTTTATGAGAGAGAGAAAATCCAAGCAATCTCAAGAGAATTGCTTCAACAAGGAAACTACCGCCAGGTGCAATCGATGAATGCTAGATCTATGATTTTCACCATGTATTTCAATACCCAGTACTCAAAGAGAACCATGAAATCGAAGTCAACTAGTCATGTTGATGTCCCTACTTGCTTGGAAGAAATCGTTGCTACAATGCCTCGATCGTCAGGAAGGTCACACACTCGTCATGGACTTATATCTTCGACCCCATCCATGGCGTACGCACCCGGAGATATCTGCTCATGTGCACATCCTTGAGTGGACATCGCCTTGGAGCGAAACCAAAAATGTTGCAAGCATCACCTAATGATGTATGCCTCCATCAATGAGGAGGTCAGCCTGACACCGAGCGCGGTTGTGACCCTCACGCCCACTTATGAGCTAGATAAGGTCATTCATTCCCACCGTGTGGTTGTTGAGTCGCTATATCTGCCATTGCAGACCCTCGCATCGGGTAATTCCTTTAACTGCTAGCTATATAGATGGACTACACAAATATAAGGGAGTTGGGCCATGTTGTTAATCGTTATCACAAGGGCTAGAAATTTCAAAGGCATGTGCTTATGATAAAGTAGGATATACTGGACCTACATCTACCGAACGGTTAATTTACAATATTATGGTCACATTTGGAACTTCAGAGTCTAGGGATAAATGGGGTGCACTACCACTTTCTTTTACTTGAAATTTTATGACAATTTAGATAATCCTCTCCGCTTCTTAAATAAGGAGCGCAAGTTTTTCAAAAAATAACTTTGACCAAAAGTTTGATCACTAACAATATCAATTTTATACCATTTTAACATTCTTTCGATAGTGAATCTAACAATATCGATTTTACATAACATAAACCATACACTATTGGACTAATTATTGGTCAAAGTTAGATTTCGGAAGCATGTGTGTGGCTTGTTTTTAGAAACGGAGATAGAGTGTGGACAAATGGAGGTTGGGCTACATGTAACCCTTTACTTCCAAAAAATCAAAAATCAAAAATCAAATTTACAAGTTTTTTTAAAAAAATGAAAAAAGTGTGGACGTATCATGATTTTTTTCAAAAGTTCTTATGACTTGGGTATTATTTTACAGTCTAGTGCACCATTACACTCATGGTGTGGCGTACGTATCTAATTTCCTCCACCGGAATATACTTCTACGCGCAAACAGAATTAACAAATGCCAGCCCCTAATTCAGCAGTACCATGTTTCTTTAACGCAAACATTCCTTTGTGCTACCAATCAAGCTGAAAAATATGGTCACCCCAATCTAGGTTAATTAATGGTAGCTCCTGGTACTTTAGCAAGTCACTCAGATGCGTACTGTGTAAAGTGTGATGTTTCAAGCATTTTGATACGCTAGAGCGACACTATCAATCCAAATTAAGCAAAGCTAACCATGGGCCTATAACAACCACATAGTAGGAGATACTATTTAAAACTCTCGAGGATTGGGTCCTTTGTTAGTGGCTATGAACAAAACATGCTTTATTTTTTATGGGTCCCTGCAGTAGTAGCTTCGCCACTAAGAAATGCGAACAGAAATTGGAGTCGTGCTAAATTAACCCTAAGCCATGGGCCTCAAGAGGATTAAAGTAAAAAATGGCCTTTTGCCTGCTTTAGCATCCGCATCCACTGTAACTCTGTGATTCTATTTCTCTAGAGCACTTCGAATTAACTAGAAAGGGAATATAGGTGAGAGTGACTAACCTAACACGGTTTAGCCTCGTGGAGTCGTGGAGTTCCTGCATAACACGTGATATATAGCAAAAGGGAAAATCACCGCATATGCCTAACACATGATTTTCACATGCACAAATGTGTCAAACTATACCTAAACACACTGCCGTTTTACTGTCTGATGCGGAAGTGCTGGAATATGTCGACTTTGCAGATCTTGCTCTGATTTCAGTTCAATTTAGGCTCGGTTTTGAAGCCGGCGAGTCTATGGGACTTGAGATTGGCGAATTGTTATGTTCATGTGAACTCCGTGTCCAATGAGCATTGTCTGTCCAAAGCTTACTGAGGTAGATTTTGCATGATATAGTTACGCGACGTGACTATACCGCCATGGAACAAAGAGCAAGCAAAGCGGCCTTCTCCTCCCATCGCAGTCCAGTATACGCGACGTGAGTATACTGAAGTAGGCTTGATCCGTGGAGGAGCGATGGATCGGGAACCACATGGGTCTCCGTCGCAGTTCTACACTGGTGAAAAACGGGCCTCCAGTCCTAGCCTGTAAGGGGCTTTAGTCCCGGTCCTGGTAACCGGGACTGGAGGGGTGAGACTAAAGGCCTACCCATTAGTCCCGGCACTCTTACCAGCCGGGACAAATGGTCATCCACGTGACTGTCTCTGCGGACGCTGGGTGCCCCCCATTAGTCCCTTGGTTCTCTGCCGCGGTAGAGAATTCAATTTGTATTTTTTCATTTCAAAATAGTTTTTTATGCTACACATACCGTACATGTTCGTGCATATATAAGATAACTTCTCTTAAGATCGAGCATACAAATATATACATGATAGTTACACATGGAGATCACAATTATCGGGACTAGAGCCCGTCTATTCAATTACACGGTCGGGGATCATCGGCGCCTATTCGCACTAAATTCTCCGGCGTCATCTATCATCTCGTTCATCAAGAATTCTGCCAGTTCTTCAGCAATTGCTACTACGCGTTGCTGTGGTAGGAGCCGATCCCGCATTTTCTCGAACTATATAAGAAAAAGGAGATCAATATGAATATCAATCATGATAATTAAAAGTGACGGTAATAAAAATAATGTTATAAATGTATTGCTTATATCGACTCTATAATCATTCAGCTCACTGGTAAACGTGCGAATGAACTCGCAAACGTAGAATCCACATAGATTCGTCTTCGGTGGCTGCCTCGCGCACTTTACGAGAATAGAATTCAATCAAAATAATAATCCAGCATCATAATTGTATTGAAACTAGAAGTAAAGAGATGCGCGTACTACTTACCGAGACCGGCTTAAACGTCAGCTTCTCAGTAAAGTCACCCGTAATCGCACTTTTGAACTGGTTGCAAACCCTACCCGGTAAAAAAAATGAATGAGTTATTTATTACGTGATATCTCAGGAAATCAACGAAAGAGACCGCTGTAGCGCGAAAATTACCTCTGGAGCATGTCCTGCATGTCACTAAACTATTCCAGGGGTCTCTTTAATGGGTCCATGACTTCAACTCTTCCCTTATCAAGTTGAATGTCCATGAGAATCAAGTGGAAACTGTACACGTTTATATATACATCAGTAACTCATCAATTACACTTAACATCGAGTAAGCAAAAGAGAATGTGTATAATAGAGTAAGACACTCACGCGAAATTGTAAGTAAACAGTATGTGGTCACAGAAATTTTGCTCCATTAGAAACCTTAGAAGGTTTTCCTGTGTGTCCTCGGGTTTATCCTTTAGCGTCCGACAATGTATTTTATCTGGGTCAATGAACCCAACACTGAAGATTGACCTTCTTTACATTCCATGATCTTCATTTTGCATAATAATAGAGTACAAAAGGATAGAACAACTGAAAAAAATGAACAACTTATATATAGACAATGAATTCAACAACTTACAGACAATAGCAACTCATGAGACTTTTGTCGAGGGCGTCGAAAATGTATAACTGGAAGAGTTCTGGAAACTCAACATGGACCTCTTCTTCTCAGAAGTAGTAGTCATGTGGAATTTCGCCACGATCATTATTCTCTCCTCCTTTACGGCTTTCAATTACCATTTATGTAAACTACGTATTTGTGTTGGCAGTTGTTGGAACTGCTCAAAGCTGACCAGAGGCTTCCCTGGGACATATGTAGGGACTACCTAAGCCTTGGGTAACTTGTCGTCCTAGGAACCTAGCAATTCCTCAACAGTCACATTCATAGAGGCCGCAAGCTTCGCAGCTTCTTCCATATTCTGTTGGGCAATGTCATGGGATACCACCTTGAGGGGTGGGATCGATTTTTTGGCATGTTCCCCGAGCTGGGGGACGTCATTTCTTTTCCCGGTTGCACTTTGACTTGATGATTTGCTCCCGCTTGCACTTCTACTTGATTTGCTCTTCTTCACTTCCTTCTGAAGTGTGCGTCGATAGTCATCTGGCTTATGGTGCAAGTCATATTGCGATTTTGTGTTCAGAAAAGAAAGTGCATACGCTTTTTGCTTCTTGGTGTATACCGGGGCGGGCTCGGGTTTCTTCTTTTAAAGCTGCGCAACAAATTTGGCCTTTACGATCATGTCGGTTTCCTCGTCAGTACGATCGTAAGGTCTGATAGGAAGATTCTTATGAGGTACTCTTGGGAGGGGCGACATTTGTCGTTTTGGGCTCCTGCGTCGTTTAGTACTAATCGGAGGCTGCGGCGGAGATCGAGATGGACTCGGGCTGTGGTGGTCGTAGTCATGGGGTGGGATTCTTGGAGGTGATGGAGGTGAAGGTGACATGCGACCACTCGGAGGCGGTGTTGGCTTTGGCGTCCAGCCTAGAAGCTTGATGTTGTTCTTGTCCGATAGAATGATACCACCTAGTACTTCTCCGAGTGTCCTCTCACCTTCAGGTCCAGGGATGTCAAGCTCCATTGAGTCCCACCCCATTGCGATTTCATCCACACCAACTTTAGCATAGCCAGCTGGAATCTCACGGCCATGCCAGCGTGCGCCAGGTGGACAAGGTAAAGCACATCCGACCGCCACCTTGATGGATAGGTTCTTCACCTTCTGATGGAGCTCACAAGATGCCTGCTCCTTGATTCCATCCACGGGGTAGCCGGGACTGCCATCTACCATACGTTCATCGTCAGAAGGGACCTTCGATTCAGCCACACTACTTTTCCGCTGAGATGGGACGGCGGTAATATCGAGTACAGGATCTTGCAGGCGCGCTGCTCCTCGAAGTTCGTCAATCTGTTGTTGATGCATTCGAAGTGTTCCTAGCAACTCGGTGAACCTGTCTCCCTCCTCCTCCTGCCGTCGCCTCTTTGCTCTCTCTCGGCTCCTATAAGTATCTCTATCTTTGGGAAACCCCATCTCCCACGTATAACTAGGGCCAAGGCCTCGTACACGTCCTCCGCGTTCGTCATTCCCGAGGACCTTTGTCAGCAAGTCTTTCTCTCTATCGGGACGGAACTTTGTTGTCCCCGCTTTAATCTCCTTCACCACTTTCTGCCATGTATCCCGGGGTATCCTAATCCTGTCACTGCAAATAAGGTCCCCTGTACTTTCATCATACTCACTCCCATGCCCAAGGAACCAATTCCTTGCCCTCAGATCCCATTCTTCGCATATTGGTTCTGGAGTGATCCCTTTAGCAAGCAGCTCATTCTCTTTAGCATCCCACTTTGGCATGGCAGCCGCGTAGCCCCCTGGCCCCAGGTGATGGTGATATTTCTTCATCGCGGCATTTTTCTTGTTTTTTCCGACATTTCCATAGCAGGTTGTGACTCCTTGTACTTCACAAATGCATCCCAGTTAGCCTGCTGCTTCGTTAGATAGCATTCAAATTTAGGAGTCTTCTTCGTCTTCTGATACTTTTGCCATAATGCTTTCTTCCAGTTCTTAAATAGTTCGGCCATCTTCGTAAGAGTCCACTGCTTGACTTTCTTCCTCAATGCAGCTGTGTCGGCATCATCCTCACATTCTGGCAGGGTGAAATGTGTCATGAGGTCATTCCAAAGACCCTCTTTGCACCTGCCGGTGACATACTCACCCTCTTTCGCCCCTTTGGTCTTATTCCACCCTCGAACGGTGATCGGGATGCGATCCCTAACCATAACTCTGCATTGTTGTTTAAATACAGTTTTAGCCTTTTCGGGTTCCACCGGTTCACCACGTGGTGATACCCGCATAATTGTATAACGCGTAGATGCGTCCAACTTTTTGGCCGGGCCTCGTTTGGAATATTTTTTGCTCAATGTGGAGGCCTAAGAGAAGAAACATTCGTCAATTTATATATATATACAACTCAGTTAATGCATCTACTGATCACCAGACTTCATATATATACCTCGCCGTCGGCTTCTCCACCACCGGAGCCGTCGGCTTCTCCTTGATCATTTCAGTCGACCTCCTCTCCCTCACCAGAGGGGTTCAGATAAATCGACGGAGATTCGGGTGGATCAACATGGGGGGTGTCGTTGATCATATCCTCGAGAATTTCTTCCTGTGCTAGGTCTCTCTGGATTGGATCCATAGTTTTCTACAAAATGCACACAATAACATTTTTCATTCAATATTGCTGCATAAAATAATACTAAACAATAATATGAACACGCAATTTGCTACAATAATACTAAACAATAGCAAAATTCTAGTGATGCCCTAACCCTAACCCTAAGTCCGGGGCCCGCGAGCACTACCACATTAACCCTAAGTCTGGGGGCCCGCGAGCACTACCACCCTAACCCTAAGTCCGGGGGCCCGCGAGCACTACCACATTAACCCTAAGTCCGAGGGCCCGTAAGCACTACCACATTAACCCTAAGTCCGGTGGCCCGCGAGCACCACCACCCTAACCCTAAGTCCGGCTGCCCGCGAGCACTACCACCCTAATCCTAAGTCTGGTGGCCCGCAAGTACCACCACCCTAACCCTAAGTCCGGCTGCCCGCGAGCACTACCACCCTAACCATAAGTCCGGGGGCCCGTGACCACCACCACTCTAACCCTAAGTCCGAAGGCCCGCGACCACTACCACCTAATATATACACTACTATTACACTAGCTACTAAATAATATTACAACTACTAAATAATGTTACAATTATACACTACTATTACACTATACTAAATAACACACAAAATTAAATAATATTACACTAAAAAATAAAATTAACTATATACAACAAAAATACTATTACAACTACTAAATACTACAGAAATACTATTACACTAATACAAAATACTACAAAATAATATTACACTAATACAAAATACTATTACAACTACTAAATACTAGAAAAAAGAAGCCAACCAGCAAGCCAGCCAGCCAGCCAGGCGCCAGCCGGCCAGCACGCGCAGTGGGAGCGAAGGGGAGGGGGCGGCCTGGCCTGCTCGCCTACAGTGTCGGCGCCGCCGCGCCGTCGCGTAGCCGGATGGGGGAGTGAAGGGGAGGGGGCGCGGGGTACCTCTGGCGGGGGGGCGCGCGCGGTGGCTGTAGTGGCAGTGGCGGTTGGGGGCGGTGGCGGCGGCGGTTGGGGTGGTGGCGGCCGGAGAATCGGGCAGCCTGCCGTTGTCAGGTCGTCCTTCGCGCATGGGGGGGTGCTCTGCGTGGGGAGAAGAAGGGGCACGCGAGGAGAAGAAGGCGCGCCAAATGTATAGTGGGGGACCTTTAGTCCCGGTCTATATAACGAACCGGGACTAAAGCCTTTAGTCCCGGTTCGTTATATAGACCGGGACTAAAGGTCCCCCCCTTTAGTCCCGGTGCGTGCCACCCACCGGGACTAAAGGGTTTTCGGCCCAGCCCAAGAGGCGCGCGCCAACGCCACACCAAGGGCATCTTCGAGAAGTTTCGCCACGGGAGATTTCCCAACCCATTCCTCCATCCATGGGGATGAATGAAGGAAATATACCCTGAGAGGCAATAATAAAGTTGTTATTATATATTTCTTGTATATGATAGATGTTTATTTTGCATGCTATAATTGTATTGATAGGAAACATCAATACATGTGTGTTTAATAAACAAAAAGGGTTCCTAGTTATGCCTCTCTTATAGACTAGCTTGTTGATTAACAAGATGATCAAAGTTTCCTGATCATGGACATTGGATGTTGTTAATAACAAGGTCACAGCATTTGTGAAATGATGTGATGAACATTCATCTGAAGTATAGCATTACGATCAAGTCATTATGTTTATATTGCTATAACATCATACAAAGTAGTCTTAGTCCTTAGACCATGAGATCATGTTAATTGCTAACACCGGAAGAGTATCTTGATAACATCAAACGTCACACCGTAACAGGGTGACTATAAAGATGGGTTCAGTACTACGAAGGTGTTATGTTGAGGCTCATGGATCAAGAGTGGAATTTGTCAATCCAGATGACGGATAGATATACTCTGGGCCCTCTCGGTGATATCACATTAAGATAGCTTGCAAGCAAGTGATGTGATCACTAGAATGTTATATCACGGGAACGAGAAAAGAGTGCATGTCGGTAACGAGATCAAACTAGGTATTTGGATACCGATGATCGAATCTCGGACATGTATTATATCATTAGATAAAGGGGTTAAATTGCTGACGTTAAAGGTTCTCACGATCACAGAAGTCATCGTTGAATATGCAGGAGTCAGTATGGATCTCTAGGTCCCGCTTCAAATTATTGATCTGAGAGGAGTCTCAATCATGTCTACATTATTCGCGAACCGTAGGGTGACACGCTTAAGGGTTGCCAGACACCATTTAGGAGCACATATGTTCCAGACAAAAGGTTTGCAAAGCGCAGGAAATGTTTCGATAGAAACCGGAATTATTTCGGGTGAAATTGCAGAAAGTGGTTCTGCATGTGATATTGAAATGTTGCAAGGGGTTTTATGTGAATGTTTGTTAATTAAAGTAATTAACAAAATTCTGAATAAAATAAATAAAAGAGTTTTATTAAATGAGAGAGCATTAAATTTGGAGAAATTTAATGCATTTAAAGTGGAGACTTTAAAAGGGAATGTGAAGAGGCATTTTAATGTGGAGGGGTTACCACCACATGAATGGGGGAGGTGAGGGGTCACCCCCCCATGCGTCGGCCATGGAGAGAGGGGGCACCCCCCTCCTCCTATAAAAGGCCACCCATTCCCTCCTTCATCCACACACCTCCTCGTGAAGGATCTCTCTCCCCCTCTAGATATTCCCCCATGGTCTCGGATTAGCAAGATACATGTTCCCGGTGGCCTTGCGTCTGGAAGGAGTTGCTGCTTCCGCTGCTTCCGCTGCTTCCGCTGATTCGCTGGAGCGAGGAGGTGGAGGTTGTCCGGTGGCTTGAACGTGTGTGCGAGGACGGATGCGCTGCTGATTTGCGGCGCTCGGACTTCCACACGATCTTGAGATCGGCAAGCATATGACTACATCAACCACGAGTTCCTACTCGTTAACAAAACTCGTTGTCTTCGAGGGTAAGTTCTCCATGGATGTATGTCCACCCGTTGCTCTGTATCTAGTAGATAGATCTTGGCGTATAGTTCTCATCTTAGGAAATTTTTTGTTTTCTATGTTGCGGACCCAACAGTGGTATCAGAGCCTGATCTATGCGTAGGTGCTTTGCACGGGTAGTACACATATGTTTATATGTGGGCGATGATGATCATGTTATTGCATCTTCTATTTACTTTGGATATTGGTGGCATAGTGGGATGAAGCGGCCCGGACAAACCTTACATGTCATCGTACATGAGACCGGTTCCACGAGTGACATGCAACTTGTTTTGCATAAGTGGCTGGCGGGTGTCTGTCTCTCCTACTATAGTCAATATCTGATTTACAACGAGTTGCTAATAACTTGGTTATCCTCGTTGTGGTTCATGTTCGTAGGTAAGACCGGTTCTATCTCTGAAAGCCCTAAGCCACGTAAAACTTGCAATTGATAAATTAGAGGCGTCTAGTTTAGATCGTTGCTGGGCTAGTGTCTTGATATGGTATTGTTGTAAGTAGATGTATGATAGATACTCTTACAACTCACTTAACGTGTAAGTTCCATAGACCTTGGCCTTACACACAAAGGAATGATAGAGATCATACCACGATGCAAATGATAGAGATCAAATGCATGGACCATATCACCTCACTTCACACATTAGATGTTAGCATCTTATATTGCTAGTTTGGCGCTTTTGGTAGCATTATAAGATGATCTCTCATTTAGATATCAAGATAAAATGTGTTCTTCCTTAAGTATGCACCGTTTTGTGGATTGTGTTTTGAGGCATCACGTGATGATCGGGTGTTCTCGACTCTGCGCTTTCATACAACGGGTGTAAGACAGTTTTACACACGTGAGTACTAAGGTTCTTACTTGATGAGCCTAGCATGTACAGACATGGCCTCGGAACACGGACCGAAAGGTTAAGCATGAGTCGTATAGTTGATATGATGCCCATATAGATGCTCGCCTTTGAAGCTACACCGACTCACGTGATGATCGGACTTGGTGTAGTGGATTTGGTTCATGTCATCACCAAAAGGACACGAGAGATGTCGTTTTTGAGTGGGAGTTCATTAGTAATTTGGATTAGTTGAACTCAATCTATCATAAACATAGTCTAAATATATTTTACAAATTCTGTTGTAGATGGCACCACCTGCTTTTAATTTCAATGTGTTCATGGAGAAAGAGAAGCTTGTTGCGAATGGTAGCAACTTCACCAACTGGGCTATGAATTTGAGGATTCTCCTCACTGCTGCACAAAAGCAATATGTGCTAGAGGCGCCGCTAGGCCCCCCACCAGCTCATGATGCCCCTGACGAAGAAAAGAACATCTATATAACTCGTCAGGAGGACCATAACTTAGTTCATTGCGGCATACTGTATGGGCTAGAGCCAGAACTTCGAAAACGTTTCGAAAATGGCAATGCCTTTGATACCATGGGAGAATTGAAAATGATTCTCGATACCAATGCTGCCGTAGAGAGTTATAATGCTTCTGAAAAGTTCTTTATCTGCATGATGGAAGAGAACAGCTCCGTTAGTGAGCACGTACTCAAAATGTCTGGGTACGCCGATAAGCTTGTGTCCTTGGGAATAACGATTCCCATTGACTTAGGCATACATCGTGTTCTCCAATCTCTGCCACCTAGCTATAAGAGCTTCGTGATGAACTATAATATGCAGGGCATGAAGAAGTCTCTTCCCTAGCTTCTGTCAATGCTTAAGACTGCAGAAGTGGAGATTAGGAAAGAACATCAAGTGTTGATGATCATAAGACCACCGGTTTCAAGAAGGACAAGAAAGGCAAGCAGAAGGGAAAGAAGGGCGGCAAATCTGTTGCCGCGCCTGAAAAGAAACCCCGAGCTGGCCCTAAGTCTGACACCGAGTGCTACTATTGCAAGGGGACTGGCCATTGGAAGCGCAACTGCCCCAAGTATTTGGCGGACAAGAAGTCCGGCAAGGCAAACAAAGGTATATGTGATATACATGTTATTGATGTGTACTTGACTAGTACTCGCAGTAGCACCTGGGTATTTGATACGGGATCGGTTGCTAATATATGTAACTCGGTTCAGGGGCTGCGGAACAAGCGACAACTAGCAAGGAATGAGGTCACGATGCGGGTCGGCAATGGATCAAGAGTTGATGTGATCGCCGTCGGAACGCTGCCTCTCCATATGCCACCGGGATTAGTTATAAACCTGAATAATTGTTATTTGGTGCCTGCACTGAGCATGAACATTGTATCCGGATCATGTTTGATGCAAAGTGGTTATTCGTTTAAGTCTGAAAACAATGGTTGTTCGATTTATATGAATAATATCTTTTATGGTCATGCACCTGTGTTGAATGGTTTATTTCTATTTGATCTCGATAGTAGTATTACGCATATTCATAATGTTGATGCTAAATGGATTAAACTTGATAATGATATATCTGCATATATGTGGCACTGCCGTCTAGGTCATATTGGCGTTAAACACATGAAGAAATTCCATTCTGATGGACTTTTGGAATCACTTGATTTTGAATCATTTGATACATGTGATCCATGCCTTATGGGCAAGATGACTAGAACGCCGTTTTCCGGTTCAATGGAACGGGCGACAGATTTATTGGAAATCATACATACTGATGTGTGTGGACCAATGAGTGTGTCGGCACGAGGTGGATATCGTTATTATGTTACTTTCACGGATGATTTGAGTAGATACGGGTATATCTATTTGATGAAACATAAGTCTGAAACCTTTGAAAAGTTCAAGGAATTTCAGAATGAAGTGGAAAATCATCGTAACAGAAAGATCAAATTTCTGCGGTCCGACCGTGGAGGAGAGTATCTTAGTTACGAGTTTAGCACACATATGAAAGACTGTGGAATAGTTTCACAACTCACGCCTGCCAGAACACCACAACGTAATGGTGTGTCAGAACGTCATAATCGTACTTTATTGGATATGGTTCGATCTATGATGTCTCTGACTGACTTGCCACTGTCATTTTGGGGTTATGCACTGGAAATCGCTACATTCACTTTAAATAGGGCACCATCTAAATCCGTTGAAAAGACACCGTATAAATTATGGTTTGGAAACAAACCTAAGCTGTCATTTCTTAAAGTTTGGGGATGTGATGTTTATGTGATGAAACTTCAACCGGATAAACTCGAACCCAAAGCGGAAAAATGCGTCTTCATAGGATACCCTAAGGAAACGATTGGGTATACCTTCTATCACAGATCCGAGGGCAAGGTCTTTGTTGCCAAGAATGGATCCTTTCTTGAGAAGGAGTTTCTCGCGAAAGGTGTGAGTAGTCGGAAGGTAGAACTCGAAGAGGTTATTGAACCTTCTCTTCATGAAATGGCGAGTAGCGCAGCACCGGAAGTTGTTTCGGAGTTGACTTCACCTAATGAAGAGAGAGCTAATGATATTGATCATGAAACTCCGAAAGAGAACACTACCAAACCTCGCAGGTCAAGCAGGACACGTGCAGCTCCTGAACTGTACGGCAATCCTGTTATGAATTTCATGATTGATGAAATAGATGACCCTGCGACGTATGAAGACGCGTTGATGAGCCCTGATTCCAACAAATGGCTAGAAGCCATGAAATCCGAGATGGAATCCATGTACGAAAACCAGGTTTGGACCTTGGTGGACTTACCTCACGATCGAAAGGCCGTTGAGAATAAATGGATTTTCAAAAGAAAAACTGATGCTGATGGTAATGTAACCATCTATAAGGCTCGACTTGTCGCAAAGGGGTTTCGACAAATTTAAGGAGTTGACTACGATGAGACATTCTCTCCCGTAGCGATGCTTAAGTCGGTTAGGATTATGTTAGCAATTGCTGCATATTTCGATTATGAAATATGGCAGATGGATGTCAAAACTGCGTTCCTCAATGGTAATATTGAAGAAGAGTTGTATATGATACAACCAAAGGGTTTTGTCGATCCTAAGGATGCTAATAAGGTGTGCAAACTTCAGCGATCCATCTATGGACTGAAGCAAGCATCCCGGAGTTGGAATCTCCGCTTTGATGAGGTGATCAAAGAGTTTGGATTTGTCCAAACTTATGGAGAGGCTTGTATTTACAAGAAAGTGAGTGGGAGCAATGGGGCATTTCTGATATTATATGTGGATGACATATTATTGATTGGAAATGATATAGATCTTTTAAACAGTGTTAAAAGTTATCTAAACAGCAAATTTTCGATGAAAGACCTTGGTGAAGCTTCATATATATTAGGCATTAAAATCTATAGAGATAGATCAAGACGCCTAATTGGGCTATCGCAGAGTACATACCTTGATAAGATATTAAAGAAGTTTAATATGGACGAAAGTAAGAAGGGGTTCTTACCTATGTTGCAAGGCAAGACATTGAGTAAGACTCAAAGTCTGGCTACGACGGAAGAAAGAGAGATGATGGATAAGATCCCCTATGCCTCGGCCATAGGCTCTATTATGTATGCCATGCTATGTACAAGACCAGATGTGGCACATGCTATTAGTTTGACTAGTAGGTATCAATCTGATCCAGGTTTGGAACACTGGATAGCGGTAAAGAACATCCTCAAGTACTTGAGAAGAACTAAGGATATGTTTCTTATATACGGAGGTGAAGAAGAGCTAGTCGCTAAGTGTTATGTCGATGCTAGCTTTGACACCGATCTGGATGACTCTAAGTCTCAATCCGGATACGTATTTCTCTTGAATGGAGCAGGAGTTAGTTGGAGGAGTTCCAAACAACCTGTGGTGGCTGGATCAACAACGGAGGCGAAATATGTTGCTGCTTCAGAAGCGGCGCAGGAGGCAGTTTGGATGAAAGAGTTCATTACAGAACTGGGTGTGGTTCCTAGTGCGTTGGACCCGATGGTGATCTATTGTGACAACAATGGAGCCATAGCCAACGCAAAGGAACCAAGGTCTCACAAGAATTCCAAACATATTAAGCGCCGATTTCACTCCATCAGCAAGCATGTCAAGGATAGAGATATAAATATTTGTAAAGTGCACACGGACCTAAATGTAGCAGATCCGTTGACTAAAGTTCTCCCTAGGGCAAAACATGATCAACACCAGAACTCCATGGGTGTTAGATTTATCACTATGTAAACTAGATTATTGTCTCTAGTGCAAGTGGGAGACTGAAGGAAATATGCCCTGAGAGGCAATAATAAAGTTGTTATTATATATTTCTTGTATATGATAGATGTTTATTTTGCATGCTATAATTGTATTGATAGGAAACATCAATACATGTGTGTTTAATAAACAAAAAGGGTTCCTAGTTATGCCTCTCTTATAGACTAGCTTGTTGATTAACAAGATGATCAAAGTTTCCTGATCATGGACATTGGATGTTGTTAATAACAAGGTCACAGCATTTGTGAAATGATCTGATGAACATTCATCCGAAGTATAGCATTACGATCAAGTCATTATGTTTATATTTCTATAACATCATACAAAGTAGTCTTGGTCCTTAGACCATGAGATCATGTTAATTGCTAACACCGGAAGAGTATCTTGATAACATCAAACGTCACACCGTAATAGGGTGACTATAAAGATGGGTTCAGTACTACGAAGGTGTTATGTTGAGGCTCATGGATCAAGAGTGGAATTTGTCAATCCAGATGACGGATAGATATACTCTGGGCCCTCTCGGTGATATCACATTAAGATAGCTTGCAAGCAAGTGATGTGATCACTAGAATGTTATATCACGGGAACGAGAAAAGAGTGCATGTCGGTAACGAGATCAAACTAGGTATTTGGATACCGATGATCGAATCTCGGACATGTATTATATCATGAGACAAAGGGATTAAATTGCTGACGTTAAAGGTTTTCACGATCACAGAAGTCATCGTTGAATATGCAGGAGTCAGTATGGATCTCCAGGTCCCGCTTCTGATTATTGATCTGAGAGGAGTCTCAATCATGTCTGCATTATTCGCGAACCGTAGGGTGACACACTTAAGGGTTGCCGGACACCATTTAGGAGCACATATGTTCCAGACAAAAGGTTTGCAAAGCGCAGGAAATGTTTCGATAGAAACAGGAATTGTTTCGATTGAAACCGGAATTGTTTCGGGTGAAATTGCAGAAAGTGGTTCTGCATGTGATATTGAAATGTTGCAAGGGGTTTTATGTGAATGTTTGTTAATTAAAGTAATTAACAAAATTCTGAATAAAATAAATAAAAGAGTTTTATTAAATGAGAGATCATTAAATTTGGAGAAATTTAATGCATTTAAAGTGGAGACTTTAAAAGGGAATGTGAAGAGGCATTTTAATGTGGAGGGGTTACCACCACATGAATCGGGGAAGTGAGGGGTCACCCCCCCATGCGCCGGCCATGGAGAGAGGGGGCACCCCCGTCCTCCTCCTATAAAAGGCCACCCATTCCCTCCTTCATCCACACACCTCCTCGTGAAGGATCTCTCTCCTCCTCTAGATATTCCCCCATGGTCTCGGATTAGCGAGATACATGTTCCCGGTGGCCTTGCGTCTGGAAGGAGTTGCTGCTTCCGCTGATTTGCTGGAGCGAGGAGGTGGAGGTTGTCCGGTGGCTTGAACGTGTGTGCGAGGACGGATGCGCTGCTGATTTGTAGCGCTCGGACTTCCACACGATCTTGAGATCGGCAAGCGTACGACTACATCAACCACGAGTTCCTACTCGTTAACAAAACTCGTTGTCTTTGAGGGTAAGTTCTCCATGGATGTATGTCCACCCGTTGCTCTGAATCTAGTAGATAGATCTTGGCGTATAGTTCTCATCGTAGGAAATTTTTTGTTTTCTATGCTGCGGACCCAACAATGAAACTCTCCATCCATGTTGGCTTGTTGAGTTGCTTGCCATGGCGTATCGATGCTCCTTTTATAGGCACGACGCCGCTTCTACTTTCTCTTCTTCCTCCGACAGGGCGTTAGCAGTGCGTCCACCCACGCGTCCTTATCCTACCGACAGCTTTAGTCCCGGTTTGAGCCCCCACCCGGTACTAAAGGTTACCCACGCGTCCTTATCCCACCGACAGTTTTGTTAGATGACACAAAAACCACCTTTAGTCCCGGTTGCATCCACCAGCCGGTACTAAAGGTTAGCCACCCCCCAGATAAGGCCCTCCCAGATAAGCCTCCCCCAGATAAGGCCCCCCCATCTTTTGTCCCGGTTTGAGCCCCCACCCGGGATGAAAGTTTCCCGCGCCACTGTGTTCTCGCGCTTTCCACCGGTTCCCACCTCTGTCTTCCCGCCATTTTTTCAGTATATATATGTACGCTTGGCCTCCATTTACATATCACATCTAGACTCATCATTCTCTTCCCATGGCTTCCATCATATCTCTAACCACCCGGGAGGCGGAGGCGCTTTGCGCCTCGAACTACCCCTGCCCACCGGGCTACCGCGTCCCCACCGGCTGGATGCTGAGCGCCGGAGGCGTGCCGGTCCCTCCTGTCCCTCTAGGTGTGGAGCGCCGGATGGCCATCACGAACCACTACTACCTCGAGCTCACGCCAGAGCAGCGGAGGAATCCCAACTGGCATCCCGACTATTTCCCGACTTGGGAAGCCTTCTTCATCAATCGGCATGAGAGGGCGCTCGCTAGGCACGAGGAGGACGGACCACCTCCTTCGAACTTCAACGAGGCCGGCCGTCGGCTGTGGTGGCGCGGCCGAACTCTCCAGAGTGTCATGGCCTACAACACGACCGGCAATAACCCCCGCCTGCGGTACCCTCAAATCCAGCCCACGCGTGCCCAACCTTCAAGGTTCGACTACGACGACCCTGACGACGACAGTGACGACGGCGCTGGCGACTACGACGACTACAGTGGCGCGTATTACAGGGCTAGGCAGGAGCATGAGAATCACTTCAACCATTTGGCATGTTTCTTAATTTTTAGTTGTGCTATGTATCTTAATTTTCAGTTGTGCTATGTATCCTTAGTGTTTGTGGGTTCCTTCTTTTGTGATGGTTCCTTCTCTTTGTGTGATCACCTACCGCGGCTCAGAACCCGGTCGTCAACGTCTAGTTTGATTGAGCAAGATGTATTACATGAAAGGGGACCTTTATGTCTCAAATAAAAGGTTTAATACATTACATAGATTTATGTCTCAAATAAAAGGTTTAATACATTATTACACATCACCAACATCTAGTGTTGTGGTTTTCTTCTGCACCGTAGCCATGGAGAATCTTCATCATTTAACAGGATGCTTGGGTCAGTTTTCACTTTGAAGGGCGGAATTTCATGAAACTTATTATAATCTTCTGACATGTCTATCTTGTCATCCACTCCCACGATGTTTCTTTTCCCTGAAAGAACTATGTGGCGCTTTGGCTCATCGTATTCTGTACTCTTTTGCTTATCTTTCCTTTTTCTCGGTTTGGTAGACATGTCCTTCACATAGAAAACCTGAGCCACATTGTTGGCTAGGACGAATGGTTCATCCATGTACGCAAGATTGTTGAGATCCACTGTTGTCATGCCGTACTTTTCGTCTACATGTACCCCGCCTCCTGTCAGCTTGACCCATTTGCACCGAAACAAAGGGACCTTAAAAGTAGGTCCATAGTCAAGTTCGCATATCTCCTCTATGTACCCATAATATGTGTCAATCTGCCCATTGTCATTTGTTGCATCAAAGCGGACACCACTGTTTTGGTTGGTGCTCTTTTTATCTTGGGCGATCATGTAAAATGTATACCCATTTATCTCGTACCCTTGGAAAGTACATATAGTCGAAGATGGTAACCTGGCCAACGAGTACAACTCATCTCCAACAATGGTGTTATTCATGAGATGTGTCTGCAACCAATTGCCAAAATTCTTCTCGTGTTCCCCTTTAATCAAGGTTTCAGGCTTCCCTGGGTTTTCAGAGCGTAGAATATTCTTGTGTTTCTTGATATACGGAGCCACCACGGTGGAATTGTGTAGAACTGTGTAGTGTGCTTGAGTGAAAGAATGCCCGTCCCTACATACTACTAATTCCCTTCCTAGTGTGCCTTTTCCAGTCATCCTCCCCTCATACCGAGATTCAGGAACACCAATCGGCTTAAGGTCAGGAAGAAAGTCAACACAAAACTCAATGACCTCCTCTGTTCCATAGCCCTTGGAGATGCTTCCTTCTAGTCTAGCACGGTTATGAACATATTTCTTTAAGACTCCCATGAACCTCTTGAAGGGGAACATATTGTGTAGAAACACAGGACCGAGAATTCTAGTCTCCTCAACTAGGTGAACTAGGAGGTGCGTCATAATATTGAAGAAGGATGGTGGGAACAACAACTCGAAGCTGACCAGACATTGGACCACATCAATCTGTAACCCTGATAGACTTTCTCGATCGATTACCTTCTGAGAAATTGCATTGAGGAATGCACATACCTTCACAATGGCTAGTCGAACATTTTCTGGTTGAATTCCCCTCAATGCAACCGGAAGCAATTGCGTCATAAGCACATGGCAGTCATGGCACCTGGCCCACAACTGTAGAAGTTCATCAACTAATGGCCTTAGGTACACATCAATGTCGTTGTCGGGTTGCTTCGGGCCTTGGATGAGCACTGTCATCATAATGAACTTCCGCTTCATGCACAACCAAGGAGGAAGGTTGTAGATACATAGAGTCACGGGCCAGGTGCTGTGACTGCAGTTCTGCTCCCCAAAAGGATTCATGCCATCGGTACTTAGACCAAACTATAAGTTCCTTGCGTCACCAGCAAAGTCCGGGAAGTCTCTCTCGATTTTTCTCCACTGCCGACCATCAACAGGGTGCCTCAACATCCCGTCTTCCTTACGGTCTTCCATGTGCCATCGCAACAACTTGGCATGCTCTTTATTTCTGAACAAACGTTTCAACCGTGGTATTATAGGAGCATACCACATCACCTTGGCAGGAACCCTCTTCTTGGGTTGCTCGCCCTCAACATCACCAGGGTCATCTTTTCTTATCTTATACCGCAATACAGTGCATACCGGGCATTTATCCATATTCTCGTACTTCTCACCGTGGTAGAGGATGCAGTCATTAGGGCATGCATGTATCTTCTGCACGTCTAATCCTAGAGGGCAGACAAGTTTCTTTGCTTCGTACGTACTGGAGGGCAATTGGTTATTTCTTGGAAGTAGCTTCTTCATTATTACTAGCAAGTTTTCAAATCCCGAGTCAGTCATACCGGTCTCTGCCTTCCACTTCAACAATTCCAGTGTGCTACCCAGCTTCTTCTGGCCATCTTCACAAGTTGGATACAACAATGTGTTGTGGTCCTGTAACATCTGCTCAAACTGCAACCTCTCCTTTTCTGTGTCGCAGTCTCGCCTTGCATCACTAATGACCCGACCAAAATCATCAACGGGCTCATCTGGTTCCCGTTCTTCACCCCCTTCTTCTTCATTATCTTCAACTGCGGTATCATCGTATTCAGGGAACATAGATCGGTAGTTGTCATCATCGTTCTCTTCTTCATCACCGTCTTCCATCATAACCCCTCTTTCTCCGTGCTTGGTCCAAACATTATAGCCGGACATGAAACCGGACCGAAGCAGGTGGCTCTGAATGACTCTTGAGGAAGTGTGAGCCTGCTCATTCTGACATTCAACACACGGACAACACATAAAACCATCCCGCCGCTTGTTCGCCTCAGCCACAAGGCGAAAAGAACGCACGCCTTTTCTGTAAGCGTCAGAGCGTCGGTCACCGTACATCCATGGGTGGCTCATCTGCATCATACAACCATGCATATATATCAAACGCAATCACGATGCTTAAATTAGTACCGCGCAGTCAAAACGAGAAAATAGTTGCTAACCTTTTAGGACACTTTAAAACAAAGAGGAGAAACCTTAAGTGTCGCTCTGGCACCTCATATCATATTTTGTCTTGTGTGAACTCAAGTGGCATCGCTCTAACACGCATTTCACCGAACACCTCTAGTGCATATGAAGAAAAAAAGTTAGCACAAAATTATACCCACCTCTCACATAGGAAAAAAACAGGAGAGAGTGGAGGGTTGGGTGCATATATATAGGGCCAGGCCATTAGTCCTGGTTTGAGATACAAACTGGGACTAAAGGTTCTACCAGGAGCACGTGCGCCGGACCAGACCCATTTGTCCCGGTTTGTATCTCAAACCGGGACTAATGGTTCCTTACGGACCGAGACAAAGTGCCTCGGCCTCCTCGGGCCGTCTGGTTCGGACCATTAGTCCCGGCCCCAGCCACGGCCGGGACTAATGGCCCGAACCAAAGGCCCATTTTCTACTAGTGCTAGAACGAATGAATCGAGTGGGGAGTGGCCGTCACATGAGACGATCGATCGGCCGGGGCGACGAGCTGGCAGCACATGCGGATCAAGAGGAGCGGGGAATCTATGGACTACCGTGTCGCCCTCGCTCGGGCGGCACCGGAGCCCCCCCCAACCCTAGGCGCCTCCGATGGCCTTCCCCTCCCCTCTCCTCTCTCCGCCTCCGTTGAAGGACGCGGTCGGGCAAAGCCCGCGCCGCCAATGATGGGGGCGGGGGCTCCTCTTGGCGCGGCGCTCGTCGCGGGGTCTGGCGGCCGGAGCAGCGGCGGCGCAGGGAGGGTGCGTGGGGTCGGTGTGGAGGGCACAAGGGGTTGTTGCGGCGTGTGTGCTGTGCTCCCGTCATCTGTGGTCGCCCATGGCGGTTGGGCCCGATCTGGGCCTATGCGGTCTGGGGAGGGCCGCGACTTCGGAGCACGGTGGTGGAGCGTTCTTGCGGCCTCGTCTTTGGGGCGTCGGAGCCGCTGCAGCGGTGGTGGCTGGCCGGCATGGGGGGCCTCCTCCTCCGAGCCCATGGGAGCTAGTCGTGGTGCCGGTGGTGGCTGGTGCGCCTCCATTCTTCGACGGTTGCCGGCGGTGTTCCTCTCCTTCCCGCGGTGGCATATCGAGCCGGTGTCTTGCATCCCCACCCACCTTCTCCATGCGACCCATTGGGCGGGTTTCGGGGGCACGATCCTTGGCCGGGTGAAACCCCTGCTCAGCTTGAGCTATTGCTGGCCATGGCAATGCCTGCGGGTGCCGCTACCTCCTTGGGGGCGCGGTCATGGCCAGTTTTGTGTCTTCCTCTTCTCGGGTGCCGGGGAAACCCTAGGTTCGGGTCACCGGACCAGGCGGCGGCGGCGCCACGGTGTCGTGATCTTCTTGAAAACGTCATCGAGGCCGTCCGGGAAGGGCCTGATGTCTGGAGTTTGGGGTGGCGAGGTGTTGTCGGTGTCGGATGCTGCTTTGGGCGTGAGCATCAGGGGTGCAATGTACATCATGGTGGACGCTTCCTAGTCGACGTCTTCCTCAAGTCCCGGTGGATCCTGCTGAACTTCTTGCCGATCTCTTCTAGGCGTATGAGGGGGACTGTGAAATGCCTTTGATACATCAATTCTGCACTTTTGAAAGTGAAGATCTAGGTCTTGCTGACCAAGAGGAATGAAATGAGCATACCAGGAGTTGTCTCTTAACATGTCATATGAAGAATACTGATTTTCAGAGAGTGCCTCCAGGTTCTCTAGTAGCTATATCAAACCACAACTCTGTACTAGCCAAGAGGCTTCGGTACTAACCAACACACCAGGATTCAAAGATGCAAAAAGAAAAAGGAAGATAATACCACTGCTGTAGATGCACGCCCTTCTCTTAGTTGAGAAGCGCCGAATCTGAGTACTCAACTTGCCCGACCCGCCTCTTCCACTAGTTGAGTTGACCTTTCATTCTCCTGAACTACAGCAGCTTGTTCAGAGGTGTCTTGTGGTGTTGCTCCAGTGTTTGCAATTTTGGCTTTAGATGCTTCTTCTTCAGCCGGTGTGGGGTGAAGAGAAGCAGACCGTGCGGGCAGCTCACCAAGCTGTACAATTAGGACCTCGATATGGTTCTATTCTCTTCATAGTCTCGGAGGTTATGTTCCTTTTTGCTTTTTTGGGCTTCTTCTCATTCTTCTTTGGCACCTACGGTACCTGAGATGCATTTCCTCTGGCTCCTGAAAAAGACATTAGATAGACTGGATTAGGTGTGTTGATCCGTGCGGCCTTGGAGTCTTGGTCGTGCTATGGCGGAGTCTCGCTTTGATCATGACACGGTGCAGTTGCTATGTGCCTTGTCTCCTCACCTTGGTAGGGGACTTGGCTGGGCGAGGTCTCATCGTCGGGTCGTGGTGGAGGGCGTGTGGTGTGCCGCTTGGCGTTGTATCGTGTTGTGTGTGGTATTTTGCTTTTTAGCGTTGTATCGGTCGTCTGCCTCTTCTTCTATGTGTTTGGTACGCCTCCTAGGACGTATCCTAGAAAAAAAGAGCAAGCAAAGCGAGGCTAAAACTAGGGTGATCACGAGAATGAGTAAGTGCGCTAGGATGGTGATGATGAGTGTAGCTAACGATTTGGCTCCCGCGTCGCAGAGAGAATTTTGAAAATATCAATTTCTTCTTTTGTAGACGTGTATAGATGTTTTCATATATGTACCACATTTTAGGCAAAGAGGAAAGAATTATGCCCCAAAAAAGGAAAAATAACTCTATTTGGCCCACACATTTCTCTTGTGTGTAGACCGTAGGTGAGAAAACATGTTGACAAAAAATTGTACGCTACGTACAACATGTCTAGGGATGGAGCAGATTGGATAGCGCTCTATCACATCCGTTTTCATATTTTTTAAATGAATACAAATTTCGTATGAATATGGATGTTATCGAATATGAACATGGAGCAGGTGTTACTTGAATACGGATGCGGATCGAATGTTTTCTCAATTCGGGACGAATACAAATAACGAAATAATAGACTCATATCTTATAATGATTCAACACTATATAACGTTAGAGAGACAAATATACTGATATAATATTCAATTAAAGAAAATACTACTTTGTTAGTTATCTAGGTTGAATAATTGGCATATCGCACTACAGTTACTAAAGTAAGCAAACACAATTTTGTTCGGATACCGGTATATCCATTTTTATATCCACATTTCTTTTGTATTGTAAAACGAATCCGTATATTTACCAAATCCGTTTTTATGTTGGTCTGGATTCAGATATTACCCTAACCATTTTCAGTTTAACAAATACGAATATCGGATAATATGGACTATCCACTACCAGGTCCCACCCCTAAACACGTCTATATGAGCGTTTATGTTTATAGAATTTTTGAGGTTTCAAAATATTTCGCCTACATTGTTAACCACCAGCTCGAGCGGAAATTGTATGGTTGATGACGCATGTGGCCAACGTTTGGCATAGGCCAGCATGGATTCCGGCGTCTGTTACGGTGGGAGCCTCGGCGGTGGTCATCAAACAGAGTCGCTGGCTCGAGTAGTGATGAAGATGACGCTTGATGACAACATCGACGGTGGTCTTTCTTCTCGACAACGTGTGTGCGGTTTGTGTGGTAGCCGTATCGGATGATGTTAGTTTTTGGCTAATTACCAGGGTGGTTGTATTCTTTTACACTTTTCCTATTTAACAGCTAGCTGTTTTGCAATTGAAAAACAGCTATTTTTTCACCCGTTCGATCTTTGTCCGAATCTCAACGCGCCTTTCTCTTTCTCCTTTCTCCACCCGAGTCTCTTTTTTTCAATTTTCATTCGGTCTAGGGGTGAACAGCCACACACACACCGCTCTGTTCATTAGTGTTTCTCACAAGAAAGACAGGCGAGAGGCATGGCAGAGATGGCACCGGCGACGCTGCACCTAGCTCGGCCGGTACCGGTGGGTACGGCGCTTCGCGAGTCGGAGATTCAACCGCTAGAGGGGGGCCCCCGCCCACCCCCACGGAGCCGCCGATAGCAGGGACGGACAGAGCAGCGGCCGCGCCTCTTTTCGCCCAACGGAGAAGAGATCGTCGATTCGCGAGCAGGGAAGGCATGTGCGCCACCGTCTCGATGGGTATTCCTCCCGGATTCTCTCTGCGACTACTCTGTAGTGTAATTTTTCTCTAATTTTAGGTCTCAAGTGGTGCTTCCATTTGGCCTGGGCTTGGGCGTCACTGCAGCAATTTGATGGGCTCGAGATATGAGAATTCATTAATGGATTTCATTCTGTTTGTGGAGGTAGCTAGTGTGTTTTCAGTTGCAGCTCGGTTCAAAGCTGCGGAGAGTTCTTTGTGTTTTTTGATTTAGGTGTTGCGATGCAGTTGTTTGACCTGTTCTTTAGTTCTAGTTTTAGGCTGGTGTGCTAGCTTTTTGTTTATTACATTAGTCATTTTCATATAAATATATCAGTTCTATTCGATCTGCAAATAATATGATGTTGTGCATATTCATTCCTGGGAAGAGGTTGATGTCCAGCCGTCCATGCTATGCTGTGTTCACTACTACTGTATCATGATGTTTTAGAGTAGATCCAGGCTGCTGATGGTTTTTATCACATGTTTGATTAGCTAAGTTAGTTTTGAGTTTCTCTGTTTTTTAGTTTGATGACCATATAAGGTCTTTTTATTTTGATATCCTTGATAGGCTGATGTTGTGCTCACATGTTTGATTATCTAGGGGCAGTATACGATACATGTATTCTTTAATCTGGCTCTTTATAACCCACATGATCACCCGTGTTTGCAGCTATCTCCACACGAGGAGGTTGGTTGATAGTTTGTCAGTATTGAATTCAAGACTTTGTTGTTTGCCAGATTACGACCATGATTGTGAGGTGACTTATATTGATAATCTTGAATATGGCTCATTATCAAGTGATTTTCTCATTTTCTCATTTCTGTCACTTTGCTCATTTTATTATTAACTTTATTGCTTCTTCATTTATTCTCTTATTTCTTAGATTTTCTTTTAGTATTCCAGTTTGATCATTCATTTTCAATCCATTATATTATTTAGTTGTCAGTATCTTCATTCCCACATTATATCTTCTTTTTTATTTTTTATTTTTTATTTTAGTATTGTATTATTTTAATTTGTTAGTCGATGTTTCTTAGTTTTTGACTGTTTAGTTTATGATTCTTTCCTATATTTAGTACTATTAGTTTCTGATACTTTTTATTCTTTCAGTCGCTCTTAGTTCACTAACTCTTTCAATCTATCAGTCTCACTTATTGTCTCAACATTTTATCATTTTGGTTGTTCTTTTTGAATATCATAGTTTATTCTTGTCATTTATTATCTCGGCTATTTGTTTCAAGCAATCATGCCAAGGAATTCTGGTTCATACTTAGTCAAGAATTCCATCTACCAGACCTTTACCCCACTGTCATCTATATCGGTTAGAGAGTGGTGGTGCCAAACACTGGATGAAAGGCCAAGAAAATAGTGGTGATCACTGCTGGGATGCGGATGATCTGGCTGGAACGTGATGCCCGCGTTTTTTACAGGAAGAGTGCAAGCCTTCTTCAAGTAGTTGCAGCAACAGTAGATGAGCTGGCTCTTTGGAAACTAGCGAGAGCAGATGCGGGTCATCGAGAGGAGTAAGTATGTATGAGGAGTGGGGTGGTGTGGACGGTCTATGTAAGAAACTCTATAAAAACATCCTTTCAATCTTAATGCAAAGACAACAATTTTTGGTTGCTTGTCCTTGAAAAAAAAGGTTATCTTCAGTTTATTTCTATTTCTATTAGTCATCATTTTGCTTCCAGTTTCGACTGATATATAAGAGAGAAAGTTATTTTATATTTGAAATGAATATCTGTCAATCACATTCATTCTTTAGTTTGCGGTTTATTAGTTTTTCATGAATATTGTCCCCATTTTATATCAGTTATTTAGTCTTCCTCATTCTTCGGAATGCAGTATGCAATTCTTCTCTATAATTTATTTTCATGATGAAGATTGTTTGTATCAATCTCTCCGTACTCTGAAATGTGTTTGTCCGTTTATCACTTATGCCTTTTTTGGCCGATCAATGTTATAGAACACAGTGGCAGAGCTAGATCCCAGTGACCCTGGGCAGCTGCCCGGGCTCAACCGTGTAAGTTTCTTTCAAACTTGATCAAGACATGCAAAGATTTTCACGGTAGATGACATGGTGGAATACTCTCAAGCTTGGTCCGTTTATGCCTTCCCCAGGCTGTAGAATCTGGCTAGCTCCGCCACTGATAGAACTGTATAGAAGTGGTTTATGTTCAGTCTCGGAATTTTCATGTGTTGCGGACTTCTTGAGCTATGTTCTCATCTCTTGGTTTTGGGCCGCATGTTTCCATGTGAGCTGCAACGTGTCTGTGGAGGCGCCACAACTACAAAACCGTGGAGAAACCAGAGGCGCGTGTAGTGGAAGCACCGGTTCATGGAGACAGAAGAAGAAGACCAGAAGAAGAGCGGCGGAGCTGAGGGGCGCCAGTTCCCTCAACTATTGGTGAGTTCCTTTCTTTCATTCTTTTCTCAACTTTTTTGATTTTCTCTTCTTGTTCTTAATGTAGTCTTTTTTGTTCTCTCTCATGTGGAAGAGCGAAGAGAGTGATTTTATGTAGACCCTGCTTCACTGCATGGGTTTTATGACTTTTCAGATTGAAAATCGTGGTCTGCTTCAGCTGTCACATTGCCGTTTTTACATTTCTTTGCTGATATTTCCGATAGAGAGTTTGTACCTGCAAGCAAAGGAAATAAATATGTTTTCTGTTTTCTGTTTTCTGTTTTTGTTTTCAAAGTTCAATTTTAACAGTGCATACCTAAGGCGATTCATGAAGCTCTGAACCTCCCTGAAGTGGATTGCAGTTTTGTCAATGCATTATGGAACTGAAATGAAAGCTTATTACTACACTTGCTCTGACAGGAGGGTGAGTTTTAGAACCGTTCAGAATCAGTTTGTTATGATGAATGAACTCAGGCCAGGACTGAATGTGATGATGACGTTCTACATGACTATTATGCGCTACTACTATGTCAAAATATCATTCCACATGATGTAGGTTTTGACCCTGGGGAGGTCAAAAATGACATGCAAAGAATAGTTTTACATGTGTGTTTTCTACTGTTCGTGCAGGGATCAGTTCCCAATCCAGTTCTTCAAAATTAATTCTACGTGTAGGAATTTGAACTTATATAGTACCTTTTCAGTTTTACTTTTTATTTTCGATGTAATGTGAGCTTTTATCCACAATGGAAGGCATGTGCCATCTATGAACCTTCTTTCTTGTGTTTCTTCTTCAAGTTATCACTCGGTCACTCCTGTAAGGATTTTTGCTGGTAGTGTTTTCATCCGTATTCTAACTTTTACAAGGGAATCCTGGTGCTAGAGGTGAATTGCATGATCCTTCCTACAGGTATGATGCCCATGCCCCCTCAATGTAATTCCAATAGAAAATATTGTTCATTAGTTTCTCTATGCATAAGTCTTTCATCTGGCAGAAATTTCTTCCTGCTATAGTATTATCCTTTTCTTCCTCCACCTAAGATCTGATTTGTGTTCCCTTTTCCCCTCTGTTCCCCGTATTCACCGACCTCATGCACCGGTAGCTGGAGGGGGCGTGGGCATTTGCTTCCTGGAGAAGATGCAATGAGTGTTGCGAGTCCTGAGTGTTGGGCGTGGGACAAACAGTATTTTGAATGAAAACTCTATAACGGGACACTCGCTAAACCAGACAAGAGATGAAGACCGAAATTTGTCTGCTTTGAGGAATGAAAAACAGACAGTTTTTCTCATTCTTTCAGTTCTACAACTGTCAGCCTCTAATTGGATGACAAAAACTGTCTGTTTTCAAATTGAAAAACAGATAGCTGTTCATTAGTTACTCCCTTCTTTTAAGTAATGAGATAAGGCCAAAGCTTTTGCATGTGTTGTGGAATAATATGTTTTCTAGTTATTTAAAAATCGAGTGCTATGTAGCTCGGGAGCTGTTTTGATTTCTTGGGTTGATGATTATTCATAGAAAGAAAGAAAGAAAACTGTAACCCAAAATTAAAGATGGCAAATCCGTGGAGGTACGCATGCAAGACACGTATAGACATTTTAGTGGCTCGACAAAGGTAGGGAACACTACTCTAAAGCCCTGCCCTGGCCTATCCTCCTTCCTTATCCCAGATGATTAATAAATCGAAAGGCCGTCCCATATGTAGGACAAAAGGTAAAAAAGAACAGGGGAAAAGCTATTCTGAATTAGGCATAAGGCAGTAGCCTTTGAATTATTGGAACTTTCAAGAGCTTTGTTTATTAGAGGGCATGACCTTTTCTGAAGTGCATCCGTTCAGCTTAACAAAGTCATGTCTGCTCTGAAAGCAAGCATGTATACTTCCAAAGGAACTTCCTCCCAGATTGTTTCTTCCATTATTAAGCATACATCTGCATATAACTAGGGTTGTAGAAAGACCACTTTCATTCGACGTTCCGGGGCGCCCGATTCGATCGAAGCTTGAACACAGAAAATTTTAACTAACTGAGTTTTCTTTTTTGCATGTTACAACTTACAAGCATGAAGTTTTTGCCCATGGATATCGTCGGCATGGATCTAGATGTGCCCTATCCAACCAAACCCACCCCACTGTCATCCTTATCTATCTGTGCATATAATCAAGTAATTATCAGTTCTCAGAAAGAAAGAAGTAAATGATGGTACTAGAGAAGTGGAAGCCGAATTTTACAAAAACAATATCAGAGATGCATAACGTTCGATTTGGTTCATGGGCAATGTCACCGAATATCGTTGCATCAAGAAACATTTACAATTGGATTCAGACATACGTCCTGATCATCATGTCATTAGTACCGGCATGGCTTTCCACCTTAATACATCCAACGCATGAAACGTTATCACTGCGGTGTTTACACAGGCCAACTGCACCCATCATCAGCATATTGTTGCTGCCAAGCCAGTTCTTCAGACTTGATACAGCAAACATGCAAAGAATTACAGGACTGACGATATCATTACATGACCGATGATTTCGTCCCTGAGCGACCCTCTTTTTCCTCTTTTGAGAACACGCGAGAGGTCTACCTCTTCTTTTTGGGGTTGTGCCACAAAACAGCCTAATCCACAGAAAAGCCTAACCCCTTACTCCTGATCTAGTTGCACTGATGGCACGAGCGGCCGATGTTCTTCAGCACCTCTTGATATTCTGTCCATGCCACACAACCCGGGAGATTTTATAGGCACAAATGAGGACTTGTGCAGAGCAGCAAAGGCCTTGTTTCCTTCACCATTGCTCCCTAAACAAATGGTATCACCCCGTCCATGCCAGACACCACACTGGACATTATTCATCTCCAGAGTTCTAGCCTCCTGCTTATTCAAAATGAAGTAACTGTGAGGTCAAGATGTCAATAATTTGAACTTAGACTTCAAGGGTATCTGTATGTATATAACCTGGCACAGGGTACAACAAGGGCAGATTAGATGGAGAACACAGTCATCTAGACTGCTATCGGTCCCCTGAAAGCACATAAAATGGTTGACTGGTTAGCTTGACCACAATGGAGACTTCCAGCCAATGAGATATCCGGCATTTCCCAAGCTTCATATTCAGTTACTATTGAATTAAAGTACATATACCAAAAATTGTATGTCATGAATTTTGCGAACTTGAGTAGATACTGGTATATGTACTTTTTTTCCATTTCAAAAAAGAAGTACATATACCAGTAGCTACTCAAAAGTTCGCAAAATTCATGACATATAAAGTGGCAAGAGTATGCCAAATTATCAATATTAACTCAACAAGTCTCCGTTATTGTTCGCTTGAATAAAACAAAATGTAACAGTTCAATGTTTTGAATTAAATGTGATGCGGGAGAAGACAAAGCACCATAGTCAGCTGCATTAAGCACTAGTGCACTAGTAACCTACTAACCTGTTTGAATACTTTATATGAAAATGCTAATTTTAAGAAACATTTACCAGGATATTGAACTGCTTCCTGATTCTTCTTCGGAAGTAACCGGTGTAGATTGCTATCAAGATAACAGAGCCAAGTCCCATATATAAATATACATGATGCCTTGTTACTGAGAAGGCAATTAAGCTGACCAGAACAGCAACTAATGAAATGAAGTAAGCCATTGCCTGAAATGGTTTCATCTTGTGTCAGAAGGGGGAATGAGAGTTCTGAAAAAGAACATAAGCTTAACAACACAGTTCCATTCAAGTAAACTTATGGTAAACTGAAAATGATAAAATGGGAACGACGATATTGTGATTTGACGAAGACTTCACAAGCAGGCAGGAAAACAGAGAATATGCTATGAAACAAGTTTACCGGCAGCGCTGTATTCATGATGAAAAGAATGGAAGACATAGAGCGTAATCACTGCCACAGCTGTGGCATGCCACACTTCTTGTTAGCCTGTCAAACCTATTGTAGACTCATACTTTTGCCAAAGTTTTCAAAGTGTGGCTACCAATTTATTTGGCAGACATTATGTGGCCTAATATGGTTTAGCAAGAAAATGTGGTAAAATTTGCTTACGAACCAACCATGACCCCCCCCCCCCCCCCCCTTTTAGGGAATAGGCGACCTCATCTTTAATAGACATAGTCTAGATTTATCTCTTTCCACAGCAAAACAAAAACTGGCAATATAATTCAAGACAAAAAAGTGCGCTATATTTCATTGTAAATGAGATAAGAAACTCCAAGAACAGCTTAATTATAAGCACCAACAAAGATAAAGTTGCCTAAATGTATTCAAGACTGACCCAATGGCTATATTAGTAAGATATGCTATCCCTTTCGCAAGTGCAACATCCAGTCTCATTCCCTCCAACATATATTATAATTAGAGAAATTTACTAAGTAGAACTTATCCTTCAGGGGATGCACAAGCTAGAAAAAAAATGGCAGGACGCTATTCAGGTTGACCAGATCTAAGCCCACGAGAATATATAATTATCCAAGCAAATGATGTTCACACCCACAAGTCAAACATCTAATGCATCATCTTTGCTGATGTATAAGCATATGAAAAATAAAGAGACAGTCTGCCATGTTTTTTTCTAAATAACTAGCATGAAAGTGGAATTCATTTCAGGAATTTGACAAGAGACATTCCAACAAACTTGTGCACCTCTTGGGCATTACAAGGAAATTAGAATAAATAGATACCAGACCAGACAAATACACACACTTAAAATGTTAAAACTTTCAACTCTTCCTGGTAACGATATTTGTAATAATCTACTCCCTTTATCCTAAAAAGGATGTCTCAGATTTGTCTAGATTCGCATGTACACTAAAACACGTGTAGATACATGCAAATCTGCGACATCCTTTTTGGGACGGAGGGAGTACTTAACTTCAGAAAGTTGACCTATAAGGTACATTCTACGTTCAGCGATGGAATAAAAATCCCACCCCTGAACAGACAGTTTCCTACCTCCTACCAACAACAATGCTGAATACTGACCCTCATCAGGTTTTGCATGCTTACCTACACAGCAGTATAGCTAAACTTTTTGCACAGAAAAATGAGAAGCAAGAAATGGATGAAACACGGTCATAAGCTGCTTGGGGTTATTATCTGTACCTGAAGGAAGCAAGATCCGAGATTGGCTCTCCGCATGTTCTTGCCAAACCTAAAGCATGGACAACTGCAAGTAGTTGGAGGAAATGAAGAACGTTAAAGCGAAGCTCCCGACATAGTTTAATCACAGTTGTACATTAAAAATGTAGCACAACAGAGGAAAACGGAATATTTTTGAAAGAAAGTAGAATATAACAAAGTCAGAAGGGAGAAGACCACACATTGGGAATGTTCCCTCCTAACATATCTTAAACATGTTGATTTTTCTTGCACCTAGGATGTTATTCGAGTTAATTTTATCACTTATGGCTGTGCATCCTTGTTATCCGAAAGTAAATCTCGCTAAACTAGAGACAGCGGATGGAATTTCAAGCAGTATTCCTCAGAGACAAGTATTCTCCATCGTAAACTAGCTCTAAAAAAATTAGGCAAAGACCTCATGTTGCCTACTAACTTATCTAAAACATGTCTGTTCTTCTTTCTACTTATTGTAGTAGCTAGGAAGCATTTGCAAATGATGAATTCTGAAGAACCCTTTTTTAGTGTTGCAGTTAACCAACCAACAACCAAAGACAGAAACTAAAGCTCCATCTAAAATTTCTCGTTTATTTCTAGTAAGTATATATCTTTCTAATTTTAATGGGTAGAGAATACAGATGACATTTCAGGCAGTATTCAGCAGAGACGAAAATATTGCCTATCGACTTGGTGATAAAGACAGTAGAATTTATGCCCAAATCCTGCACAAAATGAATCAAACCGTATGGGAAAATGAAGCTAAACCGTTAAAATCTGCAGGTTTTTCCCCTCGCCACCAACAAGAACAGATCCTCTCAAAGATACAGGATTGATGAAAGGACCAAGAGTTAGCTCCACCTACCAGGCGGCCTCGAGCGCGATTCGCCGGTCCTCCAAGCAATCGATCACCACGTCCCCCTCCCACATCCTCTGCACGCCTCCGCCGCCCCCTTCGCCGGCCGCGGCGCTCGCCGCCACCGGGATGGCCGCGGCGCCCTTCCTCCTCTCCGCCGACATCGCCACGGACGCGCAGAGCATGTCGAAATCCAGCACCGTCATCGCCTCCTCCTCCTCCCCTTCGCTCTCCTCCTTCTCCTGCCGGCTCCTTGACGCCGTGGACGCCTCCTCCGTCGACGCCATTCAGGGCCCCCTCTCTCTCGCTCTCCTGTCCTCCCTCCCTCTTCTCTCTCTTGCTGCTGTCCTGAAGCTGTTGTTTGTTTTCGTATCGCGGTGCTGAGCTCCGTATTGCGCCGGGGATTTTAACGTCTTATTAAGCGCCTCCGATTGATTGAGAGAGGGGAACGGAAACGGAACCACCGCGCGTTCGATCAAGTTTTCATTCAGATACCGGCTCGCACTAACTCCGGCGACCTATTTAATCACCGACGGGTGGGGTCCAAGGGGACGCTGTCCCACGTTCCAGTGGACGGTGACGGGGAACACGTGAGCGGCGGGACAGGGCCGCCCAGATTACCGATGGTTAATTCGGGCAATTAACCCCGTGGGGAATTAGCTTGCTAATTGATCAATAATAACGCGCGTGGTTGGAGTAGTTTAATGGTGGTTGGGTTGGGCCGCCGCCCCTCCCTGCTGCCCCGGAGTCCAGACTGGCTGTGGTGGGCCCTCTGCCTCGCGCCCGCCTGTCAGTAGCGGTAGGTGGCTGCGCGTCCCCCTTGTTCCTATCCAGTTCCGACGTGGCAGCCGCCCGCTTCGGGGCACCGAACGTGCACCTGGAATTTTTTGCATCCACTGACGAAAGGCAGGTAGGTTAGGCTTTTGCTCACGCTATACTTATTAACGGCCATGCTGCGTTGCGTTGCTTGGAGTTGGTTTTGCCAAACCCAATTCGGATGTCTTCCGTTTTCGTTCTGACCGGAGTTTGTTTCTAACTTTTATATGCAAATGTAGAACGTTCTCGTGTTTCAGGCTTTTGTTGGTTCATATAGACTTGAGTATGTGTGTACACTCAGGAAAGAAGTCCATCTCTGACCTATATCAGGCTTTTCGAAACACATGAAGAAAAAAAAACATGGCTGTGACAAAATGATAACCTCCAAAGTTTATCAAGCAATCTAAACGTTTTCCTTCATGTGCTAAATGATAGCAGAAATTCATTTGTACTAATATGATGATTTCGTCAATCTCAAGACTCGATCCGCTGACTCAGTGCTCATAGGGGTAGGTTATATGTGTGTGCGTTCATAAGGGTAGGTGCATGTACGTGTCTCCGAACCTATACGCTAAAGGATGTCTAGATACACTCGTTTGACAAAAGCTAAAACCTCGTATATTATGGAACAGAGGGAGTAACATTTTCTAGACACGATGAAAGTTCTAACTTTTTGTTTGTCACGAACTTTTGGAAAGAAAACCACCTTTCAAACCTCGGCCTAGTTTTGGAAGGTGGGTTGCAACTCTGAAGTTTTCAGAATTTGTTGGAACCTAAGGCATGCCACAAAATGACAGCATGCAAAGATTCATCCAAAATACTCCTTCCGTCTCGAAATACATGTCGGGAGAAAAAAAATGCTCCAGCCCCCGCGTCACTCCTCTCGGGGCAACTCGGGAGGCGTCCAAAACCTAGGCTCCGCCACCCCCTCCCTGCCCTCGCCGTCGCTCGAGTAGCTGGCGGGGAAGCTCGCGACCATCGAAGACGGCGGCGGCGAGGCCCTCCTCCGAGCGTTGTCGTCTTCTCCAGTGGGTGTCGCACCCGTTCTCGTCTACAAGGTGAGTGAGGAGGCTTGGCTCGTCCGCGAGGCTAGCCGGCGTTCCACCGGTGCCCCCCATCATCCTCCATCGAGGAGGCATCTACTAGAACTTCAAGGAACGGATCTGGCCAGGGGCTCCGTTTTGGGGGTTTGGCAGGGTGGATTCGGTCAGGGTGAAAATGGATTCATGAAGGGCGGGGTGTGGAAAGGTGGATCTTGGGCTAGGGCCCAGCCGTTGGTCGTCGGCGAGGTTTGCTCTGGTGGACTAGTTCCAATCCCTCTCTCTCCCATATATTCTCTAGCTTTTATCCTAGCGTGGCCAGATCCATGAAGCACATGCTTTTGGTCTGCCGGATCAGTGGATCTCGCCGATGAAAGCGTGTTCTTTGTGTAGTTGAGCGCGATCGGTGTGTCTTTTGGCGTTGGGATTTTTGTGGCGGCATGTTTCTTCTTTGCTTGGTTGATGTTTAGGGGAGTTCGGATGCCGGGCGGGGGCCATGGGTGGAGAGGAGGCGTCGCCTGCGACTGATGCCGTTCCTGGGTGTTAGGCGGTTGTCTTAGCAGCGTGGGCGGCAAAGATGTTGCGGGATCTGATCGTGGCGGGAGGGCGGTGGCATCGGTCCTCTTCTCGAAATCAGAAGGTCAGCCCCCTCCTTCCCTCTAGCTCACCCCTTCCGCTAGATCTAGCAGTTGATTTCGGCTCTAGAGAAGGCCGGGGGTTGGTGGGGTTCGTTTGGGACTGGTGGAAACCCTTGATCGGCATGGCTGACCACAACGATGGTGACGCCCATTGGGCACCTCTATCCTCCCTTGAGGCATCGTCGAGGTTCCTCTTCCCCACCCCGTTCCATGCTCCCGGGTGAAAACCCAAATCCTAGATTGAGTTGCGGCGGCGCCATTGGTGTCGCTTTCCCTCTTGGGGTGCTGGTTTTGCAGGCTGGTGAGTCACGGATGGTAGGTGGTTGTTCGTGCCGAGTCCTGCAAGGTAGTGGCAGTGCTTCGGTCTGGCGGACTAGTGTGTATCTTATGGGGATTGCCATCGTCTTACGTCACTATTCTCCGGCGGCGCCCTCGAGCCTGGGCGGAATGGGAAGTGTTCTCCTTCCCGGTGACGGTGACATGGTGGCGACTTCCCATGCTCATCTTCTGCGGTGGATGCTATTGGTCCTTTGTTCTGCTACATGCTCTTGAGCTCTTCGCCATTGTCTTCATCAACGATCGATTCCAAGGTTCGTGGAGGGCAATGTCGGGGGCAACCAGATCTTCCTTTTCTTGTCTTTGCAGTTGTCGTGTGTGTTGCGTTGTAAATTGTTATGATCAGACTCTTGTATCTTTCGAGTCGTTCAGGTCTTTATTAATTTAAATCTAGCCTATGGCCTTCTGTCTTAAAAAACATGTCAGAGATTTGTCAAAATTTGCATATACCTATACACTAAAATGGCTAAATTTTTTTAAATAATATACTTATTTTAATTAATTTCACGAATATTACGGAAATTAAGGAATTTACGAATCTAGTGCACTGTCGTCCTTTGATAAAACGACGTGCACGAGTCGTTTTTTGAGGAGACGAGCGGCGCGGGCCGTCTTTTGAGGCGCCGAAAGGGGCGCGGCGGACCCCACCCTGCCGGGCTGCAGGCGGATTTTACGGTAAGACGACGAGACTGCCTCGTCTTTTTGTGCAACGACCGACCGGTGCGTCGTCTTTTGAGACAACGACGAGACCGTGTCGTTTCTCGATGCAACGACCCGCTCCTCTTATCCCCGCGCCACGCCCAGGCCGGCGCATTCTTCTTCCTCCTTCTTCCTCTCTCTCGTGTTCATCTGGCCAGTTCTTCTGCCCACGCGAAGAGCACCGATTTGGAGCTCATTTTTGCCCCATTTTCCACCAATATCTGCTGCTGAAACACATTAGACAGTTAGTAGAGTCCCGATCTACTAATGAGATAATCTGGTGAGGTGATTTGAGGCATTTTTAGTGGATTTCGTGGTGTTCTTGAGAGGCAATGGCTATGGTGGAGGCTGGTGGTGCAGCTTGAGTGGAGGCAGCTGTTCTTGAGTGCAGGTTGTCGATCCGTTGAGTGGAAGCAGCTGCACGGCAGGATTTCTCACGCTTCAAGGGTAAACCCTAATTTCTTGCTAACTGTAGTCATTTGTGTAGTTTTATGTCATATGTAGTGTTGGATGTGGTAGGTTAGCTGCTAGATTATTCGGCTATAGGATTATAATTATATTTGCGGGCTATGCAAGATTATTCGGCTATAGGAATAATAGCATATTTTTTTGTGGGCTATGCAATATTATTCGGCTATAGGATTATTAGTATATTTGCGGGCTAAAAGTTTCCATTGTGCGGGCATTTGATAAATTGTGGTATTTTTTAGGTCTGAAGTTATGTCCAATAATGTAGTGTTTAGGTTCTACTATGGTGACGGTGTCGTCAAAACAAACCAGAATGGAGTTGATTTGAGCGATTTCAATTGTATTGATGAAGTGCTCCAGGATCCTGAAACCATCCCCATTATTGAGCTGAAAGATTGGTTATGTGCTCGTTTAGGGCTCCCTCCCACCCATACTGTCGGTGTGCATGTATTATGGACAAAGTCAAGGTTTAAACCTGATTTTTATTTGAGACCGATAGAAGAGCAAGCTAAATGGGTCAAATGGGTGAAAGCCTGTCTGCATAGGGTAGTTAACCCCAGTGTCTTAGTGCTTCCTGTGGCGAAAGAGCCTGTTTATGATCAGAGCCAGAGTAGTCAGACACACCATGCTGGTGGTGGTTATGATGATGAGCAGAGCAGTCAAGCCGAAGACGGAGGTTGTGGTGGCTACTATAATGACCAGAGCAGTCAAGGACAAGATGGCGGTGGTTATTATGAACCTGGGCAGAGTAGTTATGCATACACCGATGGAGGTAGTTATGAACCTGGTCAGAGTAGTTTTGCACACACTGGACATGAATCAGCTGAAGGTAGTCAAGGGACAGCAGAAGATATTTTCAGTGGTGAGGTCGATGAGGACGAGATACACGACGTTTGGTTGCAAGATCAGATGGAAGCCGAAGATTCAGAAGGGTATAGTGATAGCTCTTATGATTCCGCTGAGTCTGATCAGGAGGACCAACCTATTCCGGCATCATGGAATCAAGACCACACAGCAGCAATGAATGTGAACGAGTGCCACGATTCCTCGTGGCACTATCACGCCAACAACATCTCCATTGGTGCATTATATCCTAGCAAGAGGCATCTACAGGAAGCAATCGTTGAGTGGGCATTGTCCACGCAGCGGGTTTTCAAAACAAAGGTGTCATCCCAGCAATATTTGACTTTGGTTTGCGAGGTAGCTGGGTGTCCTGCCAGGGTCCATGCCCATGTTCCTCGATATGACACCAACTGGAAGGTTAGCGATGTTGTGCAGCACACATGTCAACTTGACAATGTCCTGCAAGACCATCGTAATCTCACGTCAACCCTCCTGGCTAGACTATTATACACTGAGATAGTGGAGACCAAAGCCATGGTGGTGAAAGCTATCATCAAGAAAGTTGCTGTCAGATTTCGCTACAATATATCTTACGGAAAGGCTTGGAGGACTAAGAAGAGGGCACTGGAGACAAGATTTGGTTCGTTTCGAGATGGATACGACTGTGTTGTTCGGATGCTGCAGACACTGCAGGCTAGGAATCCAGGCACATACCTCGACATCCAACACTTAACATTGCCTCAAGAACCCAATTTGAGGGTGCTACATCGATTGTTCTTCTCATTTTCTATATGCATAGAAGCTTTCACTCACTGTCGACCAGTCATTTGTGTAGATGGAACATTTCTCACTGGCAAGTACAGGGGCCAGATATTGACTGCTATAGGTCAAGACGGGAATAATCAAGTTGTTCCACTTGCATTTGCTTTCGTGGAGAGCGAGAACACCGAGAGTTGGGTATGGTTTTTCAGGCAGCTGAAGATAGCAGTTGTGAGGGATGTACCGAATGTATGCGTCCTACATGACAGGCATCCGGTTATACTCAACGCGATAAGGAAGCTGACTCAGCCTGCTCCAGATGAACCAACTCCATGGCTAGGCATGCAGAGTCGTTGGTGCATGCGGCATCTAGGGGCTAACTTTTTCTCACAGTTCAGGAACAAGGCCCTTATGAACCTATTCAAGAAGCTTTGCAAGCAGAACCAGGAGTGGAAGTATATCAAGTGTCGGGCCTATCTAGATGAATTCACAAAAAAACATGTTAGGCAGAGGAGAGCAGCTAGAGCAGCAGCTGTGGCGGCTCATGCGGCCGCGGTAGCTGCACAGACAGTAGCTGGAGCACCACCACCCGAGGAAGAACCAATTGCTCTTTGCGATTTGCCGGGATTTGACCAACCCGGTACTAGGAGGAGGCCTGGCAGACGGATTAAGAATTTTCAGGAATGGATAGAGCACGAGCCTGCGGAGAGGTGGTCTCTGTTGCACGACACTCATGGTGCTAGGTTTGGCGTCATGACTACAAATCTTGCCGAAACTTACAACTTTGTCTTGAGAGGAAGCAGGGCTCTGCCATTAACAGCTATTGTGGAGTGTATTTTCACCGGAACGTTGAAGTACTTCAGAGACAGACTCCAGCTTGCTCAGATGCATATCATGAACAACCCAAACACGAGGTACTGTTCAAAGATAATGGATTACATGAATGCCAAAATGGAAAAGGCTCGGTCTATGCAAGTCGTCGCCATCGATAATCAAGAACGAAGATTTGAGGTTCGCCTCCCTTCCAACAGGATCGGATCTGGAGAAGAGGTAAAGACACAAGAGGTGAGGATAGGCAATGAGGCTTGGCCGACGTGTGAGTGTACCTGCAACAAACCCAAGCTGCTACATCTGCCTTGCTCTCATGTACTTGCTGCGTGTGGGCGGTTAGGTATGGATGCGAGATCGTTTGTGTCTCCTTATTTTCTTAAGGAGTCGGTGATCAATACATGGACTGGCGAGATGATGGGATATAGAGCATGGGGCAATTTTAACAAAGTAAACCCCGGTGAAAGGATTTACATCCCAGATCCTGAACTAATGCGGACAGGCCGAGGAAGGCGACAATGTGTTCGGATCCGTAATGACATGGATGAATCTGAAGCCGGGGGCCCTACTAGACAATGTTTTCTATGTAATCGTTTTGGTCATAGAGACACCAATTGTCATATCTTCGGGACTGGAGGAGCGGCTCCTCATGGACGTGGCAGACGTGGCAGGCGAGGAACAAGAGGCAGAGGGAGAAACTAGTTTTGAATTTGTAATTCGTATGGAACCATGTTTTAAATTTGTAATTCGTATGGAACTATGTTTTAAATTTGTAATTCGTATGGAACTATGTTTTAAGTTTATAATTCGTATGGAACTATGTTTTAAATTTATAATCCGTATGGAACTATGTTGTAAGTTTGTAATTCGTATGGAACCATATTCTAAATTATGCAGATGGCGGGATCTTTGCTTAATGCTGATATTGATAGAAAGCACCGGTCAACTTTATTGGATGCGGAACCAGGGAGCTTAAAGCACCTTATCACTCGCACTCCCATGTGTAACTGGATGATACACCCTTATTGGCTGCAGAGGTATGAGACATTTATTCCTAATTCGTATGGAACTATGTTATAAATATTTTAGGGCCATAGTAAACAAATTGTAATTCTATCTCGGTATGCAGGTTGAAGTGGGCCAGGCTACTACCATTTGTGCGTCTGGTTGAGGCCACTCATACGCAGGAGATAGAAGGACGACACCATGGATTCCAGACCACGCGCATGGCCTACGACGGGTCGTTGCTCACCTACTTAGTGGATCGATGGAGGCCCGAGACTCACACTTTCCACTTTCGGTGGGGGGAGATGGCTCCTACACTACAGGATGTCTCGTACTTGCTGGGCCTGCCATTGGCTGGAGTGCCAATAGGCCCGGTGGATGCACCGGAGAATTGGACCCAAGAAATGGCCCAACGATTCTATGGCATTCGTGAAGGAGTTCCGGAGTTCACGTATGAAAATCATGGGCCCAAATTTGATTGGTTGCAGAACTATCAGGTTCGTTTGTTCCTAAGTATCTTCGTATTTGATCCAACTAGTTTCATATCACACGATGCTAAAACTTGTTCTATTAACCAATGCAGATACAGAGGTTCGGGTACCCAGATGTTCTGATGACTGAGCCACAAATTACGCGCAGCCTTGAGGCGTACTTATTGTGGCTACTTGGGAAGGTGATGTTCACCGAGAACCACGTCTCAACCATCAGTTCAGGCTACATCCGCTATGCTAGAGAGATCGCGGAGGCAACGTGCCAGAACGACATCACCCAATGGAGTTGGGGGTCTGCTGTCTTAGCAGCAACGTACCGAGGTATGTGCACGGGCTGTACGCTAACCAAGGAAAAATCTGCCTTTCTAGGATGCCCATTGTTGCTGCAGTTGTGGTCATGGGAGAGGTTCCCTATTGGCCGCCCGGAGGTAGCAAAAAATCAGGCGGTTATCGTCCAGGGAGAGGGCCCCGTTGTCTATGAGTCTGATATGCTGTTTGACCACGAGAGAATTGACATGCCTACATTCGGTACACACTGGACACGCCGCAAGGTAATTTAAAAGGTTCTGTTAATTGCATGGTCCATATTGCACTACGAAGGAAACTAACAACTATTTCCTCCAACAGTGTCGTTTCGCGGGAGAACAAGTAACCCGCTGCTACCCGGCGTTCAGCGAGCAGTTCGACACGTTGAAGGAGGAATCGGTGATTTGGGAGCCGTACACCACAGCTGAAGCAAGAGCAAGATATCCTGGCGGGTTATCTATTATGTGTCGTAGGGATGAGGACTACTGGCTCACTAAATCGAAGATCATCTTCGATTGTCAGGTGGAGGAGATGTCTCAACAGACGGTCATGAGGCAATTCGGTCTTCGCCAGATGGTAGATCCTCCATCTCCGGAGGCGCCCCTTTCATCGGACGTGCATATGTAAGTTAATATATTATGTATCTATAATTTTACACCGATTGTGTACTTACAAAATCTAACTGCAGGTACTCTCGGAAGGGTACTAAAAGAAGTGCAAATCAGTGGCTTCAACGGGTTAATACTTATATCAATGGTTGGCAGAATGCAACAGATGACGTGTGGACCGCTCCTGCGTTTGATATGGACCTATTCCGTGCATACTTACAGAGGTACATGAGCATGACACGGTTGCGTCCCGTCCACCACGCACATGATGATGAAAGATACCCTAGCCAGTCGACTATGGAGCCCAGACAATCGGCGGTAAATCCATTTTTCTTCGTCACTGCACCTGGTAGCCTATATAATGTGTACTTATCCACTTTACAAATGCAGGCCGATATGACATGGGAGCTACAGAATGAAGTGAATCAGTGGGGACGTTCGCTCTCGTCCGCTCCTCTTCTACTACCACGCAAAGGAGTTCATTCCTTCGTAAAGCGTGTCCAGGAAAGACTACAGAGTATCTATGCGACCATCACGTGCACGAACGTTTCAGATGTCGTTCAGCACCGAGCAGCACAACGTCCACCTCGTCACTCCGTGGGGGAGGGCCAGCCACGTCGCTCCACGCAGACTCGCCCTCCACGTCACTCGACGCAGGAGCGCACCCCGCGTGCGGACCAGACACTTCTCCGAGGCTCACAGCAGGAGACACCCACTGCACCTACCCGCCACGGGCCTTGTCCACGGATCTCACAGCAGGAGACACCGAGAGCTCCACCCCAGACCAGGCTGGAGGCTCAGTGTGGCAGCAGCAGCAGGAGACACTGAGAGCACCACCCCTAGACCAGGCTGGAGGATCGGCGTGGCAGCATCAGCCGTAGTTTGATTTCGACCAGTGGCAGCAGCAGCCGCATCTTACTTTCGACCAGTGGCACCAGCAGCAGCCGCAAGTCCCATTCATGGGCTATCGTCCTGAGGGTACGCATCTTCCTATCTATTTTGGTTACATGTAGTGTATAATCGTTGAGTACTTAATATTTTTACATGGCAGGAGGATATGGAGACCCAAGCATGTCCTCAGTGGGTTCGTGGGCGACTAATGAGGAGGATCAGCAGACTCATCAGGACCAGGTTGACTGGTTTGGACTATATCAGACGCAGCAGACTCAGGAGACGCATCAGACTCCACCACCTATCCCCACACAGGATACACAGACGCAGGATGACGGGTCAACTCTACCTCCCCGCAATGTGGTGCCTCCTAGAAGGTACGGATGGCCTACACCGACGCCAGGGCTACCTCGTGGCCGGTGGCAGTGATATCTATCGATGTATATGTCTGCGTATTTGTCTATGTATGCGACTTGAATCTTGTATCGGTCTAGTTATCTGTCTATGTATCAGACTTGTATCTTGTATCGGTCTAGTTATCTGTCTATGTATCAGACTTGTATCTTGTATCGCTCTAGTTATCTGTCTATGTATCAGACTTGTATCTTGTATCGGTCTAGTTATCTGTCTATGTATCAGACTTGTATCTTATATCGCTCTAGTTATCTGTCTATGTATGAGACACATTTTTTATTCGACAAACACTATAGCATAGCTTGCAACACAATTCAACATAACTTGCAGTAAATAAATAAGAGTGCTCTCTATCCCTACGACTATGCCCTTACACTTCAACGATGCCTTCTTCATGGCCTGCTCTTCTTGCCCTTACCCTTCGACGATGCCTCGTCTTTACCCTTCTTCTTGGCCTGCCTTTCGTCCCACTCAGCTCTCCACTTAGTCCCAACGGTAGGCGTCATGAATATATCATCTTCATCTTCACTCTCTTCTAGCTTGTCATTGCTCTTCTTGCCCTTACCCTTCGACGATGCCTCGACCGATGATGGCTTGCCCTTACCCTTCGACGATGCCTCGTCTTTACCCTTCTTCTTAGCCTGTCTTTCGTCCCACTCAGCTCTCCACTTAGTCCCAATGGCAGGCGTCATGAATATATCATCTTCATCTTCACTCTCTTCTATCCAAATCCAAGGGAAGGTGAGGTTCTGCTGCCTTGCCCTTTCATTAGAGAATCTTTGCTTCCTCCTAGCATTGATCCGAAGTAGCTCTTGCCGTATCTCCTCTGGAGTCCTCTTCGGCCACCATTTCCTACGCAATCCCTCACGCAGCTCAGTGAGGAGACAATCACTACCAATTAGTTTCTCCAATGGGGCTGGATTGTTGTCTATCGTAAATTTCCTAGCCAAATGAAATAGGTCGACGGACATGCCTGGCACGAAACTATGATCGTAGGGAAACATACTGGCTAAAAACGGGGTGGCTGCTGCTTAAACAACTGCGCGAGGAGGGATTTTTATAGGATAACATTATGGCGGGAAAAATTCTGGCGGGAAACATTATGGCGGGAAGCATTTTGGCGGGAAAGATTTTGGCGGGAAAAATTGTGGCGGGAAACATTCTGGCGGGAAAAATCTGGCATGTTGAAATTACATATACATGACAACACTCTAACTGAAATGAAGATACATCAAGACACTACAACTGAAAGGAAGTTACATCAAGACACTACAACTAAAATTAAGATACATCGGGACACTACAACAGGAATGAAGATACATCGGTACTGAGACATACGTCTACCTTCCCTGAGTCCAGCGCGGGTACTTCCCGGTCTTGTCCCCACGTTCCTCTGCCGCCCGCGCCTCGGCAGCTCTTTCTCTTAATCTCTTCCTTTCCGTCTCACGGGCCTCCTTGCGCACCTCTTCCTGGCGCTCGAGGATTGCATTCTCTTCCTCCCTTCTCTTCCTGTTCAGCTCGCGGTTTCGAGCTTGCTCTGCTCGGAATTCTTTCATTTCTCTCTCCCGTTCCTTCTTCCTGTTCGCGGCCTTCCTTTCAGCACGTTCCTCATCAAGAAAGATCTCCCTTGCACGTCGGCTCCTGTCCGCAATCTCCTGCACGGCCCAGGCTGGCTGCTCGGTGTCAATCCAATGGTACCACTGGCAAAGTGGAGGAGGAGACTGCAAGTAAATCAATGGAATGAATAAAAGAACACATGATAATATGAATGATTAATATTAACCATGCTCTGGGAACATACCGGAGGCCTCTCGTACGACGAACTTGCTTGCCGAGGCGGGCTTGCGTCGTAGTTCAGACACATGAAAAACTTCATGCCCATGCAGGTGGAGAAATCGATCGACTCCTTGACCTTCGCGAGATGGCCGCACCAACAACGCTCGTGTGTCACCCCTTGCGGCAACCTCGCAGCTTTCGTCTTCGTAGGCCTATACTCGGGGTCCGAACATGGCACACTCATGATGGAAAGGGGAAGGAAATGGGAGAAATAGAGGAATAACATGATGGAGAGCTACCATCTCGGTGCCAGTATTTATAGAGGCAACTAGTAAAAATTAGCGGGAGATAATAGCGGGAACAAGGGGCGGGAGAAAACGGCGGGAAGAATTGGTGGGAGAAAACAACGGAAAGAAGTGGCGGGACAGAAACGACGCGAAAAATGTGGCGGGATAAATACTGGCGGGAAGATGGCGGGAGATAAACGGTGCAAAAAAGTGGTAGGAGAAATACTAGCGGCGAAAATAACGACGCAAAATAGTGGCGGGATTAGTCTAACGTAGTGTGCATGATCCATGCAACCATCATCTTTTCAAAAAACGATTTGGGTCTGTCGTTTTTTCAAAAAACGACCAGCTGCCAGCCGGTCTTGTCATCCTGCAGGCGTTTTTTCAAAAAACGACACTAGCTGTCGTTTTCTCAAAAAAGGACTTAGAGCTGGTCGTTTTTTCAAAAAACGACGGTGTATTATATCCGTAAGTTCATTTTTTGGCATAATATTCTTAAAATTAATGTATTATTTAAAAAAAATTCTACCACTAAAATGTCTAAATACATATAAATTTAGTCTGACATCTATTTCGAGAGAGAGGAAGTAGAACAGTTTGATAGAAAAATCCATTTATCTTTTCTCTGGACATGTAACATATATATATTTATTATCTCTACAAACATTTGCATTCTGCCATTTCACAAAACTGTATCACAAATACCATATTTTTCTGTAAATCTCTAAATTGCAAAAACCATTATCAAAAGCCGATTTAAGATTTCAATTTAGGGCATGTTTGATTCGTAGGATAGAAAGATCGTAGGAATAGGAAAAATGTAGGACTACAAGTCATGTCCACTCTAATCCTATAGGATTCATATGAACCAAAGTGTGTTTGATTTCACCATAGGAATCTAAAAAGGGATATGGGTGAATGTTTGATTTCCTATGAAAACTAGTACAAATAAATCCTTAGGAAAAAATCCTGTGGAAATCAATCCTACAAATCAAACAGCCGTCGTAGGAATTTTTTTATAGGATCTAATCCTACAAAATTCCTAGGCAAATCCTTTGAATCAAACAAGCCCTTAGTAAGCGAGAGAATGGCATATGTACAAGATCCAAGTCAAACTAGGATCCATATACAGATTGAAGTTTTCGACCATTCTTCTGTAACTTTATGAGTATGTAGTTTATCCCACAATGAAATATATGAGTGTAGTTTATAACTTATCCTCAATTTTCCAGCTGCAAGTATGGAGTGAAAAGCCATGTCCCTCTCAGGATGATAAACCATCATCCAAAAATTGCTTGAATCATTTTGCGTTGTTCTTGTAAGTAATTGTCTCGGCCTACACCGGTGGAGGTTCGGCATGCCGGCCTCCTCTTGGTACTTCGTCGATATCTCCCTCCGTGGTAGGTGGATGGCCGATGGAGTACATCTCTCGTGTTGTCCCCTTCGATGTAATAAAGGAGGTAGGATGTCCCTTGCGGTCCTCTTTCGTCTAACTTGTCGTTCTGGTGTTGTCAGTCACCTCCTAGTTTGCAAAGTTATCCTAGACATATCGATTTGGAGAGATTCAGTCAGGCGTGTCCACAAACATCGGCCCATGGGGTTTCAAGGGGCGTGCTGTGAAGCTCTGCTTTCATTTGACACCATGGGACATGTCAAAGTCATGATTTTCAAGGTGATTGCAAATGTCAGGAATGTCAAGTCGGCTACGCTTAGAAGACCAAGGCAACGTCGGAGGAGGGATCTTGGATGTTGAAAGGGAAATGGACGTCGCCTAGACGGGGGGGGGGGGGGGGGGGGGGGGGTGAATAGGCGTTTTAAAATAGTTACGGTTTAGGCTCTAATAAATGCGGAATAAAACTTACGTTTAATTTATCAAGCCAAAACCTATATCCACTAGTTTCACTAAATGCACCAACAACCTATGCTAAGCAAGACTAGCAACAAGGTGATAGCAAGATATAGTACTTCAAGAACGAAGGCTATCACAATGTAAATTGCATAGGTAAAGGGCTCGGTTGAGAGATAACCGATGGACCCGGAGACGATGATTTGTTTCCCAAAGTTCACTTTCAAAGAAGCTACGTCTCCGTTGGAGAGGTGCGGGGGCGCAATGAACTTCGAACGCCACAAATGGCTCACCTCGAGGTGTGGTGGCTCAATGCTCACCCAACGCCACACAAGGCCTCACCAAGGATGCGAAGCCACGCAACTCACCGACGCAACAAAAGGCTCACCCTATTCTCCCGTGAGCTCGCCACAAAGGCCTACTCACATTCCACTATGGGACACTTGAGGGCGGTCACCGAACCCGTACAAGGCTTGGGGCAATCTCCACAACTCAATTGGAGGGCTCCCAAGAAACGCCACAAAGGCTCCACAATGCCACAAAAGGCCAACAAGCTTGGGGAACCTCCACAACTCAATTGGAGCCCCAAGAACAATGCCACAAAGGCTACAAAGCCACAAAAGGCAACAAGACCACAAAGGCTAACAATCCAACCACACAACCGTCTAGGGTTCCAAGAACCCAAGAGAAACAAGCCCAAGGGCTTGAACTCGCCGAATCTCCGAGGAGAACTCAAACCTATGCACCAAATGCAAGAGGCAAGTTATTCACTCTCAAATTCCACCAAAGCTACAAAAGCTATTGGAGGAATAAAGGAGGAAGAACACAAGAGGAGAACACAAAACTCTCCAAGATCTAGATCCCAAGGATTCCTTCACAAAGAAGGGATTTTTCTTGGTGGGGCTTGTAGATCTAGATCTCTTCTCTCAAATCCCTCAAAAAGATGCAAGAATCATAGGAGGGGGAAGGGGAGAGAGCAAGCTCTTCAAGGTCAACAATGGAGGAGAGAGAAAACCAAAAACCAAGAAGAACAAGTTATCGGGGCCGAAGGGGAAAGGGGAGCTCCTTTTAAAGGGCTCCCCGATCTGCCCGTTACTCACAGATTCGCGCACGGCTGGTAGTACCGGTGGGTGGCCGGTACTACCGGTGGCACCCAGCCAACGGTCAGAAAACAGCGAGGCAAAGATCAAAAACGCGAGCTTGGCCGGAACTACCGCTGCTTCGCCGGAACTACCAATGGCAAGAATATCCTAGCGGTACTACCGCCTGAAAATCCAATCCAAGTTCCGTCAAATAGCGCTAACCAGGCAGAGAGGGTACTGAACCAAAAATTGGGTTGCCGGAAGTTGGGCCAGAATTAACACCGGTACTACCGGCGGCATTTCTGCCCGAGCGGTACTTCCGGCGTCTGGCCGGTACTACCGGTGGCCCACCGGAAGTACCGGTCAGGCAAAAACTTCAGAACCAGAACTGCCACAACTTTTGCATCCAAACCCCAAACGAGATGAAACCAATTTTGTTGGAAAGATAACGACGTGTAGAATCCAACAAAAATTCAAAATATTGGGTATCACCAAGGGAGAAAATACCATGAATATATATTTGAGATACCTCCCAAGGTGTGGAGCCGGAAAAACCCGCAAGATCAAAAACACAATAAGATATGCAAGAGAAATCCGTTTTTGATGAACTAGAGCTTGTTATGAAGATAACCACAAGCTCTAGATCCTCACATGGACAAGAACCAAACAACAACCAAGAAAGATGATGCTATGTATGCAAATGTTTGAGCTCTCTCCGAAAGATACGAACGAGTCACCCACTCGAGAGCCCCTCTTGATAGTACGGCTATCTATCCTAAACCTGGTCTCGCAACACTACAAGAGACCGGTAAAGTAGAAACCCTATCAAGATCATACCTTTGCCTTGAGCATCCCACTTGAGCTTGATGAAGACAATCTTGTTACCTTCAAGATGGAACACCTTTCTTGATTGCTCATGTTTGCTCTTTCTTGATGAAGACTTGCGAATGGCTCCCCCACACTCTATGGGCAAACCTCTTCTTTGACCTTGTCTTCATCACTCCATGAACGCCGAGGAGGCAAGCTCCAAGCATGAGATCTTCTAGAGATGGTGCATCTTGAGCTTGCACAACAATTCTTGACGATGTCTTGAAGATAGCCATGAGGAACTCCATCTTCTTCTTCTTCGTCTTCTTCAATACATACTTGATCTTCTTCTTCTACTTGATTCCAATAGGCACAAAGCCCTTGGACGATGCTTCTTCTTTTTCATCCTTGAAACCAACACATGGTCCAAGCGATGCCAATGGACAAACCTACAAGTGAAATTCAATTTGCACATTAGTCCATAGGGATTGTCATTAATTACCAAAACCACACATGGGGGCATACATGCCCTTTCAGATGTGATGAAAATATTGCTTCATGGGCTACTGGGCGGGCTTGGCTACGGGATTTTTCCTGTCCAAACTTCACACGCGGTGCCTTGAGCCTGATGATTAGTGATTCGCAACAGCAGCTAGCCATGATAAGTGGGGGCGGCAGCACTGGGGGACTTTGGCTTTAGTGGTGCTATTGTAACGAGTCGTTCTTTCCAGGGTGAGAATTCAAGGTCTGTCGTTTATTGGTTGTGCCTAAAAATGTTCTTGTTAAAGACGTTGTTTTGTGAACTCCGACTTTCTCCAAGGACAAAACCTAAGATCTTTGATCAGACAACGACAATGCTTGTGCTTTGTTTCCTTCTTGGAGGTGTTACTTTTGGAAAGCCTCTTTTGTAGTCTGGGTGTTGTCTTTGGTGGTCCTTAGAGTGTTGCGGCGAGTGACTGATTACCGTGGCGGGGTATTTTTTTCCTTTTTAGTTGTGTGCATCCTCGATATCTTTGGACATCTTATTAGTGTAGTGGCTCGGTGCAATTGTTCTCTTCACGTTATTAATATATTCTCTTTATCAATTTTGTTTTGTTTTGAGCTTACCATTACGAGTTGGTTAATTGAGCAATTGTAACATGGATGAAATGTGTATCACCATTATATGGAACTAATTATACCATATTGTTCCATGCTTTTATTTCCTGTGTACATTAGGTATTCCAAGTATCGACTACCAATTCTTAGTGGTTGTTGAGAGTAGGAACGTTAAGCCAAAGGATAAGTAAGAAAGCGAGCCTGAATGATCCCACCCTGCCGATCCCATTATTGACACATCATCTAATCAGAGAAGACATAGCGCCTACTACAGTTTAACTGCAGATAATGCAGAGACCGAAGTGACATAATGCACAATTAGCATAAAAAAAGGTAAGACCGTCTCCAACGACCGATCCATTTCGGATGCCAAACCAGTTTGTTTTGATCCATTCGGATCATGAGGAGCACAATAACGGATGGGTTGTCCTCCACTTGTCCGAGCATGCACCCAATGGTGCAGTGAATTTGTCTGGATCTTTCAGCCATCTTGGTCTTTTGCCAAATTTCACTATTTTAATCAAACAAAATACCACACCGGCCATCAAAAATAAAAAACAGACATAATAAGTAAGTAGTTAACATAGTCCAATGCACAACGAAAAGACAACACCGGCCATCAAAGTCAGTAGGCTCAACATAGTTCACCATAAAAAACAGATAAATATCGATTGATCACACATTCGTTCCTACATCATCTTCCTCTTTCTCTCGAACCAAGCTCTTTGATCTAGATCCATGTTGGTCAAGTCGCCCGTCATGATGCGGTTCTGCTGGTAGCTTGAGTTCAACTTCCTTTTGCTCGAGCTCATATTCCTTGGTCATTTGTTGGGTACGGAGCGCAGCTTATCTTTGCTCAATCTCAACTTTTTTGGCCCTTAATTGGGCATTGACCTCAACTTCTTCTTGGTTGATGTCAAATTATTGCTGCCTTGCTTGGAATTCGATCTCGACCTCCATTACTTTCATCAAGTTCTAGCTTCACGTTTTGGTAGTCCATGCTCTTAATTTGGCCCTCTTTCTTCTTGTGTTTCCTCTCGCTTGACACCTCCATGCCGGCTATCAACTCCTTAAAGGTCACTTGCAACGCGAGGGCATTGGCCTCACACTTTGTACCTTACTTGCTACTTTTTGGTGCCCTTGATTGGGGTGACCTCTTCGTGACAAAATGAAGTAGTCCAAAGCTTGTAGCACCATGTCTTGGATGCCAACGCTACTCATGGGCCCATTCGTGACATGCTCATAGGCACCCAAAAATGGATACACTCCACTTGGATGAACACACACCTATTTTGAAGGGAGGTCTCACTCCGATCACTCTAAAAGTTGTAGGGGTGCAAGCATTTGTGCTCATGGAAGTAGTGTTAAATCCTCCTCCAAAATGCCACTCCCTTTTGTTAGGCACTACAAGCTAGGTCTTGTCCAATTTCCATACAAGCTTTGCAAAGAACCTTGTCCTCGCCGGTCGTGAATGTTCCAGTCCTTCTACTCACTCCAAGAGCTAGACAGTCGAGCTCATCTCCGAACAATGGCTCTTACATTGAGCCTCTATCATGTTGAGTGTCTTGTTGAGTCCTGGTCCCACTGAACACGTCCTCCAACACATCGTTATAGTATCCCCGCGCACAGTTGCATGTATGTCACACATTATGCGACAAAGCGAATCGACATAGAGACAAGGGTTTTAGATCATACTGGGTCGGACGACCCGTGGCCAAACATGTTGTGGGGAGTGGCGAGATGGGAGGAGAAGTCCCGTGAGGCCTTGTTGTGCACCACCAGTGAGTCAGTCTCAAGTGTTCTATTGAGATTAAGTGCAACAGCCGAGGGACGGTCGACACTGATTCGTCGACCTCCGACAAGGTGTCACACAAGACGGAGACATGAGACGTTTGGGGAGCGTGCCCGAACCCTGTACGTGGGTGCCGTCGAGAGGCTAGTCAACGCGGGTAGAGGTGGCTGTCGATTTTCGGACATTACCGAACTCGTCGTCGTGGCCAGATTGGCGAGGCCAGCATTGGAGATGGCCATGTTCAACGCCCCTCCTTGATCATGACATATGTGAGTGCTTTCGCCTGTGCAGCGATGGTTTCGTTGGTGGCGCGGCCCTGCATTTCCGCAAGTTGCTCTGTCGTGGCCCTGGCGGCGACGTCAGCTTCGGCTTTTGTCTCCCATTTCCTGGTGCCATCCCTCCGACCGGCCCGCTTCTTGGTCTCCTTCCCTCCACTCAAAAGTAAGCTCTTTATTCGGCTTGAGCGGGGCCACAACATGTGAGGTGCGGTTAGGGATGAAAATAGAACGGAAACAGGCGGAACTGAGTGGTGCCACATTTGTTTTCATATTTTTTCGGATACGGAAACAAATACATAAATGCCAAAAACGGAAGCATATACTATCGAAAACAAATACGGACCGAATAGGGTACGGACACGTCGAGCGATGCAGATTTTACTTGAAACCAGGAAAACCCTAGAATCATACAAAAAATCTCAAGCATTCGATCAAACCAACAAAATTGTTCCCAAATATTAACACATTTCTAGGTTTACAAGATCAAATTACGAAAGCCTCCTCGAATTCATAAAATGATTACATGGTCGCCGATTCTGGGATGAGATGCTTTGCAAGTGTGGCTTGATAAGGTCATGTAACGGGTTGGTTGGATTTGGCCATGGACATTAACCCTAAAACGAAAATTCCATATTATACGAAAATGAAAATTCCGTTTCCACGTTTGTTCCGCCAGAAAACGTTGTTTTGTTTTTGTTTCAGTTTTCATCTAAAAAATATGTTTACGTTTTGTTTTGCAAAATTCTGTTTTCGTATTTTCATTATGTTTTTTCTTTTTGAAAAAAAACGAAAACTTTTCTCTCCACTTTCATCCCGTGATGTGACTATGGATAGCGGTGTGCCATCCGTGAGGTCACTAGTGTTTGGGTGGCTATGGAAGGGGGAGTGGACGCGATGCGGGAAGAGGAAAGAGTAGAGACCAAAACCCTTGCCCAAAATTAGACTAGGAATGCATCGGTCCAATGTCTCTCGTCAGTTTTCGTGTTTTCGTGTTTTGTCGTAGGCGAGGCCCTCAACAGATACTCCCTCCATCCCAAAATAAGTGACGTGAGTTTGTCTAAATTTGGATGTATCTAGACACGTTTTAGTATATAGGTACATGCGAATCTAGACAAACTCAAATCACTTATTTTGAGAGGGAGGGAGTATTAAATGTCCGTTTGCGTCGACGGATTGGAGATGGTCTTAAACACAACGCACTTACGTAGACGTAGCCATTCTGTTTAATTATTTAAACCTTTCTACACCAACGATAGTGTTGCCTGCACTCACACGGTAATGGTCGGCAAGAGGGTAAGGGCGATCGAGGCAAGGGATGTCGTGCCGGCACAAGGTGGTGTGGGTGGAAAGGGACGGCGTCCACCGAGCCTGCGGCTGCGTTTCGGACCGTCCGTGGTGCTGCGGCAAAGTGGGTCGGCTGTGCATGCTTGCAGCTGGTCGCCGTTTCCGTTTTTATAATACAGCACGCATACGGGGTCGCGTTACGTGAACCGTTCGCTGCAACTTGGCCAGTTATTTACTTGTTTACTATGAAAAATGCCCGTGCGTTGCACCGAAAAAGAAAAATATAGGTCCATGTCCACACAATGTATCGTAGAAATAAAATGCCAAAACGAGCTATTCGGCGCATCCATGATACACTCCATGTCAGGCGTCGGCACTACCTACTTTCTCCGCCGCTTCAACCAGGTCATCTGATACATGTGTGAGTCCGCGCTAGTAGAGCCATACTCCCCTGTCACCTCACTCTACTGCGAACGACGGCAAGACCTTCCGTCCAGAACAGTACTATGGCTGCAAGACATGAAGATCAACACAATATTTGTTTTTGGATTATGCAATTCAACATTGGTTTAACTATAGAAATTTGAGAGGTGATTAGGAAGTAAAGAACACATTGTCATGAGTACGAACCAGCTACACTCGGTAATTAGAACCGCTCGTATTCCACTTTCTTATAGCATCCATTTGTTTACCCCACGGATGGACAAAACATAATTCTGCACAATGCACCAAGTCAAACCTGCAATCTCGCTAATTTCAATCAACACCTACCACTCCTCGTTGCATGTCCAAATATCCTGTTTAATTAGCCATATCCTCGTTGTCTTACTCCCATGCCCAGGCAGCCCCATCGGCACAAGGGAATTCAATTTTCTTACTGATTCAGATCAACCACGTGAACGACGGTGCTGCTTATTTGATCCCGAGGCTTTTTATTCCAATCGTCGTTTGAATAGCACCGTCACATGGTTTCGATCCATGCCTCCCGTCTGCGTTCAGGTGCGACCCAGTCCGCCTCCACGAGAAGCCTCCGAGCGAACCAGCAGCTGCTGCCGGTCACGCCTCTCTGCGGTCCCCTTGTGTGTTCACCTCTGCACCAGCCCTCCTTCCTCACGATCACGACCTGCTCGTTGTACCCTCATATTACGGATGAAACAATTATACCGTTTTTCTCACTTACCGGTATCATCAGGGGTAAATTTACTTGAAATCAGTTTTTGCTAAAAGGGACAAATCAATTTTCTCATATAAATTCATCTAGGAAAAATCATTTACATAATCAATCTTTTTCAATATGAATATTTTTTATTAGAACTAAATCTCACTACTTTTTTATGTTTAGATATGTACGTAGGGTGAACAACTTTTCACATGCTTACAAATTCAATCGCCTTCTTATCTAAATGAATGAAAAATGGATAATTCAGTTTATCGTACCTCCATACCAAAACAAAAAACAAAAGGAACATAAGCTACAAACATGAATTCACTTTGCTCCTTCAATAGTGGAAAAAACTCATAAATAAGCTATCGGTCAATTAGCATACACAAACAACAAAGAATAACATGGTTTAGAAATAGTTACAACGTTTGTCAAATAACTTGCTAAGGACCTGCAACACAAGAGCAGACACACGTGAACCGATTAACATTGCAAATTCTCAATCCAAATCCTACAGATTAAAAAGATTCACCAATAGCGATTATGATGACGATTGGTGTGCCCTTATTACCTTGTTGTGATGTATCTTTGTGGAGTCAATACTAAGTGCAGGGTGAACATTAAGATTTCAGAAATCCCGGAAACAACAGGTTTGAAATAAGAAATAAATAATTATGGATTTATGTTTTCCAATTAACATTGATTATCAAAAGAAAACAAACAACCACGCCACCCTATTGTTTCAGCATTCGGATGAATCAATATTACATCACAAGTAATTGCTAGCCCTAGCCCTAGCAAGGAAGTTATAATAGGGCTTTGAATATACACACCAACATGTTGACCACTCAACGAAAGACAGATGATGTGCACTGCCAAACAGCAGCATACATGCAACAAATTTGCTTGAAAAACACCAGATATGACAGTGTGAAGGACAACAAAGATCAAACGGGAGACACCACTCACCTGGCAGCACGAGAACCCATGGCCATAAATAACCACGGGAGCCAAGGACGACCAAATCTGCTGCAACACCATGAGCTATAATATTGTATCAGTACAGATGGAGAAAATATGGATGCAACAGGCAGGTGCAAACATATAGGCAACAAAGAGTACAAATGATAAGAAAAAAGTAGAGTATAATCTATACCTCATTTTGATGAGGTTGCAATTTCTCATCCAACTTTGCACTCTCTAGAAAATCTTTTACTTGTTTGGAGCACATAGCAGCTGCAATATCTAAATCAATATAATCCTTCAGACTTCAGGTCTCTCTAATGTGGTGCTTGATTCTTTCCTCAGTTCCGTCTTTCTCTTTGAGCCTTTGTACAAAAATGTAGTCGAACACACCTGCACAAAGTGGATGGCCAATATTTGTGTGTGATCCACACACTAAAAAGCTTCTAGATACATTGTTTCACAAAAGCTAAAACTAACGGAGGACGATGTATATCAGCACATGGTTAACACCAGGTAGGACAGTGTGAAGGACAACAAAGATCAAACGAGACACACCACTCACCTGGCAACACAAGAACCCATGGCCATAAATAACCACGGGAGCCAAGGACGATCAAATCTGCTGCAACACCATGAGCTATAATATTGTATCAGTACAGATGGAGAAAATATGGATGCAACAGGCAGGTGCAAACATATAGGCAATAAAGAGTACAAATGATAAGAAAAAATTAGAGTATAATCTATACCTCATTTTGATGAGGTTGCAATTTCTCATCCAACTTTGCACTCTCTAGAAAATCTTTCACTTGTTTGGAGCACATAGCAGCTGCAATATCTAAATCAATATAATCCTTCAGACTTCAGGTCTCTCTAATGTGGTGCTTGATTCTTTCCTCAGTTCAGTCTTTCTCTTCGAGCCTTTGTACAAAAATGCAGTCGAACACACCTGCACAAAGTGGATGGCCAATATTTTTGTGTGAGCCACACACTAAAAAGCTTCTAGATACATTGGTTTCACAAAAGCTAAAACTAATGGAGGATGATGTATATCAGCACATGGTTTGCCAAGAGTAGTTAATGGAGAATGGGAGCGGCTGGCAGTTGTACCAGCGTCCGCCAAAGTTGCCATGTAGGTCACCATCTGCACTCATGCTAGTGATGTGCTTTGGTGAGCCCCGGCAGAAGGCCTGCTTTTCATATGTCATTCAGCGAAAATGATATGAGTGTCATTAGAACCGTCCAAGTAAAGCTTATCTAACCTTATTGTCTATTATCTGCAAATAAATCGTCTGATAATGTAACTCCTCTACGCCCCTGATAGTGCCACACTGCCACCGCTGGTCTTGTGCCATGATAGAGCTACGCCTACTTGGGCCACCTTTTTCAGAAGCTAACAGATGCGAAAGCAGAAGATATTTTGGTGTATCTGCAAATCCCATGAAGATCAATCGCATAGGGTCAAAATAAAAATTGGGATGAACACATAAAATGCAAAAGGGAACTAATTGAGGTGAAACTCTAAATGTGTGTAACTACCATTGCCAATTTTAGTGACGAAACACGACTTTGGTATAAGTATTAGGGTTTGCGTGCAGCAATAAAAAATGATTCCACATCTTAGCTTCTCAGACACCATACGAGCACATGTGATCAAAAAGACCGATAAAACTGCTAGCTAGTACTGAATTTACCTTGAATTGAGATGAGAAGACCACAATCAGTAATACTAAACTCAGCCTGCAGCAGCGGCACTAAACTCGACCTGCATTAGCGGCGTGGGCACTCATGTCATCCCCAGGAACTGCGGGACACGCCGGAAGTAGTGACATGTCCCATGGCAGTCACGGCGCTCCATCTCGTGTCGTTGATGAACATCTACGCACCGCACTCATGGCAATTTTTGGAGATTCGATTTTTCTGGCCTCTCTTTGCCGTGAGAGGAGTATGGGGCTTCTAGGGAATTAGAGGCGCTGGCCGCTAGCCCACCCTTGACCGCTCCGCAGATGCTGTAGGAGCGCTCCTGTGGAGCACCGGTGCACAAAGGGAGGACCTAGGGAACTCACGGTCGAGCTTCACGGCTGCCGTCTCCCCTCTCCATCGCTTGCTGTCCGGTGTTGTTGCTCTCCGGTCACTCCCCATCGGCAGATCAGGAGCGCTTGACGAAGCGGGGCCGCATACAACTCAATGGCGTCGCATAGAGCGTGGGGCACGGCTGAACCTCGACAACCACCGTTGCGGCAGGCACTGCCAGTCTGCCACTCCCCTCCCTTGATGAGCGGGACAGCCTATAGCTCCATGGCGCGGCCTACACCGTAGTTGGCGCTGCCGCAACCGCGACAGAGGAGACCGTATTACGCACAGCCCCTGGCCCCCAACCCCGTGCCGTCAGCCCTAGTCGCCGAAGAAGGAGAGTGAGGCGCCGCCTCCCTTGCACCAGGAGCGATTAGGGAGGACGGGGGATGGGGAGAGGGAGGTGCGGTCACGATGCAGGGCACGGGGACAGCGCAGCATGGGAGATGGGCAGCGCCTTCGGCCGCGCGTGATGTATGGGGACAACTCCTCTTGTGGATCTCGAGACGGATAGGATGGCGCCGCCAGTGGATCTCAAGACAGAGGAGACGACGCCGCCGGGGTCACGAACTATAGGGGTCAGAGGTGGGGGATCGAGAAGAAGTTTGTGGATGGAAGGGCCCCGTCTCGATACATGGACTGAACCGTCCAGTTGACCCGGCGGGGGCATACCAAAGTAAAATGTTGGTGCTACAAGTTAAAACGGTCTTAAAAGGTGTTGGACCGGAAGAAACAATCTGTCATTTATTATTAGGTATATATATAGATTAATGTGCTTCGTCTTCTATATATAGTGATCGTTGGTCCTGATCTCGTTCTGAGTTCGGATAGGGCTCCGTTGAACAAAATTAATTTAAAGTTGAAAGAAATTTATAAATTAAACTCGCAGCAAAAGTATTTTACACACTAACTTTTTTTAGCGCTGTATGGAGTGACGCTGCACTGTACAGTGTAATGCAGCTATACGTGGCTTTGCACAACACATGGCGTTGCACTTACAACATAGGTTGCGCAACACAGTGCAGCGCGGCGTTGAACTTACAACATGGATTGCGCAACACAGTGCAGCGCCGTCGGTCATGACGATGCATTGTAGAGTGTACCGCCACTCTATACGGCGTTGCAAAAAAAGATTAGTGGTGTGAAATACTTTTGATGCGAGTTCAGTTTATGATTTTTTTTCAACTTTGGGTCAATTTTGTTCAAATAACCTCGGGCTCTGGGTGCTGTGGTTCATAAGACTAGTCACATGGGGAGTATCATATAGTATTAGTACAAAATAAGTGTCGCTCATCTAGTACAAAATTAGTACAAAATGAGTGGAACTTAATATGGATTGGAGAGAGTACCATCTTCATAATGCATAGTATCATGTAGTAGTACCATAGTCATGTGTATTTTATTGTTTTGTAGAATCTCAATGTAAAATTATATACACCATTTATTTGAGATTAGTTTTTCTAGTTCTACGTGCTATGGACCGTATCTACCTATGATACCAATACAATCTCTTTCATCATTAATTGAAATGACACGTAAGTATTTTGCATGCATGCAATGTATGATACTACCTATGATATGTCCATTGGGCTAGTCTAAGAGTATCTCCACCTGTGCTTTCGAAAAGAATGGATGGCGCTGGTAGTGATTTTGAAGGCTGACATCCAAACTATTGGTGTTTACGGGAAGCCGTCCACACTAAGGACCGCCCCGTGGATGAAAACGTCGAAATTTGAAAAATATCACACAATTGGAACATGTGTATTACTCCTTCTAATTCATAATAAGTATCGGTAATTTAGTATTATTTTATAACAAAGTTTGTATCAAATTGCTGACATTTATTTTTGATCAGAGGGAGTACAACCAATGCAAATAAAATCAAGTTTAATATAACAAACTGAATGTTTTAACTGAACTAGTTCACACAATAATTTATATAAATAAAAATTAAAAATAAATCAAGCAGCAGGAGGTCTGTTGGCTGGGGGTTTCAGGTGTATTTCCTCTGAGCGCCCACAAATGCTCGACGAGATCTTCTTATAGATGATCGTGCACCTAACCATCACAAATATTTTGATACATGGCGAGGAAAGCACCAGAATCAGTTGGCACCTCGTGATCGACCTCAGCAAGAGGGCACATGGCTCAAATGGCAATGGATCAACCACTAGATTAACGCGTTCACCCTCGATGGTCATATTATGCATGATTGTAACACCCTCAAATCGGTCTATGCAGATTTTAGCGATTCCCACCAAACCTGCACATAAACGATTCGATGATGTCCACCAAGCACTTGCGTGCAGGTGGAAAACAAAGTAATATCATTACACAATAGTTCACGATAGAACCCACGAGAACATATATATACAACATCGACTTCTTGAGTCAAGAATACAGATATACATTACAAAGATCCAAACCATATTGAAAACGATCCAACATCCGACTACGGACAAGATGCAAATAGGACTAACAGTCCTGAAGAATAACGAATGGCATCCATAACCCTGCCCAGGCCAAGCCGGAAGGATAATCTTGCTAAGGTCGTCGAACTCAAACCTGTCAAAGCAAAAGCGGTGCCGACAAAGGGAAAACGAAGAAGTGAGCAGTCAGTACTAAGACCCATACATGGCGAGTCTTAGAATTCGACGGCTCTCGCCTACATGGGTATGGTGGACTAAAGCGGCAGCAAAACATGCACTAAACAACCTACAGAGACTCGATACAACTGTCAGCTATTAGAGAGTGATAAGAGAGACCTATTCAAAACTAACCTAATACTAACACTAAACATAACCATCATAGAGTTTCCCCCTCGAGACCAAACAAGAAAGTCCTTCCGAGGAACTCACACAGTTGATAGTTCTATTTAATCATTCCATTGAAGTTGCAACACTTACTAGTCAGATATATATAGCATAAGACATCCTAATATCACCAGTTCTTGGCACTTTTAGTTAACCATTTTGTTGTAGTGGAGCTGATTACTCATGCCAAAGTCAAATTTATCATACTACTTTAGTTTGAGTTGTATATGGTCGAGACAATGTGCTCCAAGTAGTGCATAACCGTGGACATGGCTTCTCGAAAAGATTTACCCTGCAGGGGTGTACAAATAGCAACACACGCATGACCAATCTTGGGAAAAAAATGAAAAGCAACGAGGCGTCATGACAAAGCATTCACAAGATTCAAAAATAATTTCAAGGGGCCACCCCACTAAGCTACCGGCAACAAAGTCGTCCGGGCTCCAAAATGGACCTAGAGGTTTGCAACAATGGTTGTAAACGACTGGAAATCCGAAAGTGTGACTAGGCTTGTCAATACCACGAAAACATTCCGCATTTTTCCAAAACAGTACAGGTATACGCTCCTCGAGCAAAAATATAAATGGAGTATTAAAGAATGGCATGTGTACAGGATAGTAGTAAACCAACATGTGGATATTGCGATAGTCAAGGTGGATAGTAGTAAACCCCCAAACTAATTTGTGTCTCCAAGAAATAAGATGTGAATCAAGCTCAGGCGAAGAGGATCCATAAAGTCTCCCACATGTGGATATTGCGATAGTCAAGGAACATGCATCAAGTACTCGGGTCCTAGGTGGACACAAGTGGACGGGATAAAAGCCAAATCTCAACTATTGCTCACCGGTGCCTCTTTATTAGTTATATCCTTTCCCAACATTTTAATTAACAAGTTGTAAGTAGAACCATGTTTATCTCCAACATTAAGCATGTGCCAACCTCCCAACAACTGTGGAACTCGACAACTCGAACCGACACCTGAGCAAGCAACTACGACTCCCAAGGCCAACTATCTACCAAAACAACAGGCAATAGGAAGTGTCAACACCCGGATTTTTAATCCCAGATGCATGTTATGCCATACATCGCAATACCAGGATTACCATTTTTATGAGACATAACAGAATTAGTACCACAGTACATCATCCATTACAAACCATAATAAAGGTCTTACAAATAAAGGATCTCATGATCCAGTGTTAATACAATCAAAGCAGCGGAAAGTAAACGTAGTAGGGGCTCCATCTTTAGAGCCACAGGCAATGTTGTCGATAGGAGATGATCCTAGTTGGCATAGACCTCCTGCTGTCCATCTTTCTGGTAGTCCTCCTCATAGTCTGGCCACGGGAATAGCCAGGGACAAAGCCATGAGTACTCTTTAAGTACTCGCAAACTATCACTAACAAGTAAGGTAGTTCTAGTAGGAATCTTAAGCCGTAGCTTTATTTGCAAAAGGCCAGGTTTATTTCATACTGAGTTCAGAAGTAAAGAAACTAGTTTAATTTTCTACATCACCTAAGTGGGAACCTAATTTTCATGTCCACAACCCTGTTGTAGTCAAGTCAAAGTCATAATTCAATTCACAAGTCATTTTGAAAACATCTGACAACGGAACAGTATGGCCACTCCAACTGTCCATGATCGCGCACGCGGCTATTCGAATAGTTTGACACTCTGCAGAGGTGGTACACTTTTACCACAAAATTCGATACATCCTTCAGGGATAACCCTGAATCATCATACTTAGTGTGCGGATAATCAATCATAACCTTTCAATTACACACTCTAGTATAGGCACCTCCCCTATGAGCTTGGCCTCCCAGCCATGGCCATCTGCCATCCTGGGCACTGCATAGGTGGGCATTCACACTCACGAGGTAGCCTCAACTCAACCTCTTTCTGCGAGGGAACCCATACTAAGGCATATAAACTTCCAGTTAAGCCCTACCCAATTCGGGTATTGTGGTTGTACGGTAAAATTGGAATGGTATCACATCCGAACCCAACCATCAGTTTTTATAAAGGGCTAAGGCTCATGCCTCAACATTTTCATCATCAAATCCTTTTGTGTTCATAACACATGTCAAAACATTTCAATAGAATGAATCCTCATTCCAAGGTTTTCATAATCATTTTCACCAAGTATTCCCATCTAAAGTAATCAACTTTTATGCTTAGCACTAGCCACTGTAGTTGAGGGTATTCACTAATGAGGGGTGCTAATCAAGTGTAACTATCCAATTCTAGTTTATGTATTTTGATGACATCTAAGTATAACTAGTTAGGCCTAGTTTTATACTCTTTATGGTATCTATCCTATTTTTCCAATACTCACAAACCACTAACTAAAGGTAAAGAACTTTGGTAAAAGTAAAAGAATAAAGCTTGCAAGTAAAACTTGGGATTGGTATAATCAAGGTTGCATAACCAAGCATGCCTAATGCATCTTGCATAGGTTTTCTTGCAAGGATGGCTTGCATAGTTAACTTGTAGTGTTAGGCTTGCCTTGAGTAGTACAGTGGTTGAAGTTCCCTTCTTCTTCTTCTTCTTCTTCTTCTTCTTCTTGGTAGCACTCCTCCTCCTCGTATCCCGGGTCGGTACTATCGTCTATAAATGAATACGAGGTACACAATCACCAAAAAATACTTAACTACTTTTATTTCACACACTAAGGCTCATAGTTGATGATCTAGCATCATCACAAACATCACATGAAATAAAGACCTAATTTTATTTATCTTATTTTGGAAAAGTAATTTCTACTCATTGAAAATACTTAAGATTTAATATTCTCCAATTAAAATATAGGATCATGTTGACACATGTCATCACCACATATTCTAATACTTGGGAATGTGATTTAAAGTGGTGGTCACATTTTATAAATATTAACATTACCATTTAATACAATTAAAGTGACTAGAAATGCCTATATAGCATTCTTTTAGTACTAGTCCAAAGTCACTGCATGCAAACCTAAATATTTTTACATATTCAGATATATCTTGTCAAATGTGATTTTTGAGAGTTGGAATCAACTCAAAAGCATTTATGGTTTATTTGTGAAAAATGTTTGAATGTGGAAAAGTATCTGCCTTGTTATTTTTACTCTAGGTGATCTATAATTTCAAATGGTTTGGATCCAACAGGCTTGGATAGATAATATGAATACGTTTCTAGCAAAATTGGTATCTTTCAATCTCAACCCTACGATTAGAAGTAAGATCTACGGCTGAGGTTCGTCGTCTTCGGCGAACAGCTCCGACAAGATTCAAACCCTAACACGGCGGTGGGGGTCGTGTGAGGCTCACCTGGGCTCCAGCTAAGGTTGGCGATGGGGGCGAACGACGTTGTAGACGACAGCGGTTTTAAGGTGGTCGCGGCGGCTCCTGGGGCAGATCCTAGCTCTGGTTCCTCTTCGCCTCTATAGCGATGGGCTCTGATGAAATTCTGGTGGTATGGTGCTCGCCTTGCTCCGGGGAGAGGTGTGGGAGGTGTCTGAGAGAGGGGAGTGGAATGGTGTGGTGAATTGGAGCTGAGGCGGCCTCTATTTATACACCGGCGAGAGGGACAGAGCGGGATGTCTCAGGCTCATTGGTGACGGTGATATAGGGGGCTATAGGCATGGATGACAGCAGGGGTCGATGTGGTGCTTCAGGGTGGTTGTCGTGCAAGTGATGGCGTGGCAAGGGGTGGTCGAGAACGGTCTGGAACGGTCGGTGTTCTGGGCAGAAATAGCGGCATTCGAGACGGCGCACAGGGGCTATGGGTCGCGCGGTGGCGAACGGACATGTCTGGGGGGTAGCTAGGGTCACAGCGAGTGCGGGCACGCGCGGTGAGGTCGAGGCGCGGCGTGTGTGCACGTGTCGGCTACGACGCTCTGGCACACTCTCGACATAGGAGGCAGAGAAATGGGCACGACGCTTGTGGGTGGTCCATGGAGTGTCTGTGGTTGAGGGGTGGACAAAGGGTGGCGGTGGACGGTCGCCTGTCGCCTGGACATCGTGCGAGAGGGCGGTGCTAGTTGTTGTGAGCTGTGCATGGTCGACCAGCGCGGCGAGCTTCGGGCAGCATTACACTGGCGCAACGGCAAAGGGGGAGCGGGTCTGCTGCGCTGCTAGGCACTAAGGGAGACCAAGGGAGTGAAATGAGGGGCTAGTGACAAGTGATCACTACTCAAAACAGTAGAAGTTACGCTGGTGTTTTCTGTGTCTGCCAAGTGCTCGACCAAATGGCCGCGTGAACACAAGATTTGAATTTTTGGCTAAATTTTGGTGAGTGTATTTGTCACATGCTTGAGCGTCTATGGTTGCTTGGGTTTGCCAAGGTGAATTGATTTGAGTGGTTTTTGAAAAATGGTGATCTATGCATATGAACTTGATTCAATTTTGCAATGTCCTTTAAATAGATTTGGAATTGGTTTATGTTGGTTTGTAAAGTTTGCTTGGGTTTACTTTTGCTTGGTCTAGCAAGGGGTGAAAAGAATTGAGAAAGTTTCTATTAGGAATCTTTTACAAGAAACACCCAAAGTGGTATAGTGGTTAATTTTGGTCAAAATGACCATTTGATCATATGATTCATATTTGAATTTCTTTTCTTTGGGTATTGTTTGTAATTGGCCTAGATGATGTAGTATTCATCTTTAAACCATTCTTTATCATTTGTAGCAATCAAACATGGCAATTGCACTCATTCATACACTAATGCATTTCACACATACACTCATATTAAATTTAATAATAAAAGTTTTTGTTAACGCTAAACTTAGGTGATTTGAACTTGATAAACTTGATTAATATTTTTGGGCTGTTACAAACCTTCCCTCCTTAAACAAAATCTCGTCCCGAGATTTAAGAAAAACTAGGAACTAAAGAGATTTGGAAACTTAGTCCTAATGTAATCTTCTCGCTCCCAAGTAGCTTCTTCTTGAGTATGGTTGCTCCACTGGATCTTGAGAAACTTGATACTCCGGGTCCTGGTGGTTCTGAAGGCTTCTTCCAAAATACGAATGGGTACTTCATGATAGGTTAGATCCTTGTTGATATCTATGGCTTGGTGATCGATATTCTTGAACACTTCGGTCTTCTCCGGAACTTCCAAGCATTTGCGAAGTAACGAGATATGGAACACATTATGTATGGCTGACATCTCCTCCGACAGTTCCAATTGATATGATACTTTTCCTCGGTGATTAAAAATCTTGAAGGGTCCAATATATCTGGGGGCTAACTTCCCTTTCAGTTGAAAATGTAGCATTCCTTTCAAGGGTGATACTTTGAGATACACAAAATCTCCGACATTGAAGGTCAGGTCTCGACGTCTCTTGTCAGCATAACTCTTCTATCTGGATTGGGCGGTCTTGAGGTGTTCACGGACTTTGTGAACCTTCTCTTCAGCTTCTCGTAGGATGTCAGGTCCAAAAATCTGACACTCTCCTACTTGCGACCAATTCAGGGGGTATGACACTTCCTTCCATATAGAAATTCAAATGGGGCCATTTGCAAACTAGCTTGATAACTGTTGTTGTATGAGAATTCTGCGAAAGGCAGACGATCTTCCCATTTTGATCCATATTCTAACACACAAGCTCTCAACATATCTTCTAAAATTTGGTTGTTTTTTTCAGTCTGTCCATCGGTTTGCGGGTGATAAGCTATGCTGAAGTTCAGCTTGGTTCCTAATCCTTCTTGGACTTTCTGCCTAAATCTTGAGGTAAACTGGGTTCCTCGATCCGACACTATGGTCTTAGGGGTTCCATGCAAACTGACAATTCTAGCAATGTATAGGTCTGCTAGCTTCGAACTCCGGTAGGTGGTCTTGACAGGTATAAAATGGGCTACCTTGGACAGTCTATCCACTATGACCCAAATAGAGTCATTTCCCCTACTAGAAGTAGGCAAACCGGTGATGAAATCCATTCCGACAGAATCCCATTTCCATTCTGGAATCTGCAATGGTTACAAAAGTCCTGCAGGTCACTGATGTTCCGCTTTGACTCTCTGACAGATATCACACTTGGCTATGTAGCTTCCAATTTCTCTCTTCATCTTGTGCCACCAAGATTGCTCCTTCAAATCATGATACATCTTCGTTCCTCCGGGATGGATAGAATAAAGAGTATTGTGAGCTTCTTGCATGATGACTTGTTTCAACTCAGAATCTGCTGGCACACAGATACGTCCTTTGTACCACAAAACTCCTTCTTCATCTTCGGTAAATCCGGGTACCTTCCCTGTACCGATACGACGCTTGATTCTGTCGATACTTGCATTTCCTTTCTACGCTTCCTTGATCTGACTGATCAAAGTGAGTTGAAGTTCTATGCTAGCTAAAAATCCTTTGCTAACTAGCTCTGTTCGATATTTCTCTAACTCTTCATGCAAACTTGCTGGGCTAATCATGGTGTTTAATCTACACGGCAGTCTACTAAGAGCATCCGCTACCACATTGGCTTTGCCGGGGTGATAGTGAATGTCAAGGTCATAATCCTTGATTAACTCTATCCATCTCCTTTGCCTCATATTCAGCTTATTTTGGGTGAAAATATACTTCAAACTCTTGTGATCCGAATAAATATCACCGCGGTTACCCATAAGGTAATGACGCCATGTCTTCAAGGCTAAAACTACATCTGCTAGTTCTAAGTCATGGGTAGGGTAGTTTTGATCATGCTCCTTAAATTGTCGGGATAGATAGGCTATAACTTTGCCTTCTTGCATCAACACACATCCAGGACCAATCTTGGATGCATCACAGTACACATCAAAAGGCTTCTTGATATCCGACATAATCAAAATTGGGGCTGAAATCAATCTCTTCTTGAGCTCTTGAAAACTTGCTTCACATTTGTCCGTCCATTCAAACTTCTTATCTTTCTTCAACAATTGGGTCATTGGTCTTGCGATGCTTGATAATCCTTCTACGAACTTGCGATAATATCCCGCTAATCCAAAAAATGCATGGACTTGGGTTTGAGTGATTGGGGCTTTCCATTCTTCAACATCCTTAATCTTGGCTGGATCAACAGCAACTCCTCCTGCCGACACGATATGTCCTAGGAATCATACTTCCGTTAACTAGAACTCACATTTGCTAAACTTGGCATACAATTGATGCTCTCTAAGGGTTTCAAGGATGGTTCTCAGGTGGAGCTCATGGTCTTCTTCTGACTTGGAATAGCTCTTAATATCTTTGATAAAAACAACGACAAACTTATCTAGGAATTCATAAAAATCTTATTCATGAGATTTATGAAATAAGCGGGGGCATTGGTTAATCCAAAATACATGACCGTGTACTCATACAATCCATATCTGGTGGTAAAGGCTGTCTTTGGAATATCCATTGCATGAATCTTGAGTTGATGATAACCAGTTCTAAGATCAATCTTAGAAAACACACAGGCACCAGTCAACTAGTCAAACAGATCCTCTATCTTCGGGAGTGGGTACTTGTTCCTGATGGTGACATCATTCAGCTTCCGGTAATCCATACACAAACGGTTACCTCCATCTTTCTTATCCACAAACAAAACATGCGATCTCCATGGCGATGCGGTTGGTTGGATCGGACCTTTCTCTAGCATAGCATCAAGTTGCTTCTTCAGCTCCATGATGACCCACAAGTATAGGGGGTGTATCACAATATTTTTTATAAGTAAGAGTGTCGAACCCAATGAGGAGTAGAAGGTGTTGGCGAATGGCTTGTAGCAGGAATTCTCTGTAAATACTTAGCAAATGTATTTTTAGGGGTTTTTGATAATGCATGTAAATAAAGTACGAGTAAATAAAAGACAATAAGAATAAATGCAGCAAGTGGCCCAATCCTTTCTTTAGCAAAGGACAAGCCGGTTGTATTACTTAGGATGACCAAACATTCTCAAGGACACATGGGAATATCTTCAAGTGCTTTCGCTTCATATATTTGATTAATCTTCTTTAGTTTGCTAAGTGTTGTGTGGGTGAACCTGTGCTAATGTACCGACCTTCCTAGGACTAATACATACTTGTGATTATACCCCTTGCAAGCATCCGCAAGTATAAGAAAGTAATTAAGGTAGAAACCTAACCACAACTTTAAACTCTAAGACCCTGACGTCCCTTGTGCAAAGGTTTCCTAATAGGGGTTCAGGTTTCTGTCACTCCGGCAACCCCTACGATTAGTAGCCAAATACACAATGCATTCCGGAGCAACTCCTTCAACTTTAAACATTAGTGTAAGTGAGGTAATAAACTTTTTAGGTTCAATTTCAACTAAAATCCATCAAAACATAATCTAATGTAGCAACTCCTTCTGAAAACCTAAAAAGAATTCAAAAAGGAAATCGATTTAAGAAGCAAATGCAAGAGTGGCAAAATCTGTCAAACAGACCAGTAGGTAAAGATCAAATTTTTCGAAAATCTTCTGTTGCTCAAATCAAAAAGTGCAAAACTAACTAAAGTTAAATAACAACCTGGGTCAGAAGCACAAAAAATTACATCTCAATCCGACATACAGAGATCTCTCACGAATTTTTATGGTGAAGCATAAAAATCTATTTCGGGACAGCAACTTCCCCAAATCTTACTTCTCTGTTATTAGAGGTTGATCTTGACACAAAAATCAAACAAAAATGATACGGAGAGGTTATTACCGGAGTAATAACTTCCAAGACTCAAAGAAACAAAAACAAACTGAAAAATAAATTGGGTTGTCTTATAGCCATTAAGATGGGCATGACAATTTCAATGAAGCACACATAAGATATGAATTGAAGTAAAAGAGAGCATCAAGAAGCAAAAAATATACATGTTTAAGTCTAACCCACTTCCTATGCAAGGGAATTTTGTAAACAAACAAGTGGTTGAAACCAGAGGCTACAAGCATAGGAAGGCAAAACAAGTGTAACATAAAGACTTTAAGCATAAAACAAGAAAACTTGATATTATTGAGATGCATAAGAACAATCTTCCCTCTCTCATAATAACTTTAAGTATCATGTATAAATTTAATGATATAACTATCACAAGAACCATTGTAGCAATGATCACTTATCCTAACAGATAACACATGGACACTAGCTCTCATAACACTACTTTGTGAAACAATATTAGAAGTATCCTTACAGAGGATAGTGTACCCATCTTCTACATATTTAGTGACAAAGTCTTTCACATTTGCTATTATAGGTTCATCATTTTGTTCATCAGGTTCAATAGCTTTACTTGTACTTTCATTAACCATACTAGCTATCATAGAATGTTCCTTTACTTTAACTGGAAAGGTATTTTCTCAATGTAAGGTTCAGGTAAATCATGATTAGCAGTATAAACTTCAGTATTTCTTGCAGGAACACACTTAGAAACATCTTTATATGGTTCATGATACTTATTCCACTTCTTTTTAGGAACTTCAATATAGGAAGCAAAAGCCTTAAAATAAGTTGCAATAGATTGAGAGTCTATACCATAAGCATTTTTAATATTTTGAAAGTCATCAGTTCCCATAAAAGATTCAATGCATTCATAATCATAATTTATACCTGACTTTCTTCTTTTGTCATTCTCCCATGCTTCAGCATTGTCTTGAATACGGTCTAGAAGATCCCATTTAGCTTCTTCTTCCATGCGTGTAAATGATCCAGCACAAGAGGCATGCAATAAATCCTTATCATGAAGAGAAAGCCTTGCATAAAAGTTATTGATAATAATATTATGAGGGAGCTCATGAATAGGACATTTGAGCATTAGTAACTTCAGTCTCCCCCAAGCTTGAGCTATACTCTCTCCATCAAGAGGCCAAAAGTTGTATATTTGATTCCGATCTTTATGAATCTCACTAGGAGGATAAAACTTTGAATAAAAGAGAGGTACTATTTCCTCCCATTCAAGAGCTTGACCATTCTTCAGCAACTTATACCATTCCTTAGCTCTTCCTTTCAGTGATAATGAGAATAACTTCTTCTTGACTTGATCTGTTGTAATACCTGCACACTTGAACAACCCGCATAATTCGTGTATAAAGAGCAAATGATCACCAGGATGGACAGTTCCATCTCCAACATAATAGTTATTCATAACACGATCAATAATTCTTGTAGGTATTTTAAAAGTATCATTCTCAGCAGGTGGTGGCTCATCTACTACCTTAGCAGTGGTAGTAGCATTACGAAATAAGAAACACAGCGAATTATCCATATTGAAAATAAAGCAACTAACAGAAGTAAACAATACTCACAATACAAGTTTACTTTACCAGTTCCACTTTCCAATAGCGCTTCACTCCTCGGCAACGACGCCAAAAAATAGTCTTGATGACCCATAAGTATAGGGGGTGTGTCGCAGTATTTTCGATAAGTAAGAGTGTCGAACCCAACGAGGAGCAAAAGGTGTTGGCGAATAGCTTGGAGCAGGAATTCTCTGTAAATACTTAGTAAACGGATTTTTAGGGTTTTTTGATAATGCAGGTAAATAAAGTATGAGTAAATAAAAGACAATAAGAATAAATGCAGCAAGTGGCCTAATCCTTTCTTTAGCAAAGGACAAGCCGGTTGTATTACTTAGGATGACCAAACATTCTCGAGGACACATGGGAATATCGTCAAGTGCTTTCGCTTCATATAGTTGATTAATCTTCTTTAGTTTGCTAAGTGTTGTGTGGGTGAACCTATGCTAATGTACTGACCTTCCTAGGACTAATACATACTTGTGATTATACCCCTTGCAAGCATCCGCAAGTGCAAGAAAGTAATTAAGGTAGAAACCTAACGAAAGCTTTAAACTCTAAGACCCTGACGTCCCTTGTGCAAAGGTTTCCTAACGGGGGTTCAGGTTTCTGTCACTCCAGCAACCCCTACGATTAGTAGCCAAATACACAATGCATTCCCCTAGGCCCATATAGGTGAAGTGTCATGTAGTCGACGTTCACATGGCACCACTAGAAGAAATACACCACAACTTAAATATCAAACCATTGAATCTTTCTCAACGCAATTCCACTACTAACAACATGACTTCTCCCATGTCCTCAAGAACAAAAAGAACTACTCCCAAGACATCATATGGATCATGATCATAGATGAAATAATGATGTGTAACAATCTGAACATAAACGATAATTCAATGGTTCACTCAATAGCATCAACTACAAGGAGTAATCAACACCGGGAAAGTTTCCCCTAAGAACTATGCAAGATTCAACCCAATTGTTACAACGGTATGAAGTGGTGATGATGGTGCTGGTGGAGATGATGGTGGTGATGATGATGATGATCCCGATGAAGTCCACCTTGATGGTGGTGTTGATGGCGACGATCTCCCCTCTCCGGGAAGGAATTCCCCTGGCAGAATTCTGTCTACTAGAGAGATCTTTCTCTCTCAGTGTTTTCCTCCCTGCAGAGGCAACGAAATCTTTCTATGGTCGCCCTCCAGGTATTATGGTTTCGGGAGGATAATATACGCCAGAGGGGAGAGCCTGGAGTAGGCCAGGGCGGGCACACCACCTGCTGGCGTGGCCTAGGGCTGCCCACGCCAGGGGGTGCTGTGGGCCCCCTGTGGCCCATCTCCACTTCCCCTTCTGGCAATATTTTTTCACCAAGGTTTTCATAATCATTTTTCACCAAGTATTCCCATCTAAAGTGATCAAGTTTTATGCTTAGCACTAGCCACTAAGTTAAGAGTGTTCACTAATGAGGGATGCTAATCTCAATCTCATGCCATAGAATGACATCTAGTATAGGCCTAGTTTTATACTCTTTATGCTATCTATACTACTTTCCAAATACTCACAAAGCATTACCTAAAAGTAAAGAACTTTGGTAAAGTAAAAAGAATAAAGCTTGCAAGTAAAACTTGGGATGGGTATAAACCAAAATGTATAACCAAAGCATGCCTAATGCATCTTGCTTAGGTTATCTTACAATTAGTGATGGCTTGCCTTGATTGGTGTAGTGATTGAAGTTTTCTTCCTCTTCTTTGGGGTAGAACTCCTCCTCCTTGTATCCTTGGTCGGTACTATCCTCTATTAATGAATACGGGGTAAACAATCACCAAACAATACTTAACTAAGTCTATTTAGCATACTAAGGCTCACACTTGATGATCTAGCATCATCACAATCATAACATGGAATAATGACTAGTTTTATTTAGTTTATTTGAGAAAAGTAATTTCTACTCATTGAAATTAATTAAGATTTAGTATTCTCCAATTAAAATATGGGATCATGTGGACACATGTCATCACCACATATTCTAAAACATGGGAATGTGATTTAAAGGGTTGGTCGCATTTTATAAAGTTTAAGATTACTATTTAAATGATTTAAAGTGACGTTGCTATAGGCAGCTATTGGCATGTGCGAGGGCGTAGGACGGTGCGGTGCTCCCTGGCGATTCTTACGGGCATAATGGTGAGGCGTGGGGCGGCGTGGTTCGGTCAGAAGCATGCGGTGCTCTGTGCAGAGGCAGAGGCGTTTGCGGCGGCGTGTGGTAGCTGCGGGCCGCGCGACAGCGAATGAGGTTGTCTGCTGGGGTGAGGTGATCATGGTGGGCTGGTGCACGCGAGGTGGGGGCAAGGCGCGAGCTGGGAGAGCTGGTCGGGTGCAGTGCACTAGCGTGCTCTAGACATGGCACAGAGAGGCGGTGCGCGGTGTAGCTAGGGTGGTCCATGGCTCAGCTGGGGTCATGGCCTGGACAGGGGGTGGCGGTAGAGTGCGGCGCAGCTCCTGGACATCCTAGATGGGTGCAGGGCGGTCTGTTGCGAGCTGGCTGTGGTCGGCCGGCGATGACCTTAATCAGGCGGCGCTCCACTGTGCTCCACGTCAAAGGGGGGCTTGTCTAGGTGCTGGCTAGGCTTAGGGGAGACAGAGGAATAAAGAGGGGACCAAATGGTCGATGATCACTGTGCAAAACAGTCAAGTTAGGCTAGGGATTAATTAGTGTCATTAGGGTGTTTGATGAAATGGCCGCATGAAACAAAGTTTGGAATTTTTGATTCAAATTTTTTGAGTGGTTTGATCTTAAGCTTGAGTAACTATGTTTGCTTGGAGAGGTCAAGGGGAATTGATTTGATAGTTTTTTGAAAAAGTGGGATCTTAACATATGAACTAGATTCAATTTTTAACTGTCCATTTAATTGCTTTGGAAAATGTTTTTGTAAGTTTGTAAACTGGGCCTTGATACACTTTTACTTGGTCTAGCAAAGGGTGAAAAGAAATAGAAATGTTTCGGTAAGAAATCTTCTTCTAGAAACACCTAAAGTGGCCTAGTGGTTTACTTTGGTCAAAATGACCATTTGGTTTATTTATTCATATTTGATTTCTTTCTCTTTGGATTTAGTTTGTAAATGGCCTAGATGATGTAGTATTCATCCTTAAACCATTTCACATCATTTAGAACAATCAAGCATGGCATATACACTCAATTCTATACTAATGCAAACACACATGCATTCATATTCATTTTCTTAATAAAAGTGTTTGTTAACCCTAAATTGGTTGATTAGAACTTGATAATCTTGATTATAAGATCTGGGGTGTTACAAACCTTCCCTCCTTAAACAAAATCTCGTCCTGAGATTTAAGAAAAACTAGGAACTAAAGAGATCTGGAAACTCAGTCCTAATATAATCTTCTCGCTCCCAAGTAGCTTCTTCTTCGGTATGATTGCTCCATTGGATCTTGAGAAACTTGATACTCCGGGTCCTGGTGGTTGACTCCGGATCCCATTTTGATCCATACTCTAACACACAAGCTCTCAACATATCTTCTAAGATTTGGTTGACTCTTTCAGTCTGTCCATCGGTCTGCGGGTGATAAGCTGTGCTAAAATTCAACTTGGTTCCTAATCCTTCTTGGACTTTCTGCCAAAATCTTGAGGTAAATTAGGTTCCTCGATCCGACACTATGGTCTTAGGGGTTCCATGTCAACTGACAATTCTAGCAATGTACAACTCTGCTAGCTTCGAACTCTGGTAGGTTGTCTTGACAGGTATAAAATGGGCTACCTTGGACAGTTTATCAACTAAGACCCAAATAGAGTCATTTCCCCTACTAGAAGTAGGCAAACCGGTGATAAAGTCCATTCCGATGGAATCCCATTTCCATTCCGGAATTTGCAATGGTTACAACAGTCCTGCGAGTCTCTAATGTTCTGCTTTGACTCTCTGACAGATATCACACTTGGCTATGTAGCTTCCGATTTCTCTCTTCATCTTGTGCCACCAAAATTGCTCCTTCAAATCGTGATACATCTTTGTTCCTCCGGGATGGATAGAGTAAAGAGTATCATGAGATTCCTGCATGATAACTTGCTTCAGCTCCGAATCTACTGGCACATAGGTACGTCCTTTGTACCACAAAACTCCTTCATCTTTGGTGAATCCGGGTACCTTTCCTGTACCAATACGACGTTTGATTCCATCGATACTCGCATTTTCCTTCTGGGCCTCCTTGATCTGACTAATCAAAGTGGGTTAAAGTTTAATGCTAGCTCAAAATTCTTTGCTAACTAGCTCTATTCTAAACTGCTCCAACTCCTCATGCAAACTTGGCTGGGCTTCTTTGATCATGGTGTTTAATCTACACAGCAATCTGCTAAGAGCATCCGCTACCACGTTGGCTTTGCCGAGGTGATAGTGAATGTCATGGTCATAATCCTTGATTAACTCTATCCATCTCCTTTGCCTCATATTCAGCTCCTTCTGAGTGAAAATATACTTCAGACTCTTATGATCCGAATAAATATTATAGCGGTTACCCATAAGGTAATGATGCCATGTCTTCAAGGCTAAAACTACAACTTCTAGTTCAAGATCATGGGTAGGGTAGTTTTGCTCATGCTGCTTCAGTTGTCGGGACATATATGCTATGACTTTGCCTTCTTGCATCAACACACATCCAAGACCAATCTTGGATGCATCACAATACATATCAAAGGACTTCTTGATATCTGGCATAATCAAGATTGGGGCTGAAATCAATCTCTTCTTGAGCTCTTGAAAACTTGCTTCACATTTGTCTGTCCATTCAAACTTCTTATCTTTCTTCAACAATTGGGTCATCGGTCTTGCGATGCTCGAAAATCCTTCAATGAACGTGCGGTAATATCCCGCTAATCCGAGAAATGCACAGACTTGGGTTTGAGTGGTTGGGGCTTCCCATTCTTCAACATCTTTGATCTTGGCGGGATCAACAACGACTCCTCCTACCGACACAATATGTCTGAGGAATCCTACTTCTTTCAGCCAGAACTCACATTTGCTAAACTTGGCATATAACTCATGCTCTCTAAGGATTTGAAGGATGGCTCTCAGGTGGTGCTCATGGTCTTCTTCTGACTTGGAATAGATCAGAATATCATCGATAAACACAATGAAAAACTTATCCAGAAAAAGTTCATAAAAATCTTATTCTTGAGATTTATGAAATAAGCGGGGGAATTGGTAAATCCAAAGACATGACCGTATACTCATACAATCCATATCTGGTGGTAAAGGCGGTCTTTGGAATATCTGTTGCACGAATCTTGAGTTGGTGATAACCAGTTCTAAGATCAATCTTAGAAAACACTCTGGCACTAGTCAACTGATCAAACAAATCCTCTATCTTGGGTAGTAGGTACTCGTTCTTGATGGTGACATCATTCAACTTCCGGTAATCTGTGCACAAACGGTTACCTCCATCCTTCTTATCAACAAACAGAATGGGCGATCTCCATGGTGAGGCGCTTGGTTGAATCAAACATTTCTCCAGCATAGCAACCAGTTGCTTCTTCAGCTCCACTAATTCTGATGGGTTCATACTATAAGGTCTCTGGGCTATGGGTCCAGTTCTAGGAATTAGTTCAATAATGAACTCGATATCTCGATCTAGGGGCATACCAGGCAATTCATCTAGGAATACGTCAGGGTATTCACAGACTACTCTGACTTGGTCTAGGGTTGGTTGGGTTAGACTCTTGTTGCATTTGAATTGACGGGGCAAGGTCTCAGATATATGCTCTACTGATACTCAAGAGCTACTGGTCATGGTTATGGCTTTCTTGGCATAGTCGATCAATCCTTTATGTTTCGACATCCAATCCATTCCTAGTACTACTTCCAAACCTTTGGTTCCAAGTACTATTAGATTGGCACACAAATCTATCCCATGGATTCTGATAGGTACAGCCTTGCAAATTTTTCTAGCTTTGGTGGTTGAACCAGGAATTTGAACTATCATAACATGCTTCAATTTTGTTGGTTGAATCTTACTAGTGCATGCAAATTCTTCTATAACAAACGAGTGTGATGCTCCATAATCAAACAACACTCTTGCAAGTACTGAGTTAACAGAAAACATACCCAGCACGACATCGGGCGCTTCTTGAGCTTCTTCAGCATTCATGTGGAATAGATGGTCGTTGCGGTTGAGCAAATTCCCTGGGGCAAATATCCTTCCAGGCTGAACACGGCGCTGTTGTTGAGCGGGTGCATTCACATTGGTGGTGGCTGCAAGCTTCTTGGGACACTGATTGGAGTAGTGACCCTTGACTCCACATTCAAAGCAAGTGATCTAGGACTTGTCTTTGGCTGCAACAGGCACGGCATTGCTTCCAGTCCTTGGGGCAGTATTGTTGTTGGACTTGGGCAGTGCACGGTTGAAGTTGTTGGAGTTACCGGGGTTGTTGTTGTGGTTTCCTCCCGACTTTAAGTTTCCTCCGCTACGATTGGGGTAGCTTGGACCTCACATTGGGGGTCTATTGTTTCTTGGGGCATATCCTGTAGATGGGTTGGGGCGATACTTCTGGGTATTGTGGGACCCAGTCTGATGCATCATTCTGCGCTTGCGGTTGTCATTGGATTGGTTGATCTTCCCTTCCATCTAGATGGCAGAGTCGACCAGCTCTTCTAGATCTTCAAAACGGATGTTGACTAACACAGTCTGCATTTCATCATACAATCCATTCAGGAACCTTTCCTTCTTCTTGGCTTCAGTGTTGATCTCATCAGGGGCATACCTAGCTAGGGACAGAAATTTTTCACGGTATTCAACTACCGTCATCCTTCCCTGCTTCAGTTGCCTGAACTCATCTCTCATTCTGGTGACCAAACCTTGTGGCACATGGGTGCGACTAAACTTGATCTTGAAAGCTTCCCAAGTCATCACTTGACCGTGGTTCATAGTGCGGGTGCTATTCCACCAGGCTCTTGCAGCTCCTGCCAGATAGTGGGTGGCAAATAATACCTTCTCGTTGGCGTCAACTCTTGCGACTTCCAGATTATTCTCCATGGTTTGGAGCCAGTCATCAGCATCTAAGGGATCCTCAGACTGGTTAAATATAGGGGGATTGGTATTCTGAAAGTTCTTAAGCTTAGATCCATGATGATCCTGATTTCCATGGCCTTGATTATTGTGGGCCATCTAAGCTATCTATTGAAGGGTGGCTAGGTTGGCTTGGTGCTCGGCTCTACTAGCTTCACGGTTAGAAACTAGCATTTGCAGAATCTGCAACATCGTGTCCTGCGATGAGCTGCTTCCTCCGGGGTTTCCATGAGTCATTTGAAGATTGAGATAGATAATGAGGTAAGAGGAAAAATTCTAAGGTTCATGGTTTTGTTTCAAAAGCTTTAAACTTTGAGTTTGACTCAGGTTTTGCAAACTAACTCCTTCTATTCATTCATTCATTCATTCATTCAAGCACACAATACAAACACACACCACAACACAAATGGAAAACATATGGTTTTAAGAACCATTCTGTGAACTAAGATATAGTGGGACCGATACAACTCATTCCTATGGTAGTGATCAAGTGCATCTACTCATCATCAATGAAGTCGGAATCATCACCATCGGTGTAGAAATCCATGGAATCATCCTGCAGGTAGTCGTTGTCATCACTAAGGTATGAGTGAAGATCTCCCTAGATGTCTTCACCTTCTTCCTCTTCCTTTGCTTCAAGCAGGACCTCTTGCTCATGGATGGTCTTCTCGAGGTCGGCCACCTTCTTGCGAAGACGAGCAATGGTGCGATCCTTCTTCTCGCGTTGACGACAAAGTGATTGGCGATCCTTGACGAGCATGGTGAGAGTCTGGTCCTTCTTGGCGGCAATGGCAAGGTTGTGGTTGGCGTAGGCTCGAGCATTGTCCAATTCCTTCTGCCTAGCATATAGCAAGAAGTCAAGATTCTCCACTTGGCGCTTCAACTCTGGGTGACTTGGCATCTACAATGGCATTCCCATAGAATCACGCCTTGCAAAGTGCGCAAAGCAAGTTCCCTGGATCAAGTTGATGTTTTGCCCACACAAACATGCAAGAGCTTCATGCATAGCCCTGGATAATCCATCTAGCCAGTTGTTCTCTCGCACGGTGAATTGAATCTTCTCAGAAAGGGGTGCTTCCATCTCGCCTCTGAGATCTGCAACTATCAACCATTGTAGATCTCCTCCTGGGTAATCCTTGAGCTGTGCCCGGAAGAATTCCGGATGTAAGCGCTCAAGGTACTCTAACAGTGCATCAAGATCCCTCTCAAAGATCAGCTGGCCTCTATTGCCCAACTGGTAGAACTTGGAATACTAAACTCCCATCTATAAGAATTTAGGATGAGTAAGTTAGTGAGGTGATCAAGTGTGTCAAATTTTTATGTACTAATGTAAGAATTTTTGAGGAACATGATTTTTTTTGAAAGAATCAAGGATAAGAGTGGAAATAGGTTTTCATAAATACTCACTTCTTTGGTTTTGAAACTAAGTTTTTGTTCGGACGTCCATTCTAACTAGGGTCTCCTATGGCCAGGATGGCTCTGATACCAACTTGTCAACACCAGGATTTTTAATCCCAGATGCCTGCTATGCCATACATCGTAATCCCAGGATTACCATTTTTGCGAGACATAACAGATTGGATATCACAACCATAATAAGGTCTTACACAAATAAAGGATCTCATGATCCAGTCTTAATACAAACAAGCAGCAGAAGAATACGCGTAGCGGTAGGCTCCATCTTCAAGGTCACAGGCAATGCTGACGATGGGAGATGATCCTAGTTGTCGTAGTCGTCCTGCTGTCCATCTTCCTGATAGTCCTCCTCATAGTCTGGCCACGTGAATAGCCAGGGACAAAGCCATGAGTACTCTTTAAGTACTCGCAAACTATCACTAACAAGTAAGGTAGTTCTAGTAGGAATCCTAAGCTCTACGTTTATTTGCAAAAAGCTAGATTTATCTAAACTAAGTTTAGAAGTAAAGAAAACTAAGTTAAAGTTCTAAATCACTTTAATTGGGAACCTAGTTTTCATATTCACAGCCCTGTTGTGGTCAAGTCAAAATCATAGTTCACTTCACAAGTCATTTTGAAAACATCTGACGATGGAACAATATGGCCACTCCAACTGTCCATGACCGTAGACGCGGCTATTCGAATAGTTTGACACTCTGTAGAGGTGGTACACTTTCACCACAAAATTCGATACATCCATCAGGGATAACCCTGGATCATCATACTTAGTATGCGGATAATCAATCATAACCTTTCAATTACACACTCTAGTATAGGCACCTCCCCTATGAGCTTGGCCTCCCAGCCATGGCCATCTGCCATCCTGGGCACTGCATAGGTGGACATTCACACTCACGAGGTAGCCTCAGCTCGACCTCTTTCCGCGAGGGAACCCATACTAAGGCATATAAACTTCTAGTTAATCCCTACCCAATTCGGGTATTGTGGTTGTACGGTAAAATTGGAATGGTATCGCATTTGAACCCAACCATCAGTTTTTATAAAGGGCTAAGGCTCATGCCTCAACATTTTCATCATTAAATCCTTTTGTGTTTCTCAACACATGTCAAAACATCTCAATAGAATTAAGCATCATTCCAAGGTTTTCATAATCATTTTTCACCAAGTATTCCCATCTAAAGTGATCAAGTTTTATGCTTAGCACTAGCCACTAAGTTAAGAGTGTTCACTAATGAGGGATGCTAATCTCAATCTCATGCCATAGAATGACATCTAGTATGGCCTAGTTTTATACTCTTTATGCTATCTACACTACTTTCCAAATACTCACAAAGCATTACCTAAAAGTAAAGAACTTTGGTAAAGTAAAAAGAATAAAGCTTGCAAGTAAAACTTAGGATGGGTATAAATCAAAATGTATAACCAAAGCATGCCTAATGCATATTGCTTAGGTTATCTTGCAATTAGTGATGGCTTGCCTTGATTGGTGTAGTGATTGAAGTTTTCTTCCTCTTCTTCGGGGTAGAACTCCTCCTCCTCGTATCCTTGGTCGGTACTATCGTCTATAAATGAATACGGGGTACACAATCACCAAACAATACTTAACTAAGTCTATTTAGCACACTAAGGCTCACACTTGATGATCTTGCATCATGACAATCATCACATGCAATAATGACTAGTTTTATTTAGTTTATTTGAGAAAAGTAATTTCTACTCATTAAAATTAATTAAGATTTAATATTCTCCAATTAAAATATGGGATCATGTGGACACATGTCATCACCGCATATTCTAAAACATGGGAATGTGATTTAAAGGGTTGGTCACATTTTATAAAGTTTAAGATTACTATTTAAATGATTTAAAGTGAATAGAAATGCCTATATAGCATTATTTTGGTACTAGTACAAAGTCATTGCAAGCAAACCTAGATATTTTTACATATTCATATAGATATTATCAAATGTGATTTTTGAGAGTTGGAATCAACTTAAAAGCTATTATAGTTTATTTTTGAAAAATGTTTGAACTTGCAAAAGTATTTGTCTTATTATTTTTGCTATAGAATATCTCTAACTCCAATTTATTTAAATCCAACGGGCTTGGATAGATATTTTAGTTACCTTACTAACAAAATTCGAATCATGCAATTTGGTTTTTGAATATGTGGACAAAATAGGATTTCAACTAAAAAGGAAAATCATTATTTGAATTTCTAGGCCTGAGCGGGAAAGCTAAACAGGTCGGCCCAGCTGCACTGCACAGCACAGCGGGCTGCTGATAGGCGGGGTCCACCAGTCAGCGACTGCTCTAACACGAAACATGATGGGGATATGCCAAATGCGATATGCCCAGCAGAACGTTCTGATTGGGCCAAAGGTCTCACGAGTGGGCCTGCAGGACGGCGACTGGAATGTGACTAAGGAGAAGGCCTGGCGACTGGTGACTAGAGGCCTAGAAGCGTACTCGAAGCCCAGTCAAATTAGGTCAAAGCCTCTGAATCCATATCTTGTTCGGTTGTAAACTATAAACCCTAGCAAGGTGCCTCATTTATAAACCTCCCTATGGTATCCTAAGGACTTACGTTCCATCATACACCCCTTCAAGCGACTCGCTGCTTAGACGCCGAGCTCGCCGCCATTGTAACTTGCTCTCTATCAATCCAATCTAGCAGGAGTAGGTCTTTACCCTCCGGGGGGCCGAACCTGGATAAATCCATGTGCATCCGCCCCCATCTCGCACCACAGATGGCCGCCAGCTCTCGCCCCTGATTCAATCAATCACTGCCTACTACAGCGACTGCCGTGGCCATTTCCACGAAAGTGGCGCCCACCGTGGGGCCCAGCCGGACTTGCCTGAGTTCTACGGGCGAGACCCTACTCGCCGATCGATCGGCCGATCGCCACCGGCCGCATGATCGCCATCGGCAGGATCTTACAGATCCTGCCCAGTAGCTACATCCCGGCGTCGTGCCGGTCACCCACAGCGCGGTAATGCCGGTCGGTTTCACCGGCGTGGTCGACACAGCGGCGACGGTGATCGTTGGTGGATCGCCACCATGCCTGATCTGCTCTCGGAGGAGCAGGTCCGCTCCATCAGGATCCTTGCCACAAAGTACGACTCGGCCACTAGCAGCGCTGTCAGGACCAACACTGACATGGACGACACGGCCCTCCGCGATGATGCTGACTCCGCGACCCTTGTCTCGGTCGACAGATCTATCACCACAGCATCACAGTAGGACTCCATCACGCGGGTCTCCAACCCTGAGGACTTCGAGGACTCCTCCGTCCTTGGGATCTTCGACTCCGACTCCGGCTCGGAGTCCCCCGAGGACTTCCGCACCAGATCCAATCGCTTCAACACGATCTACATGGCGGGCAGCACGGTCTCCCTGCCAGATCCCTTCTCCATGCCTATCCCGCCAACCGCCACGGCCATAGAGGTGGAGGAAGCCCGCCTGCGACTTGTGGAGGCGCCGCGCAATGAGATCGCCGAGCGCAAGATATTCCACCTCGAGCGGGAAATGGCGCGGGAGCTATCGCTCTACCACCAGCGTCGCATCAGGACCCGCTGATACGTTGCTAACGTATCCATAATTTTTGATGTTCCATGCTTGGTTTTTATGTACTTTCTTATGTTATGTTCCAACTTTGGAGTACTTTCTATACACTTTCTTGGACTAACCTATTAATAAGAGCCATAGTGCCAGCTGCCTGTTTTCTGTTGTTTTTGGTTCCAGGAAAGTCAGAAAATGAATATTCTCGGAATTGGACGGGACAAAAAGCCAAAGTCAGTTTTTCACCAAGGGACACAAGGAGCCAGAATATGAGCCGGAGAGGGGCCAAGGGGCCGCCACACCACCTAGCCGCGCGACGTAGCCTAGCCCACACCAGGGGGTGGTCTGGCCGCCTCCTGTCGTCAGTTTGAGGACAAGTACGCCATGAGGGGGTCCTCGAGGCGTGCAAAAGATAGGGGTGTGAGACGTACGGTGTTCCGGGACGGTGAGCACACAAGTTTACCCAGGTTCGAATCCGCCGGCTTTGGACGGAACCTACTCCTGCTAGCAATCCGGTAATACGGCAGAGCCGGAATATGGGCTACAAGGGTTTCGCTTGTGCGAGTTGAGGGTCTAAAGTATTGGGTGCCCTAAAGGCTCTCCCTAGGACGGCTTATATAGATATCCAGCCTAGGGTTTACAGGAGAGATCAATCCGGCTACGACTAAGAGTTGGTTACAGAGTACATCTTGAACTACAAGTAACATTATGGGCCTAAGTCGGTAAGTCTTCTGGGCCTTCCCGTAGTCGGATTGGACTCCGTCTTCTCTCTCTAACTGGGCCGCCCGTGAAGCAAAGCTCTAACCTGAAGTGGGCCACCCTGGTCAGTGAGGAACGTTGAGGATAACCAGAAAGTATATCCCCAACAGTAGCCCCCGGAGGCCTCCAAGATCCAAAGTCGGATTTTATCATCGTCTAGCCTGATCTTCGGCTTGCAGAATCTTGAAGGGTTCCTGAAACTTCACAACAAAAAATACGATCCGGGTCTTAAAAATGAGTCGGACCTTGCAATTGGTTACTCGGATTTTCCAGCTCGCTTTTAAACTAAGCCAGAACTTGGTCTCTAACGCCACCTGACACAAGCATGGTCAAGTCACGTCATCTGACAGACGTTCCGTTAGCACGACCGTTGGTGGGTCCGCGGTTCGCGGAACCGAGGTGCCGTTTCAATGCGTTTGTGGAGATCGAGGCGACACAATCATCGCGCGGGCCCTTCCCAGTTCTTTCCACGACGCGTGGCGGTTACACTGTAGCGTTTGCACGAATATTGGCGCAGGTAGGTGGATGTAAGGGTTTTAGATTTCTTCTTCTCATCCCCACCAGTCCTTTGCCATTCCTTCCTTCCCAATCCTCCTGCGCGCCCATAGCCTCTTCGTCCTCCTCCCACAGAGCTCCTAGCGCCGCTACTTTAAGGTCACCTTTTCCACCGGAGAAAAGATGGCTTCATCCTCTTCTTCTTCTTTGGCGGCGGTGTCGGCGGAAGCAGCTGTGGAAAAGGAGAGCTTTCGGGGAATCTGGATCCCCTGCGCCCTCGACGAGGACGGCCTCAAAAACATGGAGAAGGAGGGGCTTCTCGCCGCTGGCAACTGGCGGACCGGCTTCGGCAAAACCGTCCCCAATCCGTGTGAGGGCGAGCGCGTCCAGTTCGGCACCCATCTGGACCGAGGTTTGTCCTTTCCTCCCTCGGAGTTCTTCTCCGAGGTGATTGACCATTATGGAGTTCAACTCCACAATCTTCCTCCCAATTCTCTTCTAGAAATGAGCGCATATGCTGCGCTTTGCGAGGGCTTTCTCGGCATTAGGCCGAGTTTGCTTCTCTTCCAGTACTATTTCCATGTCCGGAGAAATTCCATTACTACCGGTGTTCCTTACATCACCGGTACCATTAGTTTTTCTGTTAGACGAGACCGGGCATATCCCAAAATATCTGCCAGTGACTCGGTCAAACAATGGCCAGCCACTTTTTTCTACCATAGGGATATTCCGGCTCCCAGCAAAGCTACTGCTTTGCCGGCTTTTGTTGACGGAGCCGCCAGAGCCCAGCCTTCCTGGGACGAGGCTGCTCCGGCTCTCACCGACGATCTGATCCTCGCTAAGTGGCGGATCGAATATCTTATCAAGCATAAGGGTCTGAAAGGATCCGACTTAGTCCAGTGCTGGGTCTCACGTCGGATCCAGCCACTTCAATACCACGGGGATCGACTGATGCACTCCATCACGTCATCCAAAAAAGACTCTCTCCGCATTAGCCCCAAAGGCTACACCGCCCAGGGTTACATAAGCCAGATCAAGTGGCTGATCAAAGAGCGGATCGAGAGGAAAATTCCGGAGGTTTCTCTGGACATGCACACGGCAGAAAACCCCGTGGTAGCGGTAAGCTTCCATCAGTACACTTTTTATGTGTTTCAATCTTCAAGTTATATACTGCAATGCTGATATGTTTTGTTGTTTTCAGCTTGCTGATCTCCCCGAGTTGGAGCTTGCTCCACTCGAAGGATATCCTCCTAAGTAATCTCAGGAGACTTAAGTGGTCCCATTGCCGTATCTTGCGCTCAAGAAGCGTAAAGCTCCGACAGTGGCAGCTGGCACAAAGGAGGTGCCTGTTGTGAAGAGGTAACTTTCATTCATAATTTTCGCCTTTGTACCTTTCTCGAATTTCTTTCTGAGTTGTAAAGTTTCCGACTTTATTACATTCTCAGAGCAAAGCCTCTCATCAAGGGTAAGGGGAAAGGGATTCCTGCGAAGCCCTTGCGACAGACGAAGCTTACCATAGCTTCCCCTGCCACGGCTCCTCCGACTCCTGCCCCTCAACCTTCTGCAGCACCGACGATTACTCCTTCTCTGGTTGTTGCAGAAGATCCGGCTCCTCCAACGGCACCTGCGATCCTTGGATCGCACACTGACGTCACCGTGGGTGCGTCAGCTCAAGATAAGGGTGAACCCTCTTCAGGTAATGATCCCTCGGCTGAAGTCTTCGCCGACAACCTCCTCAGCAACCCCGAACTTGCCAAGTTTGGCTTATCCCGGAAATCTGCAGAGGAGATCCAGCGGCTGGCCAGGCAAATCCTGGACAAAAGCCATCTATCCCCCGAAGAGGAAGCGCAAGAAGCAGAGGACGTCAAGTTCTCTGACCTTCTTGCTCAAGTCCGCCTTCGCGACGAGAGGATCAGGACTGGCGAGCTTCCAACAGCCCCAGTAATTCCTCTTACCCTCACCGAGAAGGTGGCAACTGAGGTGAACGCGGGGTTAGACAAACTCACCTGCGAGCAATATGTAAGCCAGAATTCCAACTCCTGTTTTTACATTATGTTATATCATATCCTCTAGCCCCCAAGCATGAAGTAGGATATAGAAATCTGGGTTTATGCTTTCATTAGGATGCCAAAGAACGAACTAGTGTAGCCCCCAAGGCTTGTGCTGATATTTAGCAAAAAATATTAGCCCGATTCTTAAGTAGCTTTCTGACTTTTGGTATTCTGACTTACAGAAAGTATGTTCCTATAACTAGGAATTATTAGCCAATGTCTATGATAAGTGGAGAGAGATCAAAGCTCTCCGACTTAAAAATGCTGAGCTCAAGGTAGCCAAGGATGAAGCCGAAGGTAAACATTTCGAGATTCAAACCTTGTCTTTTGCTTTTTCAATGTCGAATTTTTCTGAACTGTTGTTCTTTTTGACTTTCAGTGTTGGTGAAACAATCCATCGCTATGATTGAAGAGGCCGAGAACCTCAAGACCTTGGTGGTGGAGAACAAAGGACTTCCCCAAGAGCTGGAAAAGCTCAAGGCGGATCATGAAATGAGCATAGCTCAAGTCCTAGAATCCACCTCCATGGCCACTGAAGAGCGCAATCGCAAGATTGCTGCTCAAGATAAAGTTATCTCGGACCTCAAGAATGAGGTTGGCAGAGAGAAGGATATCTCCCAGGCGCTCCGGGCTGAACTCCAGAGTCTCCGGGAGGAGAAAGCCAAGATTGACGATGTCATTCTTGGTAAGTTCCATCTATCTGACTTATCATTTCTTCGACTTTTATCAATGTCGGATTTTTCTTAACTTGTTTTGTGTATAGGTCCTCTGAACTTGACGGACTCTTCCTCGTCCGAGCCCCGCACTCACCGGCTTACCCAAGTCGGTGATCTTCTTCATGACTACCGCCAGTCACTTGAGGACATTGGCGAGTCTCTCAGGATTCCGGACATGCCAAGCATGTCGAACTTCCAGGTGCGGGAGAAGGCCAAGGAGATGCCGCAACTCGTTCGGGACTGGAACATGTCCTATGCGCGGACTGCTGCGCAGAACGCTCTCACTATGGTCATGAGCCATCATGGAAACATGGAGATATGGCAAGTGACCAGAGGGTACTACAAAGTAGACGAAGACGGCTAGGAGCAAGACCTTCAAGCCATCATGAACTCCTGCGCCGGATATGGGTGCCACGTAGCTGACCTGACCAGCTACGAGGTCCCCTTCTTCACCCGCGTGGATACTCCGCCACCTCCTCCAGAAGAAGCCGAAGAAGTTTCCGATGATGAACGGACCACCTCGGATCCGGACATCTCGGCATGATATCAAGGCGGGGTTACCAGCGAGTCGGCAGTTCCTTCATCTCCTCATGCATCATAGATCAGAAAACTATGTATTATTCTGGAAAGACATGATGCGTTTTGTAAATATTAAGTACTATGACTTTTGCTAGTGCTAAGTTTTTTATCTATTCAACACTTTTGCCTTAGATTATTTGCGTGCCTGAAATGTTTTCATAAGCACTTAGAATTTTCCGTCTCTACTTATCGTTTATCTGGCTTTCTGCCTCGTCCCTTTCATGAGCCGGCTAAACCTTCAGCCGGAAACTTTGCCGAGGAATGGAGCTCAAGTGCTAAACCAGTTTAAACTCGGAAACAAAGCCGGTTTCCAGTACCAAAAATTCACTACTCGGAAGATACCCGCATCCAGCAATCAGACAAATAACCCAAGTAAAGACTAGAATTTTTTAGAGTTATACCCGAAGGTAGCAGTTTTAGAATCGGAAATCTAAACCAGAACGAACATGAGCATAAAGTACTTTCAAGCATTCTGGGATTTTCGACTATGACATGATCATTAGGAAATAAGATGGTAAAAAACTTCTCAGGAAAACTTTGAGGTAACCAAAACTTTTATTTCTCACAAAACAGGTACATATGTATGATTACAAAGAAAGATAAACTAAGAATAAAAGGGACGTAGCTGAGCAATATTCCACGGTCTGTCTAACTCATCCGGATTTGTACTGCCTCCAGCTCTCTTTCTCTTCTTAGTAGTAGGTCTTTCTTTGACTGGCCTCATGTCAGTTAAGTAGTACGACCCATTGTGCAATACTCGACTAACTAAAACAGGCCCTTCCCATACTGGGGAAAGTTTGTGCTTTCTTTGTTGCACAAGCCGGAGAACCAAATCACCTTTATTGAAAGATCTAGTTCGGACTCTCTTGCTATGATACTTGCGTAACTTCTGCTGATAGGCTGTAGATCTCATTTCAGCAACGACGCGAACTTCTTCGACTAAGTCGAGATCATTTTGTCGAGAAATCTCGGCATCCTCTTCGATATACGCGGCAACTCTAGGAGAAGTATGAATTAAATCACTAGGAAGAACTGCTTCTGCGACATAGACCAAGAAGAAAGGTGTATATCCTGTTGACCTGTTTGGAGTTGTTCGTAAACTCCAAATTACAGAGGGTAGTTCCTCTGCCCAAGCCCCCGTAGCACGTCTCAGTGGTGCTTCGAGTCTTGGTTTCAAGCCTTGTAGAATTAAACCATTTGCTCTTTCGACTTGTCCGTTAGCCTGTGGATGTGCGACTGACACAATGTCAAGCCGGACATTTTGCTCGTCGCAGAATTCAGCCAACTCTCCCATGGAAAAATTACTCCCGTTGTCCGTGATAATGCTATGTGGATAACCATACCGGATTATAACATCCTCGACAAATCTTTTGGCTGTTTCTCCATCACAACTAGTGACAGGTTTAGCCTCGATCCATTTGATGAATTTATCTACCATCACTAAGAGGTGAGTAAATCCACTTGGAGCTCGTTTAAAAGGTCCTACCATATCAAGCCCCCAGACCGCAAAAGGCCATGTTATAGGTATTGTTCGCAGCTGATCAGCCGGAACATGAGCTTGCTTGGCGTACTTTTGGTAGCCTTTGCATGTCTTGACTAATCGTTCGGCATCTACCTGAGCTGTAAGCCAGAAAAACCCATGTCGAAAAGCTTTTGCCACTAAAGATTTGGCTGCAGCGTGGTGACCACACTCGCCTTCGTGGATTTCTCTTAAGATTTCCACTCCTTCTTCCGGAGATACACAGCGCTAAAAAACCCCAGAAACACTCCGTTTATGGAGCTCACCTCTAACAATAGTATAGGCTTTTGCTTGTCGGATAATCTGCCGGCTCAGCACCTCGTCTTCGGGTAATTTGCCATCTATCAAGTAATCGAGGTAGGGTTGAGTCCAACTAGGAATTACAGCCAGAACTGCTATTAAAGGTGAGTCGGATTTGGTCGGATATTCCTCATCTACTCCCTTTATCGAGGGAAATTTGAGGTGCTCTAAAAATGCGCCATCCGGAACCTCTTTCCGCGCAGAGCCTATTCGAGATAGTGCATCTGCTTCCTCGTTTTCTGCTCGAGGGATGTGTTGAACTTCAAACCCTTTGAACGATTTAGATAGATCATCCACGACAGCTTTATATGCTGCCATGTGCTTATTTGCATTACAAATATCCGATACTTGCTGAGCAACAAGATCCGAATCTTCGTAACACATCAAACGTCGGATGCCAATATCCTTAGCAATCCGGATTCCATGCAGCAGTGCTTCATACTCGGCAATGTTGTTTGTCGCTGTGAAGTGGATCTGCAACACGTATAAAAGTTTATCTCCTTGGGGTGATTTGAGCACCACGCCAGCCCCCGAGCCCCCTCGAGCCTTAGACCCGTCGAAAAAGAGGGTCCAATATTCCAACTCAGGGAGGACCATGTTCTCCTTGGTCTCTGTCCAATCAGCGACAAAGTCAGCAAGGATCTGGGATTTGATTGTTGTCCGGGGTTTGTATTCAATATTGAAAGCTGCAAGCTCTATGCCCCATTTGGCGACGCGTCCCGTGGCATCGCTATTGTTTATTATATCTCTCATGGGAGCTTTGCTCACCACGGTAATTGGATGCTCCTGAAAATAGTGTCGTAACTTACGAGATGCTAGAAAAACACCGTAAGCCAACTTTTGATAGTGCGGATACCCCTGTTTTGATTCTGTCAGGACCTCGCTGACAAAGTATGTCGGACGCTGCACCAGGTGCTCCTGATTTTCGTCTAGTCTTTCCACCACCATAACTATACTGACAACCTTATTTGTCGCAGCAATGTAAAGCAACATCGGTTCCTGAGGTTCCGGCGCTGCAAGGATAGGAGCCGATGAGAGTACTTTCTTCAGATCTTGTAGTGCAGCTTCAGCTTCATCAGTCCAAACAAAATCCTTGGTCTTTTTCAGGAGTTTGTATAAGGGTGCGGCTCTTTCACCAAGCCGGCTTACAAATCGACTAACCGCAGCGATGCAACCAGTTAATCTTTGTACATCCTTCAGGCAAGTTGGCCTAGAAATTTTGAGTATAGCCTTGATTTTGTCTCGGTTCACCTCTATGCCTCTTTGAGACACGATGAAACCTAACAATTTCCCGGCTGGTATTCCAAAGAAGCATTTCTTCAGGTTAAGCATGATGTTGTATTTTCGTAAATTTGTGAACGTCTCCTCCAAGTCGGAAATCAATGTTTCCTTATTTTTGGACATGACCGCGATATCATCCACGTATGCATGTACATTGCGTACGAGTTGATCATAGAGGCAACGCTGCATCGTGCGCTGGTACGTAGCTCCTGCGTTCTTCAGCCCAAAGGGCATCGTAACATAACAGAAGGTTCCGAAAGGTGTTATGAATGAAGTTTTGATTTTATCAGATTCCTTCATCCGGATTTGGTGATAACCGGAATATGCGTCGAGAAAACAGAGAAGTTCCGAGCCTGTCGTAGAATCGATAACTTGATCAATTCTAGGCAGAGCGAAACAGATCTTTTGGACAAGCCTTGTTCAAGGCAGTATAATCAACACTCATCCTTAAATCAGTGGTGTCCTTTTTAGGGACCATTACAGGGTTGGCCGACCAATCAGTATGGATGACCTCTTCTATGAATCCGGCTAACTCGAGCCGTGCTAATTCCTTAGCTATTGCCTTACGCTTTTCATCACCAAACCGTCGTAAGGACTGTTTGACGGGTTTAGCGTGCATTTCCTGGGCGTGCATCACGGCTTCGGAAAAGGCGGCATTTCCATCCTCGCACTCTCGCGCGTTCTTCGGGTCTCCCCTGATGGTGATCACGCCGTTGGGACCTGGAATTTTCATCATATTGTAAATTTAACACGGACGAGCCATAAAATCCCAGTAAGCTGGACGTCCGAATATAGCGTGGTATGCGCTCTTAAACGGGACCACTTCGAAGGAAAGTGCCTCCGTCCTATAATTCTTTGGTGTTCCAAAAGTAACATCCAAAGTGATCTCTCCTAGGGAATTAGCTTGTCTTCCTGGGACAACTCCGTGAAAGATCACAGAGCTATGGTTCAGCTGTGTTTCCGAGATCTTCATCCGGCGTAGCGTTTCGACATAGAGAATATTGATGCTGCTACCACCGTCCATGAGGGTCTTGGAGAAACCATAACCGTCAATAAGTGGATTGACGATTAACGCGTATTTTCCTCGCCTATGTAGCTTAGGCGGATGATCAGCGCGGTCAAACGTTATTGCCACTTTCGACCAGTCCAGATACTGAGGGACATCCGGAACTGTTGCGTTGAGCTCGTGGAGAACTGCTTTCTTGACCTTTGCTGGTTGAGATCCGAGGAAGGTGACGTAAGTGTCCTTCTTGGTGGGAAAAGTTTTCTTCCCTTCCGACTTGGGATTTGAAGCATCGGCTTCCTCCATGTCAGAATCTTCCTTGGTCTCTTTGTCCTTTTTGGGATTTTTCTTTCCCTTCTTCCACTTAGCTTTGTAGCCCGCGGTATCATCTCTCTTGATGTCGTCGTTAAAACGACACTCGGCGCTGGTGTGGGACGAGCCCCCATTGGCGTCCAAGTGATGCACGCATGGGTTATTGGCGATGTAGGCCCAAGTGTAGGTTTTTCCTGGTTGTTGCTCTCCTCTACCTTGGACCCTTGATGTCCCACGGCCACGCCCGTGGCCTCCGCCGCGTCCTCCTCGTCCTCCAGACCCGGAAACAGTAGTGACTACTGCTGTCTCCGCGTTGGGTTTTTCTTCCGAGGTATTTTTGCGCTTCTGAGCTTGTTGCTTTGGTTGTTTTGCTGACTGAGGCACAACCAGGACATTGAGTAATCCCTCTGCGTTGTCGTCAGCATCTGCATACTTGCTCGCTGTTTCTATCATCTCTCCCAGATCAGTAACCTTGTCACACTTCAAGCGATGGCGCAGTAAACCAATTGGGAGACCTGCAATGAAAGCTTCAATCACAGTTTGATCATTTACTCCCTCGCAGGAGTTCTTGGTGTCAATCCATCGTCCGAGGTAATCCCGGCAAGTTTCTCCGGCTTTCTGGGTGCAACGCTGTAGGTCTCCAACCGTACAGGGCCTCCGATATGTGCCTTCGAAATTCTGAAAGAACGCACTTTGTAAATCATACCAGTTGTGGATGGTGTTCGCCAGAAGTTCATTGAGCCATGATCGTGCCGTCTTCCGCAACATAAGTGGGAGATATCGGGTTGCGACCAGGCTGTTTCCGCCTTTGGCGATGCAGCAAGCTTGGAAGAAATCCTGTAACCAGGTGTCTGGCCGAGCAATGCCGTCGTAGGCTTGGATATGTCTTGAGATAGCAAATCCTTCCGGGAATTTTGTAGCTCTGATGCATGGTCCAAAGCACTTTGGGCCCACGTACACGTCATCGTTTTCGTAGCGCCGAGCCTCTATGTTGGAGTTGATCCTGTGCCTTGCGTCGTTCGGGGATAGGGATCGTCCCGAATATCGGCTGTGGTTGCGGTGCCTTGGAGCCGGACTTCGGCTTATGCCACCACCTCCTCCACCATGTCGTCCTCCTTGACCTCCTTGGGGGCCGTTGTGATGACTGTGCTGTGGAGAGGGTGGTGCAGCTGGGTTGTTTCCGGCTGATCGCCGGCCTCCGTTTGGAGCGTCATTATTCCGGTTCCGGGGAGGTTCTTGACTATGACGAGCCCCCTACCGGCTTGTGCCAGCGTGGTTTCCGTCGTTCCTCCGTCCGTCGTTCCCACCATGGTGAGGCTCAGCCGGACGGTTTTCATGTCTAGGAGGTGGCATTTTCTGATGATCCTCCTCCCGACGTTTCTCTTTATCTTCTCCATTTCGGAGAGGATTCCTCGGAATCAGTGCAGCGATCGCGTCTTTCTCGGCTGCTGGAGCGACGTTGCTCCAGTTATGTGTAGTCCTGCGGTGCTGCCCCGACGATCCATTTCTTGAATAGTTGTCTTCCATGCGTTCGGGGTGACGATGCTGCGCCCGATCGTAGTGGGATCTTACGTCAGCCCATGCCGGATCTGTGGGACATTGGTCGGAATCCGAGACTAGGTTTTGGCTTCTAGACAGGGCGACCTTTTCCTGCTCCAGTCCCTTATTAAGTAGCTTCATACCCAAACGTATCTCCTCTGGTCCTGGATTAGCCGATAGAATTTCGCGAGCCGCCACGGTATTTTGCACTGGTGTTGGATAAACCCAATCTCCGTTGCTATCCTTCCGTGGCTTTCCCATCTCATCTCCAAAAAGGACGGCACAGACACATGGGAATTGGTTGTCATCCATGTGACGCTTCCGTGTTTTCTGATGTAGACGGGACATGTACTCCTTGTTTGACATGCGCTTCTTCTCCACCTCTATGTTTTTGGCTTCATCAAGGAGTTGTTGACGACGCACTTCTAGGGCCTGGGCCCTTTCGTCCAGCTCATCCGCAGTAAGTTCTGCAGCTGTAGGGATAGGTGTGGTTAATGCGGCATCGATGAGTTTACGCGCACCTTTAGTGATCACGTGTCCATCCACCGATGCTTTTTTTTTCGGCTCGTCTGGGATTAGTGCTCCATCCGAGTCTTCCTCGTATTCCTCGGCAATCACCTCCTCTGCTAGAGGGTCTTTTGCCGGGGTCTTGTTTTTCTTGTTCTTCTTCTTTGCCTTCCTGGTAGCCCCGGTAGCAAAGACGGCTTTGGGTTTGTTTCCCGGAGTCAAGCTCTGATCGGTACTTTCGGACATTTGGACTTCGGGATTATCTCCGACGTCCATGTCATCCTGCGTTTTGGGAGAGTGTTCCCTAGATCCTTCATCCATGGCTTCTCCTTCTTTTGCAGCTTTGGAGTTGTACTCCTCTTCATATTCCACGAAGAACTTTCGGAAATCTGCTGACGTCATAGATTCATCCGAGGATGCGGGAACGTCGGCCTTTGTTCCAATTGCCTCCAGCACCGAATCGGTGTTTTCTCCAACATCGGCAGGGCCGGATCCGGATCCAACGTATCCGACGAAGTGCGACGCGTGCTTCCTGAGGTACCTGCGGCTTTCGTGATCAGCCATGTCAAAACTTTTAATGGTTTCGAGGATTGCATCTGCGCTAGCGCCTTGCAGTATCATACGTCTTAGTGTGTACCTGAGGAAAGGCCTGTTTGTCCCAACATCATTAGAGCCGGAATCAGTGTCGTTGATGTGCTCCTCCTGGAATTCGATCTCCGCGGGTGGGTCGATCTGGGATCCGGCTTCTCCAGGGAGATCCACTCCAGATTCGACTTGGACCGTGCGATCTTCTTCAGTCTCGGATTTCTCCACTATCTCCGCAATTGGTGCAGGTTGGGTGGGGTTAGGGTTTTCGGAGATCCGGAACTCTGCCGCCTCCGCGGACAAAGGGGACCCAGAAGATTCTTCTGCCTCTATCATCACCACTGGGGTGGGTTGGGCAGGCTCAGCGAAACCGATGTAAACATCGATCTCGCCAAAAGACATGATAGTATAGGCAGTCATGGCCTCCCTAGCCGGAATCCAAGTCTCGTCGAGAACGATGAGAGGGACGTCGCTAGCGTAGAGGATGCGACCGAAGGCGATGTTCTCGCCGATTCCGATTCTTACAGATTCCGCTCGGAACGCAGATCTGAAGCTCACTTGCCCCACAGTGGGCGCCAACTGTTGTCGGTTTGAGGACAAGTACGCCATGAGGGGTCCTCGAGGCATGCGGAAGAGAGGGGTGTGAGACGTACGGTGTTCCGGGACGGTAGCACACAAGTTTACCCAGGTTCGAATTCGCCGGCTTTGGACGGACCCTACTCCTGCTAGCAATCCAGTAATACGCAGAGCCGGAATATGGGTTACAAGGGTTTCGCCTGTGCGAGTTGAGGGTCTAAAGTATTGGGTGCGCTAAAGGCTCTCCCTAGGACGGCTTATATAGATATCCGGCCTAGGGTTTACAGGAGAGATCAATCCGGCTACGACTAAGAGTTAGTTGCAGAGTACATCTTGAACTACAAGTAACATTATGGGCCTAAGTCGGTAAGTCTTCTGGGCCTTCTCGTAGTCGGATTGGATTCCGTCTTCTCTCTCTAACTGGGCCGCCCGTGAAGCAAAGCTCTAACCCGAAGTGGGTCACCCTGGTCAGTGAGGAACGTTGAGGATACCCAGAAAGTATATCCCCAACACCTCCGGCAACCCCTCGGCCTCCCCTTTCGCCTATAAGATGCCTCCGATACAGAAACCCTAAGTACCCAATCAAAATTCCACGAAAGAGTCTGTAGCCGCCGTCATCTCCATCCCTAGATCGGGAGGGATCTGAAGCTCTTCCCAGCACCCTACCGGAGAGGGGAATTCACCCTGGAGGCCTTCTTCATCACCATGCAAGTCTCCGGTGTGATGCGTGAGTAGTTCATCCTTGGACTACGGGTCCATGTAATAACTAGATGGCTGGTTTCTCCTCCTTTGTGCTTTCATGTTTAGATCTTGTGAGCTCCGTTCATGATCAAGATCATCTATTTGTAATTCCTACATGTTGTGTTTGCGGGGATCCGATCGATATTGAGATGCTATTTCAGATTGATTATTGATTCTATCATGTCTTTGTTATTTGTGATCTTGCATGCTTTCTGTTGTTAGTAGCTATCTTGGCCAATTAGATGCTAGTAACTCCAAGAGTTAGTATTTATGCTCGATAGTGGGTTCATGCCTCTAGTAATCTGGGGAAGTGACATAAATCTCTAAGGTACTAGATGTGTTGTTGCTACTAGGGAGAAAATAACAATCCTTTGTTCATAGAACAACCGTATTGTTTACTTTACATGCAATGCATAAAGCAATAATCTGTTGCTTGCAACTTAATAACTGGAGGGGGTTCGGATGATAACCTGAAGGTGGATTATTAGTCATAGATGCAGTTGGATGGCGGTCTATGTATTATGTTGTAATGCCCGATCAAGTCTTAGAGGAGTCAAGATGATTAGTATATGCATGTATTGCTTTCTTGGTGTTTGTTAATTGCCCCGCTTTAATTTGTTCACCCAGCATGTTATCTATCTAAGGAGAGCCACCTCTAGTGAACTATGGATCCCGGTCCTTGTCTTTTATATTCAATCTACAATCTTTTACTGCTTTGTGTTTACTTTCTGTAAACTTTTACTTCTTTCCATTCGATACGTTTAATCCTTTGTTTTCCGCAAAACACGGTGAGATTGACAACCTCATCGCTAGTTGGGGACAAAGTTATGTGGTTGTGTTGTGTAGGTCTCCACGTTGCTACTAGCACCGGTAGTGCGCCCTGCCAAAGCTCAGCTAGTAACACTTTGGGGTGTTTCCTTGCTCCTACTAGTTCGATTAAACCTTGGTTTCATAACTGAGGGAAGCTTGCTTCTGTGCTCATCATACCTTCCTCTTGGAGTTCCCAACGAGCTCTACATCAACCACGAGCCATCAACACTTTTATGGGTGTCGTGCATTGAGCCATCAGTCATGGCGCTCTCTAAGTGTATTATAGCAATCTTTTAAACTAGCAGTGCTGGTCTCCAGAGTATTCAACCTAGCAAATATGTTTATGAAGGAAGAATCAGATTTGCTAGGCAAGTTGTAAGTAAAGACCAACTTCTTTATGGCATTAACAGCATCATCTTCATTGCATTGGAGGAAATCTCCTCCCACTACAGCATCCAAAGCATATCTATAGCAAAGAGCAATCCCAAGGTAAAAACTGCTAAGGAACAAGCTTTGGGTCATTTTAGGTTCAGTTTTTTCATGTAGATTAGAGATTCTAGACCAAGCTTATTTGAAACTCTCTTCAATTCCTTGTTTAAAAGTGAAAATCATTTCCTTAGGTGACATAGTGATTAGAGCAATGCTAGACCTAATGGCAACTTAAGATAGGAACTAATTTTTTTGTGTGTTTTTAATAAAGAAAGCAAATTTAAAACTAATTTTTGTGTGTTTTTGATAAAGAAACAAGCAAACAAAGCAAAAGTACTTCTTGGACATCCCCAAGCTTTGACGCTTGTACTTCTTGGACATTTCTTGGGGTGACACGCGTGGCATCCCCAAGCTTGAGCTTTAGTCCATCCTTCATCTCATTACTCATTCCTTCCATACACCTGAAATTTTTTCCTTCATACAAAACTTCACACAATCTCATTAGCAACATTAGTGCACTTAAGATAAATAAGTCTCAAGGTTCAGTTCTAATCACCAAATAAACTTCCATTAGAACACTAGCTACTGTAGCACTTCCCTCAAAAAGCTCAATTCCCCAAAAGAACTAAAGAAGGAACTAACAAGAAGCAAATGCAGAAAATGGCAGAAATCTGTCAAAACAGACCAGCGGGTAAAGATGATTTTTTTCGAAGATCGTCTGTTGCTCAAAGCAAAAAGTGTTGAACTAAATAAAGTTAGATAAGAACCTGGGGCAGAAGCACAAACAATTACAGCTCAATCCGACGTACATAGCTCTCTCAGGAAGTTTTACGGTGAAGCACAGAAATCTGTTTTGGGACAGCAACTTTCCCAATCATTACTTCACTCTCATTAGAGGTTACTCTTGGCACAAAAAGTAAATAAAAAGGATAAGGAGAGGTTATTACAGAGTTAATAACTTCCAAGACTCAACTAAAACTCTTGGGTTATCTACCAAAAAGTACTTTTCTTTAACGCCTTTAAGTTAGACATAAGAAGCAAAGAAAGAATTAAGTGTTATCAAATGAAGAAGCATTAAGACCAAATTTTGTTTTCATAGGAGAAGCAAAAGAAATCTTTTCTATCTTTTTAGGGAAGTGTTCTATACCTTTCTTGAGTGGGAGTTGATATTTAATGGTGCCTTCATTCATATCAATGATGGCACCAACAGTTCTAAGAAAAGGTCTTCCCAAAGTAATAGGACAAGAAGCATTGTATTCAACATCCAAAACATAGAAATCAACGGGGACATAGGAATCGTTAACCATAATAAGTACATCATTAAGACTCCCCATAAGTTTATTTTTCGTATTAGCATCAAGTGGGACATTCAAAGAACAATCTTCAAGAGGAGGTAAATCAAGCATATCATAAATCCTTCTAGGCATAATAGAAAAACTACTATCAAGATCACACAACGCTTTGAAATCAAAGTCATTCACTTTCATATTAATGATGGGTTACCAACCATCTTATTTCTTTATAGGAATAGAAGCTTTATGTCATCTTTTCTTCTTTAATCTTTATGAGAGCATCAGTAATGTGTTTTGTAAAGGCCATGTTCATAGCACTAGCATTAGGACTTTTAGCAAGCTTTTGTAGAAATTTAATAACTTTAGAGATATTGCAACCATCAAGATCAAAATCAACTTTATCATCTAAAGTAGTAGAACTATTACTAGCCTCAACACTAGTGGTGGTGATAGTAGAAACACTAATGTTTCTAGCAATTTCATCTTCTCTTTCCCACTTAGCATGTAATTCAGCTAATAGTCTAACATTTTCATCAATTCTTACTTGTATAGCATTAGTAGCTGCAAAGGGATTCTCATTAGTTTCAAGTTTAGCAGCCATTTCATTAATCAATGAAGATTGAGCTTCAGACAAAAATGATATATTTCTTTCAGCATTAGAGAGTTTCAATTGTAAACTAGGAATTTCCCTATTTAGACTCTCAAGTTGATGGCTAATGTTCTTCAAAATGATAGATTGTTCCTCCATAATTTTAGTAGATAGTTTATTTTGCTCATATTGCATTTGTATGAAGTTTTTAGTGGCTCTTTCAACTTCTAAAATTCTTCCTTCACTAGGTAATTTGGGTTTACCATTATAGCCATAAGTATTACTAGGAGGGTAGGGCCTATAATTGTTGTTACCAAAATTGTTCCTATAAGCATTATTACCATAAGCATTGTTGCCAAAATTGTTATTTCTTATGAAGTTCACATCAACTTGCTCTTCTTGAGCAACCAAAGAGGCTAAAGGAACATTATTTGGATCAATATGGGCTTTCCCATTAACAAGCATAGACATAATAATATCAATCTTATCACTCAAGGAGGAGGTTTCCTCAACAAAATTTACCTTCTTACCTTGTGGAGCTCTCTCAGTATGCCATTCAGAATAATTAACCATCATATTGTCCAAAAGTTTTGTTGCAGCACCCAAAGTGATGGTCATAAAGGTACCTCCAGCAGCTGAATCCAAAAGGTTTCTTGAAGAATAGTTCAATCCTGCATAAAAAGTTTGGATGATCATCCAAGCAGTCAGTCCATGAGTGGGACAATTCTTTACCAAAGATTTCATTATTTCCCAAGCTTGAGCAACATGCTCATTATCAAGTTGTTTAAACTTCATTATTTCACTTCTCATGGATATAATCTTAGCAGGAGGATAGTATTTTCCAATAAAAGCATCTTTGCATTTAGTCCAAGAATCAATACTATTCCTAGTTAAGGAATTCAACCATTCTTTAGCTTTTCCTCTCAAAGAGAAAGGAAACAATTTCAGCTTAATAATATCACCATCTATATCCCTATGCTTTTGCATCTCACAAAGTTCAACAAAGTTATTTAGATGGGAATCAACATCTTCATTACCAATACCAGAAAATTGTTCTCTCATAACGAGATTGAGCAAAGCAGGTTTTATCTCAAAGAAAGTATTTTCAGCCACAGGTGGAGCAATAGGTGTGCTCATAAAATCATTGTTGTTGGTGCTAGTGAAGTCACACAACTTAGTGTTTTCAAGAGTAGTCATTTTTTGGGGGTTTCAAATAAGAAAGCAAAGAAGTAAAACTAATTTTTTTGTGTTTTTGAAGAACAAAACAAGCAAACAAAGCAAAAAAGAAAACTAAGCAAAACAAAAACAACAAAGTAAAGAGATTGGTTATGAGGGACTCCCTTTGTGAAGATGTCCTTGACTCCCTGGCAACGGCGCCAGAAAAATGCTTGATGGCTCAATACACGGCGCCCAGAAAAGTGTTGATGGCTTGTGGTTGATGTAGAGCTCGTTGGGAACCCCAAGAGGAAGGTATGATGAGCATAGCAGCAAGTTTCCCTCAGTTATGAAACCAAGGTTTAATCGAACTAGTAGGAGCAAGGAAACACCCCAAAGGTGTTACTACATGAGCTTTGGCAGGGCGCACTACCGGTGCTAGTAGCAACGTGGAGACCTGCACAACACAACCACATAACTTTGTCCCCAACTTGCGATGAGGTTGCCAATCTCATCGTGTTTTGCGGAAAACAAGGATTAAATGTATCGAATGGAAAGAAGTAAAAGTTTGCAGAAAGTAAACACAAAGCAGTAAAAGATTGTAGATTGAATATAAAAGACAAGGACCGAGATCCATAGTTCACTAGAGGTGGCTCTCCTTAAATAGATAACATGCTGGGTGAACAAATTACAGCGGGGCAATCGATAAACACCGAGAAAGCAATACATGCATATACTAATCATCTTGACTCCTCTAAGACTTGATCGGGCATTACAACATAATACATAGACCGCCATCCAACTGCATCTATGACTAATAATCCACCTTCAGGTTATCATCCGAACCCCCTCCAGTATTAAGTTGCAAGCAATAGATTATTGCTTTACGAACTGCGTGTAAAGTAAACAATACGATTGTTCTACGAACAAATGATTGTTGTTTTCTCCCTAGTAGAAATAACACATCTAGTACCTTAGAGATTTCTGTCACTTCCCCATATTACTAGAGGCATGAACCCACTATCGAGCATAAATACTAACTCTTGGAGTTGCTAGCATCTACTTGGCCAAGATAGCTACTAACAACAGAAAGCATGCAAGATCTCAAATAACAAAGACATGATAGAATCAATAATCAATCTGAAATAGCATCTCAATATCCATCGGATCCCCGCAAACACGACATGTATGAATTACAAATAGATGATCTTGGTCATGAACGGAGCTCACAAGATCTAAACATGAAAGCACAAAGGAGGAGAAACCAGCCATCTAGTTACTACATGGATCCGTAATCCAAGGATGAACTACTCACGCATCACACCGGAGGCTTGCATGGTGATGAAGAAGGCCTCCAGGGTGAATTCCCCTCTCCAGCAGGGTGCCGGGAAGAGCTTCAGATCCCTCCCGATCTAGGGATGGAGATGACGGCGGCTACAGACTCTTTCGTGGATTTTTGATCGGGTACTTAGGGTTTTCGTGCCGAGGGTAATATATATGCGGAAGGAGAGGCCGAGGGGGTGCCGGGAGCGGCCAAACCACCCCCTGGCGTGGGCCAGGCCTGGCCACGCGGCCAGGTGGTGCAGCGATGCGGCGTGCTCGAGCCGGAATCGGGGAGGAGGCGGCTGACGGGTGGGGTCGGGGCGTCAGCGGCTGCAGGTGGCGGAGGCGGGCTGGCGGCTAGCGCGGCTGCTGGGCCGGCCTGGGCGTCGGCTGCGCTGCGCGCCACTCGCTTGCTGGCACGCGCGGTAGATAGGCCTCGGGCTGGCTTGGCCGGCCCGGTTAGGTTAGGTTTTTTTTTAAAATCCTTTTATTATTTTCTGTTTTGCTATTTGTTTGATAACTTTCACAAACAGACTCCGAATTAGACGAAATTTGTCTCTAAAATTTTGTAAAAAGAAGGGGATTAGGATAGGATTCTGAAATAACACTTTTGCAAAGGTTTTAGGATGGTTGATTTTGTTTTAACCTTTTAGTCTTTATATGACTATGGGTTTTTTTTGGAAAAACCCTGACGCAGTTTTTGATACGTGATGCCATGATGCAATGATATGATGCATGCTTCTAGTAACATCTGAAATTGCGAAATTTGGGATGTTACAAACCTACCCCGTTAAGAAGAATCTCGTCCCCGAGATTCAGGTTGGTTAGCAAATAGGTGTGGGTGTTCTTCCTTCAGTTCTTCTTCACGTTCCCACGTGGCCTCTTCCTTGGAATGGTGATACCATTGAAATTTGCAAAATCTGATAGTCTTGGTATGAGTAATTCTCTCGGCTGTTTCCAAAATCCGGGTAGGTTTTTCCTCATAGGTGAGATCGTTTTCCAGTTCGACTTCTTCCAATGGAATTGTATCCTTTAGTGGGGTTTCAGCCATTTCTGGGTGACACTTCTTTAGTTACGACACATGGAAAACATCGTGAACTGTTAGCACTTTGGGCAATTCCAACTGATAGGCAACTTCCCTCTACGACCCAAGATCTTGTAGGGCCCTATGAATCGGGGTGCTAACTTACCCTTGATACCAAATCTCTTAACTCCTCGCAGTGGTGAAACTCGGAGATATGCACGGTCTCCCACTTCATAAGTCACATCCCTGCGCTTGGAATCGGCATAACTCTTTTGTCTGGATTGGGCTATTTTTAACCTGTCTTGAATCTGTCTCTCCTTCTCTTCGGCATCCTTGATCAGTTTAGGTCCAAACAAACTACGTTCTCCTACTCCACTCCATAGCAGCAGAGTCCTACATTTTCTACCATATAAAACTTCAAATGGAGCCATCTTGATGCTAGTTTGGTAGCTGTTATTGTATGAGAATTCCGCATATGGCAAGTTATCATCCCAACTAGACCCATAGTCTAGCGCACAGGCTCTTAACATGTCCTCCAAGATCTGATTAACTCTTTCTGTTTGTCCATCTGTTTGCGGGTGGAAGGCAGTACTAAACTCCAATCGTGTCCCTAGAGACTCGTGTAGCTGCCGCCAAAACTTAGAGGTGAATTGGGTACCTCTATCCGAGACAATCCCCTTGGGTACACCATGAAGACTTACGATCCTTGACATGTAAATCTTGGCAAGTTTAGCACTCGTATAGGTGGTCTTTACGGGAATGAAGTGGGCCACCTTTATGAAATGGTCGACCACTACCCAGATGGAGTCATACCCTGAACGAGTCCGCGGTAGTCCTGTGATAAAATCCATGCCTACCTTGTCCCACTTCCAATCGGGCACAGGTAATGGCTGCAGTAGTCCTGCGGGTTTTTGATGTTCGGCCTTGACTCTGTTGCACACGTCACACATGGAGATATATTCAGCAATTTCCCTTTTTATGTTGTTCCACCAGTACCTATCCTTCACCATGTACATCTTTGTATTACCAGGATGAATTGAGTAAGGCGAATCGTGAGCTTCCTGAAGGATTAACTTCCTGATATCAGGGTTATCAGGAACGCACAGACGTTTCTCATACCAAAGTGTTCTTTGTTCATCCGTATGAAACCCTTTTGCTTTGCCTTTGCTTATATTAGCTCTTATTTCTTCCAACTCTTTGTCCCCCTTCTGGGCCTCTTTGATTTGGTCCAGAAGCGTTGGCACTATCTCCCTAGTGGCTAAGTATCCTTCCGGAACTATTTCCAACCTGAGGTCCTTGAATTGTTCACACAAATCTTTTGGAAGTTCTCCCACGGTAAGTCCATTTACATAGACCTTCCAGCTTAAGGCGTCAGCCACAACGTTGGCCTTTCTAGGATGGTACTGCAGGTCTAAGTCATAATCCTTGATGAGCTCAAGCCATCTCCTTTGCCTCATATTTAATTCCTTTTGAGTGAAGATATACTTAAGACTCTTGTGATCCGTGAACACATCACAATGTTTTCCCATTAGGTAATGTCTCCATACTTTGAGCGCATGCACAACTGATGCTAGTTCCAAATCGTGCGTGGGGTAGTTATTCTCATGGCTCTTAAGTTGCCGAGAGGCATAGGACACTACTTTTCCATCTTGCATCAGTACACTACCAAGTCCTTGCTGGGAAGCGTCGCAATAGACCTGGAAGTCCTTTTGGATGTCAGGGAGACACAAAACTGGTGTTGTTACTAGGCGTTTCTTCAACTCTTGAAAACTTGCTTCACATGCCTCGGTCCATTGGAACTTCTTCTCTTTCTTTAGCAACTCTGTCATAGGCCTTGCTATCTTGGAAACGTTTTCAATGAATCTTCGGTAATATCCCGCAAGGCCCAGGAAACTCCTAATATCACCCACATTCTTGGGAGACTCCCATTCTGTCACGGAAGCTACCTTACTTGGGTCCACGGCAACACCTTTAGCTGATACAATATGACCAAGGAATCCCACTTCTTTCAACCAGAATTCGCATTTGCTAAATTTGGCATACAACTTGTGTTCCCTTAACTTTTCCATGATTAGGCGCAGGTGCCTCTCATGTTCCTTCTCGTCCTTGGAGTATATGAGTATGTCATCAATGAATACCACAATAAACTTATCCAAGTACTCCATGAATACCTTGTTCATCATGGTCATGAAGTACGCTGGGGCATTGGTTAAGCCAAACGACATCATGATGTACTCATACAATCCGTATCTTGTGGTGAAGGCTGTCTTGGGTACATCCTGTTCTCGGATCTTTAACTGAAAATAACCTGATCGGAGATCAATCTTAGAGAAAACACTAGCTCCCTTTAATTGATCAAGCAGGTCGTTAATATTGGGTAGAGGGTACTTGTTCTTGATTGTCACTTCATTCAACGACCGGTAGTCCACGACTAGTCTCTTGGTTTTATCCTTCTTCTCCACGAATAAGACAGGTGCTCCCCAAGATGACGCACTTGGTTGAATGAAGCCTTTGTCCAATTGCTCTCTAAGCTGTTTCTTAAGTTCCTTCAACTCATCCACATCCATCTTGTACGGTCTCTTTGCTATTGGTCCAGTACCTGGCATCAAGTCAATGAGAAACTCGATGTCTCGGTTGGGAGGCATCCCTGGCAATTCTTCTGGAAACACATTTGGATACTCCTTCACAATTGGCACATCCTCCATGCTAACCCCCTTAAGAGAGTTCACCATACTTCCTTTGAGTGCGAAAGCTGACTTAAAGCGGATCCTTTTATTTTCCGGAGTCGTGAGTGCGATAGTCCTTTTGGCACAATCTATGACTCCCTCATATTCGGTCATCCAATTCATGCCCAAAATTATATCTAAGCCTTGTGATTCCAGAACGACTAGGCTGGTGGGAAAGGTGTGCGCCCCAATCCTTATTTCTAACCCACGGCATCCAGAGTTTGCCACTATTTCTCCTCAAGGAGAACTTACCCTTAGGGGAGTACTAATAGTCTCCGTAGGTATCTTGCCTCTATCCACAAATACCCTTGATATGAATGAATGCGATGCACCAGTATCAAAAAGAACAATTGCAGGTGTGGAGTTAAGCTTGAACTTACCAATCACGGAGTCAGGTGCCTCACGAGCATCCTCCATGGAGACATGATTCACCGTGGCTTTGACGAACGGATTCGGCTTCTTCCCATTTCCATTACCATTGCCATGGTTGTGTCCGTTGCCGTTTCCCATTCTTCGTCCTTTCGGGGCAAGTAGTTGCACAGTGCCCTGTCTTGTTACACTTGAAGCATGTCACTTCACTCAGATCCTTCCCATTGCCATTTCCATTGCGGTGCTTATGGCCATTATGGTTATGTCCTCCATGACGATGACCATTGTGGTTGTGGCCATTGTGGTTGTGGGGTGGTGGTGACGAAGTGCGTTGCTTCTGATATGGGGCAGAGTTGTGCTTGTGTGAGGTGGACTTTCTCTTCCAGTTCTCTATACTCCTTTGCTTTGCTTCAACCACCACTGCCCTGTCCAGGAGTTCCTGGTAGTTATCGTACTTTAGAGCCACAATCTGAATAGATATTTCATCATTAAGTCCCCTCAAGAACTCCTCTTGTCTCTTGGCATCAGTGGATACATCATCAGGTGCATAACGTGCCATCTTGTTGAAAAGGTCCCCATACTCAGAGACAGAGCGGTGCAGTTGTTTCAAGTCGCGGAACTCACGTCTCTTAAGTGACATGACTCCCGCGGCTACGTGATGAGTACGAAAAGCTGCCTCAAACTGGTTCCAGGTGATAGCTTCAATATCGGGGTGGGTGACCTGGTAGTTATCCCACCATTCAGCAGCTGATCCCTCTAGTTGGTGCGCGGCAAAGCGCACCCTGTCGGCTCCAACAACCTGGACGGTGTCTAACTTCTTGTTGGTGGTGCGGAGCCAGTCGTCTGCCACAATTGGCTCAGAACTACTTGAGAAAGTTGGAGGCTTCAACCTCAAGAACCGAGTCAAGCGATCTTGTTGGGGCGGTGGAGGCGGTGGAGGTGGCGGGTTGTTGTTGTTGTTTTGCATGTTTTGAGTGAGGAGTTGGATCAACTGATTCTGGGAGTTCAGAAGTTGTGCTATCTCTGGGGGCATGTTGTTATTGTTGTTTCCGCGTCTCGCCATCTGGAGGGTTTGGGAAGCAAGTTAAGGAATAGATAGAAAGTCTAAGGAATAAACTCCTACCCTTATGCAAACAAGAAAAACACACAAGAAAAGCAAGGCACACTAGGCACACACTCAACCAAGTTTAACTAACCATATAATTTTTGGTACTCATTACAATCGCGAATAATGTTTGACTATAGAACTAAAGGTGGTCCAACTATTCTACTCATCATCCACTTCCTCATCCTCAATGATGAAGCCTTCCTTTTCCAGAAGTGACTTGTATAGCTCCATGTCCCTCGTCGTGGCTTCAAGCTTCTCTTGAAGTTCCTTCACCTCCTGTGGCTCCGGTGTTGCAGCTTCGAGCCTCCCTTGAAGTTCCTTCACTTCTTGCAGCTCCTGGGTAGCAGCTTCTAGCTTCGCTCGAAGTTCCTTCTTCTCCTTCTGTAGCTTCTTGATCAAACTTGACCCCATAGTCATGGGCGTGATCTTCTCCTCCAAGCTCCTCTTGGCTGCTCGCAGGTCCTTCAACATGGTGGCAAGGTTCTTGAACTCTAGCTCGTTCTTTGTGAGTACTAGACTTTGCTCCCTAATCCTCTTATTCTTATCTTGCACCCTCTTCTCTTGATTAGCGAACCTCTTGTCTTGGGCGGTGAGCTCCCCTCCTAGGGACTTGATCTTCTCTTCCAGCTCCTCGATCTTCTCGTCCTTCTCCTTGACTAGGGCACAAAGCTCGTCATTCCTCACGATCTCAAGGCAGCTCCCCTTCTGAAGGTCATTGATGTGGAACTCCAAGTCTTGATATTGGATTCTTTGACGCTTGCATGTCTTCCTTTCCTCCGGGGTTAACTCGATTGGAACTCCCTTCTCATCACGTCTTCCAAAGAGTTTGATGTAGTGGCCTTCAACCTCTTCATGGTGGCGTCCGCAAAGGCGTCCAATGAGTTCTTGCAAGCTGATGCTAAGTCCTTTCTCCTTGGAGTCGCTAGTGACGTTGAGTACAATGGCCTCTGTCTTGGGTTCCGCGTGACTGCGCCCTGGTTGGATGACTTCAATCGCCCAACATCCTTCCTTGTGCATCTTCCTCAACTCGCTTCCCTTGATTGATGGCATGGGTAACTGCAGTGTCTTGATGATGTCCAGAAGGCATTCCTCGAAGCGCAGACACTTGATGTCTTTGGTGGTGTCATAGTAGAAGGCCGTCATCTTTAGGTTAGGAGAGAGAAAATTAGACACAAGGTGATAAGGAAGAGAAATACTAGAAGAGTACAAATAACTGAGAAGAATATAGAAAGCAAAAACACACATGGTAAAGGTGGTTTCCAATCCTAGGGGTCACGTCCTACAAGCAACTTTGTGCTCTGATACCATCTATTGAGACCTCGGATCATTAAGGATCCTAAGTCCCTGTGATTAACATGCTAGTCCCTGGATCAATAGCTAGCACTTCATAGTCGATGAATATCATGTAAAACACAAGTCATTATTACACGAATAATCCAGAGTATAATTATTACAACTTGCATAGCTTATAGATAGCTCAAAGAAAACAGCAGAAACTAAGTAAAACTTGAGTCCATCAACGCCTCAGGCTAGCTGCGTGAAGACCCGCGATCCCTACGCACCTTTCAATCTTCGGATTCTGCACATAAGACGTGCAACCAACAAGTTGGGTCAATACTTTGAATGTATTGGCAAATTACACCAAGGAAAGAGTAAGACTATCCCTACATGCAAGGCTAAGAGTGGGCTCTAGGGTTCATTTGCGTAAAGCCAATTTTATCAATGTAATAAGAAGAGAGGAAGAAAGTTTTCCCTACTTTGTAAACTTTGATGAATAGTATAGGGTCAAATGGAACACGTGGATATTACTCACCAAGCGCCCAATCAACCTAACACTTGGATATTACGCACCAAGTTCCCAAAATCCCACCCAATGGCGATATTACTCACGCCTTGGGGTTTATAAAATGTTAAGTTTGAAAAGGAGAGATGAAGATCTTTCAGAGGCTCCATCCTTCAGATGCTCAAAGTTGTTCTGTTTCCGTGAACAGGGCTGACCGATCAGATTGCAATACTCTCGAGAGGTTGTGCACTTTCCCCACAATGCACGATCAAGTCTTATTACAGACAAGACCATGACGAAGCCTTCCCTTAGTAGCCCCTCTACCAGCTGGATCCAACCATGCCAAGAACCTCCAAGTGTTGGTACCCCGGTGAGGTTTCCCACTAAGTACTAAGCCAAGACAGAGCCCATATGTATTGTGGTTGCACGAGAAGCTTCTGAATTCTGAAACATGGCAGACTGCTTTGATTCCTGGGCGGCCGTCCTCCACCAAAGTCTCACTCATTGACCCGACAACCATTCCGCCCAGAAGAAAACTTAGTTTATTTTGAAGGGGGTTTTGGAGAAGAAAAGTTCGCTCGAGAGAGCTCTCGTACTTAGAAAATGTTTGAGTCTTTCGAACCCTCCCAACGGTACTTGATATATACAAGTATATAGCATAGCAAGCATAACTTAGAAAAACAGGATAACCTATTGGGATAGAAAATCCTAAGCATAGAACTACTCAGGGCATACTACAAAACCGCACTTGCAAAATAGTACTAAGAAAATCTACCAAAATCCTACACATGCATACTACAGAATTTTTGAAGAGTAGAACATGCATAGTCAAATCTGGGACATAAATATGAACAAGTGGTGTAACTTACCTTGATCCGAGAAGCAATCTACACAATAGTACTCCTCATCGCACTCCGAGCAATCTAACGAAACAAACATGGATCCAATCACAATTTGCACAAAACAAACCATGAAATCGATTATGCATGCATGCAACATGGTAATATGCAAGGATGGAGTTGATTTCGACCAAGGGTTTTATCCAGGGGTGTTGTTGGGTTGGGAATGTCATTAGAATCGATTCCCCACAGATTTTAGGTATTTTGGGTTAAACCCTAATTAACCAAGCTCAAAACTAGATCTACAACTCTAATCTACCTCGAGACAGATCTGAAAACCCTAAGCATTATATGACAATTTTCTACAGAAGGTCTCGACGATACAAAGCCAACGCAACAAGAATCAACTGAAACGGAGCTACAGATAATTTTCTAGAATTAAAGTACTCTAATCTAATCTTTAAATCTTACTGCAAGATTTCTGTGGAAAAACAGTAATATTATTGTAGATCTGTGTTCTACTCGAAAATATGAATCCAACGGTATATTATACGCAATTTTTGGACTAATATTCGAATTTCTATGAATTTTACGAGATTGGAACTATTTCTGCCTATAATAAAAGAAAAACAAAAGGGTCAGTGACGCGGCGACACGTGGCGCAACGCGATTGGTCCGCGAGGGGCACGTGACACCGACGCGGTGGTGACGCGGCGTTGACGTGGCGGCTGCCATGTGGCGCGACGCGGTTGGCTGGGGCTGTTTGACCGATTTGGATCCGTTGGATCCCGATCTGACGGTCGGAGAGGAGGGTGGCCGGCGGCTTACCGTGGCGGGCAGCGACTGGAGGCGGCGGACGGCGGCGGGGCTCCGACGATGGTCGGCGGCGGACGGCGGTGCTCCTTCGGCCCGGCGAAACAGATGACGGCGAGCGGCTCCTTGTCGTGGTCGTGTTCCCGGGGGCGGCTGCGGCTCTCCTTCTCCGAGGCGACGGCGAACGGCGGCTGGAGGCGGCGGGGTTCCGGCGAGGAATTGGCGGCGGCTTGGTGGCGGAAGGGATCTAGGGTTTTGGGAAGGCGTTCCCGGGCTTAAATAGGGGTGAATACTTGGGGCAGGGGTCGCGGAATCCGCTCCGGATTCGCCAAAGGCGGTTGGCGCTGACGCGGCGGCGGCAGCGCGGCGTGCTCGAGCCGGACTCGGGGAGGAGGCGGCTGACGGGTGGGGTCGGGGCGTCAGCGGCTGTGGGTGGCGGAGGCGGGCTGGCGGCTGGCGCGGCTGCTGGGCCGGCCTGGGCGTCGGCTGCGCTGCGCGCCGCTCGCTCGCTGGCGCACGCGGTAGATAGGCCCCGGGCTGGCTCGGCCGGCCCGGTTAGGTTAGGTTTTTTTTTAAATCCTTTTATTATTTTCTGTTTTGCTATTTGTTTGATAACTTTTGCAAACGGACTCCGAATTAGACGAAATTTGTCTCTAAAATTTTGTAAAAAGAAGGGGATTAGGATAGGATTATAAAATAACACTTTTGCAAAGGTTTTAGGATGGTTGATTTTGTTTTAACCTTTTAGTCTTTATATGACTATGGTTTTTTTTGGAAAAACCCTGACGCAGTTTTTGATATGTGATGCCATGATGCAATGATATGATGCATGCTTCTAGTAACATCTGAATTTACGAAATTTGGGATGTTACAGTAATATATAGGCGGAAGGAGAGGCCGAGGGGGTGCCGGGAGCGGCCGCACCACCCCCTGGCGCGGGCCAGGCCTGGCCACGCGGCCAGGTGGTGTGGTGGCTCCCTGGCCCTTCTCCGTCTCGTATTCTGGCACTTGATCCCTTCCGGAAAAATAGGCACTTTGGCTTTTGTCCCGTCCAATTCCGAGAATATTCATTTTCTGACTTTCCTGGAACCAAAAATAGCAGAAAACATGCAGCTGGCACTATGGCTCTTGTTAATAGGTTAGTCCAAGAAATCATATGAAAATTACTCCAAAGTTGGAACAAAACACAAGAAAGTGGATAAAACCAAGCATGGGACATGAAAAATTATAGATACATTTGCAATGTATCAATGACCATGTTCCAACAAATTCTGAACCATCAAAGTGGCTTCCCACAGTAAAGATTGCTATAAATAATGAAAGTTTTCATGCTCGCTGTGATATCATGTCTGAATTCTGTCTTATGCCCAAAGATATCTATGAATCTTTGAATCTTTGGGGACTTTCTGAAGGAGGAGAAAAATATTTCTTGCTAATAATGCCACAATATTACCCATTGGAATAGCTGAAGGAGTGTTTACAAAGATCCTATTGAAAATGGTTTCTACTTATTATCTTGTTATTGAATGCGTAGGAAAAGGTCAAATTACACTTGGAAGATCCCTATTGAAACTCCTTGGAGAAATAATAGATGTGGAAAAGGGCACCATGCACTTTTCTTCTCCACCAAACAATCATATGTTCCCCAAGGTTAAGAATAAAAGTAAGAGAGGTAAGGGCAAGAAATTTGGTTTTAATGATTCTTCATTTGAGAACATTTGATCCTTTTTCTTTCTTCTTATGCCTAACTTAAAGGCGTTAATGAAAAGTACTTATTGGGAGATAACCCAAAAGTTTTAGATGAGTCTTGGAAGTTATTACTTCAGTAATAACCGCTCCTTACCCTTTTTATTTGCTTTTTGTGCCAAGAGTAACCTCTAATGAGAGAGAAGTAATGATTGGGAAAGTTGCTGTCCCGAAATAGATTTCTGTGCTTCACCGTAAAAATTTGTGTAAAATCTCTGTACATCGATTTGAGGCTTGAATTTTTTTGCTTCTGCCCCAGGTTGTTATCTAACTTTCGTTAGTTAAACACCTTTTGATTTGAACAACAGAAGGTCTTCGAAAAAATTCTTCTTGACCTGCTGGTTTGTTTTGACAGATTTCTGCCATTATTTGCATTTGCTTCTTGTTGGTTCCTTTTTGAGTTCTTTTGGGGAATTGAGATTTTTGAGGGAAGTGATATAGTAGCTTGTGTTTTAATGGAAGTTTTATTGGTGTTGAAACTGAACCTAAAGACATATTATCTTGAGTGCACTAATGTTGCTAATAAAGATTGTGTGAAGTTTTGTATGAAGGAAAATTTTCAGGTGTATGGGAGAAATGATGTAATGAGATGAAGAATGGACTAAAGCTCAAGCTTGGGGATGCCACCCTGTGTCACCCCAAGAAATATTCAAGAGGTACAAGCGTCAAAGCTTGGGGATTCCCAAGGCATCCCCTTCTTCATCAATAAAAATCCCAGGTGTATTCCAAACACTTCATTTTTATTGTTTTATGCATAGTTGTGTTGTTCTTAGAGTGTCTTTGTTTTCGTTTTGGTTTTTCGTTTGCTTGGTTTTCTTGGTTTTCTGAATAAATTGGTTGGACCCCCTCTTTCATACATTGGTTTTCAAATAGTTTGGTTTGGATTGGAAAAGAGTAGGAAAGTTCATGCTTGAGTGGTAAAAGGAGCTTGTTTTTGACTGTGGCCTATGCTTTGTCATGCCATGCTTGATATTGTTTTGGCTTTATGCTTAGTATTCTTTGTTGTAGGATGACTTGTTATAAACAATTGAGATTGCTTAATGTGCCTTGGAAGAATCATGCGTTGTTTTAGCATATTAAAGCATAGTATTGTGGTATTCTCCTTTGATGCTTTATTCAGGTTGACTCGGCGCATGCTTACACCATGTTATGACTATCCCAAGTCACCATAGCCTTTATGATCCTTTAGTTTTCAACTTGTAATATCACTTTATGCTTTGATTAGTGATGTTTTGTCACTCTGCATGATTATGGCCATTATTGCTCTCTTAGTTGGTCGCTCCCAGTCTTTTGCTAACCTCCATAACCAAGTATGAGTTCCACTCATGCATCCAATTCCTAAAACCAAGTTATTCCAAAGAGTCCACCATACCTACCTATTAGCATATGCTATTCCAAGTATATTCATGTTTTTATCTACCTTCTGAATTAAACTTGTTATGAGAAAACTAGTGATTAAAGCTCTCACGAACTTGATGGCACACTTTACTTTTCTTGCCCTTAATAAACTTGAACCATTGTGTCGTCTATGTTGTATATGCTTGCACTTACATGTTGGGGATTAGCAGAACCATGCTGTCATGGGGAACGCTTTCAACATTGCACTTGTACTTTGTACCTAGTTGATATCATGCTCTTTTGTCTATGGATGTCGTCGGTGTGAAATGAAAGGGGAGCTTGTAAGTCCATGGAGGTATGTATGTGTGTTAGAGAAACGCCTAGGCCGCTGGTCTAATCCATGTTGTCATGGTGGAAACCTGCAGCGTAATCATAATGAGCTGTCTATGAAGCATTCTTCTTATATAAAAAAAGAGTCAGATATTGAGAAGAAAGAGAAAAATAAAAAAAAGAGATATGAGAAAAGAGGAAAGGGAAAAAAGCACCATATTCCCATGGTAAAGAAGAAGATTGTTGAGATGCTCATTGTCTTCTTGCCTTGTCATTTTGATATGGGGATTCTTCCGTATCATCGGGCAAGGGGTCCCCCGTTGGCGGTTCTCTATGATACACATGCACTTACTATGACAAGAACTTACCGGTAATTAAACTTGAGTAGTATGAGGAGCGTCCCTCGTATTCAAGGGACATGATATTTCCAACTTATACTTCATCAAGGATATACACCATAGTTTGTTCACTTTAACCTTAATCACTTCAAGATGCTTATGATACGGGCAATGAGAGCTGAAAGCTAATAAGTACCATAATTTTTGGAGCTCTTTATGAAACTTGAATCCCTACTTCCTTCTATGAAGTCCTTTATTTTACTTTTATGTTGAGTCTCCACCTTCTATCTTTATGCACCTACTTTGAGAGTATAGTGGCCATTCTTAGTTCTATGTGCATTGCCCCAAGATTTGTTGATTGATGCATTGATTTGATATTGCTTGTTTTAAACTATTTGTATCTAGTCACTCTTATGAACTTTGAAGGTGTCCTATGCATTTATGTTTGCTACTCTATGAGGGACAAGCTACAATGCTATGTTTTCTTTATGTGAAACAAACAAACATCTTTCAAAGCATTGTTATTCATGAATCTTTTGTTTGTGCCTTTTCATGTTGCAACATAGTTGCTTTGTCTTATTGTTAAAACTTTATCCTTCATGCTATGTTGAAGTACTATGATCCTAGCTATCAATGTTTTACAAATACTTTGATCAAGTTTATGATGGTGCATGTCACCTCAAAAATTATTCTTTCTTTTTATCACCTACCTACTCGAGGACGAGCAGGAGTTAAGCTTGGGAATGTTGATACGTTGCTAACGTATCCATACTTTTTGATGTTCCATACTTGGTTTTTATCTACTTTCTTATGTTTTGTTCCAACTTTGGAGTACTTTCTATACACTTTCTTGGACTAACCTATTAACAAGAGACACAGTGCCAGCTGCCTCTTTTTTGCTGTTTTTGGTTCCAGGAAAGTCAGAAAATGAATATTCTCGGAATTGGACGGGACAAAAAGCCAAAGTCAGTTTTTCACAGAGGGACACAAGGAGCCAGAATAGAAGACGGAGAGGGGCCAGGGGGCCGCCACACCACCTGGCCGCGCGACCCAGCCTGACCCACGCCAGGGGTGGTCTGGCCACCTCCGGCGCCCCCTTGGCCTCCCCTTTCGCCTATATGATGCCTCCGATGCAGAAACCCTAAGTACCCAATGAAAATTCCACGAAAGAGCGTGTAGCCACCATCATCTCCATCCCTAGATTGGGAGGGGTCTGAAGCTCTTCCTGACACCCTGCCGGAGAGGGGAATTCACCCTGGAGGCCTTCTTCATCACCATGCAAGTCTCCGGTGTGATGCGTGAGTAGTTCATCCTTGGACTACGGGTCCATGTAGTAGCTAGATGGCTGGTTCTCCTCCTTTGTGTTATCATGTTTAGATCTTGTGAGCTCCGTTCATGATCAAGATCATCTATTTGTAATTCCTACATGTTGTGTTTGCGGGGATCCGATGGATATTGAGATGCTATTTCAGATTGATTATTGATTCTATCATGTCTTTGTTATTTGTGATCTTGCATGCTTTCTGTTGTTAGTAGCTATCTTGGCCAAGTAGATGCTAGCAACTCCAAGAGTTAGTATTTATGCTCGATAGTGGGTTCATGCCTCTAGTAATCTAGGGAAGTGAAAGAAATCTCTAAGGTACTAGATGTGCTATTGCTACTAGGGATAAAACAACAATCCTTTGTTCATAGAACAATCATATTGTTTACTTTACACGCAATGTGTAATGCAATAATCTGTTGCTTGCAACTTAATACTAGAGGGGGTTCAGATGATAACCTGAAGGTGGATTATTAGTCATAGATGTAGTTGGATTACGGTCTATGTATAATGTTGTAATACCCAATCAAATCTCAAAGGAGTCAAGATGAGTAGTATATGCATGATTGCTTTCTCGATGTTTGTCAATTGCCCCGCTGTAATTTGTTCACCCAACATGTCATCTATCTTAAGGAGAGCCACCACTAGTGAACTATGGACCTCGGTCCTTTCTTTTATCATCAATCTACAATCAACTGTTTACTGCTTTCTGTTCACTTTCTGCAAACTATTACTTTCTTCCACATAATACGTTTAATCCTTTTTTAGCAAAACCGGTGAGATTGACAACCTCATTGTAAGTTGGGGACAGAGTTCTGTGGTTGTGTTGTGCAGGTCTCCACGTTGCTACTGACACCGGTAGTGCACCATGCCAAAGTCCCGCTAGCAACACCTTGGAGGTGTTTCCTTGCTCCTACTGGTTCGATTAAACCTTGGTTTCATAACTAAGGGAAAACTTGCTGCTGTCCTCATCATACCTTCCTCTTGGGGTTCCCCAACGAGCTCGATATATTTTGGGCCATCACCCGCCTGAACTCCAACGTCCAAGGTAGCGTCCTAAACTTCAATGACGAAAGCGACCCCGCACGCGCGGCTGAGCACGAGCACTGCGAGAACGCGCCACCAGGTGGGAGCAACCGACCACCACCAGGCGCACCGGCGACTGGCGCCCCACCACCACCCATTGGTCGCACACCCCTATCGGACCAGCCGCAAATCATAATCTCTCCACAGGCACGCGACGCCAACGGACTCCCACTCTACTCCACCCCGATGGACAACATCGTCGCCGCAAATGCCGCGGTCGCCAACCTGACGTCCAGGGAGAAGGCGCGCTGCAGATCCAGTACACCAAGGCTCTACTCGCCAGGGCTGTTGAGCAACATGCCACGGGAGTCGACCCGTGGGGGCAAATGTATTCCTGCTCCTCGGCAAGCAGGGCGGCCTCAAGCGGCCACCCCACCATCGCCAACACCGTGACCTCTGCAGGTGCGGCGTCTTTAGCAGGCTTCCTCTTCTTGGGGAGATCGCCCTCTCCTACGGTAGCGACTGGCGGAATTTTCGCCACTGAAGGGTGACCAATCTTCTTGGTGCCGGACCTGCCAAACCTCCAAAGTTAGTTCAGAAGTCACATGAAAAGAGGATCGAGATTAGAAAGGGAGAACCTGAATCTTACTTGGCGACTGGAAGATAACGCAACCCCGTGCTGATACGGGCAGGTTTATCCAACTCTGGGCCTAGCTTGTGTGTCAGACCCCTTTCGAAGACATCCGAAGCCTACGACACCGCGGGCCTCTTTGATGATGAGGCTGCAGTCATAGGAACCTCTGGTTCAGAAGACGCTGCCATTCCCGACGGTCGTGGCGACTTTGATGGAGCGGCCTTAGCTGCTTCCTGCTCTGGCACTGTCGAAGCTGGTGGCGCGATCACCACGAGAGGAAACTCCACCGCTGCCTCGGCGCCTTCAGCCTCCGATCCCATCATCGGAACCGTGCCCTCTAGGATCTTGCGCGAGGTCTCAGCCGTGTCGTCCTCGGATGCGTTGTTCTACTCGAACACCACCGCCGACCTGGATGGTGACGCCGCTTTCTTTGCTGGAGACTTTGGCTTGAGCGAGGGTTTCGCCGGCGTGGCTGTTCGCCAAGAAGTGTGCTCTTGCAAGATTTCGTCGCCTTCTTCGCGTTCTTCGAGACTACGGCTCGCCTCGAGCTCGTGTTGCTTCTACATGCGAGTCTTGCGAGCCGCAGGCGCTGGGGGAGGAGCCTCCACCTCCTCCTCTTCCTCCTCAGAAGATTCTCCAGAGGCCCCCTCCTCGAACTCGTGGGGAACCTCTTTGTCGAGTGGGGGGGGGGGGGGGGGGGGGGGAGTCAGCCCTCCAAAACCTGAAACAGCGGAGAGTGGGCACGAACAAATTTTAGATGATGCGGTTGCGAATTGCACCACGAGAATTACAACTGAAGATAAATTCAGAGAGAAGAACTTATTGTGGGGGCTTCATCCTTCACAGGCACGTACGGAGCGAGCCCGGCTGACGTGGTTGTGAATTCCGCGTCAGTGATCTTCTTCAGGGCGGCCTTGTAATCTTCGACGTCTCATGATTCCTTGCTGGTCCGGGAAGGATCATTCTTCCTGCTGTACTCGTACATCTAGTGTGGCCGAGCCACCAATCAAACCAATCGCCGCCCGAACCAGCAATTGTACAGGTTGATTGAGGACAAACCTTGGTCCTTCAGCTTCTAGACCTGGTCCATCATTTCCGCGACAGTCATCCTCTGATCATCGGGGAGTCTGTCCATCGCTAGCCGGCGGGGTTCGCTTCTCTCCGTGACGAACTTCGGTAGTGCTACCTTTCCAGAGGGAGTGGATTCCTTCACATAGAACCAGCTCCTCTTCCACTCGCTCGCGGCCTTCTTTGGCAGCATGAGCTTGACGAAGTTGGCCTTTGGCTTCAGCTGAAAGGTGACGCCTCCGGCCGCCAAGATCGGGCCGCCAGACCCTTCACGTTCGATGCGGCCGCGGAAAAGCTCCAGCCACAACGGGAAGTATGGCCTACATCCAAGATAACACTCGCAGAAGGCAACGAAGATCGCCAGCCACTCCATGTTGTGCGGGCCGAGATCTGACGGCTTAATCGCATAGTATGCGCAGAATCGCCGGAAAAACAGCAAGGTGGGAAATCCCAAGCCCCTCTCCAGATGGCTTGGGAAGCAGATGAATTCGCCGACGCGTGGCTTCGGCTCGATCTCGGAAGACGCGGGGATCTGCCAATTCCCCTTGCGGAGGACCCCGGCGTCCTCGAAGGACCTGAGTTGTGCCGCGGTGCACTTTGACTTCCCCCACGAGCCTTTCGGAGGTGCCATCGAGAAGGAAAGCGGAGTCGCTTGGTCTAGAAAGGTGTGAATTGAGGAAGACAGGAGAAATGGATGCGTGAGAATGAAAACTGCAGAGAAGGATCTGCCGGATTAATCTGTCACTTCCCTTATAAGGGGATGCTACCCGCCAATCTCGAGTAGCCGTTACCCGCGATAATTGTGCCGAAGTTACCGTTGGAATATCCAACGGATAGTTTGACCAAGTTGATGGTCCAGCTCCTCCATTCGACTCGCTTGCAACTAAAGCCCCGCCCACTCACTAAAACAACTACTTGACAGCGGTTGCATTCACCAAAGCAGTGACTGAGAACCTGGGAAAATTTCCTTGGTCTCGGTGGAGTCCACCGCCGATTCGACTGGCCGTCCAAATTGGACTGGCCTACTCCGACTGCCAAATGACCACCTGTGTCTGAATCAACAATGGCCTCCGGGACTAGTGATGGGGATATGCGAAATGGGGTATGCCTAGCGGAACATTCCGATTGGGCCAAAGGTCTCACGAGTGGGCCTGCAGGACGGCGACTAGAATGTGATTAAGGAGAAGGCCTGGCGACTGGAGACTGGAGGCCTAGAAGCGTACTCGAAGCCCAGTCGAATTAGGTCAAAGCCTCCGAATCCATATTTTGTTCGGTTGTAAACTGTAAACCCTAGCGAGGTGCCTCATATATAAACCTCCCTAGGGTATCCTAAGGACTTACGTTCCATCATACACCCCTTCAAACGACTCGCTGCTTAGACGCCGAGCTTGCCGCCATTGTAACTCACTCTCTATCAATCCAATCTAGCAGGAGTAGGTCTTTACCCTCCGGGGGGCCGAACCTGGATAAATCCATGTGCATCCGCCCCCATCTCGCACCGCAGATGGTCGCCAGCTCTTGCCCCGGATTCAATCAATCGCTGCCTACTGCAGCGACTGCCGTGGCAATTTCCACGATAAAACGGTATCGCCGAATCTAGACCGTGCGATCAAATTCTAATCTAACGGTCGAGTGTCATCGTCGACGACGAATAGCTCTGGCGAGAAATTAACCTAGCACGGCGGTGGGGGTTTCGCGGGGCTCACCTGGGCTCCAGCTAGGGCCAGAGACGGGGGCAATCGACGAGGTAGACGACGGCGATGCGAGGCGCAGTCACGGTAGGGCTTGGGGTGGTCGGAATCAAAGGCTCCCTTCTGCTCCAGCAGCGGCGGACTCCGGTGAAATTCCGGCATGGTGGTGCTCGCCATGCTCCGGAGAGAAGTGGGGGAGGTCAGTGAGGAGTGGGGACTGGAGTGGTGTGAAGAAATGAGGTAGTGGAGGGCTCTATTTATACTGTGGGGAGGGGACCGAGCAGTGCGGCGTGGCTCGATGGTGGCGTCGCTACAAGCAGCTATTGGCACGGGAAAGGGCGTAGGACGCTGCGGTGGGAATGTTCGTTTGCGGTACCAAACTTCTCGGTTGAGTGCCCCGTGGTACCCGAGTTGTCATCAATCGTGCGGAGGGGCCGTAGTAGAATCGCCAATTGTCCAGAAGGGCCAAATGGGGGTGAAGACAAATGTAACGGCCAAACGGTCGTTTGAACCAGACGAAAAACGGTTGAACTCAAATACCGTCGTTAGATCAACTCTTCTTGGCCCGCCATGTCAGTATTCCCCGTTATCTTTTGCGGTCGTGGACTAGCTTACCCCTGCGTGGACCAGATCCCTGAGTGGACCAGATCTATTTCTTTGCTCTGCCCTGGTCTTCTCCCCTGCTCCCCTCCCCATAACATTTGCTTAGCTCCGGCTGCTCGTCTCAGATCGGAGCTCGCACTTGCTCTAATTTGCATCCCCACCATGTCCGTTCAACCTCCCATGCCTCTAATCAAGGCTCGCAGCCGTCACCGTCGCATCGTTCGACGTATTGGAGCTTCACGTCCCCGGACTAATATCTCGCCTCTGGCTAGTCCTTCTCTTACGGTGGAGCACGTCCCGTCGGGCGATCCAGGCCGGCGACCGGCCTCAGGAAGTTGCGTGCTGCCGCGCACCCCAGGCATGGTAGCCCTGGCACAGCAGTTCGACGACCACGCTCTCATGGCCACCGTGTTGGGCGTCCGTCCCGCTGTGTCGCTGGCAGAGTTGTTGTCGGCTTTCAGGTCTTGTTTTGGGATCAGACGAAATGAGGTCAAGATTGAGGAATGCGCGCTGCCATTCGATTTTTTCGTCCGGTTCGAGCACAACTCAGACACCTAGCGCGTTCTACATTCTTCCCATTCTTTCGAGTGCTGCGGGGAGAAAATGAGCTTCATGCATTGGCATCGCGCCTGTGGGTGGGAGGATTGCTTGGGGCAGCTTCGTTTCTTCTCCAAAATCGACTTTGACGGCCTCCCATTGGATGCTTGGGAGCCAGAGGCCCTCTAGCAGGTCGTGAGTAGCCTTGGCGGCGAGCTGGTGGAAATCGGGCCACCAAGCGACAAATGGGTCATCGAGGTAAAGGCGTGGCTAAAATATCCTGACACCGTTCCTAAGATGTATGAGGTGCAGATTCCAAGCAGGGCAGGGAGACAGCTTTGCTTGAAGCACCCGGTCATCATCCACCTGGAGGAGGTTATGGAATCGATACATGGCATTCAGGGCCCCGAAAAGGCTGCCAGAAAGCATCCTCGTCGCCTGCAGTGTTGGCCTGGAAGGATCGATGGCACAGGACCACCACCGTTTCGCGACGGCGCACACAATTTCGGTGGGGGAACCGGGCTTGGGTGAGCTGGTGGTTCTGATTTCCCTCGAGTGAAGACAGAGCTCTAGTGAATTGATGTGGTATGTGTGGCTAATTAATTTGTAGTATGGAGAGAATAGCAAGAAGTTAGCATCGACTAAAAATGTGTAATAGTTTGAATCGATGTAGTACGTGTGTGTAATAGTTTGAAGTAGTATGTGTGTGTAATAGTTTGAATCGATGTAGTATGTGTGGGTAATGAATTTGATGTAGTGTGTGTATATAATAGTTTGAATCGATGTAGTTGAACACCGTGATTTATAATTTCTATGAATAACCAAGGACAACCTCATGAAAAGAGGGTGGTCTGGCAATGAGCAATGTCAATTCTGTGGATGCCAGGAAAATGTAGCCCATCTCTTCTTCAAGTACAAGGTAGCTACATTGGTAACACGTTGAACTGCAGGACCATTTTGCAGGCAACACAAGACAAAGGAAAAATGGTTTACAGCATAGACAGCAGACGTAAAATCTGTAGTCTGGGATAAAAAGATGCCAGTTAACTGGATTTAACCACGACTAGTAATGGAAGGAAATAGATACTTGGTAGTATTTGCTTACAACAGTAGTACTTCCATACAAAAGGGTCTTATACCTGCACAAAAGTGGGCTAAACTTCCTACTAGTTTATAGAACAATTCGTCAGTATTTCATCTACAAAAGCCATTCTTCAGTCTGAACTTAACTATTCTACACTGAAGAAACTACAGATCTCCACCAAAAAAGTTGGCTAGCCAATTGCCTTGAGAGGACATAAGTTCTTTGATCATTTAACCCAAACTGATCTATTGCCTTCCCGCCAAACTACAAGAAATCTGCATCGTTCATGCACGAGCGATTTGTGTGCGCCAGTCCCGATTCAGTTGGACCATCCGCGCTGCCACAACGATTTCTTCGAAACTGAAATTCGGCATCTCCTTCTTGGGATCGTAGGTCCGTGTGAACTCGAACCTGAATTCCGGGGCTGAGCTGATGCCCGCCGCCGGCTCCAGCTGTCGAACAATCTAGCATGCCGAGTGTAGACACTTGGTTGCCGCCATGGTACGGCCTCCGATGGTGCGTAGCATGGAGTGTCTTCACCGCAGACGGCGTGCTCCCAGCCTCCCCCACTGCGGTAAGGTAGTCCGCGCTGAAGCGTGGACGCGAGAGTTCCTAGACCTTGGTGCTGCCCTGTTCGAGGGTGTGTACCCTCGGCGGCATGTTCTCGTGAGCGATTTGATACGTACCTTGTTCCCACTGCCTAGAGCATGCCGTAATGCCGCCGCGTGATTTCTCCACATCGCTCTCTTGGCCCTGCTTACCGCGTTTGGAACCGACGAAGCCATCGTCGCTGCCGTGGCCGATTCGGCACATTCGGGGAAATCATCCGCCTGGCAGGGAAATTGGAGACCGGCCTTGAAGTAGAGCTTAATGGCCTGCCTTAGAGGGGCTAAATACCCAAGTTTCGGTGGCTTTCGTGGTGGCAGCGACGGCTGCTTAGGTGGGGCCATGTTACCCTAGATGGTGCGGCGCAGAGGAGCTGCGCAAGGTGAACCGTGGTTTGTCGGAGAAGGAGAGTGAAAGACTGACAGTAGGTGTGGACTACGGGCACGCGTGCAAATAACCATCTCCCATTTCCTTAGAGGGTAATAATTCGACACTCGTTGTATTAACCGCCCAATCTTTATTTCCCTTCTCAGCATAAGAGTGCGAATGTATTAAAAAGATCGGTCGTGGCTATCCACCTCATCGGGCAATGTACTAGGACAGGTAGGAGAAGGGACCAGGTTTCATTTTAGAAATGTTGACGACTGTGCCCTTATGTTTATACGATATTATTTATATGCCACTAGGTACCGTCGATTGTAGTAATACCATCAGAAACAGGGGATGACGACGTGGCGTGTTTTCTTTTTTTTAAAGGTATTAGAAACAGGGGATGCCGACGTGGCATGTTTTCTGACTGGCAGGCCCACCTCCTCCACCTTCGACGGCGCGCATCCCAGGTTCGAGGGCTGATCCCGCCCATCAACACATTATTATGCAATTTTCCATGTGGAACCTGAATTCCGGCGCTGAGCTGATGCCCATGTCAAACATAGAGAATTCTGAAAGAAGCTACTAAAAATAAATACTTTGAATTCTGAAAGTACTAAATTTAAATACATTACAATTTTGTCTAAAAGGTAATACGGATACTGCTGATCGAAATAATATAAATACAATACAAATTTCTACTTCAAAAAATAGACCTGAAAATGCTAGCAAATAACCTAGGATGAATATGGATTCATTCTCCCCTATATATTTCATCGTCGTCGGCTCCCGCGTGCTGCAACACATGTTCAGAGAACTCTCTCCGTCTACAATGTGCTGCCAGTATCTCGTCCAGAGGGTAAGGCCTCGGTGTATGTTCCAGACTTAAGCCATACATTACCATTGTTGGTTCCTCTTCCCAGGCTTGAACCTCATGATCGTACTGTCTGATATAATTCCTGTAGTATATGCAACCGGGTTTGACTGTGGGGTGTAACCTGGTGTCAATGGAGATATACCGATTTGTAACCAACGAAGAGGGCACAATTTCCAATGTCACCGATGGCCTCGAGAGAGAGGTTCTCCGTGTCCACCCGGTACAACACCGGTTACCCTTTGGCAAAATCCCTGTTCAACACAAGAAGCAGATCACCATCTAACTACACAAGGTAAAATTTGTAGGTTCCGCGTACCTGTTCAAAGACTAGGGCTGAAATTATTTTGGCCATCGTGACAGTGCTCGCGTGCTGCTCTAACTGGATGTTGGTCGACAAGATGTCTCTATTCTCAAGTAATGCATATACTTCCCCTCGGAATGCCGTTATGCAGACCAGAAGCATATCAGGAGGTGGCGAATACAATCCTTCTCCAAATGATTCATTGATTTGCCCCATTGGGGTGTGTAACATCCCAAAACTTGAATCCAAGGTTATTAAGATCCAAATTATCAAAAGGAGGGTTAACAAAAACTTTTCCAAATCAAATTACTAAGGCATTCATATGTGTGTTCATTTAAATAGGAGTTGATTTGAATTGCCATGATTAAGTGATCCATTTCTTGTAAAATGATTCGTAGGTAAAATAAACATCATCTAGATCATTCCCAAACAATTCCCAAAGAAAAACAAATCAAAATGAATAAAAGAAACAAATGGTCATTTGTGCCATTTTAATCAACATACCTACTTTGGCTTTTCCTAGTACTCAAAACCCAGCAGAAACAAATGTGGATATTTGCACCCCTTGCTAGTACACATAAGATGTACCAAGGCCCACTTTGTGATCTGCCAAAAACATTCAAACACTAAATTTAAATGGCAGTTGAAAATTGAATCTATTTCATATGGGAAGATCCCACTATTTCAAAAACCACTCAAACAAGCTCAAATTTCAAAACCCAAGCACCCACAGAGTCTCAAGATTAATACTAGCACACCCACCAAAAATCTTATCAAAATTCAAAAAGAAAGTTCTTGCGGCCATTTCATCAAACACATGGCAGGCAGGGTTTAAACTCTAAAACTAGCTCACTGTTTTGAACAGGGTTTTGCCCCCAAATGATCTCCATTTAATCCCTTTGTCCCCTCTTGATCAAACCAGACCCTTAGCAACCCATCCCCTACCCCCTAGTGGCATTGCCATGCCATGCCGAGCACCATCTCACCGGCCAAACCTTACCTCGCTGCAGCAGACCGTCCCCCTCTCTCTCACCATGTCTACAAGCTAGCTTGGACCTCACCGCCACTCTCTGTCCCCTCCCCGAGCAAGGCCAAGCCATGGACCACCCGCAGCGCGCCATGCACTGGCTGTCTACGCCATGCCGAGCACGCGCCAGAGCGCCGCGCCCGACACGCGTGTACACGCCGCCCCTCGACCGCAGCCCGCGTCCACCGCTCTGCCACGACCCCAGGAGCATGCCAGACATGCCCGTTCACCGCCAAACGCACCACAACCACCGCTCGCCGTGGAGACCGCCGCCTCTGCCGCTCAGAGCGCGCGCACCGCCCGACTGCATACCACCGCCCCTAGTCCCGCATTTTACCGGTAGAGCACCGCCAGGAGACCAGCGACCATCCCCTACCTCGAGCCGCCCGCCCATGCCTATCGGTGCATCGTCATCCTATAAATAGAGGCCTTCCCCAGCCATTCTCTGCACACCACTCACCTCCCCTCACCTCATTGAGCCTTCCCCACTTCTCCCCGGAGCAAGGCGAGCAGCAGTTGGCCAGAATTGCACCGGACCTGGCCGCCTCTGAAGGAGAAGGGCCCCGCTGATTCCGACCACCCCCGGAGCTGCCTCGACCGTCCCTGACCTTGCCGTCGTCTACCAGTCCGTTTGTCCGCCTCGCCGTCATCGCTAGAGTCCTGGTACGCCCCCTAAGCACCCCACCGAGCCGCTAGGGTTAGAGTTCGCTAGCAACAGGTCCGTCGTCGACGACGAGCCCCAGCCGTTGATCCCCGTTCTAATCTAATGGCCCACATCACCCCGTACCGCTTTGCGTGTTATGAGCCTCTGACCGGTGGACCCCCCTGTCAGCTGTACCCCGCGCCGCGTAGTGTCACTGGGCCGGCCCATTAGCTTTCCCACGCGACCCATTTAGTTTGAATTAGGATTTTTCTTTTTAGTTTAAACCTAGTTCTGTTCCCTAGTTTGAAATTCAATTCATAGAGATTTACAAATCCAAATGGAGTGATTCCAATTTTGTTAGAAAGCTACTAAAATTATCTACCCAAGCCCGTTGGATTTAATTCAATTAGAGTTGGAGATCTCTCCTAGTAAAAATAATAAGACAGAAGCATTTGCACCTTGCAACATTTTTATAAAATCAACCAAGTTAGCTTTTGAGTTGATTCCAACTCTCAAAAATCACATTTCACCATACCTATCTGAATATGTAATAATATTAAGGTTTACATGCAGTAACTTTGTACTAGTACCAAAATAATGCTATATAGGCATTTCTAGTCACTTTAAATCATTAAATAATGAACTTAAACCAAAGTAATTGTGATCCAACCCTTAAATCACATTCGCACATGTTAGAATTATTGGTGATGACATGTGTCCACATGATCCCATATTTTAAGTGGTGAATATTAAATCTTAGTTAATTTTTCAATGAGTAGAAATTACTTTTCTAAAATAAAAAGGATGAAACTAGTGAATAAAACTTGTGATGCTTGTGATGATAATAGATCATCAAATGTGTGCCTTAGAGTGCTAATTAGACTAGTTAAGTATTGTTTGGTGATTGTGTACTCCGTATGTATTTATAGAAGATAGTACCGACCAAGTCTACGAGGAGGAGGAGTTCTAACAAGAGGAGGAAGAAAACTTCAACCACTGCACCAACCAAGGCAAGCTAGCACTATCCAAGTTAACCCTTGCCAGTTGTACTTGCAAGCCACCATTAGCAATGCAAGCTAACTCTTGCAAGCTATTGATAGCAAGCTAGAATTAAGCTAGACGACTGGAGCAAGGATGCTTCAGGCATGCTTGAGTTATACCACTTTGACTATTACCTACCCCAAGTATTATTTTCAAGTCTTTTTTCCTTTACTTTACACAAAGTTCTTTACTTGTTTTTGAAGGTAGCATAAAGAGTATAAAACTTGACCTATTTAGAAACCTTTAGATGTCATTCTATGGCATGAGATTGATCCCATCATTTCCACCTTAGTGAACACTCTTAACTTAGTAGTTTAGAGTAGATAAAAACTTGAGTCACTTTAGATGGGAACACTTGGTGAAAATGAATTGTGAAAACCTTGGAATGAGGAGTCATTCTATTGAGATGTTTTGACATGTGTTGAGAAACACAAATGTTTTATGATGGTGAAAATGTTGAGGCATGAGCCTTAACCCTTTTATAAAACTGATGGTTGGATTCGGATGCGATACCATTCCAAATTTACCGTACAACCACATTACCTGAATTGGGTAAGGCTTAGCTGGGTTTATATGCATTAGTATTAGTTCCCTCGCGTGAGAGGTTTGAGCCGAGGCTACCTCTCAATGTTGTCCACCTATGCAGTGCAAAGATAACAGATGGTCATGGTTGGGAGGCCATGCTCATAGGAGAGGTGCTTATACTAGGGTGTGTAAAGGAAAGGTTATGTTTGATTATCTGCATACTAAGTATGATGATTCAGGGTTATCCCTAATAGATGTATCGAATCTTGTGGTGAAAGTGTACCACCTCTACAAAGTGTCAAACTATTCGTATAGCCGCGTCTGTGGTTATGGACAGTTGGAATGGCCATACTGTTTTGTTGTCAGATGTTTTCAAAATAACTGATGACATGAATGATGAATCTTGACTTGACCACAACAGGGTTGTGTTTATGACACTAGCTTCCCAACTTAAGTGATTCTAGAAGTTTACTTTATCTTTCTTTGCTTCTGAACTCAGCTTAGGTTTCAAATTTAACTTTATAGTTAAACTTTGAGTTACCACTTTAACTTAGAATTATACTACTTGTTAGTGGTAGTTTGCGGGTACTTAAAGAGTACTCATGGCTTTTGTCTCTTGCTATTCTCATGGCCAGACTATGAACGAGACTACCAAGATGATGGCCAGCAGGACGGCTATGATAACTAGGACTATCTGCCTTCGTCAGCATTGCCTGTGCCCCTGAAGATGGACCCCACCGCTATGCTTATCTTTTATTTCCGCTGCTTGTTGTATTAAGACTAGATCATGAGATCCTTATTTGTGTAAGACCTTATGTATGGTTTGTAATGGATGATGTACAATGATATCCAATCTGTTATGTCTCGCAAAAATGGTAATCCCGGGATTGCGATGAATGACATAACATGCATCTGGGATTAAAAATCCGGGTGTTGACAGGGTGCTCTCATCGGCCCATGCAATATGATCTGGATAATCAGTGCAAACGAACACCATCGTCGGGGACTTCGTCATGATGACAGATGGCAGAAGATCAGTGATTGGGTTCAGAAGCCAAATCTAGTACGGCTCCACCCTCTGAGCAAGCACGATGACGCCATGAGAAACACCAACGAAGTAGAATCTTTTGGAAGAAGAGGGCATCAGTTAGCACTAAGATGTTTACAATGGAAAATACCAATAAATATCGAATGTGAATGTGAACCTGCGATGGACGTCCATTAGATTTGTCCTGAAGCAACGACCAGTGGCGAGGTTGAGGAAGGTGAAGTCGCCAACGTCTGGAAGTATGTGATATATCATGATCCAGTTGTTGAGATGGAATTCGGGCACCTTTAAAGTGCGGCGCCAATCGGTGCAGACTTCCTGACAAGCAGCATAGGTGTTGACGCACTCCTCTTTCTCCAGCAAGTAGTCGGTGATCTTGCAAAGTGAGTCAGCTAGGAGATCGGATTAGTTCCTCTTCATCCGGCTACTAGCCATGGCTTACATGCAGGAATGTTTTGATCGAGGAAGAAAGAAGAACTACCACTGTGAGGAGAAGAAGAAGAGGAGAACAACAGAGGGAGAAGAAGCAGAACTACCATTGCGAGGAGACGAGGAGACGAGGGAGAAGAAGTGGAACTGCCACTTCAAGTTTGGATCAATGGGCTTTTTTCAGAACTAGCGCATCATGCAAGTTTTGATCAAACAAACTCACATGTGGGACCTGCTAAAAAATTCCCTGAAGTGCTACCATGCATAGTGCGCTGACAGGTGGCATGTTTTCTGACTGGTGGGCCCACCTCCTCCACCTTCGACGGCGCGCGTCCTAGGTTCGAGGGCTGGTGCCGCCCACCAACACATTATTGTGCAATTTTCCATGCTTTGTCGCAACCAGCTCAGCTCCGCTCTGCTCCTCTGCTCCTGCCGCCACCACTCCGCTCAGTCGTGCACCGCTCTCGTTGTCCCCTTGGGCCGTCGTCCTCCCGCCCTCCCCTCCCTGCCATCCCCTCACGTCCCCTCCCCTCCATGCCTTGTCTCCTTGCCGCCGTCCACCGCCCAGGCGCGTCTGGAAACGAAAACCGAGAGTCGGCCGTTGGGTTAGGGGCCCAACGAAGCTGGTGATTCGGATCTCGCTCGGAGATGGAACCTGCGAGGCTTGAGAACACGGATATGGGTCCTATGCGACTGGAGAGCATGAAATCTCCTTCAAGTCTGGAGAGCATAGAGGACAACGAAATAGGGGGAGAGGAAGCGGGGTGCGGAGCTTTGGAGGTATGGAGCCCGGAGAAGGTGCCGTGCGTCCACATTGAAGGGTAAGAACTGTGATTCCTTTTCTGCATACGCCAATTAGCGTTTCTAGTCCTGTGGTGATGGCAAGGATATGTGTTGGTAACCGCCGGACGTCTGTACAGCTTGTCCTTGAGCATGATGCTTTGTCAAGCGAGCATGAAGGCACTGAAATGTGTGGCGGTGCGGATGATGATGAGAAAGCATATCCAGACGTGGCTGCTGACCCTGATAGGATGGAGAGTAGGGAATATTTGGTTGATTCGAACTTTGAGCCTGACTACTGATGAGGAAGAGGAATGTGAAGATGTGGAAGTGGGATGTAGATACGACGACGAAGACAAGGACAGGCCAGTGATACACTTTGACAGGGACAATCCTATAATTGATGAGGGGACTATCTTTGATAATGTGGAAGACTGAAGATATGCAGTTGCAACCTATGCGATCAGAGTTGGGTTCAAATTTATCATTGAAAAGAGCGACCAAAATAGATTTAGGGTGCACTGTAGGGAAAGTAATGTGTGTAAATGGAGATTACATGCATCTCCAATGCGGGGTGGACACCCATTTCAGGTTGCAATAACTACATTTAGTTTCAGTCTTTATCATATTTATTCTGCTGATAACTAGCTCTGAATTATTTGGATTCTTATGGAATGCAGATCAAAGTAAACACGCAGAAACACAACTGCCCTAATACTTCTTTAAGTGATAAAATTAGACCGGCGACTACCAAGTTGATTGCTGCTACTGTAGTTGACTGGGTGAGGCAGGATCATAACATTGGACCTGCTGAACTCAGAGCAAAGATTAGCAAAAAGTTTAACGTTCTGATTCCTTACCACAGAGTCTTTGATAGGAAGGAGATGGCTCTAGACTTCATTCAAAGCAAGTGGAATGACAGTTTTCATATGTTGTTTAGTTTCAAAGCTCAGGTAGAGAAAACATCACCTGGTAGTGTTGTTGACATCGATTACGAGGTTGTGAAAGGAAGAGAAAAGGTCGCGAGGGGGCTCAGGTATAAGCAGGCAGATAAGATATGCTTCAAGAGATGTTTTGTCTACCTGAAGGCATGCTGGAAGGGGTTCCTAGACGGCTGCAGGCCATACTTGGCAATAGGCGCAACTTCTTTAACAGGTAAGTTCAGGGGACATGTTGCTTCTGCTTGTGCTTTGGACGCGCATAATTGGCTTCTACCCATAGCTTATGCTGTTCTTGAGGATGAATCAAATGAAAGCTGGACATGGTTCATGCAGAGACTACGGGAAGTAATTGGTCACCCTAAAGGCTTGGTGATACACACCGGTGCATGTGAGGGTCTTGAGAATGTTGTTGATGCTGTGTTTCCTGGGGTTGAGCATAGGGAATACAAGTGTGGAAGTGAACGGAGGTACACTATAGACATTGGAAACAAGACTTGTTCATGCAGGCAGTGGAAGATTACTGGTCTGCCATGTCACCATGCAATTTACTTCACCTTAAAGCTTAGAGGTAGCGGAGATGAAATAGAGAACTATGTCGACAACTATTTCTCCGTGGACAAGTTTGCTGCAACTTATGCAGAAAACATACCACCTATGGCCAATGAAAATGATTGGGAGATTGTCGATCCAGGGTTCAAACTTCAACCACCAGTTCTTAGGAGGCCACCTGGGAGGCCTAGAAAGCTAAGGATCGAAGCCTCCACCGATAAAGGTTCAAGGCTGGGAGCTAGGAAAAGGAAATGCAAACGTTGTGGCAGATTCGGCCATATCAAGAGGTTGTGCAAAAACCCAGTTACACATGATATTATCCCTGTTGACACCCTAGTGGCAGAAAATGAGGCTTCTCAGCCAGGACTGGAGGAAGAGCAGCGCGAAGATGGTGATGAGCACTCGGAGGAAAACGTACGTAAGCAGCCAATTTATGAAGAAGTGGAGGTACCGGCGAGAAAAGGGTGTGAAAATAAACAAAAGGGTAAGCGAAACAGGGAGGAAAGGGCAAATAATGGAGGTGTATTAGAATATGAAGAAGTTGCAGGGGTGATTGAGGATGTTCTTGAGGATCTTTCGGCTAACTGCCGGAGAAATAATAAATCCCTACCAATTTCATCTTTGTATGATTCTCCAGATGAAAGGTAAGCTTAAAGATTGTTTTATTTTCCATTTTATCATTTTGTATCGTCATAAACTAATGCTTAATGCAACGTGGGCTAGCAGACTAATACGAGGAGCAGAAAGATGCGGGGACGGTAACGTCATATGTTGAATTATATCATTGAAACTAAACTAGTCGTGTCGTCTTTATTTATATCTGGCGCGTGCGACATGTTTGTGATGGGGTCATGTGGACCAGATTACAATTTTTTTAAATATTATTACATTAATTTTTTACCTCCGTTTGGACATGGCTACTAGTTCCCATCTCCCTTGCATTCCCATCTCCTCTGGCGCACTCCAGAATTATGGTTGTGCCATCAAGTAGCAAAGTCAGCGTATTGTCCCATCAGATGTGAACGCAATGACTTTGTTTGTCCAGAATTTGACGAATTTTGATTAGTTTGAAAGACAGAGAAACCTAAAACATGTATCTAGCCATGTTTTGGGTATAGACACATTTATTAAATATCTAAAAACAACTAAGTCAGTTATATCTGGACAGGAGTAGTACACTATTGCAACACGCTCGATCCCTTCTCCTCTGGCGCACTCGAAATTATGGCTGTGCCATCAAGTGCTGGGAGCAGAGTCATCGTATTGTCCCATCATATAAGCTAGGAACACGCGAACTTTATTTTCAGGATCGGACGAGTTTCGATCGACTAGTTTCAAAGACAAAGACAACTAAAACATGGCCAACATATATAGATTATGACGATAATCGACCATGACTCAAGTGACCCAGATCCAAAGAGCGCATTAAGATACCGTACATAGATTTAATTTATGCTTAAGTGGCCCTAATTGACTATGATGCTCCCGCAGTCTCCATCATTGACGATGTTTTCCATGTTGCTGCCAGCCTCCTCCGCGTCGGACTTGATGCAGATGTTCCCGGCAGCGTTCCTCCTCCTCATGGATTCTTCACGGTGCGCTGCATCGATAACGGTGGAGGTCGTATGCCCAGGCACTGCCTAGAAGTGCTGCCTCCCTTCGGGGTTGCGCATATTCGGGTCGATCTCCCGCCGGTGGGTTCCGCACAGCTCAATCAACGCAGTCCTCTCCTTCTTGAACAACTTTCGCCACTACGCGAGTACCATTTCATTGCCCTCTTCCGCTCCGACAGCTGGCGGTGGTGCTCTTCAATCTGCCTCGCCAACGCGTTGTCGTGCAAGAGCGGCATGACAGGAACCCCGGCATAGCTGAGCTCAAAGCCGGCCGGAAGCCTCGCGAACGGCAGCGCGAGTATGTTGTAGTGGGCGAACATCTGAGCCTCGTGCAAGCTGAGTTTGGGCCTCTCCCTCTCCATGGTGATGAAGGAACACGATTGATGTGCTCGTTGTTCGACGTAGAGCTCGTTGGGAACCCCAAGAGGCAGGTACGATGAATACAACAGCAAGTTTTCCCTCAGTTATGAAACCAAGGTTTAATCGAACCAGTAGGAGCAAGGAAACACCCCAAAGGTGTTACTAGCTGAGCTTTGGCAGGGCGCACTACCGGTGCTAGTAGCAACGTGGAGACCTGCACAACACAACCACAGAACTTTGTCCCCAACTTGCGATGAGGTTGTCAATCTCACCGTGCTTTGTGGAAAACAAAGGATTAAACGTATCAAATGGAAAGAAGTAATAGTTTGCAGAAAGTAAACACAAAACAGAAACAGTTTATAGATTGTATGTAAAGAAAAAGGACCGGGATCCATAGTTCACTAGAGGTGGCTCTCCTTAAGATAGATAACATGCCGGGTGAACAAATTACAGTGGGGCAATTGAAAAACACCGAGAAAGCAATACATGCATATACTAATCATCTTGACTCCTTTGAGACTTGATTGGGCATTACAACATAATACATAGACCGCCATCCAACTGCATCTATGACTAATAATCCACCTTCAGGTTATCATCCGAACCCCCTCCAGTATTAAGTTGCAAGCAACAGATTATTGCTTTACGAACTGCATGTAAAGTAAACAATACGATTGTTCTATGAACAAAGGATTGTTGTTTTCTCCCTAGTAGCAACATCACATCTTGTACCTTAGAGATTTCTGTCACTTCCCCAGATTACCAGAGGCATGAACCCACTATCGAGCATAAATACTAACTCTTGGAGTTACTAGCATCTTCTTGGCCAAGATAGCTACTAACGACGGAAGGCATGCAAGATCTCAAATAACAAAGACATGATAGAATCAATAATCAATCTGAAATAGCATCTCAATATCCATCGGATCCCTGCAAACACAACATGTATGGATTACAAATAGATGATCTTGATCATGAACGGAGCTCACAATATCTAAACATGAAAGCACAAAGGAGGAGAAACCAGCCATCTAGCTAGTACATGGATCCGTAGTCCAAGGATGAACTACTCACGCATCACACTGGAGGCTTCCATGGTGATGAAGAAGGCCTCCAGGGTGAATTCCCCTCTCCAGCAGGGTGCCGGGAAGAGCTTCGGATCCCTCCCAATCTAGGGATGGAGATGACGGCGGCTACAAACACTTTCGTGGATTTTTTGATCGGGTACTTAGGGTTTTCGTCCCAAGGGCAACTTATAGGCGGAAGGAGAGGCCGAGGGGGTGTCGGGAGCCACCACACCACCCCCTGGCGCGGGCCCAGCCTGGCCGCGCGGCCAGGTGGTGTGGCCGTCCCCTGGCCCTTCTCCGTCTCATATTCTGGCACGTGATCCCTTCCGGAAAAATAGGCACTTTGGCTTTTGTCCTGTCCAATTCCGAGAATATTCATTTTCTGACTTTCCTGGAACCAAAAATAGCAGAAAACATGCAGCTGGCACTGTGGCTCTTGTTAATAGGTTAGTCCAAGAAATCATATGAAAAGTACTCCAAAGTTGGAACAAAACACAAGAAAGTGGATAAAACCAAGCATGGAACATCAAAAATTATAGATACATTTGCAACGTATCAACATCCCGAAGCTTAACTCCTGCTCGTCCTCGAGTAGGTAAGTGATAAAAAGAAAGAATAATTTTTGAGGTGACATGCACCATCAAAGACTTGATCAAAGTATTTGCAAAACATTCAAAGCTGGGATAATAGTACTTCAATCATAGCGTGAAATACAAAGTTCTAGCAATAGGCAAAGAAACTATGATGCAACATGAAAAGGCAAAAACAAAAGATTCATGAATAACATGCTTTGCCCCTCAATAGAGTAGCGAATATAAAGATTCATGAATAACATCAAAGACGTTTGTTTGTTTCACATAAAGAAAACATAGCATGATAGTATTCAGCTTGTCCCTCAATAGAGTAGCGAATATAAATGCATAGGACACCTTCAAAGTTCATAAGAGTGACTAGATACAATAGTTTCAAACAAGCAATAACAAGTTATGCATTAATCAACTAGTCTTGGGAAAATGCACATAGAACTAAGAATGGCCACTATGCTCTCAAAGTAGGTACATAAAGATAGAAGGTGGGACTCAATCTAACGGTGGAAGAAAAGCCCTTTGTAAAAGGAAGTAGGGATTCAAGTCTCATAAAGAGCTTCCAAAAATTATGGTACTTATAGCTTTCAGCTCTCATTGCCCCTATCATAAGCATCTTTAAGGTGATTAAGGTTAAAGTGACACAACTAAGAGGATATGCTTGACAAGTTATAAACCGAAATCTCATGCCGCTTACTTACGAAGACCGATCCTCATGCTACTCAACTTCAGTCACGAGTAAGCTCTTGTCATTGTAAGTATATGTGTATCATTAAGAACTGCCAACGGGGTACCCCTTGCACATGATACGGGAGCTTTCCCATAATCAAAATGACAAGGCAAGCAAACAATAAGCATCTCAGCGATCTTTTTATTTGCTATTTGCATAGGTTTTTATTGAGGATGCTTCATAGAGTGCTCATTATGGTGATGCTGCAAGTTTCCACCATGATTAGGCATGGCTTAGGCTAGCGGCCCAGGCGTTTCTCTAACACACATACAAACTCCATGATCTTACAAGTTCCACTTTTATTTCACACCGCCGGGATCCGTAAGCAAAAGAACATGATATCAACGGGGTACAAAGTACAAGTGCAATGTTGAAAGCGTTCCCCATGAAACATGGTTCTGCTAATTTCAAGTTATAAAGTGCATTCATATACGCAACAAAGAAGGACGCAATGGTTCAAGTTTATTAGAGGCAATAAAGTAAAGTGTGCCATCAAGTTCGTGAGAGCTTTAATCACTAGTTTTCTCATAGCAAGTGGAAGGTAACAAAAGCATGAATATACTTGGAATAGCATAAGCTAATAGGTAGGTATGGTGGACTCTTTGGAATAACTTGGTTTAGGGAGTTGGATGCATCAGTGGAACTCATACTTTGTTGTGGAGGCTAGCAAAAGACTGGGACCGACAAACTAAGAGAGCAATAATGGCCAAAATCATGAAGAGCGACAAAACATCATTGATAAAAGCATAAAGTGATAATACAAGTTGAAAACTAAAGAATCATAAAGGCTATGGTGACTTGTGACAGTCATAACATGGTGTGAGCATGTGCCAAGTCAACCCAAATAAAGCATCAAAGGAGAATACCACTATACTATGCTTTAATATGCTAAAACAACGCATGATTCATCCAAGGCACATTAAGCAATCTCAATTGTTTATAACAAGTCATGCTACAACAAATAATACTAAGCATAAAGCCAAAACAATATCAAGCATGGCATGACAAAGCATAGCCACAGTCAAAAACGAGCTCTTTTTACCACATAAGCATGAACTTTCCTACTCTTTTCCAAACCAAACCAAACTATTTGCAAACCAATGTATGAAAGAGGGGGTCCAACCAATTTATTCAAAAAACTAAGCAAACCAAGCAAACTAAAAACTAAAACGAAAACGAAAAAGAAGACGCTCCAAGGAAAACACAACTGTGCATGAAACAATAAAAATGAAGCGTTTGGAAGAAACCTGGAATTTTTACTAATGAAGAAGGGGATGCCTTGGGCATCCCCAAGCTTTGACGCTTGTACTTCTTGGATATTTCTTGGGGTGACACGCGTGGCATCCCCAATCTTGAGCTTTAGTACATCCTTCATCTCATTACTCATTCCTTCCATACACCTGAAATTTTTCCTTCATACAAAACTTCATACAATCTCATTAGCAACATTAGTGCACTTAAGATAAATAAGTCTCAAGGTTCAGTTCTAACACAAAATAAACTTCCATTAGAACACTAGCTACTGTAGCACTTCCCTCAAAAATCTCAGGTCCCCAAAGGAACTCAAGAAGGAACTAACAAGAAGCAAATGCAGAAAATGGCAGAAATCTGTCAAAACAGACCAGCAGGTAAAGAATTTTTTTTTCGAAGACCTTTTCTTGCTCAAATAAAAAAATGTTGAACTAACGAAAGTTAGATAAGAACCTGGCAAAAAACATTACAGCTCAATCCGACGTACAGATCTCTCTCAGGAATTTTTACGGTGAAGCACAAAAATCTGTTTCGGGACAGCAACTTTCCCAATCATTACTTCACTCTCATTAGAGGTTACTCTTGGCACAAAAAGCAAATAAAAAGGATAAGAATAGGTTATTATAGAGGTAATAACTTCCAAGACTCATCTAAAACTCTTGGGTTATCTCCCAACAAGTACTTTTCTTTAACGCCTTTAAGTTAGGCATAAGAAGCAAAGAAAGAATCAAGTGTTTTCAAATGAAGAAGCATTAAGATCAATACCAGAAATATTTTCAACAAGGCAAGGTATATCATCCAAGTAAGTTCTAGAGAATCCTCTCTCAATGCTCTTAGGTTCACTATTCTCATCAAAAGGGTTTGCAGGAACAATCCAATCAAGATTCTTTTTCTATGGCATCATGTATTGCTACTAGTTTAAAGGGTATTGGTATCTTAGGTTCCTCTCCATTAGGTTCGGTTTTGTTCATCTTTTCTCATGTACCAACAACATCTACACATGAGCCTAGCATATTGAAATGTTCAAAAACTTTTCTATCTTCCTTGGCAACATCATAGAACTCCTTAAAAAGTTTCTAGAATAAAATCCCTCTTTTCAGGGTCCTCAATTTCTTTAAGCTTAAGAAACATTACTTGCATTAAGGGGTTGAGGTTAACAAACCTAGCTTCTAACATGTGAATTAAAGAAGCTGCAGCAATCTCAAAATTTGGAGCAAGTTCTACAAGGGATTTATCCTCAGTATGTTCATGTTTGCTAACATGATTAAAGAATTCTTCAATATTATCTTTCCCAATTATAGAACCACTACCAATGGAAAGGTCTTTCAAGGTGAAAGTAGGGGTCAACATGGTGAACTAAGGAAGGGGTGACAACTAAAGGAGACTTAATTTTTTTGTGTTTTTGAAATAAGAAAGAAAACAAGTAAACTAATTTTTGTGTGTTTTTGAAGAACAAAACAAGCAAACAAAGCAAAAAAAAACTAAGCAAAACAAAAACAACAAAGTAAAGACATCGGTTATGAGGAACTCCCCTTGTGAAGATGTCCTTGACTCCCTAGCAACGGCGCCGAAAAAATCTTGATGTGCTCGTCGTTTGACGTAGAGCTCGTTGGGAACCCCAAGAGGAAGGTACGATGAATACACCAACAAGTTTTTCCTCAGTTATGAAACCAAGGTTTAATCGAACCAGTAGGAGCAAGGAAACACCCCAAAGGTGTTACTAGCTGAGCTTTGGCAGGGCGCACTACCGGTGCTAGTAGCAACGTGGAGACCTGCATAACACAACCACAAAACATTGTCCCCAACTTGCGATGAGGTTGTCAATCTCACCGTGTTTTGCGGAAAACAAAGGATTAAACGTATCGAATGGAAAGAAGTAATAGTTTGCAGAAAGAAAACACAAAGCAGAAACAGTTTATAGATTGTATGTAAAGAAAAAGGACCGGGATCCATAGTTCACTAGAGGTGGCTCTCCTTAAGATAGATAATATGCTGGGTGAACAAATTACAGCGGGGCAATTGACAAACACGGAGAAAGCAATACATGCATATACTAATCATCTTGACTCCTTTGAGACTTGATTGGGCATTACAACATAATACATAGACCGCCATCCAACTGCATCTAGGACTAATAATCTACCTTCAGGTTATCATCCGAACCCCCTCCAGTATTAAGTTGCAAGCAACAAATTATTGCTTTACGAACTACGTGTAAAGTAAACAATACGATTGTTCTATGAACAAAGGATTGTTGTTTTCTCCCTAGTAGCAACAACACATCTAGTACCTTAGAGATTTCTGTCACTTCCCCAGATTACCAGAGGCATGAACCCACTATCGAGCATAAATACTAACTCTTGGAGTTGCTAGCATCTACTTGGCCAAGATAGCTACTAAAAACGGAAAGCATGCAAGATCTCAAATAACAAAGACATGATAGAATCAATAATCAATCTGAAATAGCATCTCAGTATCCATCAGATCCCTGCAAACACAACATGTATGTATTACAAATAGATGATCTTGATCATGAACGGATCTCACAAGATCTAAACATGAAAGCACAAAGGAGGAGAAACCATCCATCTAGCTAGTACATGGATTTGTAGTCCAAGGATGAAATACTCACGCATCACACCGGAGGCTTGCATGGTGATGAAGAAGGCCTCCAGGGTGAATTCCCCTCTCCGGCAGGGTGCCGGGAAGAGCTTCAGATCCCTCCCGATCTAGGGATGGAGATGACGGCGGTACAGACTCTTTCGCGGATTTTTTGATCGGGTACATAGGGTTTTCGTCCCAAGGGCAACTTATAGGCGGAAGGAGAGGACGAGGGGGTGTCGGGAGCCACCACACCACCCCCTGGCGCGGGCCCAGCCTGGCCGCGCGGCCAGGTGGTGTGGCCGTCCCCTGGCCCTTCTCCGTCTCATATTCTGGCACGTGATCCCTTCTAGAAAAATAGGCACTTTGGCTTTTGTCCCGTCCAATTCTGAGAATATTCATTTTCTGACTTTCCTGGAAGCAAAAATAGCAGAAAACAGGAAGCTGGCACTGTGGCTCTTGTTAATAGGTTAGTCCAAGAAATCATATGAAAAGTACTCCAAAGTTGGAACAAAACACAAGAAAGTGGATAAAACCAAGCATGGAACATCAAAAATTATAAATACATTTGCAATGTATCAATGATCTGGTCTTTGGCCCCGAGGTTAAGGGGATAAGGGCAAGGACGTAGGCCCAGCGTCATTGCCACTGCCAATCAGTTCGCAGAATAGACTTCTCATGGATCGTCCTCACGAAGGACATCCTTATCGTCCACGCAACCCGATCCATATGTGGTATGTGAAAGTAATAGTCATGAAATGACTCTAGTTGTTGTTAGTAAAAAGAACACACATGCAATGACACTGGTGGATCCATGTGTGGTCTCTGAAGAGAACACACATGCAATGACTCTGGCTGTTGTTAGTAAAAAGAGCATACATTTCAATGACACTAGTGGCTCCATATGTGGTATGTGAAAAGAACACACATGAAATGACTCCAGTTGTTGTTAGTAAAAAGAACACACATGCAATGACACTAGTGGATCCATGTGTGGTCTCTGAAGAGAACACACATCCAATGACACTAGTGGATCCATATGTGGTATGTCAAAAGAATAGTCATGAAATGACTCCAGTTGGTGTTCGTAAAAAGAACACACATGCAATGACACTGGTGGATCCATGTGTGGTCTCTGAAGAGAACACACATTTTAATGACTCTGGTGGATCCATATGTGGTATGTGAAAATAATAGTCATGAAATGACTCCAGTTGTTGTTAGTAAAAAGAACACACATGCAATGACACTGGTGGATCCATGTATGATCTCTGAAGAGAACACACATGCAATGACTCTGGCTGTTGTTAGTAAAAGTAACACACATGTAATGACACTGGTGGATCCAAGGGTAGATTGTGAAAATAACACACATGCAATGACTCAAGTCGTGGTATGTGAAAAGAACATACATGCAATGACACTGGTGGATCCATGTGTGATCTCTGAAGAGAACACACATGCAGTGACTCTAGTTGTTGTTAGTAAAAAGAGCACACATTTCAATGACTTTGGTGGATCCATATGTGGTATGTGAAAAGAATAGTAATGAAATGACTCTAGTTGTTGTTAGTAAAGAGAACACACATGCAATGACACTGGTTCATCCATGTGTGGTCTCTGAAGAGAATACACATTTCAATGACTCTGGTGGATCCATATGTGATATGTGAAAAGAATAGTCATGAAATGACTCTGGTTGTTGTTAGTAAAAAGAACACACATGCAATGACACTGGTGGATCCATGTGTGGTCTCTGAAGAGAACACACCTGCAATGACTTTGGCTATTGTTAGTAAAAATAACACACATGCAATGACACTGGTGGATCCATAGGTGGATTGTGAAAAGAACACACATGCAATGACACAGGTGGATCCATGTGTGGTCTCTGAAGAGAAAACACATGCAATGACTCTGGCTGTTGTTAGTAAAAAGAACATACATGCAATGACATTGGTCGATCCATATGTGGTATGTGAAAAGAATAGTCATGAAATGACTCCAGTTGTTGTTAGTAAAAAGAACACACATGCAATGACACTGGTGGACCCATGTGTGGTATCTGAAGAGAACACACATGCAATGACTCTGGCTTTTGTTAGTAAAAAAGAGCACACATGCAATGACATTGGTGGATCCATATGTGGTATGTGAAAAGAAAACACATGCAATGACTCGAGTTGTTGTTAGTAAAAAGAACACACATGCAATGACACTGGTGGATCCATGTGTGGTCTTTGAAGAGAGCACACATTTCAATGACACTGGTGGATACATCTGTGGTATATGAAAAGAACACACATGCAATGACTCTGGTTGTGGTTAGTAAAAAGAACACACATGCAATGACACTGGTGGATCCATGTTTGGTCTTTCAAGAGAACACACATGCAATGACTCTAGTTGTTGTTAGTAAAAAGAGCACACATGCAATGACACTGGTGGATCCATAGGTGGATTGTGAAAAGAGCACACATGCAATAACACTGGTGGATCCATATGTGGTATGTGAAAAGAACACACATGCAATGACTCCAGTTGTTTTTAGTAAAAAGAATACACCTGCAATGACACTGGTTGATCCATGTGTGGTCTCTGAAGAGAACACACATTTCAATGACTCTGGTGGATCCATATGTGGTATGTGAAAATAATAGTCATGAATTTACTCCAGTTGTTGTTAGTAAAAAGAACACACATGCAATGATACTGGTGGATCCATGTGTGGTCTCTTAAGAGAACACACATGCAATGACTCTGGCTGTTGTTAGTAAAAATAACACACATGCAATGACACTGTTGGATCCATGGGTGGTCTCTGAAGAGAACACACATTTCAATGACACTGGTGGATCCATATGTGGTATGTGAAAAGAACACACATGCAATGACTCCAGTTGTTGTTAGTAAAAAGAAAACACATGCAATGACACTGGTGGATCCATGTGTGGTCTCTGAAGAGAACACACATTTCAATGACACTGGTGGATCCATATGTGGTATGTGAAAAGAACACACATCAAATGACTCTGGTTGTTGTTAGTAAAAAGAACACACATGCAATGACACTGGTGGATCCATGTGTGGTCTTTGAAGAGAACACACATGCAATGACTCTAGTTGTTGTTAGTAAAAAGAGCACACATGCAATGACACTGGTGGATCCATAGGTGGATTGTGAAAAGAGCACACATGAAATGTCACCGGTGAATCCATATGTGGTATGTGAAAAGAACACACATGCAATGACTCCAGTTGTTGTTAGTAAAAAGAATACGCATGCAATGACACTGGTGGATCCATGTGTGGTCTCTGAAGAGAACACACATGCAATGACTCTGGTTGTTGTTAGTAAAAAGAGCAGACATGCAATGACACTGTTGGATCCATATGTGGTATGTGAAAAGAATAGTCATGAAATGACTCCAGTTGTTGTTAGTAAAAAGAACACACATGCAATGACACTGGTGGATCCATGTGTGGTCTCTGAAGAGAACACACATCCAATGACACTGGTGGATCCATATGTGGTATGTGACAAGAATAGTCATGAAATGACTCAAGTTGTTGTTAGTAAAAAGAACACACATGCAATGACACGGGTGGATCCATGTGTGGTCTCTGAAGAGAACACACATTTCAATGACTCTGGTGGATCCATAGGTGGTATCTGAAAATAATAGTCATGAAATGACTCCAACTGTTGTTAGTAAAAAGAACACACATGCAATGACACTGGTGGATCCATGTGTGGTCTCTGAAGAGAACACACATTTCAATGACTTTGGTGGATCCATATGTGGGATGTGAAAATAATATTCATGAAATGACTCCTATTGTTGTTAGTAAAAAGAACACACATGCAATGACACTGGTTGATCCATGTGTGGTCTCTGAAGAGAACACAAATTTCAATGACTCTGGCTATTGCTAGTAAAAGTAACACACATGCAATGATACTGGTGGATCCATGGGTGGATTATGAAAATATCACACATGCAATAACACTGGTGGATCCATGTGTGGTCTCTGAAGAGAACACACATGCAATGACTCTGGCTGTTGTTAGTAAAAAAGAGCACACATGCAATGACACTGGTGGATCCATATGTGGTATGTGAAAAGAACACGCATGCAATGACTCCAGTTGTTGTTAGTAAAAAAGAACACACATGCAATGACACTGGTGGATCCATGTGTGGTTTCTGAAGAGAACACACATTTCAATGACACTGGTGGATCCATATGTGGTATGTGAAAAGAACACACATGCAATGACTCTAGTTGTTGTTAGTAAAAAGAGCACACATGCAATGACATTGGTGGATTCATGTGTGGTCTCTAAAGAAAACACACATTTCAATGACACTGGTGGATCCATATGTGGTATGTGAAAAGAACACACATGAAATGACTCTGGTTGTTGTTAGTAAAAAGAACACACATGCAATGACACTGGTGGATCCATGTGTGGTCTTTGAAGAGAACACACATGCAATGACTCTGGTTGTTGTTAGTAAAAAGAGCACACATGCAATGACACTGGTGGATCCATAGGTGGATTGTGAAAAGAGCACACATGAAATGTCACCGGTGAATCCATATGTGGTATGTGAAAAGAACACACATGCAATGACTCCAGTTGTTGTTAGTAAAAAGAATACGCATGCAATGACACTGGTGGATCCATGTGTGGTCTCTGAAGAGAACACACATGCAATGACTCTGGTTGTTGTTAGTAAAAAGAGCACACAAGCAATGGCACTGGTGGATCCATATGTGGTATGTGAAAAGAATAGTAATGAAATGACTCCAGTTGTTGTTAGTAAAAAGAACACACATGCAATGACACTGGTGGATCTATCTGTGGTCTTTGAAGAGAACACACATTTCAATGACTCTAGTGGATCCATATGTGGTATGTGAAAATAATAGTCATGGAATGACTCCAGTTGTTGTTAGTAAAACGAACACAGATTCAATGACACTGGTGGATCCATGTGTGGTCTCCGAAGAGAACACACATGGAATAACTCTAGCTGTTGTTCGTAAAAATAACACACATGCAATGACACTAGTGGATCCATGGGTGTATTGTGAAAATAACACACATGCAATGACACTGGTGGATCCATGTGTGGTCTCTGAAGAGAACGCACATGCAATGACTCTGACTGTTGTTAGTAAAAAAGAGCACCCATGCAATGACACTGGTGGATCCCATATGTGGTATGTGAAAAGAACACACATGCAATGACTCCAATTGGTGTTAGTAAAAAGACCACACATGCAATGGCACTGGTGGATCCATGTGTGGTCTCTGAAGAGAACACACATTTCAATGACTTTGGTGGATCCATATGTGGTATGTGAAAATAATAGTCATGAAATGACTCCTGCTGTTGTTAGTAAAAAGAACACACATGCAATGACACTGGTTGATCCATGTGTGGTCTCTGAAGAGAACACACATTTCAATGACTTTGGTGGATCCATATGTGGTATGTGAAAATAATAGTCATGAAATGACTCCTGCTGTTGTTAGTAAAAAGAACACACATGCAATGACACTGGTTGATCCATGTGTGGTCTCTGAAGAGAACACAAATTTCAATGACTCTGGCTATTGTTAGTAAAAGTAACACACATGCAATGACACTGGTGGATCCATGGGTGGATTATGAAAATATCACACATGCAATAACACTGGTGGATCCATGTGTGGTCTCTGAAGAGAACACACATGCAATGACTCTGGCTGTTGTTAGTAAAAAAGAGCACACATGCAATGACACTGGTGGATCCATATGTGGTATGTGAAAAGAACACGCATGCAATGACTCCAGTTGTTGTTAGTAAAAAAGAACACACATGCAATGACACTGGTGGATCCATGTGTGGTTTCTGAAGAGAACACACATTTCAATGACACTGGTGGATCCATATGTGGTATGTGAAAAGAACACACATGCAATGACTCTAGTTGTTGTTAGTAAAAAGAGCACACATGCAATGACATTGGTGGATTCATGTGTGGTCTCTAAAGAGAACACACATTTCAATGACACTGGTGGATCCATATGTGGTATGTGAAAAGAACACACATGAAATGACTCTGGTTGTTGTTAGTAAAAAGAACACACATGCAATGACACTGGTGGATCCATGTATGGTCTTTGAAGAGAACACACATGCAATGACTCTGGTTTTTGTTAGTAAAAAGAGCACACATGCAATGACACTGGTGGATCCATAGGTGGATTGTGAAAAGAACACACATGCAATGACACTGGTGGATCCATATGTGGTATGTGAAAAGAACACATATGCAATGACTCTAGTTGTTGTTAGTAAAAAGAACACCCATGCAATCACACTGGTGGATCCATGTGTGGTCTTTGAAGAGAACAAACATGCAATGACTCTGGTTGTTGTTAGTAAAAAGAGCACACAAGCAATGGCACTGGTGGATCCATATGTGGTATGTGAAAAGAATAGTCATGAAATGACTCCAGTTGTTGTTAGTAAAAAGAACACACATGCAATGACACTGGTGGATCTATCTGTGGTCTTTGAAGAGAACACACATTTCAATGACTCTAGTGGTTCCATATGTGGTATGTGAAAATAATAGTCATGGAATGACTCTAGTTGTTGTTAGTAAAACGAACACAGATTCAATGACACTGGTGGATCCATGTGTGGTCTCCGAAGAGAACACACATGGAATAACTCTAGCTGTTGTTCGTAAAAATAACACACATGCAATGACACTAGTGGATCCATGGGTGTATTGTGAAAATAACACACATGCAATGACACTGGTGGATCCATGTGTGGTCTCTAAAGAGAACACACATGCAATGACTCTGACTGTTGTTAGTAAAAAAGAGCACCCATGCAATGACACTGGTGGATCCCATATGTGGTATGTGAAAAGAACACACATGCAATGACTCCAGTTGGTGTTAGTAAAAAGAACACACATGCAATGACACTGGTGGATCCATGTGTGGTCTCTGAAGAGAACACACATTTCAATGACACTAGTGGATCCATATATGGTATGTGAAAATAATAGTCATGAAATGACTCCAGCTGTTGTTAGTAAAAAGAACACACATGCAATGACACTGGTGGATCCATGTGTGGTCTCTGAAGAGAACACACATTTCAATGACTTTGGTGGATCCATATGTGGTATGTGAAAATAATAGTCATGAAATGACTCCTGCGATTGTTAGTAAAAAGAACACACATGCAATGACACTGGTTGATCCATGTGTGGTCTCTGAAGAGAACACAAATTTCAATGACTCTGGCTATTGTTAGTAAAAGTAACACACATGCAATGACACTGGTGGATCCATGGGTGGATTATGAAAATATCACACATGCAATAACACTGGTGGATCCATGTGTGGTCTCTGAAGAGAACACACATGCAATGACTCTGGTTGTTGTTAGTAAAAAGAGCACACAAGCAATGGCACTGGTGGATCCATATGTGGTATGTGAAAAGAATAGTCATGAAATGACTCCAGTTGTTGTTAGTAAAAAGAACACACATGCAATGACACTGGTGGATCTATCTGTGGTCTTTGAAGAGAACACACATTTCAATGACTCTAGTGGATCCATATGTGGTATGTGAAAATAATAGTCATGGAATGACTCTAGTTGTTGTTAGTAAAACGAACACAGATTCAATGACACTGGTGGATCCATGTGTGGTCTCCGAAGAGAACACACATGGAATAACTCTAGCTGTTGTTCGTAAAAATAACACACATGCAATGACACTAGTGGATCCATGGGTGTATTGTGAAAATAACACACATGCAATGACACTGGTGGATCCATGTGTGGTCTCTGAAGAGAACACACATGCAATGACTCTGACTGTTGTTAGTAAAAAAGAGCACCCATGCAATGACACTGGTGGATCCCATATGTGGTATGTGAAAAGAACACACATGCAATGACTCCAGTTGGTGTTAGTAAAAAGAACACACATGCAATGACACTGGTGGATCCATGTGTGGTCTCTGAAGAGAACACACATTTCAATGACACTAGTGGATCCATATATGGTATGTGAAAATAATAGTCATGAAATGACTCCAACTGTTGTTAGTAAAAAGAACACACATGCAATGACACTGGTGGATCCATGTGTGGTCTCTGAAGAGAACACACATTTCAATGACTTTGGTGGATCCATATGTGGTATGTGAAAATAATAGTGATGAAATGACTCCTGCGATTGTTAGTAAAAAGAACACACATGCAATGACACTGGTTGATCCATGTGTGGTCTCTGAAGAGAACACAAATTTCAAGGACTCTGGCTATTGTTAGTAAAAGTAACACACATGCAATGACACTGGTGGATCCATGGGTGGATTATGAAAATATCACACATGCAATAACACTGGTGGATCCATGTGTGGTCTCTGAAGAGAACACACATGCAATGACTCTGGCTGTTGTTAGTAAAAAAGAGCACACATGCAATGACACTGGTGGATCCATATGTGGTATGTGAAAAGAACACGCATGCAATGACTCCAGTTGTTGTTAGTAAAAAAGAACACACATGCAATGACACTGTGGATCCATGTGTGGTTTCTGAAGAGAACACACATTTCAATGACACTGGTGGATCCATATGTGGTATGTGAAAAGAACACACATGCAATGACTCTAGTTGTTGTTAGTAAAAATAGCACACATGCAATGACATTGGTGGATTCATGTGTGGTCTCTAAAGAGAACACACATTTCAATGACACTGGTGGATCCATATGTGGTATGTGAAAAGAACACACATGAAATGACTCTGGTTGTTGTTAGTAAAAAGAACACACATGCAATGACACTGGTGGATCCATGTGTGGTCTTTGAAGAGAACACACATGCAATGACTCTGGTTTTTGTTAGTAAAAAGAGCACACATGCAATGACACTGGTGGATCCATAGGTGGATTGTGAAAAGAACACACATGCAATGACACTGGTGGATCCATATGTGGTATGTGAAAAGAACACACATTAAATGACTCTGGTTGTTGTTAGTAAAAAGAACACCCATGCAATGACACTGGTGGATCCATGTGTGGTCTTTGAAGAGAACACACATGCAATGACACTGGTGGATCCATATGTGGTATGTGAAAAGAACACACATAAAATGACTCTAGTTGATGTTAGTAAAAAGAACACATATGCAATGACACTGGTGGATTCATGTGTTGTTTCTGAAGAGAACACACATCCAATGACTCTAGGTGTGGTTAGTAAGAAGAGCACACATTTCAATGACACTGGTGGATCCATACGTGGTATGTGAAAAGAACACACATGCAATGACTCCAGTTGTTGTTAGTAAAAAGAACACACATGCAATGACACTGGTGGATCCATGTGTGGTCTCTGAAGAGAACACACATTTCAATAACATTGGTGGATCCATATGTGGTATGTGAAAATAATAGTAATGAAATGACTCTGGTTGTTGTTAGTAAAAAGAACACACATGCAATGACACTGGTGGATCCATAGGCGGATTGTGAAAAGAGATTTGCCGTCTCTCTCGGTCACAAATCTCACAAAAGCCCAAACGTGTGGAGATCCCAAACATGTGCTCACTTGTTTATGGATCGTCTCCACCAACCGTTGATCCTATGTGATCCAACGGGCAGGATAACACCTCCCTTCTCCAGTTTTTTTATGCATGGTCAATCCGTGCCACCGATACTTTACCTCCATAAACAAATAAATAAAATAAATGATCATATTTCGAAGAAGCTATCGTCTTCGTCTTCGGTTTGTCCTCGTCTTCGTCAACGCCATGGTCCCTGCCATCGCCGTCGTCGGTGTCCTCCTCTGACGACTCGACGCTGCCCCTTCCTCGAATAAGCGCGTTATCTCCTCGTCAGAGTCCTCCTCATCCGCCTCTTCGTAGTCCCACAGGTCCATGTCACTCTCCTCCACTTCTGCCTCCAACTGATCGATGAACGCCTCCTTGTTGGTCGAGTCAGACTCGTCTAAATAGCTATCTCCTCTCTTCTTCCTGGTCTTCTTCTCGTTCCTCTTCTTGTCCGTACTCACCCGTGCAACACGCGCCCCCGTCCTGGTTGTAGCTTTGCGCTCGTCCGACGCTGCAGGTACCCCATGCTCCTCCTGCGCGACCGGTACGAGATTCGATGTCGCGGTGTCCTCGAGTGCCAATGTCAATGGATCCTGGCACGGTCGGACACGATGTGCTGCTTCCGCAGGCGACTCGCGAGCGCGAACGATGCAACGAAGAGCCGGGGACGCAGGACGATCAGTGGATGGCTTGGACCTGCCATTGCCACAGCGAGGGGGCATCGTGCTCGAGGTAGTTGCTCCAAATGGTCGATGGCCGGTACACAGAGTGGGGTGCCGATCTGATCAAGGATGAGCAGCGGTTTCGTGCGTCGTGTCCATGCATGCATTTGTCGATTATCAAAAAAAATAAGAAAGAAGTAATATCTCGCGTACTGAACATAATTTGATCACAACAAAAGTGGCACAACGTATTCTAGACTCGTAAATATCCCGTACGTGCCTGTCACGTGGAGTTCGACGGAGTTCGACATGCCGACGTGATCGTGCAGCAGTTGCGTGCGTCATTGCTCCATCAACACATGACACACGCACGCGGGATGTGCGGAGCCGATTCCCGTGATGACCACCCGGCTCGCACTCCCCTTATTATATACTGGATTTTGGGTGGTGCTGAAGACCATTGAAGTGTCCATCGCAATAAAGACAAGTCCCATCGATTCCCTACCCCTGCCTCCCTGGCTTCTTTGAGAAGGTAGACCATACACGGTGGTCTTGTATAATAGTACTAGTACTACTGGACCACGACATGTCCTCTTTGACTCTTCTCCCACACTAATCACTATCTCCTTCTTCCTGCCGCCCTACCGCGGCCACCCTCACCCTGCAAGCCATGCCTGCAATGAGGAGGGGGAGAGGCTGGTCGATGATCCTCGTGGAGAAAAGGGAGAGAAATCACCACGAGGCACTTCTTGCTCTACCAGCCGCTCAAGCCCACCCTCTCATCGAGGCCCAATCTCCCCCGAAAATGGTGCCCAATGTTCTAGCAGGCGAGGGCTCCTCCCGGTACGGTCTTCTTGTTCTACTTCTTCTCCATCTCCCTCTCCATCATGATCTTATTCAGCTTCTTCTTGTTTTTCTTCTTCTTGCTCTTCCTCTTCTACGTATTACAGGCCGGCCGTGGAGCCCGAATCCACCACGACGGAGGTGTTGCAGGACCCATTTGGCCCCGTTCCATGTCTTAGCGAGGTAGCAAATCTCCACGCTGTTATTTCTCCGAGTTGTGATGTGGATTTCTTAGATCATGTCCGCCCCACATTGGTTTTTCTTCTTCTTTTGCGAGTTGTATTAGTTTTCATGAATATGACTGGATCTCTTGGTCTTTCCTTAATACCGCTATTCATAGATTCACTATGGTTTTTGTGTGATTAGGATTAGCTTATCATGGTCATGAATAGATCTCTAGGTCCATTTTTTAACACTGCAGTCAATAGATTCAACGGGGATTTTTTTGATCTGTATTAGTATTCACCTGGGACCTGGAGTGTAATTATAGAATTCCTATTTCAATTAACATGAACGATGCATCAATTGAAGGCCGAGTACCATGACAAGGTGGCCGCGATCAGTTCCAAGATTGTCAACCAACATGAGCTTGCACGCTCCCTCACCCAAGCTAATGAGAGCCTACGCACGCAATTATCTGTGCAGAAGGAGATCTCGCTAGATTTTGCACGTGATGTCGTTAGGCTGCAGAAACTACTCGACCATAACTTGAACATGCAAGAACAGGCTACCAAGGTAATCAACGAGCTCATGGAGGAGAAGAAGAATCTCGTGGAAAGGTGCATTCTCCGGAAGGACGAAGTCAGTGAGGCACTCAGAGGACGCGTCGAGGACACCAAGGCTACCATCCGAGCCTACCATGACAGGAACCGTTGCCTGGATGCATTCAAGGAGATGAAGGCGGACATGAGCAGAGGGATCACCGTACTCAAGGGTGTTCGGAAAGAGAACGAGGAGCTAAGGGCATGTCTGGAGGCGTATCGGAGCAATGCCCAAGTCTGATTCCCGTTAACGGGGATACGAATATGAGTTCATCCTCCACTCCTTTTGTAATGTTTAGGGTTCAGAGAGCAATGCCCAAGTCTGCTTCCCATTATAGGGTGCAATAAGAATCCTAGGGCAACTCCTTATCTACCTGGACATGTGTTGGTGTTCATGTTCATGAATGGACACCATGTGCTCTTTCCATTATGTATCTGGACATGGGTTTCTGCATTATGAGTTTGCCACTCTCCCACTACTATTTGGTGATATTGGGAAAAACCCACAACACAATAAACTACAGAAAAATCTTATTTTTCTTTGAAATGGAAATTATGACAGTGCCACTAGTCGATTCATAAAATGTTGATTAGTCCTAGATTGCTTCTTCCTTGAAATTATGATAGTGCCACTAGTCGATTCAGTTAATTATGGAGACTAACTAGCTTGTCCTGGTGAACTGAACAAACCATACTATGTATTTTTGTTGCAGGGAAAGAGGCGAAAGATCGACTAGGACCTGGCGACCTGGCTAAATGACAAGATAGCTATCCAAAGGGAGAAGCAGAATTCCCAGAAACTGGCCTTTGACCAACTGCACGCTGAACTCACGGTCCTTTCTGACAAGTGCCAGAAACTAAAGGAGTTAAATGCCGGCTGGGCAAAGCTACACAGTGAAGGTCGCACCTCGGCTAGGAAGCAGACAAACATCATGAAAGGGATCTTGAAGGAAAATCGTATGGCTATGAACCAACTTCTCCAATTCGTGACAGAGCGCTGGAACCTACAACTGAAGCATGACATAGTACTGAAGGAGCTGGCCAATCTTAGGGAGGAAAACATGCAGCTCTGGGCCAGGCTCGCTTGAACACAACATATGTCTATTTAGTACTGAACTGCCTCGTTTATCCTCTGAAGTGGTGATTTTATAAGCGTGAACTTAACTCTATGCACGGTATGTGTGTTTGTCTGAAATTATTTTGCTCGAGGATTGAGTTTGGCTTAGTTAGGAAAGCGCAATTGCAAGTCTTACAGTTAACTAGTTCCAGGCATTGGCACAACAAAAATTATTCATCTAGAATTTCCTTTATCCTCTATAGTTTGTCCTTGTTCACCCTCGCGCGCCTTCTTCAGTTCCTTCAACAGATCCGCAATGCAGTACTCTAGCTTCTTCTTGTCTTCCCTGAGCTGACCCCTCTCCTTTTCTGCATTATGAATCACCAACCCGTGACTATCCTGAAGCTTCTTTGCAGTTCCAACAACCAAGCTCCCATCGATTCCGTCAGTTAGCTCTAACTGCAAATTCTCGATTTCTTGTTCCAGCTCCTTATTTCGTACCGATAGCTTGTAATTTTTTTTCAGCTACATCACTTACATGAGTAAATCTCCCCGACCTTTCCAACTCATACATCTCCCATAACTGTGCCAAACATTTCTTAAGTGCTTCTGGCCACTCAAGATCCACCCACTCTACTGCTTTACACATCGGGCCAACCTAAAAACACACACACTATAGTGTTATGAACATGCACTATACATTTTACTTCATGTCACAGTTACACATAATGTAAACAAACCTGATTTGTATAGCCCAAAAACCTTCTCCCAGTGTTACTGCCTTCGAATGCAACATATCTCCTCAGTTTTAGCCCATGGTAACATGGCACTGATGTCTACACACTTCTATTCTTGTAGACAGTTGTTGGGCCTCCAAGTGCAGAGGTTTGTAGAACAGCAGCAAGTTTTCCCTTAAGTGGATCACCCAAGGTTTATCGAACTCAGGGAGGAAGTGGTCCAAGGTATTCCCTCTCAAGAAACCCTGCAATCAAGATACAAGAAGTCTCTTGTGTCCCCAACACACCAAATACACTTGTCAGGTGTATAGGTGCACTAGTTCGGCGAAGAGATAGTGAAATACAAGTGGTATGGATAATTATAAGTGGTAACGGTGATACAAAATAGTTTGGTGGCATGGAAAAGACTAAAGTAAAAATGAAATAAAGATGGAAGCAAGCAAACATGTAACAGATCTAGTAACAAACGGTGTTTCAATGCTTAGAAACAAGGCCTAGGGATCATACTTTCACTAGTGAACACTCTCATATAAATATATTCTTCTTTATGATACTACGCTAAACTACTCTCCGAATGGACACTCTAATCGATGGTAGGGCTATAACAACACTCCTCAAAGTAAGTCTTTCCCATCTAGATAACCCCACACTGTCACCTTGAGCTTTAGATGGTTCCAACAAACACCACAATTTCATAGAAACATCCAACTCCAAATATAACTCATAACAAGTATTTGTAATCTCTACCCTAAGTGCCACCATGGTGTGCACGCTGTCACTTTCAGACACATGGGGAGAGCAGAGATATATTAAAGCACTTGAGTAGTAAAGTAGATCTACTTGATTACAAAGCTCATGATCACAATATGATCATGCATAGAGAGAGATGAACACATAGCTACCGGTAGAACCCTTAGCCTCGAGAGAGAACTACTCCCTCCTCATCATGGGAATCAGCAACGACGATGGAGATGGTGGTGGAGATGGATGGAGATGGCTCTGGGGGCACTTCCCCATCCCGGCAGGGTGCCGGAATAGAGACTTTCTGTCCCCCGAATCTCCCGTTCGGTGGCGGCGGTGCAGCGGAACTTTTCGTGGATTTCTGATTGACGATTTAGGGTTTTGGTATCGAAAGGCTCTTATAGGCGAAGGAGAGAAGGTTGGTGGCCAGCCAGGGGGCCCACACCATGCCCTGGCGCGGCCAAGGGGTACCCGCGCCTAGGGGGTGTGGCCAGGCCCTGGCCCTCCTCCGTCTCGTATTCTGGCTCCGTGAGTCTTCCGGTAAAATAGGAACTTTGGCTTTTGTCCCGTCCAATTCCGAGAATATTCATTTTCTGACTTTCCTGGAACCAAAAACAGCAGAAAACAGGCAACTAGCACTGTGGCATCTTGTTAATAGGTTAGTCCAAGGAAGTGTATAGAAAGTACTCCAAAGTTGGAACAAAACACAAGAAAGTAGCATGGAACATCAAAAATTATAGATACATTTGCAATGTATCAGGCACTTCTCCATCGAGATCTAGGCCCTCCCATTCGGAGTCGTAGATCGTCCATGGTACCTATAGGTAAACGCAAAGCTGAAATCGAACATGATTGCATGCACATATGGAGCTCAGATCGAGAGATTTACCATTGCCTAACCCTAGCCCGAGAAAATAGAGGAACTCACATCATGGAAGGAATACTCGATGTCGAAGAGAAGGTTGTTGCTGCTCGACTGGTTGTCCTCGCTATTCAAGGACAGCATGGCGAATGCGTCATCGCAGGCGACAGTGTCGGAGAGAGAGAGAGAGAGAGAGAGAGAGAGAGAGAGAGAGAGAGAGAGAGAGAGAGAGAGAGAGAGAGAGAGAGAGAAGAGAGAGAGAAGCCCTTCTACCGCTGCAACAATGACTAAATTGGCATGTTACAATAGTTTAATGGATACCTTGCCCTTTCCCTAGATTACTGTCTCCTGCCTAATATGGATTCTCTTCACACATTCTCATTTAAAATATTAAACCTGCACTCCCTCCATCCCAATTTCATTGCCTAACAAAAAGATACCAGTATATTACATCATCTAAAGAAACAAAATCATGTCAACTACAAGGTACTTATGCATCACTTCTTCAGTCATGGTTTCACAAAACATTACATTACAATCTCTCAACAAATATAATGACATCATGGTTTCACAAAACATCACATTACAATCTCTCAACAAATATAATCACAGAAACAAGTATATTACATCAACTCAAGAAACAAAATCATGGCGCGACAAGGGACGGTCGAGAACGGTCGGGAACGGTCAGTGCTCTAGGTGGAAACGGCGGTGTTCGAGATGGTGCATAGGGGCTACGGGCCACGCGGGGGCGAATGGGCATGTCTGGGGGTAGCTAGGGTCACGGCGAGTGCGGGCACGTGTGGTGAGGGCGAGGCGCGATGTGTGTGCGCATGTCGGCTGCGGCGCTCTAGCACGCTCTTGGCATGGCAGGCAGAGAAATGGGCATGGCGCTTGTGGGTGGTCCATGGCGTGTCTGCGGTCGAGGGGTGGACAGAGGATGGCGGTGGACGGTCACCTATCTCCTGGACATCGTGGGAGAGGGCGGCACTAGCTGTGGCAAGCTGTGCATGGTCGACCAACGCAGCGAGCTTCAGGCGGCGTTGCATTGGCACAACTTCAAAGAGGGAGCGGGTCTGCTGCGCTAGGTACTAAGGGAGACCGGGGGAGTGAAATGAGGGGCTAGTGGCAAGTGATCACTGCTCAAAACAGTAGAAGTTAGGCCGGTGTTTTCTGTGTCTGCCAAGGCTCGACCAAATGGCCGCATGAACACAAGATTTTAATTTTTGGCTAAATTTTGGTGAGTGTGTTTGTCACATGCTTGAGTGTCTATGGTTGCTTGGGCTTGCCAAGGTGAATTGATTTGAGTGTTTTTTCAGAAAAAGTGATCTATGCATATGAACTTGATTCAATTTTGCAATGTCCTTTAAATAGATTTGGATTTGGTTTCTGTTGGTTTTTTAAAGTGGGCTTGGGTTCACTTTTACTTGGTCTAGCAAGGGGTGAAAAGAATTGAGAAAGTTTCTATTAGGAATCTTTTACTAGAAACACCCAAAGTGGTCTAGTGGTTAATTTTGGTCAAAATGACGATTTGATCATATGATTCATATTTGAATTTATTTTCTTTGGATTTTGTTTGTAATTGGCCTAGATGATGTAGTATTCATCTTTAAACCATTCCTTATCATTTGTAGCAATCAAACATGGAAATTGCACTCATTCATACACTAATGCATTTCACACATACACTCATATTAAATTTAATAATAAAAGTTTTTGTTAACCCTAAACTTAGGTGATTTGAACTTGATTAACTTGATTAATATTTTTGGGGTGTGACAGGAAGTGACCAACACATATAGGTTGTACGAAATATAAATGGTACGGAAACTACGGAGACCCAGCATACCACCGCATGAAACACCAATGAAACACCGTTCCACTAGTATTATAACCCTTAGGGTGATAAAATAGAAACATCACGGGTTCAAGACAGGACTATAGATTACAAGCAACTAAACTCTTTACAAAAGATCCAGAGAACATTCCTCGAAACAATGAGGATGAAATACGTAGAAGAATCGAGAAATAGCAACTCAAAGTTTATTCTAGAAATATTTCTACTATTAGAATCTATCTATGGCTTACAATTGTTGCTATAGAAATGCTCTACATAAGTAGGTTCTAGAATCTAAGGATTTAACTATACACTAGTCTTCAGCTTCTCTTCTATTGATCCTGGTGTAGTGATCGACTTCGTTGATCCCCACGGAATATCTTCAACTCTTAAAAATAGTTCTCCTGTTGAGTTCGTTGTTGATTGCTCCAAGATCTAGCATGGTTTAAAAAGGTACGGTTGAGTACGGGCATACTTAGCAACTAAAATGGACAATTTGATGCACTATCTACAACCAGAGACCAAATGTCATAGGTTATGCAGGTTTCCATAAATATTTCATCAAAAGTTGCTTTTATTTTCAAAATCTATGCTCATCAGTCTTCATAGGTTGATTAGAACTTCATGGATTTCCTTTCCTGCAACATTCACAACTCTTTCCTCGAACAGGGAGTAACATGTCACACTTTTATAAACTCTGCAGAGGTGTGTTGCTTTACCCATGAGAGATCTTAGCTTTGTTTCACATCCGAGTTAGAGGCTCGTCCTCACTTCCGTGGTGTGGGGCCCAGTCTAAGATCCAAGCCGATCACTACCCTTCTCCACGACCCCACATGACAACACGACCCTCCAAGAAGGAATACCTCTGTTAACCCCCTTTGTAGGCAGATATAACTTTGGTAACCCCTTGAAGACTCTGTAAGCAGATCATGTTCCTGGTATCCTCCACTAAAGTGGCTGACCTACCTCCGACAGCCCCTCACAGATAATCTAGACACCAATATCACGGGGCACTGAGTGGTCCCACCCATGTGTTGGATCCTCTGCGAGGAATCCACAGCCTCCCGATAAGGTTGTCTGTTGGCATATGAAAGGAAAAAGACTGATTTCACTTCCCCAGAGCCCATATAGATGTCATGGTTAATGTGTAATCTACGGTGCAAGAATTACTAGTGACATTGGTTATTAAATCCTAGATACATTTCTGTTGTGGGAATGACTACGGCAGTCGCTACCAGGGGTAGCGATTCATAGGATTCAGGGCAAGAGCTGGCAGCCATCTGCAGAGCGAGATGGGGGTGGAGACACACGAGTTTACCCAGGTTCGGCCCCCGGAGGATAAAGACCTACTCCTGCTAAATTGTATTAGAGGCGAGCGAGTTATAGGGGCAGCAAGCTCGGCAGCTATCCAGCGAGTCGCTCGAAGGTGGTGTGTATGATGGAACATGAGTAAAAAGGGAACCCTAGGGAGGCTTGTATAGGGGGGGGTACCTCGCTAGGGTTTGCAGATATACAACCGAACCAGTCAAGGATTCGGAGGGTTTAACCTAATCCGACTAGGCTTCAGCTACGCTTCTAGGACTCCAACTTCCTGTCGCTAGGCTTTCTCTCAGTCACGTTCCATTCGCCGTCCTGCAGGCCTACTCGCAAGGCCATTGGTCCATCCAAAACATCCTGCTAGGCATACTCCATTCGGCATATCCCCATCAGTAATCCCCGAGGCCAGTGTCGATTCAGCGCAGGTGTTCATTTGGCAGCCGGAGTAGGCGAGTCCAATTTTGACACTCAGTCAAATCGGTGATGGACTCCCTTGATGAAGGAGGAAATTTCTCTACTAGGTTTTTAGTCGCAGCATTAGCGAATGATTTTTTGCTCAAGTCGCTGCCCCTGTCAAATGGACAAGGCACACCAGTAGGCGAGTCGAGTGGAAGAAGTTGGACCGCCAACTTGGTCAAACTAGCCGTTAGATGATGACTCTGAAATATAGCCATCTACGTCCACATTTAACTGGATATTACTCATATTCTTGATGAAATATCTCTCGAAACCCTGCCACTAATGCTAATATTCAGAGGGGTATGCAATCCTTTTTTTATATTTTTCCTACACAGATAATGTCGTTTAAAAGAGGGAATCACTACATTAAAGTCAAAGACACGAGATTTCCATCAACCAGAAGAAACCAGGAGCCATACAACCGAGGCAAACGCTTTAACGGCCAACTATACAACCAGAGCAAAAAAAATCCGGCCATATAGCTCCGGTCGTATAGTTGGCGTCGCCACCCTTAGGTCAAACAGAATGTGATCACCCGGATTTTTAAGTCCAGATGCCTGTTATGCCGTACATCGCAATCCCAGGAATACCATTTTTGCGAGACATAACATAATTCATAGCATATTACTTCATCCATTACAAAACATAATAGTCTTACAAATAGTTGATCTCATGATCAAGTCTTAATACACATCAAAGCAGCATAAATAAACGTAGTAGAGACTCCATCTTCATTGTCATAGGCAATGCTGAGGATGGGAGATGATCCTACTTATCATAGACATCCCGCTGTCCGTCCTATGGATAGTCCTCTTCATAGTCTGGCCATGGGAATAGCCAGGGACAAAGCCATGAGTACTTTTAAAGTACTCACAAACTATCACTAATGCAAGTAAGACAATTCTAGTAGGAATCCTAAGCTCTAGGCTTGTTTGTAATAAGCTAGTTTTATTTCAGAAGTACATAGTAGTAAAGACCTATTTAGTTGTCTAGAGTACTCAAGGGGAAACATAGTTGTCATTTCCACAACCCTGTTGTGGTCAAGTCAAAGTCATGTTTCAAGTCACAAGTCATTTTGAAAACATCTGACAATGGAACAGTATGGCCATCCAATTGTCCATGATAGTGGACGCGGGTATTCAAATAGTTCGACACTCTGCAGAGGTGGTACACTTTCACCACAAAATTCAATACATGCGTCAGGGATAGCCCTGAATCATCATACTTGGTATGCGGATAATCAATCCTAACCTTTCAATTACACACCCTAGTATAGGCACCTCCCCTATGAGTTTGGCCTCCCAGCCATGGCCATCTTCCATCCCGGGAACTGCATAGGTGGTCATTCACAGTCACGAAGTAGCCTCAGCTTAGCCTATTTTCCGCAAGGGAACCCATACTAAGACACATAAACTTCTAGTTAAGCCCTACCCAAATCAAGTATTGTGGTTGTACGGTAAAGCTGGAATGGTATCGCATCCGAATCCAACCATCAGTTTTTATTCAAAGTCAAGTCACAACCTTCATTCATCATCATATTCAAGTCATTTTGTTTCATACCCCATGTCAAAACATTTCAATAGAATGACTCATCATTCTAAGGTTTTCATAATCATTTGCTCCAAGTGTTCCCATCTAAAGTGATCAATATTAGTTTAGCACTAGCAACTATCAATGAGGGTGTCATTATTGAGGGGTGCTAACCAAGTGTAACTACCTAAGCCTCGTTCTATGCTCTTGATGGCATCTATCCTATTTCCACTAATCACCAATAATTAACTATTTAAGAAACTTTAGTAAAGGGAAGAATAAAGCTTGCAGGTAAAACTTGGGATTGGTATAATCGAGGTTACATCACAATATCATGCATAGTGTATCTTGCATAGTTGATCTTGCCTTGGTTGGTACAGTTGTCGAAGTGCTCCTCTTCTTCTTCGTAGAATTCTTCCTCCTTGTCGCCCGGGTTAGTACTAGCGTCTACAAATAAAGATGAGGTACAAATCACCAAACAATAATTAACTACTTCTATTCAGCACACAAAGGTTCACACTAGATGATCTAGCATCATCTCAATCACCACATGAATTAGTGACATAGTCTTATTTTTTTATTTTGGAAATGCTATTTCTACTCATTGAAAAATACTTAGGATTTAATATTCTACAGTTATAAAATATGGGATCATGTTGACACATGTCATCACCACATATTCCAATACTTGGAAATGTGATTTAAAGTAGATGGCATATATTACAAAGTTTAATATTGCTATTTAATATGATTAAAATGACTAGAAATGAATATATAGCCATTCTTTTAATATTAGCCCATGATTATTGCATGTAAAACTAAATATTTTTACATAATTTGATAGATCTTGGCAAATGTGACTTTTGACAATTGGAATCAACTCAAAAGCATTTATGGTTGATTTTAGAAAAATGTTTGAAGTTGGAAAAGTCATTGCCTTGTTATTTTTACTATGGGTGATCTATAAATCCAAACTGTTTGAATCCAATGGGAGTGTTTAGAGATTTTCATTTCCTTTCTAACAAAATTGGAATCATGCAATTTGGTTCAGTGAATCATCTTGAATTCAATTTCAAAGTCACCTACTGAATAGGGTTTTGGAATAAGAGAACAATCTAGATTTGAATTGCTGGGCGTGTGCAGGAACGATACTGGGCTGGCCCAACTACACGTCGTGCGCGCAGCAGGCTTCACTTGCACTGGCCCCACATGTCAGCGACTGGTCTATCGCGAAGTGGTACACGCTAATCCTAGTTGCAATAGTAGAGCACGATCGGCAGCTCAGCGTCATTGTCTCCCTCACACGGCACACACGTGATTCAACCCTAGCTCTACGGCGGGGGTCGACAGGGACTTACCAGGGCTCCATCTAGGTACAAAGGTGTAGGAGAATGAACTGGTGAAGGATGGAGGTTTGAATGGTGGTCGCGGCGGCTCCTGGGGCAGCTCCTAGCGCTGGCTCTACTCCGCCACTGCTGCGGCGAGCTCCGGTGAAATTCCAGCGCTGCCTGCTTTGTCTTGCTCTGGGGATGGGTTAGAGAGGTTGCAGGGTGAGAGGTGACTCGAGTGGGGTGCGTTTTGAGGCAAGGGGTGGGGTCTATTTATACCCCAACGAGGGGAGCATCGGGGCATGGCTCGGGCTCGTCGGTGACGTTGTTACAGTGGGCTATAGGCATGGTTGAGGGTGTATGCCGACGCAGTGCTCCTTGGCGATCGTCACGCGCATAGTGGCGCGGCGAGGCATGGTCTCCATTAGTCGGGGACGTCCATGCCATCCTCGGGTACGCGGGCGTTCATCACGGTGTACGGTGGTTACATGTCACGCGGGGTCAAGCGGGCAAGTCTGGGAGGTTGCTAGCGTCACGGCGTTGATGCGAGGGGAGAGCGAGGCATGGCATGGTTACGTGGGATTGCTCGGTGCTCTGGCGCGGTCTTGGCATGGCGGACAAAGATGTGGGCGCGGCTGTGTTGACATCTCCACGGGCTGGCTTTGGTCGAGGCGTACACAAGCGGGTGCGGTGAGGTCACAACTAGCTTCTAGATGTCATGGGAGAGGGCGGTGAGGCGTGTAGCGTCGAGTCCATGTCAAGTCGGCATGGTGAGCTCGGGTACGGGATGGCACTAGTCCAAAGGGTGAGTGAGCGAGGCTCAGCTGTACGGGCTGGTACTTGAGTGAGTGTGGGCGAGTTGTGGAGGCCAAGTGTGGTACAAAGATGATCACAAGATTGATCTAAACAGTGTGGAGTAGGTAACTCTACACTGTGCTTGTTAAGTGTTCGATAAAATGGCCGAAAGAGAAAAAGATTTGAATTTTCAAATTATTTTTAGTGGGTTGGATGATCATAAGCTTGAGAGTCTCTGGTTGCAAGGATTGGTTATGTGGAGAAAGTTTGGATGGTTTTTGAAAAGTTTCCATCTTGATGCCTATGATAGATTCAATTTTGAAAACTCCTCCAAATTAATTTGAATTTGTTATGGTAAGTTTTGAAAGCTCACTTGTGTTCATTGTCACTTGGTCTAGCAAGGTGATAATAGAAATGGAATTTTTTCTGTTTGAAATCATTTAATAGAGATGCTCAAAGTGAGCTAACTGTTAACATTTGCAAAAATGACCATTAGCTCATATGCTTTATAATTTGATTTTCTTTTGCTTTGGTTTGGGTTTGATTTGACCTAGATGATATTGTTTTGATCTTTAAACTAATTCTCATCATTTATAACAAACAAACATGGCATATCATGCATTCATACATCATTAACAAACACACACTTGCATTCATATAGTTTTAAAATCAAAAGTTTTTGTTAAGCCTAATTTTGGTTACTTGGAAATTTATATCCTCATTTAAATATGTTTGAGATGTTAAAAACCTTCCCCCTTAAACAGAATCTCATCCCGAGATTCAAGAAAAACTAGGAACTAAAGAGATTTGGAAACTCAGTCCAAATATAATCTTCTTGCTCCTAGGTGGCTTCTTCTTCAGTATTGTTGCTCCACTGGATTTTTAGAAACTTGATACTTCTGGTCTAGGTAGTTCTGAAGGCTTCTTCCAAAATACGAATGGGTACTTCACGATAGGTTAAATCCTTGTTCATATCCATGGCTCTATGATCGATTTTCTTGAACACTTCGGTCTTCTCCGGAACTTCTAAGCATTTTCGAAGTAACGAGATATGAAACACATCATGTACAGTTGACATCTCCTCAGGTAGTTCTAGTTGATAGGATACTTCTCCTCGGCGACTTAAAATCTTGAAGGGTCTGACATATCTGGGTGCAAGCTTCCCCTTGAGTTGAAAAAGCTGCATTCCTTTCAAGGGTAATACTTTGAGATACACAAAGTCTCCGATATTGAAGGTCAGTTCTTGGCGTCTTTTTTCAGTGTAACTCTTCTGTCTGGATTGAGTGGTCTTGAGGTGTTCACAGATCTTGTGAACCTTATCTTCGGCTTCTCGTAGGATGTTTGGTCCGAATATCTGACTCTCTCCTAGTTGCGACCAATTTAGGGGGTATGACACTTCCTTCCATACAAAACTTCAAACGGGGCCATTTGCAAACTGGCCTGATAACTGTTGTTGTATGAGAATTCTGCGAAAGGGAGACAATCCTCCCATTTAGATCCATATTCTAGTACACAGGCTCTCAGCATACCTTCTAGTATCTGGTTTACTCTTTCCCTTTGTCCGTCGGTCTGCGGGTGATAAGCTATGCTGAAGATCAGTTTGGTTCCTAATCCTTCTTGGACTTTCTTCCAAAACCTTGAGGTAAACTTAGTTCCTCGATCTGACACAATTGTCTTGGGGTTCCGTGCAGACTGACTATTCTAGCAATATACAACTCTGCTAGCTTCGGGCCTTGGTAAGTGGTCTTGATGGGTATGAAATGGCCTACCTTGGACAATCGATCTACTATGACCCAAATAGAGTCATTTCCCCTACTAGATGTAGGCAAACCAATGATGAAATCCATTCCAACTGAATCCCATTTATATTCCGGAATTTGCAATGGCTGCAAAAGTCCTGCGGGTCGCTGGTGTTCCGCTTTGACTCTCTGACAGATATCACACTTGGCGATATAGCTTTCGACTTCTCTCTTCATTTTGTGCCAAAAAATATTGCTCCTTCAAATCCTGATACATCTTCATTCCTCCCGGATGAATAGAATAAAAAGTATCATGGGCTTGCTTCGACTCTGAATGACTTGCTTCGACTCTGAATCTGCTGCTTCGAATCTGAATCTGCTGCCACACAGATGCGTCCTTTATGACTTGCTTCGACTCTGAATCTTCTACCACACAGATGCGTCCTTTATACCAAAGACCGCCTTCTTCATCTTCAGTGAATCCGGGTACCTTCCCTGTACCGATATGACGCTTAATTCTGTTGATACTGGCATTTCCTTTCCGAGCTTCCTTTATCTGACTGATCAAAGTGGGTTGAAGTTAAATACTGGCTAGGAATCCTTCGCTAACTTGCTCAATTCTAAAATTCTCCAACTCCTCATACATACTTGGATGATCTTCCTTAATCATGGTGTTTCACCTACACGGCAGTCTACTAAGAGCATCTGCTACCACATTGGCCTTGCCGGGGTGGTATTGAATGTCAAGGTCATAATCCTTGATTAACTCTATCCATCTCTGTTTCCTCATATTCAGCTCCTTCTAGGTGAAAATATACTTCTGGCTCTTGTGATCCGAATAAATCTCACACCGGTTACCCATGAGGTAATGACGCCATGTCTTCAAGGCTAAAACTACTGCTGCTAATTCTAAGTCATGGGTGGGATAATTCTGCTCATGTTGCTTCAGTTGCCGGGACAGATATGATATTACTTTTCCTTCCTGCATCAACACACATCCGAGACCAATCTTGGATACATCACAAAATACATCAAAAGGCTATGTGGTATCCGGCATGATCAAAATTGGGGCTGAAATCAATCTCTTCTTGAGCTCTTGAAAACTTGCTTCAAATTTGTCCATCCATTCAAACTTCTTGTCTTTCTTCAACAGCTGGGTCATTGGCCTTGCAATGCTTGAAAATCATTAAATGAACTTGCGGTAATATCCTGCAAATCCAACAAATGCGTGGACTTCAGTTTGAGTGGTTAGGGCTTTCCATTCTTCAACATCCTTAATCTTGGCGGGATCGACGGCAACTCCTCCTATGGACAAGATATGCCCTAGGAATCCTACTTCCTTTAACCAAAACTCACATTTGCTAAACTTGACATACAACTGATGCTCTCTAAGGGTTTCAAGGATGGTTCTTAGGTGCTGCTCATGGTCCTCTTCCGACTTGGAATAGATCAGAATTTCGTCGATAAAAACAATGACAAACTAATCCAAGAAGTTCATAAAAATCTTATTCATGAGATTCATGAAATAAGCGGGGGCCTTTGTCAATCCAAATGACATGACATTGTACTCATACAATCCATATCGGGTAGTGAAAGAAGTCTTTGGGATATCCGTTGCGCGGATGTTTAGTTGATGATAACCAGTTCTAAGATCAATCTTAGAAAACACTCTAGCACCAGTTAACTAGTCAAACAGCTGTTTTATCTTCAGCTGTGGGTACTTGTTCTTGATGGTGACGCCATTCATCTTCCAATAATCCGAACACAAACGGTTGGCACCATTTTCTTATCCATAAACAAAACAAGTGATCTCCACGACGATGCACTTGGTTGTATCAGACCTTTGCTCAACATGTCATCAAATTGCTTATTCAACTCCACTCATTCAGCTGGGTTCATACTATAGGGTCTCTGAGCTATGGGTCCAGTTCCAGTAACTAATTCAATGATAAACTCGATATCCCGATCTGGGGGCATACCGGGTAATTCATCTGGGAACACATCGGGGTATTCACAGACTACTCTGACTTGGTCTAGAGTTCATTCGACTAAACTCTTGTTACATTTGAATTGACGGGGCAGCGTCTCAGACACATGATCTACTGATACTCCGGGGCTACTGGTCATGGTTATGGATTTCTTGGCACAGTCTATTAATCCTTGATGTTTCGACATCCAATCCATTACTAGTACTACTTCCAAACCTTTTGTTCCAAGTACTATTAAATTGGCATAAAAATCTATTCCATGTATTCTGATAGGCACGACCTTGCAAATTTTTCTAGCTTTGGTGGTTGACCCAGGTATTTGAACTATCATAACATGCTTCAAATTTTTTGGTTGAATCTTACTAGTGCATGAAAATTCTTCTGTAACAAATGAGTGCGACGCTCCAGAATCAAACAATACTCTTGCAAGTACTGAGTTAACAGAAAACATACCCAGCACGAAATCTGGCGCTTCCTGGGCTTCTTCTGCATTCAAGTGGAACTGACGGCCGATACGGTTGTGTGGGTTGCCTAGGGAAAACTATAACATATCAAAGATATTAAACAAGCTTAGCAATTACTAATCACCCAAGTTTAGGATTAACAAAAACTTTTATTCCAAAAATCTATATGAGTGCATGTGTGATTTGTATTAAAGTATGAATGCTTGCATTTGCCATGATTGATTGCTATAAATGATAAGGATTAGTTTAAAGATGAATACCACATCATCTAAGTATTTTCCAAACAAAATCAACAAAAAAAGAAAATCATATATGAGGGATATGATCATATGGTCACTTTGGCCAAAATTAACCCCTAGCCCACTTTGGGCATCTCTAGTAAAAGATTTCTAATAGAAACAATTCCAATTCTTTTCACCCCTTGCTAGACCAAGTAAAAGTGAACCCAAGCAAACTTTACAAAATTGCATAAACTATTTTCAACCCCATTAGAGAGGCATTTCAAAATTGAATCAAGTGTAGGTGCATAGATCACCACTTTTCAAAAACCACTCAAATCAACACCACTTGACAATTCCTAGCAACCATAGACTACCAAGCATGTGACAAGCTCACCCACCAAAATTCATGGAAAAATTCAAAAGTTAAGCTCATGCGGCCATTTGGTCGAACACCTCACAGACAAAGTACAAGCTACCAATTATTCACTATTTGTGATCACTCAATTGCTCACCAATTGTACTGCAATCAACCCAATAAATCACCCACGATCACCCTAGTACTTGGCCGTGCAGTGGATAAGCTCACCTTCGTCGTTGCGCTAGTGCAATGCCGTACCCGACCGAGGTCATGATGGTCGACCATGGACTGGCCGCCTCACGCCACGCCGCACTCTCCCACGATGCCTAGCTACTAGCCGTGACCTCACCTCCCCTCTCTATCCACCTCTTGACCAACGATGAGGAGTGGAGGAGCCAGAACAACCATGCCCATTTTACACCCTGCCATGCCGAGAGCACGACGGAGCGCCGCAGCCGCCTCGTGCACACATGCCGCGCCTCGCTCTCTCGGCTCATACCCGCACCCGCCACGTCACCAACCACCTCCCAGACAACCTCATTCTCGGCCACGCGCCCCGTGACCACCGTACCTGATGACGAACACCTCCGTACCTGAACAGGGCACCGATGTCACCCGACCGACTGAGACCGCCCCTTGCCGCGCCATCACGCGCGTGACGATCGCCGCAGTCCCCCGCTTCGACTCATGCCATCCTCCATGCTTAGCTCGACCTGTAGCAGCGTCGCCGGTGAAGCCTGACCATGCCGCCTTGCCTCCAATGCTGATGTATAAATAGGAGTCACCCCAGACCTCAATCGGCACACCATCTCACTCCCCACTCACCTAGGAACCTCACTGACCCTTCCCCGGAGCAAGGAGAGCATGACGACACTGGAATTTGGCCGGAGTCCGCCGCTGTAGTGAAAGAAGGAAGCCATCGATTGGATCCACCCCAGGAGCTGCCGTGACCACCAATCGACCTAGCGTCGTCGACCAGCCCGTAAGCCCCCAGCGACCCCCACCGTCTTGTTAGGTTTAGAATCTCGCCGGAGCAGTTCGCCGTAGACGTTGAACCTCAGCCGTAGATTTCATTCTAATCATAAGGCTGAGATTGGTAGATACCGTTTCGGGTTAGATGAGTCGCTGATGTGGGACCATTCTGTCAGTAGCCCGTTGCGTATACGCTGTGCAGTTGGGCTGGCCCATTTCTTTTCCCGTGCAGAGCCCAGCAGTTCAAATAGAATGTTGCTATTTAGCTTAAAACCCTATTCTGTTAGTAGATTCAAATTCAATTCAAAGATATGTACTGATCCAAAATGCATGACACCAATTTAGTTAGAAAGGTATTAAAAATATCAAGTGACTCCAGTTGGATTCAAACCAATTGAAACTATAGATCACTTATACTAAAAATAACAAGACAAAGTCTTTACCACTTCAAACATTTTTATAAAATTAACAATAAATGCTTTTGAGTTGATTCCAATTCTCAAAAATCACATTTTCCATGCTCTACATGAATATGTCAAAAGATTTGGGTTTACAGATATGAAACATGGTTTAGTATTAAAGGAATGATATATAGGCATTTCTAGTCACTGAAATATTATAAAATAGAAATATTAAATCTTGTAATACATGACCACCATTTTAAATCACATTCCCAAGTATTGGAATATGTGGTGATGACATGTGTCAACATGATCCACAATTTTAATTGGAGAATATTAAATCTTAAGTATTTTTCAATCAGTAGAAATTACTTTTCCCAAATAAGATAAATAAGAATGTGCCATTATTACATGTAATGATTGAGATGATACTAGATCATCTAATATGAGCCCTTGTGTGCTAAATAGAAGTAGTTAAGGGTTTTTTGGTGATTGTGTATATTGTATGTATTTATAGATGCTAGTACCAACCTGGACTATGACGAGGATGAGTACTTCGAGGAAGAAGAAGAGAACTTCAACAACTGCACTGCTCAAGGCAAGCTAGAACTTTGCATGATCTCTATCCAAGCCCACTATACTAGATAACCTATGCAAGATGTACTATGCATGCTTGGTTATACAACTTGATTATACCAATCCCAGTTTTACTTACGAGCTTTACTTTTCCTTTATTAAAGTTTTTTTATCTAGTAATGAATTGTGATTAGTGGAAAAGTAGGATGGATACCATCAAGATCATAGACTTAGTTTTGGATACTTATACTTGACTAGCACCCCCAATAGTGATACCCTCAATACTAGTGGCTAGTGCTAAACTAAACTTGATTACTTTAGATGCGAATACTTGGTGAAAATGATTATGCAAACCTTGGAATGATGATTCATTCTATTGAAATGTTTTGACATGTGTTATGATACAAAATGGTTTGAGGATGAAAATGAATGAGGCATGAGCCTTGACTTTGATAAAAATTGATGGTTGGGTTCGGATGCGATACCATTCCAATTTTACCGTACAACCACAATACCGGAGTTGGGTAGGCCTTAACTGGAAGTTTATATGTCTTAGTATGGGTTCCCTTGCAGAAGAGGTTGAGCTGAGGCTACCTCGGGAATGAATGTCCACCTATGCAGTTCTCGGGATGGAAGTTGGCCATGGCTGGGAGGCCAAACTCATAGGGGAGGTGCCCATACTAGGGTGTGTAATTGAAAGGATGGGATTGATTATACGCATACAAAGTATGATGATTCAGGGTTACACCTAACGGATATATCGAACTTTGTGGTGAAAGTGTACCATCTCTACAGAGTGTCAAACTATTCGAATAGCCGTGTCCGCGGTTCTAGACAGTTGGAGTGGCCATAATGTTCCGTTGTCAGATGTTTTCAAAATGACTTGGACTTGAAAGATGACTTTGACTTGACCACAACAGAGTTGTGGACATGAAATCTAAGTTCCCACTTAAGTAATGTAGAGAACTAAACTTAGGTCTTTACTCTTAAGGCTTTATGAAATAAACCTGGCTTTTTGCAAACAAACCTAGAGCTTATGATTCCTACTAGTTTTACCTTACGTATATTAGAAATAGTTTGCGAGTACTTAAAGAGTACTCATGGCTTTGATCCTGGCTATTCCCATGGCCAGACTATGAGGAGGACTACCCAGAAGATGCACAGAAGGAGGTTTATGATAACTAGGATCATCTCCCATCGTCAGCATTGCCTATGTCCATGAAGATGGAGCCTACTACGTTTACTTTCTGCTGCTTTTGATTGTATTAAGACTAGATCATGAGATTCTTTATTTGTAAGCCCTTTATTATGGTTTGTAATGGATGATGTACTGTGGTACCAATTCTGTTATGTCTCGCAAAAATGGTAATCCTGGGATCGCGATGTACGGCATAACATGCATCTGGACTTAAAAATCTGGGTGTTGACACAAACCTCTTTCCAGGCTGGACACAGCATTGCTGCTGGGCAGGTGAAGTGACATTGAGTGTTGTAGCAAGCTTCTTGGGGCACTCATTGGAGTAGTGACCCATGACTCCACATTCAAAGTAGGTTACCGTTGACTTGTCCTCCCGGCAATGGGCACAACATTGCTTCTAGTCCTTGGGGCAATATTGTTGTTGTTGTTGTTGTTGTTGTTGTTGGGGTTGGTGGACCTTGGCGGTGCACGATTCAAGTTATGGGGGTTGCAGGTGTTGTTGTTGTGGCCTCCAGACCTCGGGTTTCCTCCGCCACGATTGGGAAAGTTCGGACGGGACATAGGTGGCCTATTGGGTCTTGGTGTAAATCCTATAGACGAGCTGGGGCGGTACTTCGGGGTATTGTGGGGTCCAGGCTGGTGCATCATACGACGCTTATGGTTCTCACTGGCTTTATTGATTTGTCCTTCCATCTGGATAGAAGAATCCACTAGAGCTTCTAGATCGTCAAAAGGAATGTTGACTAACACTATCTGCATCTCATCATGTAGGCCATTCAAGAATCTTTCCTTCTTCTTTGCCTCGGTGTCGATCTCATCATGGGCATACCTAGACAGAGACAAAAATCTGTCATGGTATTCCACCACAGTCATTCTCCCTTGCTTCAACTCCCTGAATTCATCCCTCATCCTCTTGATCAAACTTGGGGGCACATGAGTCCTACTGAACTTGGTCTTGAATTCCTCCCAAGTCATCATTTGTCCTCCGTTCATTGTACGAGTGCTATTCCACTAGGATCTTGCATACCCTGCCAAATAGTGGGTGGTAAACAGTACTTTCTCCGCAACATCTACTCCTGCAACTTCTAAGTTCTTCTCCATTGACTACAGCCAGTCATCAGCATCTAAGGGCTCTTCAGATTTGCTAAACATAGGCGGATTAGTGTTTTGAAAGTTCTTTAGCTTAGATCCATGGTGATCCTGATTTCCATGGCCTTGGTTGTTGTGCGCCATTTGGGCGATCTGCTGAAGAGTGGTGAGATTGGCTTGACGCTCGGCTCTACCGGCTTCTCGATCTGATACTAGCATTTGCAGGATCTGGACCATCGGATCCTGGGATGAGTTTCTTCCACCGGGGTTGCCACGAGTCATCTGAAGATTGAGGTAGATCATAAGATAAGAGGGAAATTTCTATGGTTTATGGGTATTGTTAAAAACCTTAAAACTTGAGTATTGCTAAGGTTTGATAACCAACAACTCTTTTTCATTCATTCCAAGCAACACATTCCAAACAACACATCACAACTACCAAGCAGATGGTTTTAAGAACCATTCTATCATTCTACGATACATTGGGACCGGATACAAACTCACACCTACGATAGTGATCTAGTGATGCTACTCATCATCAGAACTGGTGGGTTCTTCGTCATCCAGGAAATCGGCGCCCTCCTTGTCGGTGTGGAACTCCATGTTCGCGTCCTCCAGATAGTCTTCATCATCACTTATGAAAGAGGTGATATCCCTACGAAGATCTTCACCTTCGCCTTCCCTCTCCTCAAGATGAATTTCTTGGTCATGGATGGTTTCTTCAAGGGTTGGCACCTTCTAGCAGAGGCGAGCAATGATGTGGTCCTTCTTGTCATGCTGGCGGCAAAGTGTCTTGTGCTCTTCAGCTAGGATGGCAAGGGTGTGGTTCTTCTCTTCCTGGACATTGTGCTTATAGTTGGCGTAGGCACGGACGTTGTCTGATGACCCACAAGTATAGGGGGTGTATCGCAGTATTTTCGATAAGTAAGAGTGTCGAACCCAACGGGGAGTAGAAGGTGCTGGCTAGTGGTATGGATCAGGAATTCTCTGCAAATACTTAGCAAACGGATTTTTAGGGGTTTTTGATAAAGCAAGTAAACAAGGTACGAGTAAATAAAAGACAGTAGGAATAAATGCAGCAGTGGCTCAATCCTTTATGCAGCAAAGGACAAGCCAGTTGTATTACTTAAGATGACCAAACATTCTCGAGGACACATGGGAAGACTGTCAAGTGCTTTCGCTTCATATAGCTGATTAATCTTCTTTAGCTTGCTAAGTGTTGTGTGGGTGAACCGGTGCTAATGTACCGCCCCATCCAAGACTAATACATACTTGTGATTATACCCCTTGCAAACATCCGTAAGTACAAGAAAGTAATTAAGGTAGAAACCTAACCACAACTTTAAACTCTAAGACCCTTACGTCCCTTGTGCAATGGTTTCCTAACGTGGGTTCGGGTTTTTGTCACTCCGGCAACCCCTACGATTAGTAGCCAAATACACAATGCATTCCCCTAGGCCCATATAGGTGAAGTGTCATGTAGTCGACATTCACATGACACCACTAGAAGAAGTACACCACAACTTAAATAACAATCTATTGAATCTTTCTCAACGCAACTCCACTACTAACAACAAGACTTCTCCCATGTCCTCAAGAACAAAACGAACTACTCACAAGACATCATATGGATCATGATCAGAGATGGAATAATGATGTATAACAATCTTAACATAAACAATAATTCAACGGTTCACTCAATACCATCAACAACAAAGAGTAATCAACACCGAGAAAGTTTCCCCTATGAACTATGCAAGATTCAACTCAATTGTTACAGCAATATGGAGATAGTGATGAGGGTGCTGATGGTGATAATGGTGGTGGTGATGAAGATGATGATCCCGATGAAGTCCAGCTTGATGGTGGTGTTGATGGCGACGATCTCCCCTCTCCGGGAAGGAATTCCCCCGGAAGAAATCTGACTGCCAGAGAGATCTTTCTCTCTCGGTGTTTTCCGCCCCGCAGAGGCGGCGGAATCTTTCTGTGGTCGCTCCCCGAGTCTTAGGGTTTTGTGGGGATGATATACGCCAGAGGGGAGAGGCTGGAGTGGGCCAGGGTGGCCACACCACCTCTAGGCGCGGCCTAGGCCTGCCCGCGCCATGGGGTGGTGTGGGCCCCCTGTGGCCCACCTCCACTCCATCTTCTGGCATCCTTAGTCTTCTGGAAAAATAGGATTTTCCGTATATTTTCCCGGATTTTCTGATCTTTGCGAATTTTGCCTCCAAACAGCACCTTTTCCATCAGAATCCTGACTGCAGCGGTCCATGCTCCAAAAGTCATCAACCATGCAAAAATAGATGAAATAACATAAGTATCACCTCTCAATACGAAATATATCAATGAATAATAGTGAATTAATACATAGAATAGTGATGCAAAATGGACGTATCATTGTCCAACTCCTCACGGGTCTCGTGCAGCATGAAGTTGAGATGATCTAGATGATGGTTCAGCTCTGGATGTCCTGGCATGGCCAAGGGTTCTCCCATGGAGTCATGTCTTGCATAATGAGCAAAGTGAGTGCCATTGATCTGGTTTACATTCTGCCCACATAGACAGGCAAGTGCTTCCTGCATTGCTCTAGCTAGTCCATCCAGCTAGTTGTTCTCCCTCATAGTGAAGTGTATCTTCTTCGAGGTGGGTGGCTCCATCTTTCCTCTCAGATCTGCAGTGACTAACCACTGCAGTTCTCCTCCTGGCTAATCATTGAGATGTGCTCCATAGAACTCAAGATGCAGGCGTCCGAGAAACTCCGCTAGCTGACTCAAGTCCCTCTCGAAGATGAGTTCTCCTTTGTTTCCAAGCTGATAGATCTTGTTATACTTGACTTCCATTTATAAGCAATTAGGACGAGTAAGTTAGTGAGGTGATCAAGTGTGTCAAATTTTATGTGAACTCTCTTTTTTGCAAAAATCTCAAAGATAAGAGTGAGAATAGGTTTTCATAAATACTTACTTCCTTTGTTTTGAAACTAAGTTTTTCAGACGTCCATTCTAACTAGGGTCTCCTATGGTTAGGATGGCTCTTATACCAACTTGTGAACACCCGGATTTTTAAGTCCAGATGCCTGTTATGTCGTACATCCCAATCCCAGGAATACCATTTTTGCGAGACATAACAAAATTGATAGCACAGTACCTCATCCATTACAAACCATAATAGTCTTACAAATAGTTGATCTCATGATCAAGTCTTAATACACATCAAAGTAGCATAAATAAACATAGTAGAGACTCCATCTTCATTATCACAGGCAATGCTGACGATGGGAGATGATCCTGGTTATCGTAGACATCCTACTGTCCGTCCTCCGGATAGTCCTCTTCATAGTCTGGCCATGGGAATATCCAAGGACAAAGCCATGAGTACTTTTAAAGTACTCGCAAACTATCGCTAATGCAAGTAAGACAATTCTAGTAGGAATCCTAAGCTCTAGGCTTGTTTGCAATAAGATAGTTTTATTTCAGAAGTACATAGTAGTAAAGACCTATTTTAGTTGTCTAGAGTACTCAAGGGGAAACGTAGTTGTCATTTCCACAACCCTGTTATGGTCAAGTCAAAGTCATGTTTCAAGTCACAAGTCATTTTGAAAACATTTGACAACGGAACAGTATGGCCATCCAACTATCCATGACAGTGGACGCGGCTATTCAAATAGTTTGACACTCTACAGAGGTGGTACACTTTCACCACAAAATTCGATACATCCATCAGGGATAGCCCTGAATCATCATACTTGGTATGCGGATAATTAATCCTAACCTTTCAATTACACACCCTAGTATAGGCACCTCCCCTATGAGTTTGGCCTCCCACCCATGGCCATCTGCCATCCCGGGAACTGCATAGGTGGTCATTCACAATCACGAGGTGGCCTCAGCTTAACCTCTTTTCCGCAAGGGAACCCATACTAAGACTCATAAACTTCCAGTTAAGCCCTACGCAAATCAGGTATTGTGGTTGTATGGTAAAGCTAGAATGGTATCGCATCCGAACCCAACCATCAGTTTTTATTCAAAGTCAAGTCACAACCTTCATTCATCATCATCTTCAAGTCATTTTGTTTCATACCCCATGTCAAAACATTTCAATATAATGACTCATCATTCTAAGGTTTTCATAATCATTTGCTCCAAGTGTTCCCATCTAAAGTGATCAATATTAGTTTAGCACTAGCAACTATCAATGAGGGTGTAATTATTGAGGGGTGCTAACCAAGTGTAACTACCTAAGCCTCGTTCTATGCTCTTTATGGCATCTATCCTATTTTCTACTAGTCACCAATAATTAACTATCTAGGAAACTTTAGTAAAGGGAAGAATGAATCTTGCAGGTAAAACTTGGGATTTGTATAATCAAGGTTGCATCACAATAGCATGCATAGTGTATCTTGCATAGCTTAGCTTTCATAGTTCAGCTTGCCTTGGTTGGTACAGTTGTCAAAGTGCTCCTCTTCTTCTTCATAGAATTCTTCCTCCTCGTAGCCTGGGTTGGCACTAGCGTCTACAAATAAATACGAGGTACACAATCACCAAACAATACATAACTACTTCTATTTAGCACACAAAGGTTCACAGTAGATGATCTAGCATCATGTCAATCACCACATGAATTAGTGACATAGTCATATTTATTTTATTTTGGAAATGCAATTTCTACCCATTGAAAAATACTTTGGATTTAATATTCTCCAATTATAAAATATGGGATCATGTTGACACATGTCATCACCACATATTCCAATACTTGGGAATGTGATTTAAAGTAGATGGCATATATTACAAAGTTTAATATTGCTATTTAATATGATTAAAATGACTAGAAATGACTATATAGCCATTCTTTTAATATTAGCCCATGATTACTACATGTAAAACTAAATATTTTTACATAATCAGATAGATCATGGCAAATGTGACTTTTGACAATTGGAATCAACTCAAAAGCATTTATGGTTATTTTAGCAAAATGTTTGAAGTTGGAAAAGTCATTGCCTTGTTATTTTTACTATGGGTGATCTATAAATTCAAACTGTTTGAATCCAATGGGAGTATTTAGAGATTTTCATTCCCTTTCTACAAAAATTGGAATCATGCAATTTGGTTCAATGAATCAACTTGAATTCAATTTGAAAGTCACCTACTGAATAGGGTTTTGGAATAAAAGAAAAATCTAGATTTGAATTGTTGGGCGTGCGCAGGAACGATACTAGGCCAACCCAACTACACGGCGCACGTGCAGCGGGCTTCACTTGCGCTGGCGCCACGCGTCGGCGACTAGTTTAACGTGAAGCGGTACGTGATGTCTACGCACACTTCTATTCTTGTAGACAGTGTTGGGCCTCCAAGTGCAGAGGTTTGTATAACAACAACAAGTTTCCCTTAAGTGGATCATCCAAGGTTTATCGAACTCGGGGAGGAAGTGGTCAAAGGTATCCCTCTCAACCAACCCTGCAATCAAGATACAGGAAGTCCCTTGTGTCCCCAACACACCCAATACACTTGTTAGGTGTATAGGTGAACTAGTTCCGCGAACAGATAGTGAAATACAAGTAATATGGACGATTATAAGTGGTAATTGCAATCTGAAATAAGAGTGGCAGCAAGCAAACATGTAATAGAACTGATTGTAAATGGTGTTTCAATGCTTAGAAACAAGGCCTAGGGATCATACTTTCACGAGTGGACACTCTCATATAAATATCTTCTCTTCATGATGCTACCCTGAACTACTCTCCGGTTGGACGATGTAGGGCTATAACAACACACCTTAAAGTTCGCATTCCCCATCTAGATAACCCCTCACTATCACCTTGAGCGCTAGATGGTTCCAACAAACACCACAATCTCATAGAGACATCCAACTCAAATTATACTCATGATAAGTATTTATGTAACCTTAGCCAAAGTGCCACATGGTGTGCACATTGTCAACTTCACACATGTGGGGATAAGTAGAGATTAATTAAAGCACTTGAGTAGCAGAATAGATCCTAGATTACAAAGCTCATGATCTCAATAATATCACACATAGAGAGAGAGATGAACAGATAGCTACTTGTAGAGCCCTTAGCCTCGAGAGAGAACTACTCCCTCCTCATCGTGGGAGTCAGCAATGGCGATGGAGATGGTGGTGGAGTCGATGGAGATGGATCCGGGGGCACTTCCACGTCCTGGCAGGGTGCCAGAATAGAGACTTATGTCCCCTGAATCTCCTCATTGGTGGCGGCGACACTGCGTAACTTTTCGTGGAATTCTGATCTCGTACTTAGGGTTTTCGTCTCGGGAGGCTTTTATAGGCGAAGGAGCAAGGTCGGTGGAGCACCAGGGGGCCCCCACACCCCTTGGTGGCGCGCCCCCCAGGCCGCGCCGCCACCAGGTGTGGCCGCCCTGGTGCGCCACTTTGTCTCTCCTTCGGACTCCATGTTGCTTCGGGTAAAATATTGACTTTGGCTTTTGTCCTGTCCAATTCCGAGAATATTTCCTTACTAGATTTTCTAAAACAAAAAACAGCAGAAAACAGGCAATTGGCACTGTGGCATCTTGTTAATAGGTTAGTTCCAGAAAATGTATAAAAATACCTCAAAGTGTGAACAAAACATAAGAAAGTAGATATAAAACAAGCATGGAACATCAAAAATTATAGATATGTTTATGACGTATCAACATCCCCAAGCTTAACTCCTGCTCGTCCCCGTGTAGGTAAGTGATAAAAAGAATAATTTTTGAGGTCACATGCACCATCACAATCTTGATCAAGGTATTCGTAAAACATTGATAGCTGGGATCAAAGTACTCTAAACATAAGCATGAAAGATATAGTTCTAATAATAAGACATAACAACTATGTTGTAACAAAAGATCATGAATAACAATGCATTGAAAGACGTTTGTTTGCTTCACATACAAAAAACATAATAAAAGTGGTATTCAGCTTGTCCCTCATGGTATAGCAAAACATAAATGCATAGGACACCTTCAAATATCATAAGGGTGACTAGATACAAATAATTTAAGAGCAAGCAATATCAAAATTATGAATCAATTAACAATTTTTGGGACAATGCACATTAAACTAAGAATGACCACTATGCTCTCTCAATAGGTGCATAAAGATAGAAGATGGAGACTCAATATAAAAGTAAAAAATAAAGGCCCTTTACAAAGGGAAGCAGAGATTCAAGTTTCATAAAGAGCTTCCAAAAATTATGGTACTTATTGTATTTCATCTCTCATTGCCCCTATCATAAGCATCTTGAGGTGATTAAGGTTAAATTGACACAAATATGAAGATATGCTTGACAAGTTATAAGTTGAAAATCCCATGTCCCATGCTTACGAGTACCGAACCTCGTGTTACTCAACTTTAGCCACAAGTAAGTTCTTGTCATTGTAAGTACATGTGTATCATAGAGAACCGCCAACGGGGTACCCCTTTCCCCATGATTTAGGAGCTATCCCATATCAAAATGACAAGGCAACGAACAATGAGCATCTCAGCGATCTTTTTATTTGCTATTTGCATAGTTTTTTATTGAGGATGCTTCATAGAATGCTCACTATGGTTATGTTGCAAGTTTCCACCATGATTAGGAATGGCTTAGGCTAGCTGCCCAGGCGTTTGTCTAACACATATACAAACTCCATGAGCATACAAGCTCCACTTTTATTTCATACCGCTGGGATCCATAAGCAAAAGATCATGATATCAACTGAATAATAAGTGCAATGTTGAAAGCGTTCCATATGACAGCATGGTTCTTCTAATTCACAACTTATAAAGTGCAAGCATATACACAACATAGATGGACACAATGGTTCAAGTTTATTAAGTGCAAGAAAGTAAAGTGTGCCATAAAGTTTGTGAGAGGTTTAATCACTAATTTTAACATAACAAGTTTAATTTGGAAGGTAGATAAAAGCATGAATATACTTGGAATGGTGTAACACACCATGCATAGTAATTTATAGTGGACTCTTTGGAATAACCTTGTTTCATTGGGAGTTGGATGCATGAGTAGAACTCATACTTGGTATAGGTGGAGGCTAGCAAAAGACTGGGAGCGACCAACTAAGAGAGCAATAATGGCCATAATCATGCAAAGTGACAAAACATTATTAATTAAAGCATAAAGTGATATTACAAGTCATAAACTAAATGATCATATAGGCTAAGGTGACTGGTTCATAGTCTTAACATGGTGTAAGCATGTGCCAAGTCAACCCAAATAAAGAATCAAAGGAGAATACCACAATATTATGCTTTTGAATGCTAAAACAACGCATGATTCTTTCAAGGAACATTAAGCAATCTCAATTGTTTGGAACAAGTCATCCTATTACAATAATCACTAAGCATAAAGCCAAAGCAATATCGAACATGGCATGACAAAGTCTAGGCCAAAGTCTAAACAAGCTCCTTTTGTACCACTTATAAGCATGAAACTTCCTACTCTTTTCCAATCGCCAATCAAATTATTTGAAACCACATATGAATGCGGGGGTCCAACCAATTTATTTAAGCAAACCAAACAAAAGAAAACTGAAAACAAAGACACTCCAAGAAAAACACATAGTGCATAAGGTAATAAAAATAAAGTGTCTTGAAAGAAGACCTGAGATTATTGATGAAGAAGGGGATGCCTTGGGCATCCCCAAGATTTGATGCTTGTACTTCTTGAATATTTCCTTGGGGTGACATGGGTGGCATCCCCAAGATTGAGCTTTTGTCCATACTTCATCTCATCACATTATTCTTCCCTACACTTGAAAATTTCCTTCATACAAAACTTCACACAATCTTCATTAGCAACATTACTATATTCAAGATAATAAGTCTTTGGGTTTAGTTTCAACACAAGTAAAACTTCCAGTAAAACACAAGCTACTATAGCAATTACTTCTAAAAGATCAAGTGATCAAAGAGAACTCAAAGAGAAAGAGATTAAGAAGCAATTGCAAATAATGGCAGAAATCTGTTAAAACAGACCAGCAGATAAAAACCGATTTTTTGGAAGACATTTTGTTGCTCAAATCGAAAAGTTCTAGACTAACAAAAGTTGGGTAATAACCTGGGCATAAGCACACAAAATTACAGCTCAATCCGACGTACTGATATTTTTCACGATTTGTTTACAGTGACGCATAGAAATCTGTTTTGGGACAGCAACTTCCCCATAACTTACATCCCTCTCATTAGAGGTTATTCTTGGCACAAAAACCACACAAAAAGGATAAGGAGAGGTTATTACAGAGGCAATAACTTCCAAGACTTAAGAAAACAAAAATATAATGGGTTGTCTCCCAAAAGATAGCCATTAAGATAGGCATGATAATTTTGATGATGCTCACATAACAAATATGAGTTGAAGTAAAAGAGAGCATCAAGAAGCAAATATGGAACAAATTTAAGTCTAACCCACTTACTATAAAAAAATCTTGTAAAGAAACAAGTCATGAAAGCACACAAAAACAAGCATAGGAAAGCAAAACAAGTGCAACTTCAAAATTTTCAACATAAAGAGGGGAAACTTAATATTGTTGAGACACATAAAACCCTGTTTCCCTCTCTCATAATAAATTTCAATAGCATCATGAATAAATTAACAATATAAATATTACATAAAACATTCTTATCATGAGCCACATGCATATAATCATCATTACTTTCCACATAAGCATAGTTATTCTTATTAACTGTAGTTGGAGCAAATTCAACATTATTCTCATCACCATAATCATCAATTATAGGAGGCATACTGTAATCATCATAAGCAATATAAATGCTATCTTCCAAAGTGTGTTTGTTTGTAAACATATCATCATTGGAAGGAACATGGATAGCACTAATAGTATAGCAATTATTAATATCATCATTTCTAGAATTGGTACCAAAGAGATTTTCAATATCAAAAGTAGTGTGCTTTTCCCAATCATGATCACTACTATAGGTAATAGGCATAAGAAAATCATCAAGTTCAGACTTATCAAAAAACTATAATAGGAGCAACGTGCTTAGGGGAAAATAGCATTTCCTCCCTCCTTTTACTCCTCTTCTTCTTATTTTTCTTGTTCTCTTTAGGAGGGAGAGGCTTGAAAGGAAGCTTCTCCATATACCCTGGTTTATTGTTAGAGACAATAGAAGAAACTTTGGAGGATTCCTCCTTTTCATTAATAAGAACAAAACACATATTAGTCCTATCATATTTTGGTAAAATCTCATATTTTATAATATTTTTTATGTAAGTATTTGTGTGGCAATTATCAACACAATAGAGATAACAACCATGCAAGACTCTATTCATATCAAAAGCACATATCGACCAAAGAGGTTTTTCTTGATAACTCTTCACACCCCATAAAAAATGTAAGTTCATCATGCTGATTAGGAGTGATCATGTCATCACAATACAAACTTGCAGTACTAATTGGATTAGAAGGGCTATTATTATGGACTGAGCATTGAAAATTGAAATGACCCACTTCAAAGAAAAGTTCACAAATAAAAGGATGGTGGGCATATACTTTTTTACCAAGATCATTTAGAGCCCTATACCACGTTCTAGTTTTTTCATTCCTATGGGTGATACAATATGCTTCTTCAATTTGATTATTTTCACAAGGTCTATGTATTCCACAAAAATTAACATGCTTATAAGAAATAGTACTTTCAGAGGTTTGAGCATGTTTATTGCTATCATTAATAACAATTTCATTTTTCATGCAAGTGTCTGTAAAAGGCTCATGGTACATGTCCCATTTTTCTTTAGGAGCATTAATATGAGAAGCAAAGCCTCTACAACAATCAACAAGAATTTGGGGATCAAGACCATATTTAGCACTAAGCTCTTGAAAATCAACAGTTTCAGCAAAAGACTCAATGCAATCATACTCATAGTTTATACTTGGTTCTTTAACTTTGTCGTTATCCCAATCTTTGGTATTGCTTTGAATTGTTTCAAGAAGATCCCACTTAGCTTTGAACTCCTTACTTGTGAAGGATCCCTCTAAACAAGTATCTAGATAGTCCTTGTAATGTCCTGAAAGCCTTGCATAAAAATTATTAATAACAATATTACTAGGGAGCTCATGAATGGGACATTTGAGCATTAGTGACTTCAATCTCCCCCATGCTTGGGCAATAATTTCTCCATCATGAGGATGAAAATTATAAATATAATTCCTATCTTTATGAATTTCATGAGGAGGATAAAATTTAGAGTAAAAGAGAGATTCAAGTTCCTTCCACTTCGAATGATGAGGATCGTCTAGTAGCTCATACCACTCCCTTGCTTTGCCCTTAAGTGATAAAGAGAATAGCTTCCTCTTAACTTGGTTCATTGAAATACCTGCACACTTGAACAACTCACATAATTCATGTATAAAGAGTAAATGATCACCAGGATGGACAGTTCCATCTCCAAAATAACAGTTATTCATAACACGTTCAACAATTTCCATTGGTATTTTAAAAGGGACGCTTTCAGTATGTGGATTTAAAATATCACAAGTATCATTAGACTTACCAAATATGGGAGCTAAAGTATCATCAGAGCAAATTTTCTCCTTTAAAGCTGGGGAACTAAAAAGATCATTTTCATAAAAACTAACTTCCCCAAGCTTAGATGTTTCCATAGCATTAGTAATAAAGGTGTTCAAAAAATTCATATTAATAACATTGCTATTAGCATGCAAAGAAAGTTCCATGGGTTTTCTAATTTTCTTTTCAAATAATTTATGTTCTAAATTAGGAAAAATACTAAAAAGCTCTCTAATTTTTTGTTGTTCTCCATTAAGCCTAACTAGTGAAAATAAAAACAAGAAACAAAAAGATATAATTGCAGAAGCTAAAGGAAATAACTTCGAGCACTCACACACCAGCAACAGTACTAGAAGATAGCTTCGTAGCTAGAGGATGTGAGTACCTTTTACCTTACCTCCTCGGCAACAATGCAAGAAAATAGCTTGATGTCTACGCACGCTTCTATTATTGTTGACAATGTTGGGCCTCCAAGTGCAGAGGTTTGTAGAACAACAACATGTTTCCCTTAAGTGGATCACCCAAGGTATATCGAACTTAGGGAGGAAGTGTTCAAAGGTATCCCTCTCAAGCAACCCTGCAATCAAGATACAAGAAGTCTCTTTTGTCCCCAACACACCCAATACACTTGTCAGGTGTATGGGTGCACTAGTTCGGCGAAGAGATAGTGAAATACAAGTAATATGGATGATTATAAGTGGTAGTTGCAATCTGAAATAAGAGTGGAAGCAAGCAAACATGTAACATAACTGATTGTAAACGGTGTTTTAATGCTTAGAAACAAGGCCTAGGGATCATACTTTCATGAGTGGACACTCTCATATAAATATCTTCTCTTCATGATGCTACCCTGAACTACTCTCCGGTTGGACGATGTTGGGCTATAACAGCACACCTTAAAGTTTGCACTCCCCATCTAAATAACCCCTCACTATCACCTTGCGTGTTAGATGGTTCCAACAAACACCACAATCTCATAGAGACATCCAACTCAAATTATACTCATGATAAGTATTTATGTAACCTTAGACAAAGTGCCACACGGTGTGCACACTGTCAACTTCACACACGTGGGGATAAGCAGAGATTAATTAAATCACTTGAGTAGCAGAATAGATCCTAGATTACAAAGCTCATGATCTCAATAAGATCACGCATAGAGAGACAGATGAACACATAGTTACTTGTAGAGCCCTTAGCATTGAGAGAGAACTACTCCCTCCTCATCATGGGAGTCAGCAACGGCGATGGAGATGGCGTTGATTCGATGGAGATGGATCTGGGGGCACTTCCCCATCCCGGCAGGGTGCCGGAATAGAGACTTCTGTCCCCCGAATCTCTTCTTTTGTGGTAGTGGCGCTGCGGAACTTTTCATTGAATTCTAATCTCGTACTTAGAGTTTTCATCCCGGGAGGCTTTTATAGGCGAAGGGGAAAGGTCGGTGGAGCACCAGGGGTCCCACACCCCCTGGTGGCACGCCCCTAGGCCGCGTTGCCACCAGGTGTGGCCGCCCTAGTGCGCCACTTCATCTCTCCTTCGGACTCCGTGTTGCTTCGGGTAAAATATTGACTTTGGCTTTTGTCCCATCCAATTCCGAGTATATTTCCTTACTAGCTTTTCTGAAACCAAAAACAATAGAAAACAAGCAACTGGCACTATGGCATCTTGTTAATAGGTTAGTTCTAGAAAATGTATAAAAATACCTCAAAGTGTGAACAAAACATAAGAAAGTAGATATAAAACAAGCATGGAATATCAAAAATTATAGATACATTTACGATGTATCAGTACGCGCTAATCCTAGCCGCACGATTAGAGCACGATCGATGACTCAGCGTCATCGTCTCCCTCACACGACGCGCGCGAGATTCAACCCTAGATCTACGATGGGGGTCGTGAGGGGCTTACCAGGGCTCCATCTAGGTATGACAGTGCGGGCGAATGAACTGGCCAACAACGGCGGTTCAAACGGTGGTCGTAGTGGCTCCTAGGGCGGCTCCTAGTGCTGGCTCTGCTCCACCACTGCTACGGCGAGCTCTAGTGAAATTCGGGTGATGCATGCTTTGTCTTGCTCCGGGGATGGGTCAAAGAGTTTGCTGGGTGAGAGGTGAGTCGAGTGGGATGCGTTTTGAGGCAAGGGGCAGGGTCTATTTATACCCCAGAGAGGGGAGCATCGGGGCATGCCTCAGGCTCGTTGGCGACGTCGTAAAGTGGGCTATAGGAATGGCTGAGGGTGTAGGCCGATGCAGTGCTCCTTGGCGATCGTCATGCGCATAGTGGTGCGGCGATGTGCGGTCTCCATCGTCCGGGGACGTCCATGCCATCATCGGGTACCGCGGGTGTTCGTCACAGCATACGGTGGTTACATGTCGTGTAGGGTCAAGCAGGCATGTCTGGGAGGTTGCTAGCGTCACGGCGAGTGCATTGATGCTAGGTAGAGCAAGGCACGGTGTGTTTGCGTGGGATTGCTCGGTGCTCTGACGTGGTCTCGACATGGCGGGCAGAGAAGTGGGCGCGGCTATGATGACGTCTCTATGGGTTGGCGTTGGTCGAGGCATACACAAGCGGGGTCGATGCGGTCACAGCTAGCTTCTAGATGTCATGGGCGAGGGCGGTGATGCGTGTAACATTGAGTCCATGTAGGGTCGGCATGATGAGCTCAGGTACGGGCTGGCACTAGTCCAAAGGGCAAGTGAGTAAGGCTCAGATGCACGGGCTGGTACTAGGGTGAGTGTGGGCGAGTTGTGGAGGTCAAGTGTTGTACAAACATGATCACAAGATTGATCTAAACAGTGTGGAGTAGGTAACTCTGTACTGTGCTTGTTAAGTGTTCGATCAAATGGCCGCAAGAGAAAAAGATTTGAATTTTTAAATTCTTTTTAGTGGGTTGGATGATCATAAGCTTGAGAGTCTCTAGTTGCAAGGATTGGTCAAGTGGAGAAAGTTTTGATGTTTTTTGAAAAGTTGCCATCTTGATGCATATGATAGATTCAATTTTGAAATGTCCACCAAATTAATTTGAATTTGTTTTGGTAAGTTTTGAAAGCTCACTTGTGTTCATTGTCAGTTGGTAGCAAGGTGATAAAAGAAATGGAATTGTTTTTGTTAGAAATCATTTAATAGAGATGCTCAAAGTGAGCTAAGTGTTAACATTTGCAAAAATGACCATTAGCTCATATGCTTTATAATTTGATTTTCTTTTTCTTTGGTTTGGTTTTGATTTGACCTAGATGATATTGTTTTGATCTTTAAACTAATTCTCATCATTTATAACAAACAAACATGGCATATCATGCATTCATACATCATTAACAAACACACACTTGCATTCATATAGTTTTAAAATTAAAAGTTTTTGTTAACCCTAATTTTGGTTGCTTGGAAATTGATATCCTCATTTTAATATTTTTGAGATGTTACACAGAACAAGTTCGTGAAGGGGCCCCTATATAAAGAAGCCTCGGGCAACGAGAAAATAAGTCAGACCTTGCCAAAAAGTCTCTGCCATAGATCACTAGCCGCTTCCAGATATTCAAACCCTTCTCCATCTCCATAGCCATATTCCACCACTTGTAATAGTAGATCTCATCTCTGATTGGCGACATTGTAAGACTATTCCTCTCAATCTTATGATTTTCATTACAATGTTTGTGATTGTTGATCTCATCTCTATGTGTGAGTAATTCTCCTTGGGCTAAGGGCTTCGGCCTAGCCATGTAGCAATTGTGCATGTTATTTATCATAGATGGGATCGTGTATTAGTTTGTATGACATGATGATTATTGTATCCTCTCTTGCCTCAATCCAAGGACTTTTCAGGTACCCAAGACCCCGAGGGTTGAGCCAGGTATAGGGAGTATGAGTGATGACTGATCTGCAGGTTGGGAACCCTAGTGACAGAAGGGGTAGTACAGTTGTATGTGAGGGATTTGCTTGATATTAACGGTGACATCACTATGCATATCATTAGCTCTCTTTCTTCTATGGATGAGACTAGTAGGTTATTGCTATAAGCGGTTGCGGAGGCAATAGAAATTATGGATGCACTGCCCACATATAATTTATCTTGCTCTAACAAGTACACGCATACTTTATTTCTATCTTTTATTTCCATCAGATGTTTTGCACAGCTACAGGTGAAACTGAATGCCCTAGGCCCTCTCTCTCCATCATCGACAACAACAAAAGGCGCAAGCTATTTGTCAGGTAAAAACACAAAAGGAATTTTAAAACTCCCGAAGGTCCGTTGAAGTTACTTCACTATGCATTCGCTTCCCGAGGATTCGATAACCTAGGTCTACTAGGGAAAAAAGAAGCTATACTACATCCGTAATCCGGATCGAAGGTATCAAGCCTTTTTCTGGCGCCGTTGCTAGAAAAGCAATAGCTACCCTAGTGAGGATATTAGGAACCTTGCTAGTTTTAATTCTTGTTTTTTATTTTGTGAGTTTGCTTTCAGTCTTTATTTGATAAACCAAAAAAAAATAGTTAGCCTTTAAACATAGGAAGTATGGCTGAAAAGAAACTTGGGGAGTTTGCTACTCCCAATAATGATTATTTGCGTACTCCTATTACTCAGCCAGCAATCGATGCTGATGACTATGAAATTAAGCCCCATTACTTAAGTTTGGTTCAACAGAATCAATTTGGAGGCTCTGCTATTGAAGACGCATGTATGCACTTGAATACTTTCACTGAAATATGTGATATGATGCGTATAAAAGACGTTGACCCTGATGCGGTCAAATTACATTTATTTCCTTTCTCTCTAAGAGGGAGAGCAAATGAATGGTTGCTATCTTTGCCTAAAAATACTATTACACCATGGGTGGGATGTACTTCTTTATTTATGACTAAAATTTTCCCACCTACAAAGACTATGCAACTCCGATCTAATATTACTAGCTTTAGACAAGAAGAGCGTGAGCCACTACCGCTTGCATGGCAGAGGATGAAAGAATGCTTTAGAAACTGTCCTAGTCATGGGATGGAAGATGGGTTAATCCTCCATTTATTTTATAATGCTCTTAATCCCGTGTCTAAGTCTATGCTTGATACTGTAGCTGTAGGAACATTCATCAGTAATATATTACCAAAGCAAAGCAGCTGCTAGACAATATGCAAGACAACCATGCCCAATGGCATGTGTAAAGATCAAACATGAAGAAGGTGAACTCTATTTCACCACAAGAAAAGGAAGATCTCAATGCTAAGTTGGATGAGCTCATACTAGCCGTAAAAGGTAAGGAAACTCAGGAAAGAGCCACCCTTGAAACAAATATTGAAGAAATAGACTTCGTAGCTCATAATGATTATAACCCTGCTTGGAAGAAGAGTTACAATCCTAACTTTCAGAACCATTATGCTAGTCCTGAAGGTAACTCTAATAATAATATGAGAACTAGTAATGGTAGTCTCCAAGAAACACTTAAGTATTTCATAGACTCACAAAATGAACAAAACAATATTCTTGTTAAAATTACAGAGAACCATGATGCCATGCTTAGTAAATTGTCTAACCAAGTTGTTAGTTTGAGAAATGATTTGCAGGCCCTCCAAGAAAGAACAAGGATCGTTGAGGCACAGCTAAGTAAGATAACCGAGATTCAAACTCTCATTCTAGCTAAATTTGCAGGTAAAGCTGAGCCCAATCCAGTTGAAGAACTCAAATTTATGAGGATCCAAAAGGAGGAGCCTGAAGAACTTGATTATAGTAATGCTCCTTCACCAAGTTACACCGTTGAAGATCTCGTAAAAAGGACGAACGTCAAGATTTCGGTATGTGAAGGTAGTAAGGAAGCTATGTACCAACACTTTGTCAATCAAGTAGCAATAAAGGTACGTGATCTTGAGGAAGAATACAAGCAACTTGCTAAAAAATTGCCTGTTAAACTAGATGACATGTTTGAGCCTACTATTAAGATTAAAATTGGAACCAATGAGATAGCTGCACTTTGTGATCAAGGTGCAAGCATCTCAACAATTCCAAAGAGTCTTTTTAACAAGTTAAATCTAGGCTCCTTTGAAATTACTGAGTTAAAATTGCATCTAAAAGATTCTACCTACAAACAAGCTGTAGGAATTCAGGAGAACACTTTAGTATACATTAAAGGTTGTCCCGCTCTCATTGATTTTTTTATTGTTGACATGCCTGAAGATGCTACTGCTCCTATTATATTAGGTCGACCTTTCTTAAGAACTATCAAGGCTTTGATTAATCTGCATGAAGGGAACGTGAAGCTGCAATTGCCTTCGCGGGATCCATTTGTTATTCATTTCCGTAGGAAGAAGAAAGCCAAGCATGATGAAAAGGAGGCCATCACTTTGAAGGCCAACTACTTTGGAGTGGGTGTTCCACTCATCTGGCCCAAGTGAGTATCATCAAGGTCAAGCTATTGACCATAAAAGAGCGCTCCATGGGAGGCAACCCATGTGAAATAAAGGTTTGAGTTAAGATTTTAGTTTTTGTTTAAGTTTATGTTTAATAAAGAGTGCTAGAAAACTCTATTTGAGGAGAAGAAGTTCGGTAGTACCTGAAATTCTACTCTATTCATGCTATTGTTGGTCGACAATATTTACTGTCAATTTTCTATCAAAAACAAGGTATATCACTAAGTTACAGGAAAAGAAATAGTTCTCGAAGAAACATAATTTTTTTATGTACACAGAGAGTTTAACGACCAACTATACGGCGGGAATAAAAATTCCGGCCATATAGTTCCGGCTGTATAGATATCTTTGCCATCAATTTTTTTCTGCAATATGTACTAAGAGTTTAACGACCAACTATACAGCGGGAATAAAAATTCCGGCCATATAGTATAGCACCCCTAGTTTTATTAATACTAATTAGGTTTTGATTTGTGCATAGCATGAGCATCATCTTCTTTAAATAAATGCATGGAAGAAAAGAAAACCCTAAAACCCTAGATTCTTATCTCTCTCAAAACAAGTCAAAATGGTTTTGATAATTTGAGAAGTACCAAAAGTTGTGAACCCAAATGGTTATAAAGGGTCCCCACAATATTTTAAAGGTTTACCAAAAGTCTCTAGTATTTTTGAAATGACACCAAACTGATTTGAATTCAACTACAAAAAGAAAATAGAGAAAAAATAGAGCCAGCAGAGTTTGCCCAGCCGGCCCACATCCCCTGTCTCCTTCCTGCTGCCCAGCACAGCTAGCAGCCCTCGCCGCTCTTGCTTTTCCGTGGCCCAGTTCGGCCCAAACTAGCCTGCCAGCGGCCCCGTACCTCTTCGGCCTCCTTTTGGTGTCGTCGTCTTCGACCCCGACGAGGAACCTCCCCGGGTCGCTACCTCTGCCGCCCGTCTGCGCTACGATTCCCGCCGGCGCAGTGATGCCCGCTACCGACATGTTGACGCCTACAAGACCCTCACGCCGCCATGGGAAACCCTAGCCCTAATTCTCCCTCTCCCTCGTTCTCTCTCGGCCGCGTGCCCGAAACCCTAGCACGGCCGCTGCGTCGCGCCGCCGTCCCTCACCTCCCCTCGCCATTCCGAGACCACAGGAGTGACCGCCACCATCTCCTTGTTCTCCTTGTTCAAGCTCGCAAGCCGGTGAAGCCCCAGGCACAGCAATCGACAGCTCCCTCTCGAGCTCCGGCGGCCATGTTCGCCACCGATTCCGGCCGTCTCCAACCTTGCCCGGCCTCACCACAACCGCTACTATGCTCACGGTGAGCTCGTGGTGCTAACACACCCCTCTACTTCCTCCCTTGCCCTCTGGTTCACCTCCCCGATGACCACCTACCACCGCTGCCATTCATCTTCGTCGCCGGCCATGTTCCATTGACCAAAAGGAAGCGGCTCCACTACCTTTTGGTTCGCTAGGGTCGTCCACGTCGAACGTGACCCTCCTCGCTGCCCCACACGCCCTCTATCGTTGGCCTCATGCTCCACCTGGGAGTTCTCCATTGCTGACGTCATGCAGACGTAAGCATGACGCAGTAATCCCTGTTTTATTTTTATTTAAAATAATTTCTATAATTGTTTAGTAAATGAAAATGCTAACAGGTGGGCCCTGTTTGTCAGGATTTTATTCATTTTGGAAATAATTTCTGAAATTATTAAACTTCTGACATGTGGGTCTAGCTAGAAAATATTTTATTATAATCCAAAAAATGTTTAATTGTTTTAATAATGATTTAAAATGGATTTAAAATGAGAAAAATCATAACTAATTCATTGTAAATCAGAAAAATATGTATAATATATCAAAATGTCCAAAAAATGAGATATATCCAATAGACTTATAATCATGCATTGTTAAGCAACTTACATGACAAGTTTAATTAGAAGAACAAATTAAGCCCTCTCATATGCATCTAGGGTTTCTCCAAATTACGGTTTGCACCCCTCAGACCCTATTTAAATTGGCAAAGCATGTTCTAGGGTCCATTTCAATATACTCTAACTTGTCATATCATCATCCTTGCTTGAGCATTACACAAGTGCCATGTGTTGATTGTCGCTTTCCTTTCCGGTGTTTCTGCTTCTTCTCGATAAACCTCGGAGTTGATGTGAGCAACGAGATCGAGTCCAACATTGAAGACCGGGATTAACACCATCAAAGAGAAGTACTTGATCAATGGTGAACAATGTCAAGCAGATGAACCTGAAGATCTATATCCAAGTATCAACAGGCAAAGGCAAGCGTAGCCCCACACATGATAAAATCCTATGCTTTCAAAGTATTTCATTCCTGTTGAAAGGGCATGTATGTCCCATGTGTGGTTTTGGTAATTAATGACAATCCCTATGGACTAATGCGCAAATTGAGTTTCACTTGTAGGTTTTTCCATTGGCATCGCTTGGACCATGTGTTGGTTTCAAGGATGAAAAAGAAGAAGCATCGTCCAAGGGCTTTGTGCCTATTGGAATCAAGTAGAAGAAGAAGAAGATCATGTATGCCTTGAAGAAGAAGAAGAAGATGGAGTTCCTCATGGCTTTCTTCAAGACATCATCGTCAAGATTTGATGTGCAAGCTCACGGTGCGCCATCTCTAGAATATATCATGCTTGGAGCCTGCCATCATCGGCGTTCATGGAGTGATGAAGACAAGGTCAAAGAAGTGGTTTTCCCATGGAGTATGGGGGAGCCATTTGCAAGTCTTCATCAAGCAAGAGCAATCAAGAAAGGTGTTCCATCTTGAAGGTGACAAGATCGTCTACATCAAGCTCAAGTGGGATGCTCAAGGCAAAGGTATGATCTTGATAGGGTTTCTATTTTACCGGTCTCGTGTAGTGTTGGGAGACCGGGTTTAGGATAGATAGCCGTACTATCAAGAGGGGCTCTCGAGTGGGTGACTCGTTCGTATCTTTCGGAGAGAGCTCAAACCTTTGCATACCTAGCATCATCTTTCTTGGTTGTTGTTTGGCTCTTGTCCATGTGAGGATCTAGAGCTTGTGGTTATCTTCATAACAAGCTCTAGTTCATCAAAAATGGATTTCCCATGCATATCTTATTGCGTTTTTGATCTTGCGGGTTTTCCGGCTCCACACCTTGGGAGGTATCTCACATATTTATTTATGGTATTTTCTCCCTTGGTGATATCCAATATTTTGGATTCTACACGTCGTTATCTTTCCAACAAAATTGGTTTCATCTCGTTTGGAGTTCGGATGCAAAAGTTGTGGCATTTCTGGTTTTGAAGTTTCTCTGACCGGAAGTACCGGCCAGACGCCGGAAGTACCACTCGGGCATAAATGTCGCCGGTAGTACCGGTGTTAATACCGGCCCAACTTCCGGTGAACCCTTTTTGGTTCAGTATGCTCTCTGCCTGGTCTGCGCTATTTGGCGGAACTTCGGTCGGAATCTTGGGCGGTAGTACCGGCCTAGGCGGTAGTATCGTTGAACCACCGGTAGTACCGGCCGACCTCGTTTTTGTGTTCATTTGCACCGTGTTTTTGGACCATTGGCTGAGTGCCACCAGTAGTACCGGCCACCCACCGGTACTACCGGCCGTGCGCGATTCTGTGGGTAACGGGCAGATCGGGGAGCCCTTTAAAAGGAGGTCCCCTTTCCCCTTCGGCCCTAACTAGCTTTTTCTTGGTTCTTGCTCTCTCTCTCTCTCCTCCATTGTTGACCTTGAAGAGCTTGCCCTCTCCCCTTTCCCATCCTATGATTCTTGCATCTTTTTGAGGGATTTGAGAGAGGAGATCTAGATCTACAAGCCCCACCAAGCCAAATCCCTTCTTTGTGAAGGAATCCTTGGGATCTAGATCTTGGAGAGTTTTGTGTTCTCCTCTTGTGTTCTTCCTCCCTTATTCCCCCAATAGCTTTTGTAGCTTTGGTGGAATTTGAGAGTGAAGGACTTGCCTCTTGCATTTGGTGCATATGTTTGAGTTCTCCTCGGAGATTCGGCGAGTTCAATCCCTTGGGATTGTTTCTCTTGGGTTCTTGGAACCCTAGACGATTGTGTGGTTGGATAGTTGACCTTTTGTGGTCTTGTAGCCTTTTGTGGCCTTGTTGCCTTTTGTGGCCTTGTAGCCTTTGTGGCATTGTTCTTGGGGCTCCAATTGAGTTGTGGAGGTTCCCCAAGCTTGTTGGCCTTTTGTGGCATTGTGGAGCCTTTGTGGCGTTTCTTGGGAGCCCTCAATTGAGTTGTGGAGATTGCCCCAAGCCTTGTACGGGTTCGGTGACCGCCCTCAAGTGTCCCATAGTGGAACATGAGTAGGCCTTTGTGGCGAGCTCACGGGAGAATAGGGTGAGCCTTTTGTGGCGTCAGTGAGTTGCGTGGCTTCGCATCCTTGGTGAGGCCTTGTGTGGCGTTGGGTGAGCATCGAGCCACCACACCTCGAGGTGAGCCATTTGTGGCGTTCGAAGTACATTGCGCCCCCGCACCTCTCCAATTGAGACGTAGCTTCTTTGGAAGTGAACTTCGGGAAACAAATCATCGTCTCCGCGTCCATCGATTATCTCTCAACCGAGCCCTTTACTTATGCAATTTACATTGTGATAGCCTTCGTGCTTGAAGTATATTATCTTGCTATCACCTTGTTTCTTGTAGTACTTAGCATAGGTTGTTGGTGCACTTAGTGAACCTAGTTGATTTAGGTTTGGCTTGATAAATTAAATGTTAAGTTTTATTCCGCATTTATTAGAGCCTAAACCTTAATAATTTTAAAACGCCTATTCACCCCCCTTCTAGGCGGCGTCCATTTCCCTTTCACCTGTCATGTGCATACGATTCCAAAGTCTTTTATCGATAGATAGAGTAATCCTATATGATGCATGTTTCCTTTGTAGCCTATATTTCCCTGATCTATTGCTCCTAGCATAACTAGGATTTGGCTTTTGAGCTTTGCTAGATCTGCTATATCCGTTGTGCTTAGCCATGCTTAGTTGTTACCGTTGATCCATCCGGTTGATGAATCAGATCTGCGAATGAACCTAGTTGGACAGGATGACGTGGTATGATCAGAGATGGATGTTCAACATGCTAAGGCCTGTATGGGAGGCCACGGTGGGTTGTGGTTTTTGCAGTCCCATACTTGCCACTACTAGGACCTAAGTTCTTTCCTATTGAACCAAGACGAGCGTACAACCACACGGGGGCATGGAAACCCCCTCGACCAACTAACTTGCCTAGTAGATTCCATGAGTCACATAGTTCAGGCGTTCCATTAGACATATGCATTTTGGTTGTACTCGAAGGCGGTGGAGGAGGTGCATTCATAAAGGTAGGTAAGCGTGGCCGGGAACAAGAGAGGCACGGCCTCCGTAATCTTGAACCCTGTGCACATCTCTAGGGACCAGCTTCGGGACTTGAACCGTTATGGCGGCATATCCTTAGGGCGTGACTGATGGTCTCGGCGAAAGCAAGGTAAAGGTAGTGTCCATCCGCTCTCTGCCGGCCTTCTAAGGAAGAGGGCTAATAATATTTGGCATTAAGAGGAGGGTGGTATGTGTGGGTAAAGTTGTGCACCCCTACAGGGTATTAATCTTTTCGAAAAGCCGTGTCCACGGTTATGCATGACTTGGGAGCGGATTCAAAGATCATAGAGAAGAATAACCTAATCGTAAAACTTGACATGAGATGTGACGTGTGCTTAAGGATGCTTCCTCAGGGATTGAGGGGGTGATCCTAGTTGGTAGGTTCAGCTGTTAAAGATTCGGTGGATATCAAAAGAAGATCAAATCTAGAGATATCGCTTTCTTATCCCCTTTCAAATGTTCTATTTAGTCGAGCTTCTCCTACCTCTTTTACAAAGAAAGTTAGTTTTATGCAAAATAACCCCACCAGCCATAAGTCTTGCAGAGTACACCCTGTACTCAGCCTTTCTTTGTGGATACTTTTGCAGCAGGTAAGTGTTACCACAGAAGGTGAGTTCATTATGGCATCGACATCGACGAGTAGCTTGGGGTTCCCGGTCGGCAGCCTGGAGTCTATGGATTGGGACGTCATCGTTATGCTTCAGGCCTCTTAGGCCATTTGTTAAGTTGGTTATACTTAATAGCATAATTTGCCTTCCGTTGTTTGATGTTTGTGGTCAGTGACCTCTGCTTGTAATAATTGGTTCTGTGCTTAGTTATGAGCTTGCTGTAATAATTTTTGTGTCGTAGGGTCACTATAATGTTATCGATTCTTTCTCTGTATGCTTCCGAGATTTAGGTTAAGCTTATATCAGACAGAGGTCTGGTATTTGTCTAGCCTTAATCCCGAGGGTGTCACAGGTTTTACTTTTGCAGCAGGTAAGTGTTACCACAGAAGGTGAGTTCATTACAGCATCAACATCGACGAGTAGCTTGGGGTTCCCGGTCGGCAGCCTGGAATCTATGGATTGGGACGTCATCGTTATGCTTTTGGCATCTTAGGCCATTTGTTAAGTTGGCTATACTTAATAGCATAATTTGCCTTCCGTTGTTTGATGTTTGTGGTCAGTGACCTCTGCTTGTAATAATTTGGTTCTCTGCTCAGTTATGAGCTTGCTATATTAATTTTTGTGTCGTAGGGTCACTGTAATGTTACCGATTCTTTCTCGGTATTCTTCCGAGATTTAGGTTAGGCTTATATCAAACGGAGGTCTTGGATTTGTCTAGCCTTAATCCCGGGGGTGTCACAGGTTTTGGTATCAGAGCAGTATCGACTGTAGGAAAACCTTTCTATTGGTCGATGTTGAGTCTAGTGTTTGAGAAAACTATTTGAAAGCTCAAAAGTATTTGTGAAAACTCTAGTATGCTTCTTTTTCTCCTTATCTAGTTTCGCTCTAACTCTAGGTCATCTTTACCTTGTGTTGATTTGGAAAAGTTTTGCTATCTCGTCTCGTCTTTCAAAACTTAGGTGCCTTTTTGGCATGACGTTTCTTAACCCGTTGACCTAGTGTCAAGTTCTATAGAGTTAGTTGTGTGTGTTCTTTTTTTCCCTTTTTCTCTTCTTCAGTTGAGAGATTCCTTTCCATCATGATCTCTCTATCTTGTGGGTTCCACAACATCATGTTGATGGTTCCACAATGATCTGTTCTAGGCCTCAAAGATTCCTTTCGCCTCGTGTGCCTCCTTTTCATTTGTTCGGGTACTTTCGAAGTTGTTTCTTCTCTTGGAAGCTACCTCATGGTTACTACCTTGTAGTACCCTCTGTATTACCAAGATAGTAGTTACTCCTTTCTCGAGTTTTAGCCCTTGGACTTGAACCAAAGATCCCGGATTGTGCTGGATTCTGGTGTTGAGAATCTTGTACATGAAGCTGACCTTTAACCCAAGATCCATTTTGTTGATCCCTGTTGTTAATGTCTAAACATTACCTCAAGACGGCTAGTACCTTCTAATACAACCTTCAAGCTTGTGGTTATTTCCGTGATTAAATTACGACAAACAAGGACTTCCCCTACCACATGCTATGGCGGATGTTCTTCAATCGAACCAAACAGATCACGACAAGAGTACTTCTTGTGAGTTTCACTTCTAAACTCGTGACTCTGCCACACCTCCCTTTCTGCATCGGTCATCGGAAGATTGTTGACTTATGCATCCACATCTCGGGATTCCATCCTGAGCATGTTCCTTTTTCCTTGTTGTTCTGACCTTTGTCTATCAGTTGGCAGCCAAGTAGTAAATGCGCATCGATGTCTTTCGATGCAAGATACTCTTGTGGTCCGTCAAGACAAATTATTTCAGGATGTCAGGAGAAACTAACTCCAGTACCTTGTCATATCTACGACCAGGTCAAAGCGTTGTAATCTGCAGATAGATAAGCGTTGATTAGCTTCAGTTTTGTTCTACCTTAAAGTATCACACTCTTCTATACTAAGAGGTTATGCTGAGTTTCATAACCCTCTTAATGAAGTGATGCTCTTACACATAATTACCCACCCTTCCTATGATCTTTTGTGCTCGTGAATGATGTGTCCGCGTAATAATGTGGTCGTCTGAGATTCTTAGCAATCATTATTGATTTGGACCTCAACAAGGACATTTGTGTTATTCTTAGCGTGATGGTTAGCCTATCACTAAGCTAAGTTTAATGGTGCTACCAAGTCCGTTATTTTGGTACACTCTCTTTAGTCAAAGAGTTAGGCTTACGTTGAAGCTCTGAGACTATGTGTTCTTCCCTTACCAAGCAAGTTTCCTGTCGAACTAACTGACATATCGGTGGTTCATGATATTCTAAATGTCTACTAGAAGTATCACCATGTCGCCACATGACCGTGTTGTCAAGTTCTTGAGCAAGCAAGTTCCTTGAACTGCTCCTTTCTCCAAGAATCCGTGCCGGATACCCTGAACTAGTTGGTTGAGCTTAAACAACAACTTGGAGAGTTGTAAACAAAAGTTCTATCAGACTTGTTCGACCTTAAGGGATGTCTAGTTTTGTTTGCGAAGAAGAAAGATAGTGTTTCCTTTGTGGAAATATTAACGTCCCCACCTTTGATTTGATACGGGCTATCGTCAAACTCAGTCCCAAGGAATATCCTGATGTTGTATCTACTTGTGATGTTTCACCTAGGTACATCTTCATGTTCTTTGGTCTGACCAATATTGTTGTTCCATTCATACCACATGTGAGTGTATCTTCTTGAAGTATGTTGATAAGTTTTTTATTGAGCCCCTCGATGACATTCTTATCTTGTCCATGCTAGATTAGATTCATATGGAACAATTGGCGGTAATGTTGGAAACTTTTGAGAACTGTCTTCGTGTGATCTTGAAGTATACGTTTTGGATGTTAGAAGTAACTTTTTCGGTTCACGTGCAAAAGTTGAAAGTTGCCGTCGTGGATTTTAGAAGAGTTATATTTGTTTCCTCGGGAATCATTTCAAGACAGTCAAGCATGTGTGAAGTATTCTTGATATGGTAGGGTGATACCTTCACATCTCGAGAAGATTCTTTATGCACCCAAAGCCACTAACGGAGTTGTCATGGAAGAGAAGAAGTTCTACAAACTTCAGTATCCTCCTAAATGTCTCTCAACAATAAGGATGCATTTGTGTTATGTTGCAATCAATTCATGTAGGGCAATTATCTTTTGGATAACTTGTAAATACATGGGTGTCGCAACCTAGCTCATCCTTTGGGGCTTGACACTATAGTCCATGTCTTGAGACTCTAGTAACTTTACCTTTGTGGTAAATGTTGCAAACTTTCTATTCGGACATGCTGAGTCTGAAGTATCATTCCACCTAACCAGAGTTGAATCTCAAGCAGCAACGATGGTTGGTGTTCATCAAGGTTTTGACGTAGGTCTCTTTGAAATTCAGGCAAGATTGATGTAATGGTTGACACAACTAGTTGGAAAGCCTATTGCCATATTATCTTGAATCAGCAATAACAACAACTCCTCATGAGGCATCTTCTATGATTTGTCATAGGAGTTGTGCTCATGGTTTCTTTTGTATCCGAAGTCCGACCTTTACTTGATGTCCACTATCTCGAACATCAAGGAGAACATTTAAAGTAGTTTTGCTAAATGTCTCTCGGTCGATCCTCCAGACCCTTTTATGTTGGCAAGCATCTTATTGTTCCAAGTAATTAAAGTCTAAGAATGAAGTTTCTTTTTCCTCATGTCATTAGGAATCTTCTTATAGATTCATATTAGTGGTGTAAAGTGATATGATGTCTACGCACTTCTATTCTTGTAGATAGTTGTTGGGCCTCCAAGTGCAGAGGTTTGTAGAACAACAACAAGTTTTCCCTTAAGTGGATCACGCAAGGTTTCTCGAACTCAGGGAGGAAGTGGTCAAAGGTATTCCCTCTCAAGCAACCCTGCAATCAAGATACAAGAAGTCTCTTGTGTCCCCAACACACCCAATACACTTGTCAGGTGTATAGGTGCACTAGTTCGGCGAAGAGATAGTGAAATACAAGTGGTATGGATATAAGACAACGGTGCCAGAAAATAGCTTGATGGCGTGGAAGAGACTAAATGCAAATTGAAATAAAGATGGAAGCAATCAAACATGTAATAGATCTAATAGCAAACGGTGTTTCAGTGCTTAGAAACAAGGCCTAGGGATCATACTTTCACTAGTGAACACTCTCATATAAATATCTTCTCTTTATGATATACTCTTAACTACTCTCCGGTTGGACACTCTAATCCATGGTAGGGCTATAACATCACACCTCAAAGTTCATCATTCCCATCTAGGTAACCCCACACTGTCACCTTGAGCGTTAGATGGTTCCAACAAACACCACAATTTCATAGACATCCAACTCCAAATATAACTCATAACAAGTATTTGTAATCTCTAGCCTAAGTGCCACCATGATGTGCACACTGTCAACTTCACACACATGGGGAGAGCAGAGATCTATTAAAGCACTTGAGTAGCAAGGTAGATCTAATTGATTACAAAGCTCATGATCATAATATGATCATGCATAGAGAGAGAGAGAGATGAACACATAGCTACCGGTAGAACCCTTAGCCTTGAGGAAGAACTACTCCCTCCTCATCATGGGAATCAACAATGGTGATGGAGATGGCGGTGGAGATCGATGGAGATGGCTCCGGGGGCACTTCCCTGTCCCGGCAGGGTGCCGGAACAGAGACTTTCTGTCCCCCGAATCTCCTCTTCGGTGGCGGCGGCGCTGCGGAACTTTTCGTGGATTTCTGATTGACGATTTAGGGTTTTTGCATCGGGAGGATTTTATAGGCGAAGGGGTAAGGCCGGTGGGCGGCCGAGGGGCCCACACCACCTGTTGGCACGACCAGGGCTAGCCCGCGCCACTGTATGGTGTGGCCAGGACTTGGTCCTCCTCTGTCTCGTCTTCTGGCTCCGTGTCCCCCTCGGTAAAATATTGACTTTGGCTTTTGTCCCGTCCAATTCCGAGAATATTCATTTTCTGAATTTCCTGGAACCAAAAACATCATAAAACAGGCAACTGGCACCGTGGCACCTTGTTAATAGGTTAGTCCAAGAAATCATATGAAAAGTTCTCCAAAGTGTGGACAAAACATAAGAAAGTAGATAAAACCAAGCATGGAACATCAAAAATTATGGATACGTTAGCAATGTATCAACATCCCCAAGCTTAACTCCGGCTCGTTCTCGAGTAGGTAAGTGATAAAAAGAAAGAATAATTTTTGAGGTGACATGCACCATCATAAACTTGATCAAAGTATTTGTAAAACATGAAAGCTGGGATCAAAGTACTCTAAACATGAGCATTAAAGATGAAATTCTAACAATAAGACGTAGCAACTATCTTGCAACATGAAAAGGCACAAACAAAAGATTCCTGAATAACAATTCTTTGCAAGATGTTTGTTTGTTTCACATAAAGAAAACATAGCATAGTGGCATTCAGCTTGTCCCTCATAGAGTAGCAAACATAAATGCATAGGACACCTTCAAAGTTCATAAGAGTGACTAGATACAAATAGTTTAAGAACAAGCAATATCAAAGTTATGCATCAATCAACAAGTCTTGGGACAATGCACATAGAACTAAGAATGGCCACTGTGCTCTCGAAATAGGTGCATAAAGATAGAATGTGGAGGCTCAACATAAAAGTAAAATAAAGGCCTTCATAGAAGGATGCAGGGATTCAAGTTTCATAAAGAGCTTCCAAAAATTACGGTACTTTTTAGCTTTCAGCTCTCATTGCCCCTATCATAAGCATCTTGAAGTGATTAAGGTTAAAGTGAACAAACTATGGAGTATATGCTTGACAAAGTATAAGTTGGAAATCTCATGTCCCTTGAATACAAGGGCCACTCCTCATGCTACTCAAGTTTAGTTACCGGTAAGTTCTTGTCATTGTAAGTACATGTGTATCATAGAGAACCGCCAATGGGGTACCCCTTGCCCGATGATACGGAAGAATCCCCATATCAAAATGACAAGGCAAGAAGACCACGAGTATCTCAGCAATCTTCTTATTTACCATGGGATATTGTGCTTTTTTCTCTCTTTCCTCTTTTCTCATATCTTTTTTTTCTATTTTTCTCAATATCTGACGCTTTTTTATAAGAAGAAAGCTTCATAGACAGCTCATTATGGTTATGCTGCAGGTTTCCACCATGACAGCATGGATTAGACCGACGACCCAGGCATTTCTCTAACACACATACATAACTCCATGGATTTACAAGCTCCCCTTTTATTTCACACCGACGACATCCATAGACAAAAGAGCATGATATCAACTAGGTAGAAAGTACAAGTGCAATGTTGAAAGCGTACCCCATGACAACATGGTTCTGCTAATCCCCAACATATAAGTGCAAGCATATACAACATAGACGACACAATGGTTCAAGTTTATTAAGGGCAAGAAAAGTAAAGTGTGCCATCAAGTTCACGAGAGATTTAATCACTAATTTTCTTATAACAAGTTTAATTCGGAAGGTAGATAAAAACAAGAATATACTTGGAATACAAATGCTAATAGGTTGGTATGGTGGACTCTTTGGAATAACTTGGTTTTAGGAGTTGGATGCATGAGTGGAACTCATACTTGGTTACGGAGGCTAGCAAAAGACTGGGAGCGACCAAGTAAGAGAGCAATAATGGCCATAATCATGCAGAGCGACAAAACATCATTAAATAAAGCATAAAGTGATAGTAAAAGTTGAAAACTAAAGGACCATAAAGGCTATGGTGACTTGGGATAGTCATAACATGGTGTGAGCATGTGCCAAGTCAACCTAAATAAAGCATCAAAGGAGAATACCACAATACTATGCTTTAATATGCTAAAACAACGCATGATCCTTCCAAGGCACATTAAGCAATCTCAATTGTTTATAAGAAGTCTTGCTACAGCAAATAATACTAAGCATAAAGCCAAACCAATATCAAGTATGGCATGACAAAGCATAGGCCACAGTAAAAAACAAGCTCTCTTTACCACTTAAGCATGAACTTTCTTACTCTTTTCCAATCCAAACCAAACTATTTGAAAACCAATGCATGAAAGAGGGGGTACAACCAATTTATTCAGAAAACTAAGAAACCAAGCAAACGAAAAACCAAAACGAAAACGAAAAAGAAGACGCTCCAAGAACAACACAATTGTGCATGAAACAATAAAAATGAAGCGTTTGGAAGAAACCTGGAATTTTTATTAATGAAGAAGGGGATGCCTTGGGCATCCCCAAGCTTTGACGCTTGTACTTCTTGGTTATTTCTTGGGGTGAAACGCGTGGCATCCCCAAGCTTGAGCTTTAGTCCATCCTTCATCTCATTACTCATTCCTTCCATACACCTGAATTTTTTTCCTTCATACAAAACTTCACACAATCTTTATTAGCAACATTAGTGCAATCAAGATAATTGGTCTTTAGGTTCAGTTCCAACACCAATAAAACTTCCATTAAAACACAAGCTACTATAGCACTTCCCTCAAAAAGCTCAATTCCCCAAATAGAACTCAAAAAGGAATCAACAAGAAGCAAATGCAAATAATGGCAGAAATCTATCAAAACAGACTAGCAGGTAAAGATGAATTTTTTCGAAGACCTTCTATAACTAACAAAAGTTAGATAACAAGCTGGGGCAGAAGCACAAAAATTCACGCCTCAAAAGGATGTACAGACATTTTATACGAATTTTTACGGTGAAGCGCAGAAATCTGTTTCGGGACAGCAACTTTCCCAATCATTACTTCTCTCTCATTAGAGGTTACTCTTGGCACAAAAAGCAAATAAAAAGGATAATTAGCGGTTATTACAGAAGTACTAACTTCGAAGACTCATCTAAAACTTTTGGGTTATCTCCCAATAAGTACTTTTCTTTAACGCCTTTAAGTTAGGCATGATAGTTTGAGAAGATGCTCACATAAGAAATATGAATTGAGAGTAAAAGAGAGCATCAAGAAGCAAATATAAAACACATTTAAGTCTAACCCACTTCCTATTCATAGGAATCTTGTAAAGAAACAAGTCATGAAAGTACAAAGCCACAAGTATAGTAAAGCAAAACAAGTGCAACTTCAAGACTTTCAACATAAAGAGGGGAAACTTAATATTATTGAGATGCATAAAACCATGTTTCCCTCTCTCATAATAACTTTCAGTAGCATCATGAATAAAATTAACAATATAAAAATCACATAAAACATTCTTATCATGAGCCACATGCATAAAAGAATTAATACTCCCTACATAAACATAGTCATTCTTATTAATCATAGTGGGAGCAAATTCAACAAAATAACTATCATTATTATTCTCATCACCATAATCATCAAATATAGGAGGCATATTGTAATGATAATCAATTTTCTCCTCAATAGTATGTGGACTGAAAATATCATATTCATCATTGTAATCATCATATATTGGAGGCACAATATCATATTCATCATTGTAATCTAAAGGAAATAACTTCGAGCACTCACACCGGAGGATGTGAGTACCTTTTACCTTACCTCCCCGGCAACAACGCCAAAATATACTTGCTGGCACGTGGTTGACTTGGGATCTTCGTCTTCAGTCCCCGGCAACGGCGCCAGAAAATAGCTTGATGTCTACGCACTTCTATTCTTGTATACAGTTGTTGGGCCTCCAAGTGTAGAGGTTTTTAGAACAGCAGCAAGTTTTTCCCTTAAGTGGATCACCCAAGGTTTATCGAACTCAGGGAGGAAGTTGTCAAAGGTATTCCCTCTCAAGCAACCCTGCAATTAAGACACAAGAAGTCTCTTGTGTCCCCAACACACCCAATACACTTATCAGGTGTATAGGTGCACTAGTTCGACGAAGAGATAGTGAAATACAAGTGGTATGGATATAAGACAACGGTGCCAGAAAATAGCTTGATAGCGTGGAAGAGACTAAAGGAAAACTAAAATAAAGATGGAAGCAAGCAAACATGTAATAGATCTAATAGCAAACAGTGTTTCAGTGCTTAGAAACAAGGCCTAGGGATCATACTTTCACTAGTGGACACTCTCATATAAATATCTTCTCTTTATGATACTACTCTTAACTACTCTCCAGTTGGACACTCTAATCCATGGTAGGGCTATAACAGCACACCTCAAAGTTCATCATTCCCATCTAGGTAACCCCACACTGTCACCTTGAGCGCTAGATGGTTCCAACAAACACCACAATTTCATAAAGACATCCAACTCCAAATATAACTCATAACAAGTATTTGTAATCTCTAGCCTAAGTGCCACCATGATGTGCACACTGTCAACTTCACACACATGGGGAGAGCAGAGATCTATTAAAGCACTTGAGTAGCAAGGTAGATCTAATTGATTACAAAGATCATGATCACAATATGATCATTCATAGAGAGAGAGAGAGATGAACACATAGCTACCGGTAGAACCCTTAGCCTTGAGGAAGAACTACTCCCTCCTCATCATGGGAATCAGCAATGGTGATGGAGATGGCGGTGGAGATCGATGGAGATGGCTCCGAGGGCACTTCCCCGTCCTGGCAGGGTGCCGGAATAGAGATTTTCTGTCCCCCGAATCTCCTCTTCGGTGGCGGCGGCGCTGCGGAACTTTTCGTGGATTTCTGATTGACGATTTGGGGTTTTTGCATCGGGAGGATTTTATAGGCGAAGGAGTAAGGTTGGTGGGCGGCCAGGGGGCCCACACCACCTGGTGGCACGACCAAGGCTAGCCTGCGCCACCATATGGTGTGGCCAGGCCTTGGCCCTCCTCCGTCTCGTCTTCTGGCTCCGTGTCCCCCTCGGTAAAATATTGACTTTGGCTTTTGTCCCGTACAATTCCGAGTATATTCATTTTCTGACTTTCCTAGAACCAAAAACAGCAGAAAAGAGGCAACTGGCACTGTGGCATCTTATTAATAGGTTAGTCCAAGAAATCATATGAAAAGTACTCTAAAGTGTGGACAAAACATAAGAAAGTAGATAAAACCAAGCATGGAATATCAAAAATATTGGATACGTTAGCAACGTATTATGATATCATGGTCTTTGGCAAAGATTTTGATAAAGCTAGATGAATAAAGAGTTTCCTTCAGTTCTTCTAACATGTTTGAAGAGCGTCTATGATTTAGATAATCAGAAGTTCCTCTTGGTACATGTTCTTTGTGACTCTTATGAGTCCTCTCCACTAAAACAACCTTTCTGTCTTGACCTTCTATTGAACAAAGAGTGATCCTTCTGTATCAAAAGTGTTTCAATAGCTTGGTTATCCGTATCTCTGTACACTTGAAGCTCTACTCAAGTTGTCTAGTAGAGATTCATCTCTCGAAGTCTGTGGTCATGTTATTTCCATTGTATGCTCTCCTCTTTAGAAGATCAAACTCTTCTGAAGCTCGATGGTCTCAATCCTTATGAAGACTAGCTATCTAACACCTTGAAACCATCTCCTTTTGTTACCTATGTTACCTTGACGTATTTCATGCTCGTTGGCTCTAGAGATGTTAAGAAACATCTATCCATGAGTTGCCCATGAGATACTCTATTTGTGGTTCTGTGTCTTGCCCTCTCTTCCTTACTGTGTGTAGCTACCTCGAAGAAAACGAAGCGCTTCATTCATTCAGTAATTGTGGCATGGATCAACCTCTTCGTGAAGATCGTCGAAGTTTAGTGTAACTCTGTCTCTTCTATCTTCCTACCTAGGAATCTTGGGACGAGATGCTGTTAAGGTGGATAGAACTGTAAAACCCCTAGTTTTATTAATACTAATTAGGGTTTGATTTTTGCATAGCATGATCATCATCTTCTTTAAATAAATGCATGGAAGAAAAGAAAACCCTAAAACCCTAGTTTCTTATCTCTCTCAAAACAAGTCAAAATGGTTTTGATAATTTGAGAAGTACCAAAAGTTGTGGAACCCAAATGGTTATAAAGGGTCCCCACCGTATTTTAAAGGTTTACCAAAAGTCTCTAGTATTTTTGAACACCAAACAGATTTGAATTCAAATACAAAAAGAAAAGAGAGAAAACTATTTGGAAAATAGTTTTTCTAAAAAATAGAGCCAGTAGAGTCAGCCCAGCCGACCCACCTCCCCTCTCTCCTTCCTGCCGCCGAGCGCAGCTAGCAGCCCCCGCCGCTCTTGCTTCTCCACGGCCTAGTTCGGCCCAAACCAGCCCGCCAGTGGCCCCGTACCTCTTCGGCCTCCTTTCGGTCTCGTCGTCTTCAACCCCGACGAGGAACCTCCCTGTGTCGCTGCCTCCGCCGCCCGTCTGCGCTATGATTCCCGCCGGCGCCATGATGCCCGCTACCGATGCGCTGATGCCTATAAGACCCTCACGCCACCGCGGGAAACCGTAGCCCTAATTCTCCCTCTCCCTCGTTCTCCCTCGGCCGCGTGCCCGGAACCCTAGCACGGCCACTGCGTCGCGCCACCGTCCCTTACCTCCCCTCGCCATTCTAATACCACAGGAGTGACCGCCACCATCTCTTTGTTCTCTTCGTTCAAGCTCGCAAGCCGGCGAAGCCCCAGGCACAGCAAGCGACAACTCCCTCCCGAGCTCCGGCCGCCGCGTTCGCCACTGATTCTGGCCGTCTCCAACCTCGCCTGGCCTCGCCACAACCACTACTGTGCTTGCGGTGAGCTCGTGGTGCTAACACACCACTCTACTTCCTCCCTCGCCCTCTGGTGCACCTCCGCGATGACCACCTACCACCGCCGCCGTTCAACTTCATCGCTGGCCATGTTTCGGTGACCAAAAGGAAGCGGCTCCGCTACCTTTTGGTTCACCAGGGTTGTCGGCGTCGAACGCGACCCTCCTCACTGCCTCGCATGCCCTCTTTCACTGGCCCCGTGCTCCACCTAGGAGCTCGCCATTGCTGACGTCATGCAGACGTAAGCATGACGCAGTAATCCCTGTTTTCTTTTTATTTAAAATAATTTCTGTAATTGTTTAGTAAATGAAAATGCTAACAGGTGGGCCCTGTCTGTCAGGATTTTATTCATTTTGGAAATAATTTCTGAAATTATTAAACTTCTGACATGTGGGTCTAGCTGGAAAATATTTTATTATAATCCAAAAAATGTTTAGTTGTTTTAATAAGGAGTTAAAATGAGAAAAGTCATAACTAATTCATTTTAAATCAGAAAAATATGTATGATATATCAAAATGTCCACAAAAATGAGATCTATCCAATAGAATTATAATCATGCATTGTTAAGCAACTTACATGACAAGTTTAATTAGAAGAACAAATTAACCCCTCTCATATGCATTTGGGGTTTCTCTGAATTAGGGTTTGCACCCCTCGGACCCTATTTAAATTTGGCAAAGCATGTTATAGGGTTCATTTCAATATACTCTAACTTGTCATATCATCATCCTTGCTTGAGCATTGCACAGGTGCCATGTGTTGATTGTCGCTTTCCTTTCCGGTGTTTCTGCTTCTTCTCGGTAGACCTCGGTGTGAGCAACGAGATCAAGTCCAACATTGAAGATCGGGATTAACACCATCGAAGAGAAGTACTTGATCAATGGTGAAAAATGTCAAGCAGATGAACCTGAAGAACTATATCCGAGTATCAACGGCAAAGGCAAGCGTAGCCCCACACATGATAAAATCCTATGCTTTCAAAGTATTTCATTCTTGTCAGGTGCATACGATTCCAAAGTCTTTTATCGATAGATAGAGTAATCCTATCTGATGCATGTTTCCTATGTAACCTATATTTCCCTGATCCACTTCTCCTCGCATAACTAGGATTTGGCTTTTGAGCTTCGCTAGAGCTGCTATATCCGTTGTGCTTAGCCATGCTTAGTTGTTACCGCCGATCCATCCGGTTGATGAATCAGATCCGCGAATGAACCTAGTTAGACATGATGACGTGGTATGATCAGAGATGGATGTTCAACATGCTAAGGCTTGTATGGGAGGCCACGGTGGGTTGTGGTTTTTGCAGTCCCATACTTGCCACTACTAGGACTTGAGTTCTGGCCTATTGAACCAAGACGAGCGTACAGCCACACGGGGGCCTGGAAACCCCCTCGAACAACTAACTTACCTAGTAGATTCCATGAGTCACATAGTTCAGGCGTTCCATTCGACATATGCATTTTGTTTGTTCTCGAAGGCGGTGGAGGAGGTGCATTCATACAAGTAGGTAAGCGTGGTCGGGAACAAGAGAGGAACGGCCTCCGTAATCTTGAACCCTGTGCACATCTCTAGGGACCAGCTTCAGGACTTGAACCGTTATGGCGGCATATCCTTAGGGCGTGACTGATGGTCTCGGCGAAAGCAAGGTAAAGGTAGTGTCCATCCGCTCTCTGCCGGCCTTCCAAGGAAGAGGGCTAATAATATTTGGCATTAAGAGGAGGGTGGTACGTGTGGGTAAAGTTGTGCACCCCTACAGGGTATTAATCTTTTCGAAAAGCCGTGTCCACGGTTATGTACGACTTGGGAGAGATTCAAAGATCATAGAGAAGAATAACCTAATCGTAAAACTTGACATGAGATGTGAGGTGTGCTTAAGGATGCTTCCGCAGGGATTGAGGGGGTGATCCTAGTTGGTAGGTTCAGCTATTAAAGATTCGATGGATATCAAAAGAAGATCAAATCTAGAGATATCGCTTTCTTATCCCCTTTCAAATGTTTTATTTAGTCGAGCTTCTCCTACCTCTTTTACAAAGAAAGTTAGCTTTATGCAAAATAACCCCACCAGCTATAAGTCTTGCGGAGTACACCCTGTACTCAGCTTTGCTTTGTGGATACTTTTGCAGCAGGTAAGTGTTACCATAGAAGGTGAGTTCATTACGGCATCGACATCGACGAGTAGCTTGGGGTTCCCAGTCGGCAGCCTGGAATCTATGGATTGGGACGTCATCGTTATGCTTCAGGCCTCTTAGCCCATTTGTTAAGTTGGCTATACTTAATAGCATAATTTGCCTTCCGTTGTTTGATGTTTGTGGTCAGTGACCTCTGCTTGTAATAATTTGGTTCTCTGCCTAGTTATGAGCTTGCTATAATAATTTTGTGTCGTAGGGTCACTCTAATGTTACTGATTCTTTCTCTGTATGCTTCCGAGATTTAGGTTAGGCTTATATCAGACGGAGGTCTGGGATTTGTCTAGCCTTAATCCCAAGGGTGTCACATATAGCTCCGGTCGTATAGATACCAGTGCCTCGATACAATTTCTTTTCTAATGTACTGAGAGTTTAACGACCAACTATACGATGGGAATAAAAATTCCGTCCGTATAGTTCCGGTCGTATAGATATAGATGCCTTTGTATATTTTCTTTCGTAGGGACAAACAGTTTAACAACCAACTATACGGCCAGAACATTTTGTTCCGTCCGTATAGTTGCGTCCGTATAGCTGTGCTTGCTCAATATGTAGAGCTCGTTGGGGAACCCCAAGAGGAAGGTATGATGAGCACACCAACAAGTTTTCCCTCAGTTATGAAACCATGGTTATCAAACTAGTAGAAGCAAGGAAACACCTCCAAGGTGTTGTTTCCAACTTGGAATCCTGCACAACACAACCACATAACTTTGCCCCAACTTATAGTGAGGTTGTCAATCTCACCGGTTTTGCTGAAAACAAAGGATTAAACGTATTGTGTGAAAGATAGTAATTGCTTCCAAAAAGGAAATAGAAAACATGAAATAGCTTTGTAGATTGATGGTAAAAGAATGGACCAGTGTCCATAGTTCACTAGAGGTGATTCTCCTTAAGATAGATGACATGTTGGATGAACAAATTACAGCGGGCAATTGGCAAACATCAAGAAAGCATACATGCATATACTAATCATCTTTACTCCTATGAGATTTGATTGGGCATTACAACATTATACATAGACAGTAATCCAATTGCATCTATGACTAATAATCCACCTTCAGGTTATCATCCAAACCCCCTCCAGTATTAAGTTGCAAGCAACAGATAATTGCATTAAGCAAAGTGTGTAAAGTAAAAAATACGATTGTTCTATGAACAAAGGATTGCCGTTTTATCCCTAGTAGCAACATCACATATAGTACCTTAGAGATTTCTGTCACTTCCCCAGATTCCTAGAGGCATGAACCCACTATCGAGCATAAATACTCCCTCTTGGAGTTGCTAGCATCTACTCGGCCAAGATAGCTACTAACAACAGAAAGCATGCAAGATCACAAATAACAAATACATGATAGAATCAATAATCAATCTGAAATAGCATCTCTATATCCATCGGATCCCCGCAAACACAACATGTAGAATTACAAATAGATGATCTTGATCATGAACGGAGCTCACAAGATCTAAACATAGTAGCACAAAGGAGAAGAACCAACCATCTAGATACTACATGGACCCGTAGTCCAGGGATGAACTACTCACGCATCACACCGGAGGCAGGCATGGTGATGAAGAAGGCCTCCAGGGTGATCTCTCCCCTCCGGCAGGGTGCCAGGAAGAGCTTCAGATCCCTCCCGATCTAGGGATGGAGATGGCGACGACTACAGACTCTTTCATGGAATTTTGATCGGGTACTTAGGGTTTCTATATCGGAGGATTCTTATAGGTGAAAGAGGAGGCCGAGGGGGTGCCCGAGGCGGCTGCACCCCCTAGGCGCGGGCCAGGCCAGGCCGCGCGGCCAGGGGGTGTGGCCCCGTCGAGGCCCTTCTCCGTCTTGTCTTCTGGATCCGTGTTCCCCTTGGTGAAATATTGACTTTGGCTTTTGTCCCGTCCAATTCCGAGAATATTCATTATCTGGCTTTTCTAGAACCAAGAAAAGCAGAAAACAGGCAACCAGTACTATGGCATCTTGTTAATAGGTTAGTCCCAGAAAGTGTATAAAAATGCTCCAAAGTGTGGAAAAAACATAAGAAAGTAGATATAAAACAAGCATGGAACATCAAAAATTATAGATAGGTTTGCAACGTATCAAGCTGCACCACCAGGAGAAAACCCTAAAATTTGACAAAAGGCCAACTATACGGTCAGAACACATTGTTCTGACCATATAGTTCCACCCGTATAGTTGCGTCCAACCATAAATCGCACGGGAAGGTATTTCCAACTCCAAACTTCAATCCCTTTTATTTCTTCTACCTCCAAAATCTCTCAAAACCTCAAGAGATTTTCATCTCTGCTCAATTTCGTGTGATTTCCTCGCACACAAGTGATCTACGGTATGTTTCTCCTCCGATCCTCCAATTACTTTTTGTAAATTCATCTTAGATCTATTGTCATTATCAATCTTGGGTGAGACCTACCTGAACCAATTGCCATGATTTTCTTGCCTAGATTACTTTATTGAGGAGAATTCTTTATGTGCCATGATGAGGAATATGATGCACTTACTGTTGTTGGATCAAAAGTTTTATTTTTTCCTTCCTTCAATGTTTTAGATGATGAACACAAGGATCCAAACTCATGCTCGTGCCACCGCTAGCGCTTCTCGGGCTGCCGCTCAGGAACGCATGGGGATACGATTCATGGATGAGGCCCATCATGGTGGCTTCAACAGGATCAAGAACCACGAAGTGAAGGCCACCCAGTGGGCTTGCCCCATCATATTGAACCAACTCGGTATTTCTGATGACTTCAATTTACTTTGCAATAGAGCTGGCCTGCAAAAATTTGTGTACAATGATGTACCTACTTATCGCCACTTAACCATTGAATTTCTAAGTTTGTTGCAAAGCACCGTAAAACAATGGCAAGCAGAGGACACTATTTCTTTCCGTCTGATGAAAAACAACTACACTTTAACATTATATGAATGGTGCGCATGTTTTAATTTGCCAAACAATGATATTCAAGCTTTACATGCATCCTTTACTGGCTTAGAACCTACCCCTGAACAATATTATAATGGAATGAGTTTCACTAGTAGAGTAAACAAGGGGAAGAATATTCAACATCCTACAATTCACTATTTGTTCTATGTTATTGCTAACACCTTGCAGGCACGCAATGAGTTCATGAGACTCAACAAGGAGGACATCCTAGTCCTCCCAAAGGCTGCTTAAATCAACTGTGGCTTTTCACTTAACTTGGGTGCCATCCTTGTGTGCTACTTGGAACACCAAGCCTCCCAAAGCCAAGGGCCAATCACAGGTGGATGCGTCATCACCGTGCTTGCCACTACCCTAGACCTCGATCTAGGTGAGTTGCAACCCGTACTAGGTGAGACACGTGTTGGTTTCTCCACTTTGAGAGCCTATGGAATGCTCACTAGGAGAGGTGGTACTTATTACCTGCATAGTGCTGGAGCTGGGCGTATCTACCCCGCTCCTATGCCTAATGGTCTTTTCTCTATTGAGGAAGGATGTTTGCTATATGATTTGCAGGTTGAGAAACACCAACCTGAGGAAGAGATTCTGGAGGAGGATGAGGACCAAGAGGAGGAGCAAGAAGTTCCTTATCAAGAGGAGCAGCCACAAACCCGGTTCGCTACATACCAAGATTTCCAAGGACTTGGAGGGAATGTGGAGAGGATGCATAGCCTCTCTTTGAACTTCTGAGAATCAACAAGTAACCTCTCAACTCAATTTGCAAACTGGATTAACAACTTTTTCCTGCCACCACAATGATTTGAAGGGCTTGCAAAAGCCTAATCTTGGGGAAGTTTCCTCATGTATCTTTATTTGGCGTTTATTTTCTTCTATTTAGAGGTTGTGTTTTTATTTGAGTTTATAAGCACTCATGTTGGTTTCCCCAACACTTTACTTTTAGTTCTTTCTATTTGCTTTCGAAATTTTCTAGCCGAGCTTTGCCGCCAATTTTCTATTCTTTAAAAGTCCTCTCTTAAAAGCCACAAAAAGATTTCTCCATTTTTCCTTATTTTCTATCTTTCTTTTCTTCCGCCTCAAGGTCTTCATATATTTGCAGGAGAGTGGTCGACTTTGAGTTTCCAAGAAACAAATAAAAAATGAAGAGAGAAGTGGAACCAAACATGAGATGTATGCCTTATGACTCCCCACTTTTGAATTTTGAGAAAACCATGCTAGTTAGTAAATGTTGAGATATTATATTGGTGAAGTGAGATATTATATGGTTTCTGAATATTAGCCACTAATGCTAATATTCAGAGGGGTATGCAATCATTTCTTTTATATTTTTCCTGCACAGATAATGTCATTTAAAGGAGGGAATCACTACATTAAAGTCAAAGATACGAGATTTCCAACTACCAGAAGAAACCAAGAGCCGTACAACGGAGGCAGATGCTTTAACGACCAACTAGACAACCGGAGCAAAAATTCTGGCCTTATAGCTCCGGTCGTATAGTTGGCGCCGCCACCGTTAGGTCAAACAGAACAACTTTCATGAAGGGACCCCTATATAAAGAATCCTCAGGCAACGATAAAACAAGTCAAACCTCGCCAAAAAGTCTCTAGGACAGATCACCAGCCGCCTCCAGATCTCCAAACCCTTATCCATCTCCATAGCCATATTCCACCACTTGTAATAGTAGATCTCTTCTCCGATTGGCGATATTGTAAGACTATTGCTATCAATCTTATGATTTTCATTACAATGTTTGTGATTCTTGATCTCATCCTATGTGTGAGTAATTCTCCTTGGGCTAAGGGCTTTGGCCTAGCCATGTATAAATTGTGCATGTTATTTATCACAGATGGGATCGTGTATTAGTTTGTATGACATGATGATTACTGTATCCTCTCTTGCCTCAATCCAAGGAATTGTCAGGTACCCAAGACCCCGAGGGTTGAGCAAGGTATAGGGAGTGTGAGTGATGACTGATCTGCAGGTTGGGAACCCCAGTGACAGAAGGGGTGGTACGGCTATATGTGAGGGATTTGCTTGGGATTAATGGTGACATCACTATGCATATCATTACTTCTCTTTCTTCTATGGAACAGACTAGTAGGTTATTGCTATAAGTGGTTGCGGAGGCAATAGAAATTATAGATGCACTGCCCACATATAATTTATCTTGCTCTAACAAGTACATGCATACTTTATTTCTATCTTTTATTTCCATCAAATGTTTTGCACAGCTACAGGTGAAACTGAACGCCCTAGGCCCTCTCTCTCCATTATCGACAACAACAAAAAGACGCAAACTATTTGTTAGGTAAAAACACAAAAGGTATTCTAAAACTCCCGAAGGTCCATTGAAGTTACTTCACTACGCATTTGCTTCCCGAGGATTCAATAACCTAGGTCTACTAGGGAAAAATAAGCTATACTACATCCGTAATCCAGATCGAAGGTATCATTAGGTAAAACCAACGGTAACTTCGGCGTATTTACTACGGGTAATGGCTATGCCGAGATTGGCGGGTAGTGTATCTTTATAAGGAGAGTGGCGAGGGATCCTGCAGATCTTCTTCTGCATTTCTCACTCCCGTGCACTCCCAGTCTCTCTATCTCTTCGCGATCCAGAATTTCCGGACCAGGCGACTCTGTCTTCTCCTTGATGGTGCCTCCAAAGGATTTGTGGTGGGGGAGTCCAAGTGTAGTACCACCCAGCTCAAGTCGTTCGAGGATGCGGGGGTTCTCTACAAGAGGAATTGGTGGATTCTCGCACCCACTGAGACCGAGCTAAAGCCTCGTGCCGGTGAATTCATCCGTTTCCCGAGCCATCTGGAGAGGGGCTTGGGATTCCCCACTTTGATCTTTTTCCGGCATTTATGCGTGTATTACGTGATCAAGCTGTTGGATCTAGGTCCGCACAACATCGAACTGTTGGTGATCTTCGTCGCCTTCTGTGAATGTTATCTAGGATGCCGGCTTACTTCCCATTGTGGCTGGAGCTGTTCCATGGCCGCATTAGCCGAGACGGATCAGGTGGCCCCATCTTGGAGGCAGGCGGCGTTACCTTCCAATTGAAGCCGAAGGTGAACTTCTTCAAGCTCCTGCTACCAAAGAAAGCTATGAGCGAGTGGAAGAAAAGCTAGTTCTACATGAAGGAATCCACTCCCTCTGGCGAAGTGGTACTCCCAACGTATGTCGCCGAGATACACGAGCCCCGTCGGCTGATAGCGACGAAGCTCCCTAACGACCAGAAGATGGCCGTCACCGAGATAATGGAGCAGATCTAGGTGCTGAAGAACAAGGGGCCGGAGACGATCAACCTTTACAACTGCTGGCTCGGGCGGCGCCTGGTACCACTGGCAACCTGACCCCACTGGATGTACGAGTACACCGGGAAGAATGACCCTTCCAGGATGAGCAAGGAGTCCTGGGACGCCACGGATTACAAGGCCGCTTTGAAGAAGATCACGGATGCAGAGTTCACCGACCCGATGGCCGGGCTCGCTCCGTACGTAGCCGTGAAGAATGAAGCTCCCATGGTAAGTTTTTCTCTGTCGCTACTTCCACAACCGCAATTCGCGCGGGCACAATTTGCACCCGTAACTCATAACGTCCAGTCGCGATTTTTGACCAAGCCGGTTTTCCTTGTTTACTCTCAGTTGTTCCAGATCCTTGAAGGTTGGCTTCCCCCACTCGACGAGGAGATCCCCAAGGAGCTCAAAGAAGGGACCAAAGGGGAGTCCTCCGAAAGCGAAGAGGAAGCAAGGGACGTTGCCCTGCTAGCGCTTGGGGCTCGAAAGACTCGCATGCAGAAGCAGCACGATATTGAGGCGAGTCACAGTCTTGAGAAGCACGATGATGATGATGCGATCCTACAGGAGCACAGCTCGCGGCGAGTGTCCACACCGACGAAGCCTACATGAAAGCTGAAGTCGCCCGTTAAGAAGCCAGCACCAAAGCCAGCGTCGCCGCCCAGATCGGTGGTGGCATTTGAATCGGATGAGGAGTCCGGTGACGAGGCGGCCAACCTTCTTACCAAGATCCTGGAGGACCCAAATCCGATGAAGGGGTTGGAGACTGCGGCCATGACGGTGGAGTCGGTGGTTCCACTTGCCGCGATTGCATCGACGACCTCGCTTACCTCGGAGCCGGGGGCTACTGAAGCCACGGGGTCGAAATCGCCGCCACCGGATGAAGCGGCCATGTCACCCGGACCGGAAGTTCCCGCAACCGCGACTTCAACGTCAAAGAAGCCTGCGGTGTCATGGGCCTCGAATGTGTTCGAGAAGGGGCTCTTGCGCTATTTGGGTCCGGAACTAGAGAAGTCTGCGCATAGAACCGGTTTGCGCACTCTCCCTGTCGCCAAGTGAGTTAGATTCCTTTCCCGCTTTGATATTCTTTGTACCGTCAGGTTTCTGATTGTGGCAATTTTCATAGGTCTGGCGCTAAGAAGATTGTCCACCCTTTGGTGGCTAGGGTTCCACTGGTCGATGCTAGAGGGGAATTCGACCCCTCCAAGAAGAGGAAGATTGTTGCAGACGATGAGCCAAGCGAGGGTGCAAAGAAGAAGAAGGGGGACATCCTTGATGTCGCGGTAGGGGGAAACACGGAGGAGGATGACTCTGCTACTTGTGCTGAAGGAGTGGCAGCCGCCCACTCGAAGGCAATCAAGGAGGCCTCACCAATGGAGCTATTGGCCCCGACGACCAGCGCCACGTTGAGGGTGGCCGCATTGTTTCCGTGCTTCATGGGGAAGGCATTCTCGACGACGGCTGAAACTCAGTCGCCACAAATTACAGAGATTGTTGATGATGACGTTGGGTAGCGGCACGGGCGCACGTATTTTGTGGTCCTTCGACGGATGCAAGCGAGCTTCACAACATTCTTAGTGCTACCATTCAGGTATGTCTAGTCCCCAAGTGCCTAGTCGCTGAATTTCAGTGGCTGGGCACTTAGAGTTTGTACTCGTCCAGTCCCCGAGGGTCTAGTCGCTGAATTTCAGCGGCTAGACACTTAGAATGTGTAGTCATCCAGTCCCCGAGGGTCTAGTCGCTGAATTTCAGCGGCTAGACACTTAGGATTTTAGTCGTCTCTTACTGTTCTTATGTCATCAGGGCCTGCAAAGGGAATCATCCGATCGGCAAGCCCCAAAGGAGCACCTGGAGCATGACTTGCAGGCAGCGCAGGAGATCAACTAGCGACTCCAAGAAACGGTTGGTGAGTTTGTGTTTCCTTTGGCAAGCTCGAGCCATTGTTCCTTACGTAAAGCTGAATTGTGATGCCTTTGACTCTTAGATGGTCTCCCTGCTGCGATTGCCAAGGCTCGTGAGGGGTATGTTCCGGCTGCTGAACTGGACACTGCGAAGGTGGCATTGGTCGCGGCAGAGGAGCGGATCGACTTGTTAGTGAAGGAGCTAGAGGCGGCGAAGGCGGCGATGATCTCTTCTGAGGAGAGGGCCAAAGCCACAGTCACCACGGTGGAGGAGGAGTGGAAGGCCTCCGACTCAGTCATCCTTGGGTTGTAGGGTGACCTTGGGGCGCTTGAGAAACATGTGACGAAGAACTGCCGCAAGCTTCTTGGTGAGTGTTTGCTTTTCTTTTTGGTATGCGGCGAGTCCCCGAGCGGGTGGTCCGTAGTGATGTTGAATTTCTAACATTACAGCCCTGATAGGTCAAAGCGATCCGGTGGTGCAAACATTTGACGCCTTGTAGTGCGTGACAGTAGTGGTGAACACAGCCACCGCCTCAGCAATGTGTGTCCAGGTTGTGCTTCAAGGGATCTCCCCCACCGAGGTTATTCATGGGGGTTGACTGAGGTTTGGTGCTATCTGGAGGAGGCGTCCGCCGTCGTCGAGTGGATGGCGTGTTTGGCCTTCAGACGCGGGGCCACCACAGCACTGAGCCTTGGGCCTGCTCACTTCCCGATGACTTCGACCTGGACGATGTCACCAGCGGTTATCCTTCAGCGACTGGCTCAGTGGAGACTCGGAGGTTCTGAGGTTGACTGCCAAGGCTTCTCCGTTCGTGGAGCGGGTATTGGCGATGGGGGACTTGTTGCCGTACCAGGAAATGGTGGTGGCGCCGGGTGACCTTGAGCCGGAGCACCGTGACCTGAAGTCAGAGCAACCCTTCCGGTCGTTGTTGTCGAAGTCGTTGATGACATATCCGGTGAACCCTTGGGAGCCATACATCCGGGTCAAGGGTGATGGCGGTGCCTCTTCGTCGGAGCCTGCAAAATGAGTTACTGCCCTGAGGGGCTTTTGTATGTTATGGTGACTGGCCGGTTTTTGTAATGTAAACAAAGATGTATTTTTTGCAGAAGTAAAAGGAGTCAATCGACTCGCAGTGCATGGTGATGTCTGTTCTATGTTGATTTTTTGGTTGTGCGAGTGCCCGAGCGCGTCCACCCTTTATTGGGGTTTACCTTGTATGTATGTATGTTTGATTATATTGAGTGTTTAATTTGGTTATATTTGATTTGTGTGGCTCGTGGAGCCAGTCGCTTGGTGACCTCGAGGGAGCACTATACTTAGATGTTTCCTAGACGCGAGCAGGATTGGTTTAGGCGAGTCCCCGAGTGTGGTATTTAGCCTTTCTAGTCGTATGTCCAAGTTAAGTGAAGATCTGGTGCATTGTTTGTAACGCGTCTCTCCCCTTGGCTCGAAGAGACAGTCGTGTGGCGAGTCTGGGGCAAGCTCTCTTACTTGTGTGTTCCCGAGCCACATGGGGTTTTATTATGGACAAGTCCCCATGCGTGGTACTTAACCTTTCGAGTCGCTTTACACGAGGATGGGGAGGACGGGTCACTGTGAGAAGCGTTACCAGTTGTCTTGGCCGGGGGGCTAGTCGAGCAAGGTGACTCCGATGGTGGCTCCAGGGTGGCGTGTTCGTGGACGACGCAAGGCCCGAATGTATTCGGTACCCTTGGGATGCACTACTTAGCCGTGACGGTCACTCGACCAAGGGTTGAGTTCCGTTGGTAGCGTATTGCTAAATGTACGAGTGTGATTGGCACAAGAATATGGCGAGTAGACACAATTTGTGCGATCTGAATTTTTATTATATAGCAGCCGAGTACAAGTTTTAGTTCTATGTATAGAACTTTCGAAGGAGGTTTACATTCCATGGCCTCCCGACTTCTAGCTGGCCATTGCTTCTTACGTCGATCAGGTAGTAGGCGTCATTGCCAAGGACTCGCCCTATAGAGAATGGCCCTTCCCAAGGGGGGAAAGCTTGTCCATTCCCTTCTTGTCCTGGACCAGTCGTAGGACCAGGTCGCCTTCTTGGAAGGTGCGGGTCCGGACTCAGCGGCTGTGGTAGCGACGGAGTCCCTGCTGGTAGATGGCGGTGCGGGAGCAAGCTAGGTCGCGTGCTTCGTCGAGCTGGTCGACCCCGTCTTGGCGAGCGACCTCGTTTGCCGCTTCCACATAATTGATGACCCGAGGTGAGTCATGCTCCAGGTCAGTTGGCATGACGAATTTAGCATCGTACACCATGAAGAAGGATGTAAACCCCGTGGAACGGTTGACAGAGGTGCAGATGCCCCATATTACGGAGGGGAGCTCTTCGACCCAGCATCCGAGGGTTCACTCGAGGGGCACCTGAAGTCGTGGCTTGAGACCGTGGAGGAGGCTTTGGTTAGTGCGCTCTGCTTGGCCATTCGACTCTAGGTGGGCGACTGAGGCAAGGTCGAGCCGTATGCTATGCACTTCGCAGAACTCCGCCATGGAGCCTTTGGCGAAGTTGGTGCCGTTATCCGTTATGACGATGTGCGGGTAGCCGTACCAGAAGATAAGCTCGTGGAAGAACTTGGGGGAGGTCAGTATGACCCTAGCTCCGGTGCCATCCGCATTCTTGGATACGTCGAAGTGGAGCGACCAGTAATGGAGATAGGGTAGGTTCTCCAGATGCTGTGCTTTTTCCCAGTCGGCGATGAAATCGGCCAAGGACTGCGATTTGATCACCTTGCGTGGCTCGTACTTGATGTTTTGGATGCCGATTTCGACGGCCCACTTAGCGACTCGCCTAGTCGCCTCACGATTGCGGATGATGTCCAGCAACAGCGCGGAGGAGACGACCGTGATGGGGTGCTCCTGGAAGTAATGGGGAAGTCGCCGCTGGGCTCTGAAGACAACGTACACCAGTTTCTGGTATTGCGGGAAGAGTTGCCTTGAGTTCGTTAGGACCTCGCTAATGTAGTAGACGGGGCACTGTACAGGGCGCTCCTTGCCCTCTTCTGGCCGCTCGACGACCATTACGGCGCTGACAACTCGAGTGGAGGCCGTGACATAGATGAGCATTGGCTCTTTGTCGATTGGGACGGTGAGCAGTGGTGCCGCGAGCAACACTTCCTTGAGCGTGTTGTCTTCTTCTTCGTCCCATTGGAATGTGGGCTTCTTGCGCATCAAGCGATATAGAGTCATCGCCCTCTCACCGAGCCAGGGAATAAAGCGACTGAGAGCCGCGACTCGCCCGGCCAGCTTCTGGACGTCGCGCAGGCACTCGGGTTTTTCAAGCCACGCGATGGTGTTGATCTTGGTGGGGTCGCCTCGATGCCTCGTTTGGAGACCACGTACCCCAGGAGGTGTTCGGTGGGCACGCCGAAGGTGCACTTTCCTGGATTTAGCTTGATCTTGTACCTCCGCGGATTTGTGAAGGTCTCGGCCAGATCGGCGAGCATGTCGCTCTGGCGAGTGGATTTTACCACCACGTCGTCGACGTAAACATGTATGTTGCGGCCAATTTGGCTCGCAAGGCACTCTTGCATGCACCTTTGGTAGGTCACGCCGACGTTATTGAGGCCAAACGTCATGGTAGTGTAGTAGAAGGCGCCAAATGGCGTGATGAATGTTGTTTTCTCCTCTTCCTCGACCGCCATTTTGATCTAGTTGTAACCAGAGTACGCGACGAGGAAGCACAGCGACTCCGTTCCCACGGTCCAGTCGATGATCTGATCGATGCACGGTAGGACGAACTCCTCCTTCGGGCAGGCGCTGCTGAGGTTGGTGTAGTTGATACACATTCTACAGGTGTTGTTCTTTTCAGAACCAGGACTGGGTTTGCCAGCCACTTGGAGTACTTGATGGGCCAAATGAAGCCTATAGTGAGTAGATGTTGTACTTATTCAGCGATAGCTCGGAGGCGCTCTTCATTGAAGGGCCACAACGACTGCTTCACCGGTCGCACTTTGGGGTCGGCATAAAGTTTGTGCTCACCAAGTTCCCTCAGGACACCAGGCATGTCGGATGGTTTCCATGCAAAGATGTCATGGTTCTCATGTAGAAACCTGATGCGCGCGCTTTCCTATGCGAGACTCATGTTCGTCCCTATGGTGACCGTCTGGCTGGAGTCGCCTGGGACAAGCTTGACGGTGCGGGTTTGCGTGGTCGCCTGTAAAGTGGAGCCCCTAGCGGTTGGCTTCTTCAGGATGGTGGGGTCGTCCTTATCGATGTTGCTTGCATATTTCGCGAGCTCATCTACGTGGTTTGTCTCTGCAGCGATGATGGCGTCAGCGAGCTTGGCGCCTTTGTCTTTGCATTCCATGGCCATGTCGGGGTTGCCGTAGACGGTGATGATGCCGCTTGGCCCCGGGAGCTTCATCATGTTGTAGGCGTAGTGCGGGGTTGCCATGAATTTGGCGAATGCCTGGCGCCACAGGATGCAGTGGTAGGGGCCGCGGAAGTTCACTATCTTGAAGTCGATCTGCTCGGTGCGGAAGTTTGCTGGTGTGCCGAAGGTGACTGGCAGCGTCACCTTGCTCACCGGGTACGCCTTCCGACCAAGGATGATGTCGTGGAAGGTGGTGAGTGCCGACTCGATCGCCGACTCTGGGAGGTGCAGCCTCTTGAATGTGTACAAGTACATGATGTTGATGGAACTTCCGCTGTCCATCAGCGTCTTGGGCAGCCAGTAGTCGGCCACTTTGGGCCTGACCACCAAGGCGAATCGCCGGATACTCGACCTTGGCGACTCCAAGTGATGCTTTGCTCAGACCAGTTGAGGAGGCGGGGGATGTCAACCTGGGTCACCGCATTGATGGAGACTGCATGGGCGAGCACCTTCTTCTCGCGTTTGGTGTCGAGCCCAGTGAAGGTGTGTAGCGAGCCGACGGTGTTGCCGAATCCGCCGGTGTTGCCGCTGTCCCTTGGCAGGTTATTGTTTGGTTTGTCCCTTACCCACCGTGCCTTTTCGATCTCCTTTAGAGAATGACAGTCTGCGATGGTGTGGGTGGCGGGCTTCCCCTCCCTGCTGTGGTAGACACAGGGCTAGTTGAGCAGGGCGACACGGTCGAATTTCAGCCTCGCCGCGTCATTGGCGCGATAATTTCCGTTCTCATGGTAGTTTCCTCCATCGCGGAGGAAATTCTTCGGCTAACATTGCCCATAGCTGACATTGGCGACAAAGTCGACTCGCCCGTCGCTGTGGTGCTTGCCAGTGAGGCAAGTGTTTCTATAACACATGTGGCACTATCGCCCATTGTCGTTGCCGCTGGTGCGACGTCTTCCCCCAGTTCGTCATCGGAGTCTTGGTTGGGGTCTTCCTCCACATAATGCTTGGCGATCTCGAGGAGGTGGGGGATGTTGTCGAGTGTCCGGTAGACCCTCTTGATCTTAGCGACTAGAGGCTCATACTAGCACACATTCTTGAAGTAGTGAATCGCCGTGTCTGGGTGGATGCCGGAGGCGTTGATCCACAGTTCCTGCCACCTCTGGATCCAGTGGCGGGTCGACTCATGTTGCCCGTCGATGTATCGCTCTACGTCCTCGATGGTGGTGGCACAGGTGTAGGAGCCCTCGAAGTGCCTGACAAAGGCGTCGCGCATCTCTTCCCACGAGTTGATGTTCTCCACAGGGAGGGTGGTAATCCATTGCCTAGTCGCTCCCTCCATCATCAGGGGGAGGTAGCGAGAGGAGAGCAGGTCGGTGTGGCCGGCAATTCCCATGGCCTTCAGGTACGTGTCCACTCACACCGCTGGGTTGTACATTGGATCATATTTTTCGATCTCCTTGGGTGCCTTGAAGTTGGCGGGGTACTTCTCGCCTTGGATCATTGGTCCGAAGCACTCTGGGCCGACACGGCTGAGCGAGCCCCTTAGCTCGGGGTCGCATTGGTTGGTGAGGGTGTGCCTCAAGTCATTGGGGTGGTGCGCCCGCCAGGCCTGATTGTTGATGATGTGCATCCTTGCGTCGATGGGTTGGCCATTGGAGGCGATCGTGTTGTTCGCAAGCCACGGCTCGTTGGTGGAGAGCGCAGGATTGGCGGCCCGTGGTTGGTGCTATAGGGGCTCAGGCGGTGGGCAGTTGAGGGCATTGGCGATGGTTGGAGGGCCGCTTGAGACCGCCCTGCTTGCCAATGAGCAGGAATACATCTGCCCCCCCAGGTCGACTCCTACGGCTTGCTGCTCGACGACCCTGGTGAATAGGGCCTTGGCCTACTGGATCTGCAGTCGCCCTCTCCTTGGATGTCGAGGTGGGAGGCTGCAGTGTCCGCCATGACGACATTGTCCATCAGGGTGGAGTACAACGGGAGACCGTTGGCGTCGCGGGCTTATGGCGAGATGATGATCCATAGCTAGTTCGATGGAGGCACGCGGCCTATGGGTGGCGGTGGGGCTCCATTCGCTGGTGCTCAGGGTGGAGGGCGGTTGTTACCGCCGGGCGGCGCATTCTCACAGTATTCGCGCTCGGCCGTGCACGCGGGATCACTTTCGTCGTTGAAGTTTAGGACGTGGCACTAGACGTTGGAGTGCAGGCGCTGATGGTAGAGCGGCAGCTCCTGCGCCGTTTGCCTCTCGAGGCGGAAATTCTCGCACTCGGCCTGCTCCTTGCGCGTCACCTCTTCTAGGTGCAGGCGGTCTTCATCCACCTCTGTCGCCATTCCGATCGGTGGGATCAACATGGAGAATGGATCTGGCGGGGCAGTCGTGCTGCCCACCATGTTGATAACGTTGAAGCGATTCGATCTAGCACGAAAGTCCTCAAGAGACTCCGAGTCAGAATCAGAGTCGAAGATCCCGAGGATGGAGGGGTCCTCAAAATCCTCAGGGTTGGAGACCCACGCGATGGAGTTCTCCCGTGATGCGGCGGTGATGGATCCGTCCACCGAGGCAGGGGTCGCCAAGTCGGTGTTGTCAAGGAGAGCCGCGTCGTCCATGGCGGCATCAGTATCGGTTGTGTTGCTAGAGGCCGAGGCGTCCTCGGTGGCGAGGCGGCTGATGGAGCGGATCTGGTCTTATGAGAGCAGATCGTGGCGTGGTGGCAATCCGCTGATGATCACCGTTCCTACCGGGTCAACTATGTCGGTGAAGCCGATGAGCGAGTTGATGGTGCCGACCGGCATCACCGCGCTGTGTGTGCTCGAGCACGACGCCGGGATGTAGCTGCTGGGCAGGATCTGAACTCAGGCCATTGGCAATCATACTGCCGGTGGCGATTGGCCGACCGATCAGCGAATAGGGTCTCGCCACAGAACTCAGGCTAGACCGGCCATGCCCCACGGTGAGCGCCACTATCTTGAGAATGACCACGGCAGTCTCTACCAGGGGTAGTGATTGATAGGATTGAGGGCAAGAGCTGGCGGCCATCTGCGGAGCGAGCTGGGGGCGGAGACACATGAGTATACCCAGGTTCGGCCCCCGAGAGGGTAAAGACCTACTCCTGCTAGATTTTATTAGGAGCGAGCGAGTTACAGGGGCGATGAGCTCGGTGGCTAGGCAGTGAGTCGCTCGAAAGGGGAGTATAAAGGAACGTGTGTACAATGGGAACCCTAGTGAGGCTTATATAGGGGGTACCTCGCTAGGGTTTACAGATATACAACTGAACCAGTCAAGGATTTAGAGGGTTTAACCTAATCCGACTGGGCTTCAGCTACGCTTCTGGGTCTCCAGCTTCTAGTCGCCAGGCTTGCTCTCAGTCGTGTTCCAGTCGCTGTCCTGCAGGCCCACTCGCAAGGCCCTTGGTCCAGTCGAAACGTCCTACTGGGCATACCCCATTCGGCATATCCCCATCAATTTCCGAGCAATGGTGGTTTGATTTATGGTCATAATAAATTAACTGATCACCCTGAATCAGTAAGCAATAGTTCAAGTTAGTTATGAAATTAGTGTTTTCTTCCATCCTTTTTTGAAATGTAGATGTTAACAGTAACCATTTGCAAATACTTGATAGAAAATAACCGAAGGACATGAGCAAGTGTGAACTTGCCTTTGTGACTACAAGATTATGTATTCACGGTCTTCGAGATAATATAAGATCCAATATCTAAAAACAACATCATTGGTCCGGTAAGGACTAATGTTTAAAGAATCAATATGTTATTATGCATAACTAATGCTATGCATTTTAAAAAACTCCCAAAGTAATACCCAATATTATTAATGAGTTAAACTTAGGTGATTTCTTTCAGATTTGGTTTATCTTCAAGTTTACTTCATAGGTAAGTATATCTACACGAAACTTAAAATTAACATACAAGATATATAAAAGCACAATAGTAATTCAAGAGTAAGGTTGATTGCTACTTTAAAGTTATTAAGAAAATCCATGTTTAAATTGTTAAGACTTAAAAGAACTAACATAATGTGTTTGTTTGAAGTGGCAAAAAGAATAACTTTCGAAGAAAATACTTATTACACTCAGTTAAGCACTTCACATTGTTTCTGGAATTCAGTTGGTAGATACTGTATTGCTTTTACGATCTGGAGTTAGTAGACGTTTAACTTTTTGAGTAAAAGGCTAAAGTTAAATATAAAAACTTAATTAAATTAATACATAGAGTGTTTATAACATTATTTAGCTTTAGGGTTTTTTCCTGAGCATGAATACAGATGTGAGATCATTTATTTCCAATGCAAACAAATTAACTTGGTTTGCTATTATTATCTTAAATGAGATATTTAACTCGTGGCTGAAAGCATATATAAATGATTTCATTAATTTGTTAGGGTTTGAAGTATTTAAACCACTTAAGAATTAATTCTATGGTTTAAGGAAATAGCTTTATATAAGTTCTACATGGTTTAGCCTTAAGGAATTATATTCTATATTTCAATAAACCTTAAGTAATTAGTTAAAGCTAACAAGGATTTATGTTGATTTATGAATTATAAAAGAGAATATATCCTTTTATTTTAATAGAAGACACAGAATACAAAGTAAATTATAATACTTACTTTTGATAAATCTTAAAATGACTTGGAATTGTATAATTAACATTTTTATAAAGTAATAGATTTATTTTTATACACAAAGATGAGTTTTGTTGATTTTTAGGACTTTTCCTTATTTTGTTATATTGTATTGATGATTTTAGTGACTTTAATATTTAGTTGTATTTTATTTAACTTAAATAAGTAATGTTATATTCTTCATCGGTAGAGACTAATTTCTTAATAATTTTGATATATTAAATGTATTTTTAGGATTTTTCTATATTTTTCTACAGCTAAAAGTACTTATAGGGTATTTTCCGAATTCCTTTGTTTTATTTTCTTATTCTAATTGAGGCTGGCCTATTTGGTTGGTCACATGGGCCAACCTGGCCCAGTTAGACCTGGCTCGGGGCATCCCAGCCCACCGCTCTTCCCTCTCACTCAATGCACACACACAACAAACACGCACACTCGCCCTGTTCATCCCCTAGTTCTAGTCGCCGCCACCGCATGCCCGATTCCAGCGGTTCAAACTGTTGCAGCCGCCGCCGACGATCGTCATAGCTCCGCCACTTTTTAAACAACCAGGACCACCAACTCGATTCGCCCATGGGCTCCATCAAGCTCGTCCCTAACCCTCCTCTAGCTAGGGTTCAATGACCACGTGACTCCACTATCCACCGACGCTCCTTCCAGTCTAACACCGCCATCGCCTTGGCGCAACCCAGTGCCGCCCTTGCCCGGACAGTCGTCCAGCCGCCCATGGTGACACGGCAATGTCCTTCTTGGCCTCTACTGACAATGATACTCCAATCCAAGGACTATCTCCTACTACTCCCTTGCGTTGGGTACGGCTACCTCTCGGTGCTCATACTCAGCTTATTGGTGCTCTTCATTTACCTTGATCTAATCTTCCTCAACTCAATGCCAGAGGGACGGTAGTACTGGTCTACAACCTTGGTGTACATGACCTGCTGCTCAAGGTTTAGTTGATTTGGTGGTGAGGTGATGGTGTAGTGCGAGGTTGCTATGATGATAGAGTTGTGTATTCTACTTCATCCTCGATGCCGGTGATAGAGTTGTGCAACCTCGGCGCCAAGCATTCTATCTATTTCGGCTTCTCTATTGCTTATCCTTCTACTTGTATTCAGGTAAGCTCTGTGTGACTGGCCCTCGAGTTGATGAACTGTCCTAGATTGGGATTAGGGCTAAGTGGTGACGTCATAAACTTGTACTAGAACTAGTACAAACTCATTACATAGAGATTGTTCCTATAGCTGGTTTACCCCAAAAAATACAAATCACCGGCCGTGTTCATCAACCTCAGGCGGTCGTAATTTTTTGACCACCTCTAACTATAATATCAGACAGTTGTTAATCTGCACCTCTCTAGTACGAGTCCCCCTTAGCCGGTTTATAAAGGAAACCGCCTCTAAATTGAACTTAAAATGATGGAAATTATTGGCCGTCTCTCTAGATCACTCAGCCGCAGCTGGTCGGAAATATTAATCGCCTCTAGGTGTCTACTAAGGTGGACCATCATGTTCCCGAGGTAGCATGCGCGTGTTTTTTAGGAAAAGCATGTGCGTGTTGTTAATGCAGTTAGAAAGTGCAGATCATGCTAGGCCCCCACCCACATGAGTCCACACCCATGTGTCCACTCGAGGACTACCAACGGCCCCGCGTATACAAACCCACTTGACCTTCTTCTTCCACGAGCTCATGTCATTTTCCCCAATCTGTCTAGTCACAAAACCCCAAATTGCACCTTCTGCGCACGCCGAAGCTCCTTCACTTGCACCACCACCCTCCCTAGCTGCGCCATGAAGCGTACGCGTGGAGAAGAGCCAGAGGTGAAGCCAGTTGGAGGCGCAGTAGTACGCTTCTTCAGGAATGCATGTCGCTCTTCACCCGTGTCGTCGAGGCTTCGAGCTCCATCCAGCCAGCCACCATCGAGCAACACGTGGCCGACAACATTGTGGTGCCAGTGGTAGATCTAGATGAGGGGCATGCGGCGGCAGGCGGAGGCAACCTGGTGCTCTACATCAATGACCCCATCCTCCACCAAGAAATCGTTGATGCAATCACGGAGAAGGACGAGTTCGAGGAGGAGGTCTCCGATGCGGAGTCCGAGGTACTACTTTTCTAGCTTCCCTAGTCGCAGTCGCATATTTCATTGTTCATATGTAGGATTTGCTGAATCATCCGTAGATTCTTTTTCTCTTGAAGTAGGGAATATGTATGGTTTGAACGGTCGATTGTTTTGCATATTTGATTAGATCTGCTCATCTGCCATCTAGTAAATTTTCATTTGCTTAACATGTTGTTGTTCATGAAGGGGATATGCCCGAGAGGCAATAATAAAGTTTTTATTATATGTATTCTAATTATATTATAGATGTTTATTTTGCATGCTATAATTTTATTGATAGGAAACATTAATTCATGTGTGCTTAATAAACAAATAGAAGGTTCCTAGTTATGCCTCTCTTATAAACTAGCTTCATTGATTAACAAGATGATCAAGGTTTCCTAATCATGGACATTGGATGTTGTTAATAGCAAGGTCACAACATTGGTGGAATGATGTGATGAACATTCATCTGAAGTATAGCATTACAATCAAAGGCATTGTGTTTATATTGCTATAACATCATACAAAGTAATCCTAGTCCTTAGACCATGAGATCATGTAAATCACTAACACTAGAAGAGTATCTTGATAACATCAAACGTCACACCGTGACAGGGTGACTATAAAGGTGGGTTCAGTACTACGAAGGTGTTATATGAGGATCATGGATCAAGAGTGGTATTTTCCCATCTCGATGACGGATAAATATACTCTGGGCCCTCTCGGTGATATCACATTAAGATAGATAGCAAGAAAGTGATGTGATCACTAGAATTTTATATCATAGGAATGAGAAAAGAGTGCATGTCGGTAACGAGATCAAACTAGGTATGGAGATACCAATGGTTGAATCTCGAACATGTAATATATCGCGAGACAAAGGGATTTAGTTACTAGCATTAAAGGTTTTCACGATCAGAGAAGTCATTGTTTAATGTGTGGGAGTCGGTATGGATCTCCTAGTCCTGCTATTGATTATTGATCGGAGAAGGGTCTCGATCATGTCTGCATCATTCGCGAACCATAGGGTGACACACTTAAGGGATACTGACACCATTTGGAGCAAATGTGTTCCAGACAAAATAATTCCAAAGCGCTGGAATTATTTCAATGGACACCGGAATTGTTTCGGGTGAAATTGCTGAAATTGGTTCTGCATGTGATATTGAATTATTGCAGGGGGTTTTATGTGAATGTTTGTTAATTAAAGTAATTAAAAAAATTCTGAATAAAATAAATAAAAGAGTTTTATTAAATGAGACTTGCATTAAATTTGGTGGAAATTTAATGCATGTGTGGAATTTTGAGTGGAGGCAAATTTATGTGAGTGGGAGCTCCGCCATATGAATGTGGAAGAGGTGGGGGTACGTACTCATGGCGGCCGGCCATGGGAGGGGATGCCCCTCTCCTCCCTCACAAAGCACACCTCCTCATGAAGGATCTCTCTCCCCCTCTAGAATTATTTCCCCATGGTCTCAGATTAGCGAGATACATGTTCCCGGTGGCTTTTCGTCTGGAAGGAGTTGCTGCTTTTGCTGCATCGTTGGAGTGAGGAGGTGGAGGTTGTTCGGTGGACCAGACGTGTGTGCGATCATAGATGCGCTGCTGAGTTGTGGCGCTGGACTTCTTCTCGATCCTGAGATCGGCAAGCATTCAACTACATCATCCACAAGTTCAAACTCATTACACTTTGTCGGTCTACAAGGGTATGTTCTCTATGGATGTATATCCACCCATTTCTTGTATCTAGGTAGATAGGTCTTGGTGCTTAGTAGTTCCCATCATAGGAATTTTTTGTTTTTTATGCTGCGAACCCAACAGTGGTATCAATGCCTGATCTATGCATAGATTCTTTGCACGGGTAGTACACATAAGAGTAGTGGGCGATGATGATCATATTCACTTCTTATTATATGTATTTTTGATATTGGTGGCATAGTGGGATGAAGTGTCCCAGACTAACTTTACATGTCCTCGCACATGAGACGTGTTCCATGCTTGACATGCAACTAGTTTTGCATAAGTGGCTAGCTGGTGTCTATCTCTCTTACTATAGTCAATATCTAATTTACAACGAGTTGCTAATAATTTTGTTATCATCGTTGGGGTTACTTGTTCGTAGGTAAGAATGGTTCAATCTTCGAAAGCCCTATGCCACGTAAAACATGCAATTGATAAATTAGAAGCGTCTAGTTTAGATTGTTGCTGGGCTGGTGTTATGATATGGTAATGTTGTAAGTTGAAGTATAGTTGATACTCTTATAACATACCTAATGTGTAAGTTCCATAGACCTTGGCCTTACACACAAAGGAATGATAAAGATTATACCATGATGCACATGATAGTGATTAAGTACAAGAACCATATCATTTCACTTTATCCATATGATGTTTGCATCTTATATTGCTTGAATTGCACTTTAGTAGCATTATAAGATGATCCCTCATTTGGATATCAAGGTAAAATGTGTTCTCCCTTAAGTATGCGCTATTAAGGAAGTTTGTCGTTTCAAAACATCACGTGATGATCGGGTGATTTTGACTCTACGCTTTCATACAATGGGTGTAAGATAGTTTTACACACGTGAGTACTAAGGTTCTTACTTGGCGAGCCTAGCATGTACAGACATGGCCTCGGAACACAGGCCGAAAGTTTATGCATGAGTAATATAGTTGATATGATGACCATATAGATGCTCACCTTTGAAGCTACACCGACGCACGTGATGGTCGGACTTGGTATAGTGGGTTTGGTTCATGTAATCACAAAAAAAACACGACGATGTTGTTTTTGAGTGGGAGTTCATTCATAATTTGGATTAGTTGAACTCGATCTATCATAAACTTAGTCTAACCTTTAGAAATTCTGTTGTAGATGGCACCACCTGCTTTTAATTTCAATGTGTTCATGGCGAAAGATAAACTTGCGACAAATGGTAGCAACTTTACCAACTGGGCCCTGTATCTGAGGATTCTCCTCACTGATGCACAAAAGCAATATGTGCTAGAAGCACCGCTCGGCCCCCCACCAGATCATGATGCCCCTGACAAGGAAAAGAATGTCTATTTGACTCGTTAGGAGGACCACAACTTAGTTCATTGCGACATACTGTATGGGCTATAGCCGGAACTCCGAAAGCATTTCAACAATGGCAAAGCCTTTGATACCATGAGTGAATTGAAAATGATTTTTGATACCCATGCTTTTGTAGAGAGTTATGACGCTTCTGAAAAGTTCTTTAGCTGCATGATGGAAGAGAACAACTCTGCTAGTGAGCACGTACTCAAAATGTCTAGGTACGCTGATAAGATTGAGTCCGTGGGAATAACGATTCCCATTGACTTAAGCATACATCGTGTTCTCCAATCTCTGCCACCTTGCTAAAAGAGCTTCATGATGAACTATAACATGCAGGGCATGAAGAAGTCTCTCCTCGAGTGACATGGGTATGATTACTTGCTTCCTTATGATTTTCTACCTAGGACCTGTAGAAAAGCTTACGGCCCACAAAGAGTCAAGATGAAGATCCAAAGGAGCAACCAACAAAGATTGTAATTGTACTAGGAAAGGAAGAAACAAAAGACCAACAACGAGTTGGTGTTGTAATCATGTAACCTATCCTCATACAGCTTTGAGACCCAACCTATTATATATAGGGCGGGAGAAGCCTAGGAGGGGCACCGAACAATCCCCAAGAGATTTGTAATAGGGCGATTCCTCTTAATCTTTAGGCGACTTTGATTCCACTGTTTCCTGACTTCCGACAAAATCACAGTGTTCTCTTTTCCGTAAAACCCAAGTCCTTCATGGACATTACCGACACCTCCCCTCATCAATTGGTGCCATCTGTGGGAAACTTGAATGCTGGAACCATGGATTTCCTGAGACCTCCTCTCGTCAATTGGTGCCAAGCACCAACCCAACAAAAGTAGATCCACGCCCACCCACCCCTGTGATGGTTCCCGCCGATTTCAATGGTGGATCCGATCTGATTATCAAAAGCTTCCAATTCCAAGTAGAAAACCCCCAATAATCACACCCTTCAGTCCTAATTACATCACAACCGTCGGTGGAACAATCTGCGCTTACGGTGCTCCTAGCATCATTCATCTGATCCTCCATGGAGGTCACAGATGAAATTGAAGCACCCGACAAAAGCAAGCAAGATAAGACAGATCTAGGAGAGCTTTATGGTCTTTACGACAATCTCTCCTTCGGATCAGATTCCCCACTAGCCTAACCACACGAAACAAGCCTAGCAAACCCTAAACCTGAGGAAATCAGCACAAGCATCGACCTTGGAATAAGGGTGGCAGAAATTTACCCAGAGCAGAAAGCAGCAGAATTCATCGGTTCACCCAACACTATCTCCCCCAATTCAGATGACGACACCACAAGTCCATATATTATGTGCCACCAAGTCTACATGATCAACAGAGAGACATCGACACCACGCGACTCTAACGGTAACCCTATCCTCGACCCGAATAACCCTTTATCAAATGACAATGCAGGGAATCACAACAACGAAGGAAACCACGAAAACAAAGGAGAAAGAGTAGACAACCGTATAATCCAAGGAGCAGAAAGGCGACTCCGGCTGCCAGCAACATCGTGGAAAAAGGCCAGAGAAGCAATTTCGGGTGCAGTCCCGATGACATCAGACGCCTCACATGAAGATTTATTAGCATACCAATATCTGCTTCACCAGAAAAAGAGAGACCTACTAAGGATACAAAGGCAACTCAACGAAAGAAAATGGATAGCTGACGAATCTAGTTTACAATGGGCACAACTAAGCTCTACCCAAAGATCCGGAAGCATAACAGGTGGAGCACCACAAAGAAGGGGGACATTACTACTACCGAATGTCCTCGAAATAGAAAGAAACGAACTGATCAGAGACCTTGATCTGTCGTTCATGTCAGTAGATCAAGCGAGAAAACATCAAAGCCAAAACGACTCAAGCAGCAATTGTGGCCGTGCAAACATACCTGATCACAACCCAACCTGCACTCGGCGATCCTCGTGCAGCTCTGCACCGCTCCGCTATGATGAACCTATGCATGGTAGGAGCAACTCTCGCCCAAATAGAGCAAGGAATTACGCATCAACCCGACAGATCTCCATGCCATCACAGCAGTCCTCGGCAAACAGAGCACATCCGACGATCTTGGTCACCACATTAGGAACATCTTTTGGGACTAGAGCCATGAAGCAACACAAGAGACAACAACCGCAACCAAAGATACCATGACGATGACAACGAGGATGACTACGGGATATGTGGAGCCAACTGTTTTACGCAGCGAATTCAGAAAACCTCGGTACCCAAAGATTTCAAACTTCTGCATGACTATCAAAAATACGATGGACTTCAGGAACCCGGAGCTTGGTTAGCAGACTATTTGGCCAACGTGAAATTACAGGGCGGCTCCATAGCTACAACAATGCAAAGTTTACAACTGCACCTCACTAGTGCTGCAAGGTCATGGTTAAGATAGCTACCCGAAGATTCTATTGGTAGTTGGAACGATCTCGAAGATAAGTTCATCTGACACTTTCAGTCCACATTCAAATGACCCGCATCCTTGGAGCAGTTACGGGCATGCAAGGAGGAGCCTGGAGAGTCAATAAGAGCATTCATCCAGCGGTGGAACATCATTAAAAATTCAGCTGAGTCAATGTCCGACGAAAGAGCAATTGACGCCTTCAATGATGGGCTCCGTTGCCATGAGTTCATAGAAGAATTAGGGTGTGTCAAGCCCAAGACAATTTCACAGTTAATGGACATAGCAAATCATTGGGCTGATGGAGAGGATGCACTACATAGCAAGCGAATGCGTTCACCCGAGGAAGATAGGGATAAACGCGGAAACGACAGGAGGCGATGAAACAATGACGGGAGTACATGACCAAGATACGTGGCAGCCAGTTTTTTGGGTGAAGGCAACCATAGGAACGACGACTATGACAACGGGTACCGCCACAATAGGGAGGAAGGCGAAGGAAGTCAATTAGTGCAGCGATATCAATCAAGAGCCCGGGACGCACCTATGTCCGGCATGCAAATGTTGGAAGGGCCCTGTAATATGCACTTCTACATTGACTCATCAGGAAAAAGACACTCCAACCATCTCATGAAAGATTACCGAGCATTTTTAAAGATGAAAGAGCTATGCAATGCAAATGCAACCAAAGCAGCAAGAAGAGGATACACATCTACACCTGGCATGCTAACCATTGGTGCGCCACCTCCACAATCAGGGCAACCGCAGAACACAACTGATCAAGGTAACGAATACCCCAGGTCAAAAGGGGTAATGCAATGATTCAAAAAAGGCGGCCGTCCAACAGAATTCAGAAGCTAATCACAAGACAAGTCAACAAGATAGAGATGGCTCCACCAGCCACACCCTGATATCTTCATTGGTCAGAACAGGAAATCCCATTCAGCAGAGCTGACCACCCACATCAAGTACCAAGACCGGGTCATTAGGCCCTGATAGTTGAAGCACAAATTGGTGGTTTCGACATGAGAAAAGTTTTCATGGACGCGGGAAGCAGCATAAACTTGATTCTCGCCAAAATGCTTAGGGCGATGAACTACCCTTTGGCAAATTTAGCACCAATAGAAACATCTTTCCATGGCATCGTACCAGGTAAAGCCGAAATTCCTTTAGGTAAAATTTTCCTTGATGTTGTGTTTGGATCCAAAGAAAATTTCAGGTGGGGAAAGCTCGAGTTCGAAGTCATGGAATGGCCATCACAGTATCACTTGATCCTGGGATGCCCAGCTTTCGCACGATTCATGGCAGTTCTGCATTATGCGTACCTAGTCATGAAGATGCTAGCACCAAAGGGAATTATATCAGTAAAAGGAAGCTTCACACGCTCCGACAATTGCGATCGAGAATTCAACAAAATCTTTGAATCCTTCAGGATGGCAATCGAGTTCAAGCAGCTCAAAACGACAACAACAACAACAACAACAACAACAAAACCTCTCACAATAACATGTGTCAATCCTAATCAGGCCTTTGACACTACAAAAGACACCAAAGAAGTACAAATCCACCCCACTGTCCCGAACAAGACAACATTTGTGGCTTCCAACCTCGGTCCCGCATAGGAAAGCGTGCTCATTGAGTTCCTCCATGAGCACTAGGAAATCTTCACATGTCTACACTCTGAGATGCCAGGAATTCCTAGGGAATCGCTGAGCATGCACTAAATTTGGATCCAAAAGCAAAACCAGTAAAGCAATCGCTTCGCCATTTCGCAGAACCAAAGTGCAAAGCTATTGGAAAAAGAGCTACATCGTCTCACTGATGTTAAATTTATAAAGGAATTGAAGAAATCAGAATGGGTCGCAAATCTAGTATGCGTCCCAAAGAAGAATACCAAAGACCTACGGATGTACATCGACTTCACCGCATTAAACAAACATTGTCCAAAGGATCACTTTCCACTACCTTGGATCGATCAAATAATCGATGCAACTTCAGGGTGTGAACGTCCTCCCTTTTTGGATGCATATTTAGGATATCACCAAATTCGGATGAAGGAGGAGGATCAGGAGAAAATAGCGTTCATCACACCTTATGGTGTATTTTGTTACACAACAATGCCTTTTGGCCTCAAAAACACTGGGGCAACATATCAACGGATGATGTAGAGTTGCTTGGGAAACCAAATCGGTACAAATGTACAAGTATATATTGACGGTACAACTATACAAGTATATATTGATGATGTCATAGTTACATCAAAGCAAAGTTCATCACTCATCAAGGATCTCGAAGAAACATTCAACAACCTTGACAAGTTCTGCATCAAACTAAACCTGACAAAGTGTTCCTTTGGAGTCCTAGCAGGGAAACTCCTCGGATACCTGGTATCAGCAAGAGGAATCGAAGCCAATCCTGAGAAAACACAAGCAATTTTAACAATGAAAAAGCCAACAAATTTACGAGGAGTACAACAGCTGGCTGGGCGAGTAGCAGCGCTTAGTCGCTTTATTGCTCGATTAGGAGAAAATGCATTACCATTCTACTCCCTTATGAGAAAATCAGACAAATTTGAATGGACCAAAAAAGCTCATCATTCCTTTGAACACCTGAAGAAAACACTTTCGACACCCCTTGACATGGGTATGATTACTCGGATGCTCACTATTCGCTACCTTACATTGGGTAAAAGGCCCACGGCCCATAGAGATTCTAGATAAAAGCCCAAGGAAGCAACCGACAGAAATTCTTATTGTATTAGGAAAGAAATCATGAACCGACATTATGTTGGTATTGTAATCACGTCTGTATGAAACCTATCCTCATACAGCTTTGAGACCTGACCTATTATATATAGGGCAGGAGAAGCCCAAGCGAGGGTACCGAAATCTTGTAGACAACTTGTAATAGAGTGTTTCCCCAATATTCAAGCGACTTTGTCTCCATTGTTTTCCTGACATCAGACGAAATCCTTAGCGTTCTCTTTTCCGCAAAACCCCAAGTCCATCACCATGGGCATTACCGAGGTTACCTCTCGTCAATTAGCGTCGTCTGTGGGAAACTTGAACGCTGGAAACACGGATTCGGCGTAACGCTCTCCACCAACTATCAACTCGATGAAAGCAAATCCACGCCCACCCACCCGTAAAGTTACCCGCAAATCAACAGAAGTACAGGAACCTCCCACATAATCCTCAATGGAAGTCGAGGTACAGATCGAAGAAGGCAACAAAGGCAGGCAAGTCGAGATGAATCTGTGGGATCTTGATGAACTCTATGACAACCTCTCCTTCAGATCAGACCCACCGTTCATGCCACCACGTGAAGCAAGCCTCCCAATTCAGAACCCGAAGAAAGTAGCAAAAGCATCGACTTTGGAATTTGGATGGCGGAAATTTATCCAAAGCAAAAGCTCATGGACTTCACTGGCTCATCCGATAGTGTCTCCATCAGTGAAAACAATGACGTTACCAGTCCGTATGCCACTTAGCACCAAGTGTGCGTGATCATCGGAGACGCCACGACCCAACAAGACTCCAACAGTAACCCAATTCTTAACCCCGATGATATCCTTTCAAGCCATAGTGCAGGAAGCAATGACAATGAAGGAAGTCGAGGAAACGAAGCAGATCCAACAGTCGATCGAGAAAATAGGGAAGAAGACCAGCCACGCCAAGATGAGAGGCGAACCCTTAGCCTACCAGCCAGTGCATGGGAGAAAGTGGGAGCAGCAATTTCGGGTGCGACCCCAATGGCAACAGATGCCACTCACGAAGATCTATGGCATACTAGTATCTGTTGCACTACAAAAAGAGAAAAATCCTCAGGATGTAAAGGAAGCTCGACGAAAGGAAGAGGGTAGCCGACGAATCTAGCTTACGAAGGGCACAGCTAAGCCCCACCCGGGGATCAAGAAGCATCACAGGAGGAGCATCGCCAAGAAGAGGAATGTCTAGATTAAGAAGTATACCGGAAGAAGAGAGAAGCAGATTAATTCGGGACCTTGTTCTCTTGTTTATGTCTATAGATCAAGATGGAAACATCAAAGCAAATACAGCCCAGGCAGCTATTGTGGCTGCACAAACATATCTAATCATGACACAACCTGCACCCGACGATCCCCATGCAGCCCTCCACCGATCTGCCCTGAGGAACCTCAGTTTGGTGGGAGAAACTCTTGCGCAAGCAGATAAAGAAACCACGAGGCAACGTGACCAATCCCCACATCGTCGCAACATCCCTCGGCAAGGAGGTCACACCCAGCAATTGCGGTCGCCACATCGGGTCCACTTTTCCAAACAAGAACCATGCAACGATGCAAGAAACGACATCACCCAGCGAAGGATTGATCGGTCATGAGAAGAGCGCAGCACCCAAAGATACCGTGATGGTGAAAGTGAGGATGAACAAGAATTATGTGGGGCCAGCTGCTTTACCCAACGGGTTCGCAAAACTCCGGTACCGAAAGATTTTAAGCTACCCCAAGACCGACAAAAATACGATGGCCTCCAAGAACCCGAAGCCTGGCTGATATACTATCTAGCGACTGTCAGATTACAAGGAGGATCCAAAGCCACGACAATGCAAAGCCTGCAGCTCCACCTAACCGGTGCAGCACGCTCCTGGCTGAAGTAGTTACCAGAAGATTCCATCAGCAGTTGGAATGATCTTGAAGACAAATTCATCAGAAACTTTCAATCCACATTCAAGCGACCCACGTCTTTAGAGAAATTACGTGCTGATACATTGTAAATGTATCTATAATTTTTGATGCTCCATGCTTGGTTTTATCCACTTTCTTGTGTTTTGTTCCAACTTTGGAGTACATTTCATATGATTTCTTGGACTAAGCTATTAACAAGAGCCACAGTGCCAGCTGCCTGTTTTCTGCTGTTTTTGGTTTCAGGAAAGTCATAAAATGAATATTCTCGGAATTGGACGGGAAAAAAGCCAAAGTGCCTATTTTTCCGGAAGTCATCAAGTGCCAGAATACAAGACGGAGAAGGGCCAGGGAGCCACCACACCACCTGGTCGTGCGGCCAGGCCTGGCCCGCGCCAGGGGGTGGTGTGGCCACTCCCGGCACCCCCTTGGCCTCTCCTTCCGCCTATATATTGCCCTCGGGACGAAAACCCTAAGTGCCCGATCAAAAATCCACGAAAGAGTCTGTAGCCGTCGTCATCTCCATCCCTAGATCGGGAGGGATCTGAAGCTCTTCCCGGCACCCTGTCGGAGAGGGGAATTCACCCTGGAGGCCTTCTTCATCACCATGCAAGCCTCCGGTGTGATGCGTGAGTAGTTCATCCTTGGACTACGGATCCATGTAGTAGCTAGATGGCTGGTTCTCCTCCTTTGTGCTTTCATGTCTAGATCTTGTGAGCTCCGTTCATGATCAAGATCATCTATTTGTAATTCTGCATGTTGTGTTTGCGGGGATCCGATGGATATTGAGATGCTATTTCAGATTGATTATTGATTCTATCATGTCTTTGTTATTTGTGATCTTGCATGCTTTCCGTTGTTAGTAGCTATCTTGGCCAAGTAGATGCTAGCAACTCCAAGAGTTAGTATTTATGCTCGATAGTGGGTTCATGCCTCTGGTAATCTGGGGAAGTGATAGAAATCTCTAAGGTACTGGATGTGTTGTTGCTACTAGGGAGGAAACAACAATCCTTTGTTCATAGAATAATCATATTGTTTACTTTACACGCAGTTCGTAAAGCAATAATCTGTTGCTTGCAACTTAATACTGGAGGGGGTTCGGATGATAACCTGAAGGTGGATTATTAGTCATAGATGCAGTTGGATGGCGGTCTATGTATAATGTTGTAATGCCCAATCAAGTCTCAAAGGAGTCAAGATGATTAGTATATGCATGTATTGCTTTCTTGATGTTTGTCAATTTCCCCGTTGTAATTTGTTCACCCAGCATGTTATCTATCTTAAGGAGAGACACCTCTAGTGAACTATGGATCCCGGTCCTTTTCTTTACATACAATCTATAAACTATTACCACTTTGTGTTTACTTTCTGCAAAATTTTACTTCTTTCCATTCGATACGTTTAATCCTTTGTTTTCCGCAAAACACGGTGAGATTGACAACCTCATCGCAAGTTGGGGACAAAGTTCTGTGGTTGTGTTGTGCAGGTCTCCACGTTGCTACTAGCACCGGTAGTGCGCCCTGCCAAAGCTTAGCTAGTAACACCTTTGGGGTGTTTCCTTGCTGCTACTAGTTCGATTAAACCTTGGTTTCATAACTGAGGGAAACTTGCTGCTGTGCTCATCATACCTTCCTCTTGGGGTTCCCAACGAGCTCTACATCAACACCGCCATCAAGCATTTTTCTGGCGCGATTGCCGGGGAGTCAAGGACATCTTCACAAGGGGAGTCCCTCATAACCAATCTCTTTACTTTGTTATTTTGTTTTGCTTAGTTTCTTTTTGCTTTGTTTGCTTGTTTCTTTTTCAAAAACACAAAAAAAATAGTTTGCTTTCTTTTCAAAAACACAAAAAAAATAGTTTTACTAGTTTGCTTTCTTTTCAAAAACACAAAAAATTAAGCCTCCTTTAGTTGTCACCCTTCCTTAGCTCACCATGTTGATCCCCAAATTCACCCTGAAAGACCTTTCAATTGGTAGTGGTTCTATAATTGGGAAAGATAATATTGAAGAATTCTTTAATCATGTTAGTAAGCATGAAGATATTGAGGATAGATCCCTTGCAGAACTTGCTCCAAATTATGAGATTGTTGCAGCTTCTTTAATTCACATGTTAGAAGCTAGGTTTGTTAACCTCAACCCCTTAATGTAAGTAATGTTTCTTAAGCTTAAAGAAATTGAGGACCCTGAAAAGAGGGATTTTATTCTAGAAACTTTTTAAGGAGTTCTATGATGTTGCCAAGGAAGATAGAAAAGTTTTTGACCGTTTCAATATGCTAGGCTCATGTTTAGATGTTGTTGGTACACGAGAAAAGATGAACAAAACCGAACCTAATGGAGAGGAACCTAATATACCAATACCCTTTAAACTAGTAGCAATACATGATGCCATAGAAAAAGAATCTTGATTGGATTGTTCCTGCAAACCCTTTTGATGAGAATAGTGAACCTAAGAGCATTGAGAGAGGATCCTCTAGAACTTATTTGGATGATATACCTTGCCTTGTTGAAAATATTTCTAGTATTGATCTTAATGCTTCTTCATTTGAGAACACTTGATTCTTTTTCTTGCTTCTTATGCCTAACTTAAAGGCATTAAAGAAAAGTACTTATTGGGAGATAACCCAAAAGTTTTAGAGGAGTCTTGGAAGTTATTACCTCTGTAATAACCTCTCCTTATTGTTTTTATTTGCTTTTCGTGCCAAGAGTAACCTCTAATGAGAGAGAAGTAATGGTTGGGAAAGTTACTGTCCCGAAACAGATTTTTGTGCTTAACCGTAAACATTCGTGAGAGAGCTCTGTATATCGAATTGAGCTGTAATTTTTTGTGCTTCTGCCCCAGGTTGCTATCTAACTTTAGTTAGTTCAACACTTTTTGATTTGATCAACAGAAGGTCTTTGAAAAAATTCGTCTTACCTGCTGGTCTGTTTTGACAGATTTATGCCATTTTCTGCATTTGCTTCTTGTTAGTTCCTTCTTGAGTTCTTTTGGGGAATTGAGCTTTTTGAGGGAAGTGCTAAAGTACCTAGAATTCTAATGGAAGTTTATTTGGTGTTAGAACTGAACCTTAAGACTTATTTATCTTGAGTACACTAATGTTCCTAATAAAGATTGTGTAAAGTTTTGTATGAAGGAAAAATTTCAGGTGTATGGAAGGAATGAGTAATGAGATGAAGAATGGACTAAAGCTCAAGCTTGGGGATGCCACGCATGTCACCCCAAGAAATATCGAAGAAGTACTAGCGTCAAAGCTTGGGGATGCCCAAGGCATCCCCTTCTTCATCAATAAAAATCCCAGGTTTCTTCCAAACGCTTCATTTTTATTGTTTCATGCACAGTTGTGTTATTCTTGGAGCGTCTTCTTTTTCATTTTCGTTTTGGTTTTTAGTTTGCTTGTATTTCTTAGTTTGCTGAATAAATTGGTTGGACCCCCTCTTTCATACATTGGTTTGCAAATAGTTTGGTTTGGTTTGGAAAAGAGTAGGAAAGTTCATGCTTATGTGGTAAAAAGAGCTTGTTTTTTACTGTGGCCTATGCTTTGTCATGCCATGCTTGATATTGTTTTGGCTTTATGCTTAGTATTCTTTGATGTAGCATGACTTGTTATAAACAATTGAGATTGCTTAATGTGCCTTGGATGAATCATGCGTTGTTTTAGCATATTAAAGCATAGTATAGTGGTATTCTCCTTTGATGCTTTATTTGGGTTGACTTGGCGCATGCTCACACCATGTTATGACTATCTCAAGTCACCATAGACTTTATGATCCTTTAGTTTTCAACTTGTAGTATCACTTTATGCTTTGATCAATGATGTTTTGTCGCTCTGCATGATTATGGCCATTACTGCTCTCTTAGTTTGTCGCTCCGAGTCTTTTGCTAGCCTCCACCACCAAGTATGAGTTCCACTCATGCATCCAACTCCCTAAACAAAGTTATTCCAAAGAGTCCACCATACCTACCTACTAGCTTATGCTATTCCAAGTATATTCATGCTTTTGTTTACCTTCCGAATTAAACTTGTTATGAGAAAACTAGTGATTAAAGCTCTCACGAACTTGATGGCACACTTTACTTTTCTTGCCTCTTATAAACTTGAACCATTGGGTCCTTCTTTGTTGCGTATATGCTTGTGCTTTATAAGTTGAAATGAGCAGAACCATGTTTCATGGGGAACGCTTTCAACATTGCACTTGTACTTTGTACCCCGTTGATATCATGTCATTTTGCTTACGGATCCCGGCGGTGTGAAATAAAAGTGGAACTTGTAAGATCATGGAGTTTGTATGTGTGTTAGAGAAACGCCTAGGCCGCTAGCCTAAGCCATGCCTAATCATGGTGGAAACTTGCAGCATCACCATAATGAGCACTCTATGAAGCATCCTCAATAAAAACCTATGCAAATAGCAAATAAAAATATCGTTGAGATGCTCATTGTCTGCTTGCCTTGTCATTTTGATTATGGGATGTAACACCCTCGAATCGGCCCTATGAAAGTTTTAGCCCTTTTCCGCCAAACCCGTATAGAAACGATTCAAGGACACCCACCAGGCACTTTCGTGTGGGTGGAAAACGAAGTAATACCATTACACAATAGTCCTTGATGGGACCCATAGAACAGATATATATACAACACGACTCCATGAGTCAAGAATACCGATATACAGTACAAAGATCCAAATCAGCTTGAAATCGCTACAGCGTCCGAGTACGGACAAGATGCAAATGGGGCTAAGAGCCCTGAAGAATAACCAATGGCGTCCATAACCCTGCCCAGGCCAAGCCGGAAGGGTAACCCTGCTAACGATGTCGATCTCAAACCTGCTAAAACAAAAGGGGTGCCGACAAAGGGCAAAGGAAAAAGAGGAGCGTCAGTACTGATGCCAGTACACGGCAAGGCTAGAATTCGGCGGCTCTCGCCTACATAGGTTGGTGGACTGAAGCGGCAGCGAAGCATGCGCTAAACAACCTATAGAGACTCGATACAACTGTCGGCTATCAGAGAGGGATAAGAAAGACCTATTCGGATCCAACCTGATACTAACACCAATCATACCCATCCTGATATTCCCCCTCGAGACCAAACGTGGAAGTCAAACCGAGGAACTCACACAGTTGGCAGTTTTATTCATTCCATTATAGTTGAAGCACTTACTAGTCAGATATAGATAGCATGAGTCATCCTGATAACGTAAGTAGTGGGTAGTTTTAGTTAACAATTTAGTTGTAGTTGCAGTACTTACTAGTCAGATACAATTAGCATGTGACATCCCAAACCCAGCAGTTGTTGGCACTTTCAGTTCATTCCATTGGAGTTGCGATACTTACTAGGCAGGTATAACATGACACGATACACCCCAGTTCCACCAGTTGTTGGCACTTTTATTATCCATTCCATTGTAGTGAAGCTGATTACTAGTCACATATTAAGTCAAATTTATAGCACTACTTTAGTTATGCTTGTCTATGATCGAGATACTATGCTCCAAGTCGTCCATAACCGCGGACACGGCTTTCAGAAAGATTTACCCTACAGGGGTGCACAAATAGCAACACACACATGATCAACCTCGGAAAAACCAACTCAAAACCAAATGAGGCCTTCACGACAAAGCAATCACAGGATTCATAAAATATTTCAGGGGGCCACCCCACTAAGCTACCCGCAACGAAGTTGGCCGGCTTCGAGACCGGCCTAGGGTTTGTGTGGACGGCGATAAACGACTGGGAACCCGAAAGTGTGACTGGGCTTATCGATACAGTGAAAAAGTGTCACGATCCAAAACAGTACAGGTGCTCCACGCACAATCGTAAATAAAGCAGTAAAGCATGGCATAGGTATAGGATAGTAATAAAGCCCCAAACTACTTTGTGGCCCCAAGAAATAAGAAATGAATCAAGCTCTGGCTAAGGGGATTCATGGTCCCATATGCGGATAGTGCGATAGTCAAGGAACATTTATCAAGTACTCGGGGTCCTACATGACACAAGTGAGCATGGAAAACCAAATAACATCTATTTCCCACCAATGCCTCTGCATTAGTTATATCTATTCCCAGCAATTTAATAGTTGTATTTAAAGTTATGATCATCTCCACCATTAAGCATCTCCACCATTTAGCATGTGCCAACCTTCCAACAACGGTGGAACAACAACGACGCAAAGCAGCACCTGAGCAAGCAACTACGACTCACAAGGCCGACTGTCTATCAAACAACAGGCAATAGGATGTGTCCAAGGCAATATAGAGGCTGCAGGGAATATAAATGCAACACGGAAACTAAAGCATCACAAAAAGGATAGCAATAGATCAACGGGAGGGAGTAAAGACTAAAAATGCAAAAATAGGTAGAAAGGGGAGAATGCTCGCCTGGAAACATAGCCGACGGTTCATTACCCGAAGACCTTGTCGATACTCGCATCAACTCAACGGCCTAATCCACGAAGAAGCAAAGCACTAGAAGAAACATCGGGTACACTATTTAATACTATGGCAGAAGATCGGGCATGATGCAGGTATGATGCATGACATGGCAAAGATGCGATGCAATTAGGAAATATTAAGCAGAACCGGGGTCCCGACAATTAATTAGACGGTTCATGTTGTTTAGCTACCCCGCAAATTAAATGTTGTATTAGCAAGGCAAAACAAGGCATCGGTTCGCTACTCAAATTTAAATGGAGTCCGAAATAAGACTAGAATAGCTCGCATATAGACTCCATATTTAATTTAGGTGAATCGACTATTCAACCCAACCCACCCGATGACATGTATGCAAGCATGATAATTTAATTATGCGATAGGTATATGTCATATTATAACAATAGAGGCTCAGGGTCACACATCTGGGTTCAGAAGATCTTGGTTCCGGGAGGTTCGGAGTTCGACAGGGTTCGACGGGGATCGGTCTCGGCGGGAATGTTCTCGGACAACGGAGTAGATCTTGGCGTTCCGGGAAGAAGGACTTGGCGTTCCGTGTCGGCGACCTTGGCGTCCGGGTTCTCGGGCATCGCAGCCGGGAAGGAGAACTTGTCGTATCCATGGAGATCTTGGTTCGGCCTCGGTCAAAGCGTTCGGAAGCAGATCTTGGTGTTCCGGGCATCTTCCGGTCGGGGTCTCGGCTTCCATGAAGAAGATCATGTCGATCCACGGGGTTAGGTCTTCGGGGCCGAGAAGATCTTGGCGCTCGGTGTCCTACGGTCTCCGGTTCCGTGTCGGCGTACTCGGGGTTCCAGCCTCGAGTGTTGTTGGGGAGCTTAGGCTACACGCCAGAGGGATGTGGGTTTCATCTCGATCTTCAGTTGCAGCACAGTTCGAACCTCGAGTGCTCAACTACAGGAGAACAGTAGCCAGTAGGCCTCAAACATGTGTTGTCAACGGAGAACGCACAACAGGCCAACGAGGCAGCATCACTAGGGAGGGGCCCACAGCGGTGGTGGCCGGTAGAGACTTTCCAATGGCCGAATCGGGTCCTAGCAGAAAGAGGAGGCCACGCGACAACCTTGCAGGGAGTTGTGGAGCAGAGGGCAGCCGCGGTTGCAGGAAGACGTGTGGCCATGGCAACAACGGCCGGGGCAAGGCAGACCAAGCTGCTGGCCGGCGCAGGAGATGAGCGGTGATGGGGCACTAGGGGGACATAGTGGAGAGGAAGACGGCCTAGGATGGTACGAAGTGGCGGTGGCACTTGCGTAGGAGGAAGCAGCGGCGGTTGGAGAGGGACCCGCGAGCCAGGCGGCCAAGGGCGGGGTCGGGGCGGCCGTGTCACCGCGGCGTCGGAGCTCGAGATAGAGGGCGGCAGAGCTCTGTGATTCCTAGACGGGGAAAGCGAGGTTGATGAACGACGACGGATTTTCACAGAGGCGGCCCGGAGGAGCTTGGCGGGCGGAGGAGACAACGAGATGGCGACCGCTGCCGAGCTTGGGTGGCGGGGCTCGCGAGCTGGCTAGCACGAAGGAAGAGGCCGACGCGAGGGGTCCTGGTGGGTTGAGGTTAGGGTGAGTGAGGCGACGCAGAGGCGACGGACGCGCTGGCGGCGCCAGGGAGTTGAAGAGGCGGGTGGCCAGAGCGGCGGTGGGGGGTGAAGGAGAGCGGGGAATCGAGGAGATGGCGGCGGGGTTGGTCGATGCGCGATGCACGCGGCTGGTGGGGCTGGGTACAGGGCAGGGCGGTAGGTGGAGGAAGGTGTGCGCGAGTGTGCGTGTATGACTGTGTGTGGCGGTTGCTGTGGAAAAAAAGGGACGGGGGAGGATGGCTCGCGGGGGAGATCGATGCCAGCGCGACGTGGGGGAACGGGCAGGGGCCTCGCGGCAGGTGTCCAGGTGGTGGGGCTAGGAGAGCGGGAGATGGCGCGAGGTGTATGCGGGAGTGGAGGGTGTGACGGCTGGATTAGGTAGGGAGAGAGGGAGGGATGGGGTAGGTGGGTGGTTAGGGTGTAGACTAGGAAGGAGGTGGTCGGCTGGGCTTTGGGCCTGGCTGGCGGCCTCCAAAAAAAAACATAAACTTTTATTTTTATTTAAAAATAGGCCTTTGTAAATAATTTTAGACAAATAAAACTATCTGGAAAAGACCGGAGTTTTGATTTGAAATAAAGATGGGGCGTTTAGAAAACAAAACCAGACTTTTCAAAAATAGTTTTTAAACAAACCATGCATGTGATGACGATGCTCAAATGCAATGTGGCATGATGACATGAGCATGCGGTCATGATGATGCAATGCACAAAAACACAGCGATTTTCTAGTAGTGGTTTTTGCGGGGCGCCACAATTCGACACCACTAACAAGGGATCTCGCCCTCGAGATCTGCCTCATGGTACCAGGAAGAAGGTCGGCGATCTTAATCTTCACGCTTCATGTAGATCCTCGCGACACCACTAACAAGAGGTCGTTGTCCGTGATCGTCGAGAGAACACTCCGGGAACAAAGGCGAAGGTAGAGGTATCAACAAATAAAGCCACCTCTAGCTTCCGTGGACGGAGTAAAATTGCTTGATCCACCGATTCGATGTACCAAAGTGAACAGTGAGAGACGGGTAGGGTGATTAGTCCATCCCGTACTCAAAGCATCCTTCTGTACATGACTAGAAGAATCGTGTAACCAACTCTCGGAATTTAGACTAAAGATCTCGACAAGCGAGGTGCGGAACAAAGGAGTGTTGCAGGCTCTGCATCGGATCTTGCGTAGATGATGTCGTTGCACTGGGGCCACCAGAAGATACAAGGAAAAATCGTATGAAAAGACACAATGATCAGGTTTTATGATGGTTCCACTAGCAAGAACAACACATTCCCAAGGTATACTCCAACTTCACCAATGCTCATCCTTCTCATATGCTTTTCAACGATACAGATATCTGTCAAGGGGCACATACGGATAAAGAGTCCAAGGACAAAAAGATTGGATGAAGGTACAACAGCCGAGAAACAGATTGATGATTGTAGAACCACCGTTAAAAAGGGAGGAAGAGAAACCCTAAAGGTACGATAGAAACCCAACCACGAGAATTCCTAGACTTGAAGAAAAGATAAGAGAGCAGATTCAAAACACGTGAAGGTAAGAGGAGAATATAATATGGGTAAGGAGTAAAAGCAGAGCTAATCAGATCTATCTAACCGATTTTCAAAATAGTTTTGACACTCTACAACGTCCGTTAGCTAGGTTATCCTACATGCTAGACTTGTGGGGTATCGCAATTGCTGGGCTCTGATACCACAATGTAACACCCTCGAATCGGCCCTATGCAAGTTTTAGCCCTTTTCCGCCAAACCCGCATAGAAATGATTCAAGGACGCCCACCAGGCACTTTCGTGCGGGTGGAAAACAAAGTAATACCATTACACAACAGTCCTCGATGGGACCCACAGAATAGATAGATATATATACAACACGACTCCATGAGTCAAGAATACCGATATACTGTACAAAGATCCAAATCAGCTTGAAATCCCTACAGCGTCCGAGTACGGACAAGATGCAAATGGGGCTAGGAGCCCTGAAGAATAACCAATGGCATCCATAACCCTGCCCAGGCCAAGCCGAAAGGGTAACCCTGCTAACGACGTCGATCTCAAACCTGCTAAAACAAAAGGGGTGCCGACAAAGGGCAAAGGAAAAAGAGGAGTGTCAGTACTGAGGCCAGTACACGGTGAGGCTAGAATTCGGCGGCTCTCGCCTACATAGGTATGGTGGACTGAAGCGGCAGCGAAGCATGCGCTAAACAACCTATAGAGACTCGATACAACTGTCGGCTATTAGAGAGGGATAAGAAAGACCTATTCGGATCCAACCTGATACTAACACCAATCATACCCATCCTGATATTCCCCCTCGAGACCAAACGAGAAAGTCAAACCGAGGAACTCACACAGTTGGCAGTTTTATTCATTCCATTATAGTTGAAGCACTTACTAGTCAGATATAGATAGCATGAGTCATCCTGATAACGTAAGTAATGGGTAGTTTTAGTTAACCATTTAGTTGTAGTTGCAGTACTTACTAGTCAGATACAATTAGCATGTGACATCCCAAACCCAGCAGTTGTTGGCACTTTCAGTTCATTCCATTGGAGTTGCGATACTTACTAGGCAGGTATAACATGACACGATACACCCCAGTTCCACCAGTTGTTGGCACTTTTATTATCCATTCCATTGTAGTGAAGCTGATTACTAGTCACATATTAAGTCAAATTTATAGCACTACTTTAGTTATGCTTGTCTATGATCGAGATATTGTGCTCCAAGTCCTCCATAACCACGGACATGGCTTTCAGAAAGATTTACCCTGCAGGGGTGCACAAATAGCAACACACACACGATCAACCTCGGAAAAACCAACTCAAAACCCAACGAGGCCTTCACGACAAAGCAATCATAGGATTCATAAAATATTTTAGGGGGCCACCCCACTAAGCTACCCGCAATGAAGTTGGCCGGCTCCGAGACAGACCCAGGGTTTGTGTGGACGGCGGTAAATGACTGGGAACCCGAAAGTGTGACAAAAGAAGTATACAAAACACTCAGCATACAAAGGCAAGATCACACGCATATATTCACAAGCTGTTTCGAAGCAAAAGGAAGCCGGAAAAGTTTAGAATCCATTATAATAAGGGAAGACACGACAAACGATTACAAAATAAGGGCCTATGGGGCTGCGTCCTTCAAAGATAAAGTGGCACTAGTAGAAGGAGCACTAGCTACAGCAGCGGTAGGGGTAGCCAAAGAAGGAGCGCCGGACGCAGAAAGAAGAGTCAAGGAAGGGGCAGCCAATCTCCCTGTACCCGAGACCAGACCCAGGAGCAGCCAAGAATATTTTTTGGCCCTTTTAATATGCGGCTTCAGGTCAACTGCTTTGCCACTGCAGGTGATCGGGACAGAGGAGCTAACCTTATCCTAGACGACCTTCTCTCCATGCGCCATCGCCGAGCCATCGAAGTTTCGGCACCGCTCCTTGATTGCATCAGACTATAACCAACAAGGGGGCCGGGATCAGCACCAAAAAATGGCGACAAGATCATTCAGGTCCTCCGGCATATCCGTGGTTGGAAATACTTCTGCATGGAGCTTCTTGCAGGCGCGACACGAACAGACAAGCAGATTGAGCCCACGAACGTTGTTACCCTCCAAAGTGCTAACAACATCCGATAAAGGATCAACCTTCTTATCGTCGTCCAGCGTCAGGATCTGGCCAGTCAGCTCTGACAAACAAAATCAGAGGTCGAAAATCAAAAGAAAGAAACGAAACAACAAATACATGCAAAAATCAAAACTTACTGGTCAGCGAGTTATTTAAGGCCTCCAGGCGCTGCCACAGATTTGCATCTCGAGCAGCGACTTTCCTGGCCACTTCATCAGCTTCATCTTTCACCCTCTAATTGGCCTCTTCGGCAGCTCGGACCTTTTTTCCAGCTCATCGGCATGCTTCATCGCCTCATCCCAGATAATCGCGGATTGCTTGGCAGCGGCTAAAGGAGCGAAACACAAAAAATGAGGATGAACATGTTTACAGGGAAATTACACAAGTGATCAGTACATACCTTTTAGCTCTTCGGCATCATCACGGATCCTTATAAAGTGAGTGGCCATACCGACCATCTCACGCATCAAAGGCTAAGCAAGGGAAGAACATAGCAAAAGGATATAAAGGCATACCAAATATATGAGGAAGGAAAAATTCTGGCGTCAAAAGTAACTTACATCCTTCATGTCCACATCAACGGGTGCTTCAGATATCACCACCCCTTTACCTGCCATTTTCCTCCTTTTTTGCGGTCGCAGCTTGGATGAAGCAGCGACATCTTTCTCCACAGGAGAAATTGTTTTCTCTTTTGGCTCCACCAATGGAGGAGGGGTCTTCCTTGTGGAGCAGCCCACATATGTGGGAAGAGGAGAAGCAGGAAGATCTTCGTCATCACTACAAACAACACGACCAAGAGTAAGCATTAGCAGTAAAAAACACTCGGTGAAAACAGAAAAAGGAGAAAGCAAATATTTACGAAGACACATCCTGTGCAAGACGAAACAACTTCATCTGGGAAGGAGCAGCTGTGATCGGAGAAGTGCCGAAGGGCTTGGAAGCAGTCGAGTCATCCGAATCCTCGACCCTTTCCATAGCACAAGGGTGCTTCCTCTTTTTGTCGGCACGCTCCACTCGGAAATCCCTGGAGCTAACCGAAGGAAGAGATTGCGTCTTCGACGAAGAGTCAGAAACAGAAATATCCCCCTCCTCATCCGAGGTAGTCCTAGTCTAGGGAGATCGTCAGATGTAGAGGGGTGGACAGGGGGCTCACCACTTTCAGGAAGGGGGGAAGTGAGCTCAGGTGATCAAAATCCTACAGAAAGCGGAGGAATTGAAAAAAATACACCTATAAACAGAAGACAAGGAAAAGACAAAAGCGAAGGAAATGCACCTCGGGAAGACATTAAAGTTGTGAAGCTCCAGACTCTATTCTCATACAGCTTAAGGGTGAGGTCCTCCGAGGAAATCCTCATCGGGTCCTTCTTCCCAATATACGCCCACATACCGGACAACCAGGCTTGGAGCGGCTGGACACGGATCCACAAAAAATATGCCAGAACCTGGAGACCAAACAATTCTTTCCCAACGTCATGCCGCGGCTCGGAAAATACAATTAACAAAGGGCTGGATTTCGGCCATTTCCTCGGCAGAGGGACACTGATCCTAGGAGTCGAGTTTACAACATACTTTTTAAGGTTCAAAGGGGGCTAACCCAAAAGATTGGCCTTCGAGTGGCTGATCCTTGACATAGAACCACTTAGACTTCCTACCTTAGACATAATCCATGAGTTTGAAGTCTAAGTAATCAACGTCAGAGTGGACAAAAAAATGGCGCCACCAACATCATGGACAATGGTGTCAGTGGCGTTGCGGCGAACATAGAAGAAGTATTCCAAAGGCCCCAATGGGGATGAATCCCACGGAAACACTCGCAAAGAGTGCTAAAACAAGCAACGTGGAGGATGGAATTGGGCGTGAGCTGATAAAGCTGCACGCCATAAATGAACAGAAGGCCTCGGAGAAATTCGTGGACGGGGAGAGAAAGACCGCGGAAGAGGAAGGAGAGGAACATTACCCTCCAGCCAGGCTCGGGAATGGGAGCAACTTCATCACCGGTGAGCTTGAAGGAGCCCTCCGTCAGAAGGACGGAGTTCCGCGCCTCGCGGAGCTCCCACGTCGTGCATTTGGTGGGAGCCCACCTGACGACCCTTTTCCTGGTGGCCTTTGCGGCAGCACTGGAAGTCCCAGCGGCTTTTCTTTTGCCCATGGCAGTGGAGCAAGGAAAGTAGGGCACGAAAATCAAAGTTCACAAGAGGCAAAGAGTGCAAGGAGGAAGAAGGAGCTGAGGGAGGCTAGGTGAAACAGTAAAAAGTACATCCCTTCCCTTATAAAGAGCAACAACGCAAGTACCTAACCGTTTGATGCAAAATCGAAGTGACAGAGAATTGCACGATGATGACATGTGTTTACAAAGATCTCGAAAAGGAAAAATATAAAAGAAGTTATGACTGTAGTAAAAACGGAGAACAACGCGTGATGCCTCGATTCTCGCACAACGAGGGGACATGAAGTCAAGAATATCCGCTAAAAACTCCATCACGTGTCATCATTGCTGCACATGGGCCCACCTTCGACACGTCCTGTCATGGCGTGTGATACATTGCAAATGTATCTATAATTTTTTGATGTTCCATGCTTGGTTTTATCCACTTTCTTGTGTTTTGTCCACACTTTGGAGTACTTTTCATATGATTTCTTGGACTAACCTATTAACAAGAGCCATAGTGCTAGCTTCCTGTTTTCTGCTGTTTTTGGTTCCAGGAAAGTCAGAAAATGAATATTCTCGGAATTGGACGGGACAAAAGCCAAGGTGCCTATTTTTCCAAAAGACTCACGGAGCCAGAATACGAGACGGAGGAGGGCCAGGGGCTGGCCACACCCCCCCTAGGAGCGGGCTGGGCCTGGCCGCGCCAGGGCATGGTGTGGGCCCCCCAGGCACCCCCTCGGTCTCCCTCTTCGCCTATAAGAATCCTTCTGACCTAAAAACTCCGGGGGGTTCGACGTTTTTCCAGAAGGAGTTATAAATATTCTTTGGCTCCCCTTGTGTGAAATCAATAAATTGGGTTTCACTTTCCTCGAAAATACTGCGATACACCCCCTATACTTGTGGGTCATCAGCGTGTTTTTCTGAAAACTAAGAGCATCAGATACGTCATCACTGATGTCACAAAAAAGCACTACAACAAAAATTGCGGATTTCTCAGGGTATGACCCAAAGAAATTCAATTGGAGTGGAAGTAATTTTCTCCAAGAGAAGATTTGAGACTACACTCGAAATATACAACATTACGACTGTAGCCTCGGGGGCTACTCCTATCGGGAGCACTGGTCATGCACCCGACAAAAAATTATAGAAACAATGACGCATTTTTTCGAGCCTATGTCTTGATACACATACCCAAACATAGCCTCAGGGGATACTCCTATCAGGAGTACTGGCGCGCACCTGATAAAGAAAAATCATGGAAGCATCCAACGATAAATACTCCTATCAGGAGCAGGATACGGAAAGTAAACCAAAACTCTCGGATCACGCTTAGACGCGGAAAAAAATCTGAATGCCGTGTTCAGAAACAGGAAGGTAAGACCCCATGATTCATCCTGTGTGGCCTAGTAATCGCACAAGAATGCGCTCTGCTAGTAAAAATCCGTATCAACGATACGATGAAAAATCTTGACGGACGTGTTGGGTACCCGATAAAGAAATAGAAAACTGGAATTCACTATTCGGTAAGACCTCAGCGGCTCGAACTGAATTACACCAGTTACAAATTCCGGATTCAAGCCCGGGGACTTGAGTTTGATGTAGGTCAACCTTGTTTTTGCCTAGGAGCAATTAACTGATTCCCGATCCGTTGGAAGCATCAGACTCATTGTACCAAAATCTCTACAAAAAATAAAATCAAACAAAATAAAAGAAAAAAGAAAGAAAACTTTGAGACTCAACCTAAAAACTTCAGATTCAGATAGAGTCTCTAGGGCTACTAACATGGGTATGATTACTCGGATGCTCACTATTCACTACCCTACATTGGGTAAAAGGCCTACGACCCATAGAGATTCCAAATAATAGGCCAAGAAAGCAACCGACAGAAACTTCTTATTGTATTAGGAAAGAAATCATGAACTGACATTATGTTGGTCTTGTAATCACGTGTGTATGAAACCTATCCGCATACAGCTTTGAGACCCAGCCTATTATATATAGGGCGGGAGAAGCCCAAGCGAGGGTACCGAAATCTAGTAGACAACTTGTAATAGAGTGTTCCCCAATATTCAGGCGACTTTGTCTTCATTGTTTTCCTAACATCTGACGAAATCCCCAGCATTCTCTTTTCCGCGAAACCCCAAGTCCATCACCGTGGGAATTGCCGAGGTCACCCCTCGTCACTCCATGTCTTGTGCCCACGAGATAAAGAGCCATTACTTCTTTACATAGCCACCACAAATCATGTGGTCAGCACGGTCCTTGTTGTGGAGTGACCCAAAGAAGGAAAAATACATGGCGTTCAAAGGCCAGTTTATTTCTTGAGTGAGGTCCTCTCGCCATCCAAGTAAAGGTACCCACATAACCAAAAGTTAGCATACGGAGTATTTATGACAGCACAAAAACTACGCCATTATTTTTTGGAACATCCAATCATAGTGGTCAATGAGGCACCTCTGTCAAACATCCTTAATAATCCAGAAGCAACCGGGTGTGTATCCCTATGGGGCATCGAATTATTCCCTTGGGACATCACGTAGGAGAAGCGAAAAGTAATAAAATCACAAGTTCTGCTCGATTTCATCATAGAATGGACCGAGTTACAATGTGCGGGTCCACCAGATCTTTCAAGTGCATGGACAATGTACTTCGATGGATCAAAAAGAACAGAAGGAGCAGGAGCATGGGTCATATTAATATCCCCACAAGGTGATAAGATCCGATATATACTTCAGGTGAGCTTTGCAAATACATCCAATAATGAAGCCCAATACGAGACCTTGTTGCATAGCATGCAGATGGCCCAGGCCTTCGGTGCAACTCGTCTAAAAATCTTGAGTGACTCCAATCTCGTAGTACAGCAAACAATGAACAAGTGCGATGCTGTCAGTGACAATATGATTGGTTACCGTGACCTGTAAAGCATCATGGAAGCTCAGTTTGACGGATGTGAAGTATCACACATAGGAAGAGGAAGCAATGAAGAAGCTGATAATTTGGCAAACATCGGGTCCCTATGCTTACCAGAACCACACAGAGTTTTCTGGGAAGAAATATCTAAATGTTCTATCAAAGCAAAAAGAGTTTCTGAGGTCATAGCACCCGAGACAGGGAAAAAGAGTAAGCCGCGAAAGACTCGGGGGGTCCATCAACTAGTACAAGTGCAGAAGATGCAGCCCAAGAAGAACTAGAAATTGATGAAGTTATGATAATCGAGTCTACATGGGTGCAGCCGTACATAGCCTATATGGTTCGGGGAGAATTACCCGAGGATACAACGGAAGCCCGGCGAATCACTCGATGATCAAGGGCCTTCATGATGATAAAAGGGGAGTTATACAAGAGAAGCATTTTGGGTGTGTTACAGCGATGCGTCACACCCGAAGAAGGAAAAGCCATACTCAAAGATATACACGAAGGAGTTTGTGGTCATCATGATAGTAGTCGAACAATTGCTGCCAAAGCATTCAGGGAAGGATTTTATTGGTTTCCAATAGTTCAAGATGCAAAGGATGTAGTCAGAACATGTGAAGCATGTCAACAATTTGAAATAAAGCCAGGAGCTCCCACAACTGAATTAAACCCTATACCTTTAGCTTGCCCCTTCGCTCAGTGGGGCCTTGATATGGTGGGTAAACTTCACAAGTCATCTCTAGGAGGACACGTCTTTCTGCTAGTAGCAGTTGACAAATTCACTAAATGGATTGAAGCAATGCAGTCACTACTCAGGATGGAACTTTGGCTATGAATTTCATAAAGTCAATAGTGTTTCGATTTGGCGTGCCAAATAGCATCATCACGGACAATGGAACCAATTTTACCTCTAGTGAGTTTAAAGAATATTGCGAAGAGATGGGCATCAAAGTAAGCTACGCCTCAGTAGCCCACCTGTAAACCAATGGGCAGGTAGAAAAAGGCAATGGTCTAGTAACTGCTCGCCTCAAGAAAAGATTGCTAGCACCACTTGACAGAGCAAAAGGAGCCTGGGTTGATGAGTTGCCATCTGTTTTGTGGAGTTTACAAACTACTCCAAATAATTCGACACAAGAAACACCTTTATTTCTAGTCCATGGCGTTGAAGCCATCCTTCCAGTTGAAGTTTCACATGAATCTCCAAGAGTAGCTACATATGACGAAGACAAGTCAAGATAAGCACTCGAATATGACGTTGATGCACTCGATGAAGCTCGAGATGAAGCCCTACAGAGCGCCACCATATATCAGCAAAACTTGTGCAACTATCATAGTCAACGATTACGACCTAGGTCCTTTGCAGTAGGGGACCTAGTTCTTCGACTCAAGCAAGATGGCCACCGAAAGCTAGTGAGAATCAGGATATCTTTGCCTGGTCCATACAGGATCTGCAAGGTGTGCCGAGGGAGTTGGTCGAGCACTCTTTGAATGTAAGACCGGAGCTAAGCTAGTCAAGCAACCTCTCCACCACTTCACCGAAGATAGGAGAAATGTCATTGGGGATGAGATAGCTCGGTTACTTGCCACCGGGTTTATCATGGAAGTACTTTACCCGGATTGGCTCTCTAATCCGGTGCTCATGGAGAAGAAGAAAGATGATCCAAATGTGGCTGTGGTATGGCGTATGTGTATCGATTACACGAACCTGAATAAGGCGTGTCCAAAAGATCCATTTCCACTACCAAGGATAGACCAGGTCATAGACTCAACTACCAGGTGTGAACTGTTATCATTCATAGATGCCTATTTTGGTTTCCACCAAATACCTTTGAACCTAGATGATCAAATAAAGACTGCGTTTATCACCCCGTATAGGGCTTATTGCTATCTCACTATGCTATTTGGATTACATAATGCAGGAGCAATGTATCAACGATGCATGCAAAAATGTCTACATGACCAGATTGGTCAAAATGTGCAAGTTTATATGGATGATGTTGTGATAAAAACTAAGGAAATAAAAACACTCCTTGATGATATCCAAGAAACATTCGTGAACCTAAGGCGGTTCTAGATGAAGCTTAACCCGGAGAAATGTACTTTTGGTGTGCCGGCTAGGAAGTTACTCAGTTTTCTCGTATCCAGCCGAGGTATCAAGGATAACCCCACAAAAATACGAGCCATAGAAAGAATGGAACTACCTAAATTTCTTAATGATGTGCATAAGTTTACTGGTTGCCTGGCATCGTTAAGTCGGTTTGTGAGTCAGTTGGGAGAGAAGGTATTGCCCCTCTAGCAGTTAATGAAAAAGGCGGACAAATTTACATGGACACCACAAGCTGATAGCGCATTTCGTGAGTTAAAAAGATGTTATCTTCTACGCCAATATTAGTCTCTCCACTATCTAAAGAGCCGATGTTGCTCTACATAGCCGCGATCAACCGAGTCGTAAGTGTAGTGATATTGGAGCGTGATGAGGAAGGAAAGTCGGTGCAAAGGCCAATGTATTAGCTGAGCGAGGTGTTATAGACTTTGAAGCAGAATTACCCTCACTACCAGAAGATGGCATACGGTGTATATATGGCAGCCAAGAAGCTCAAGCATTACTTTGAGGAACACCCCATTAAGGTGATATGCGAAGTGCCCATATCCGAGATTATGAGCAACAAAGATGCCAGTGGCCAAATTGCGAAATGGGCAATTGAGCTAGCCCCATACGCACCGTAGTTTGATAGAAGGGATGCGATCAAATCTCAAGCAGTAGCAGATTTCTTCATGGATTGGGCGGAGATGCAATACGAACCACCTTTGTCGGATTCGAACTATTGGCACACTTTGATGGATCAAAGATAAAGGAAGGACTGGGGGCCGGGGTAGTGCTTACCTCGCCCAAGAAAGATCAGTTGAAATATGTCCATCAAATCCATTTCAGTGCATCAAACAATATTGCCGAGTATGAAGCACTTGTGCATGGACTTAAGGTAGCGAAGGAAGTGGGAATACGTCGGATACAATGTTTTGGACATTTGGATTTAGTGGTGCAGCAAGTGTCTGGCAACTGGGATGCTCTGGATGCAAACATGGCCCTTTATAGATTCCACGTTCAAAAGATAAATGGGTTCTTTGAAGGATGTGAATTCCATCACATACCTCGGATTGAAAATGAAGCAGCCGACGTATTATTAAAGTTGGGGTCATCTCGGCAGCCAATCCCGCCATGTGTTGCATTGGAACACTTGAGAAAACCATCCATCACACCGTCGCTGGAATCCGACTCAATCTGCGTCCCGGCTATATCCGGATCAGAAGCTACCCCTATGGATATAGACTGGGGAAGCACCTCCGCAAACCCAGGGACTACCTCGGCAGACCCGGGGACTGCCTCGTAAAACTCGGGGACTGTCCAACTTGATCGGGCTGGAGTTATGTCTGTAGATGCAATGGAAATTGATGAAGAGCTCTTCCATGTTCGAGCTATACCTACATGGGCAAAGCACATATTTGAATTCCTAAAAGAAGGAACCTTGTCGAGTGATGAGATACTCTCAAGGAAAATCCAGAGAAGAGCAAATGCATACACTATTATCAACGCCGAGCTATACAAAAGGAGTGTTACAAGTATTCTGCAACAATGTGTAGACCCGGAAGAAGGGCTTGACATCCTCTGGGATATCCATCAAGGAGAATCTGGACATCATGCATCTTCCAGAGCAATAGTGGCAAAAGCTTTCCAACATGGATTTTATTGGCCAAGTGCCTTGGACCAAGTAGAGGATCTTGTGAGAAATGCGATGGCTGTCAGAGGTATGCCACGAAAACGCATATGCTTATGTCGGAACTGAAAACTATACCTATCACTTGGCCATTTCCGATATGGTGTTTGGATATGGTCAGCCCATTTAAGTCGTCAAAAGGAAACATGACTCATATTTTGGTTATGGTGGACAAGTTTACTAAGTGGATTGAGGTAAAGCCAATCATGATGGGGAAACAGTTGTGACATTCCTCAAGGATATAATCTTGAGATATGGCTATCCCCACAGTATCATAACTGATAATGGCACGAATTTTGCTAAAGGAGCATTTGCGAATCTGTCGAGAAAATAAGATCTGGCTAGATATTTACTTAGTAGCCCACCCCACATCAAACGGACAAGTGGAAAGATCCAACAGACTAGGTCTGTCCGGGATAAAACCCCGGCTCATTGAGCCGCTGCAAAGATCAGCGGGGTGCGGGATAGAAGAACTACCGGCAGTACTGTGGAGTTTAAGAACAACTCTGAATCGATCAACAGGCTATACGCCCTTCTTTCTGGTATATGGGGCAGAAGCTGTACTACCAGCTGACATAGAGCATGATTCTCCCAGGGTCACCCAATACACATAAGCCGAAGTGCCAGAATCCTGGCAAAATGATGTTGATCTGCTGGAAGAAGCGAGAGAATTGGCCTTATCCAGATCTACCATATATCAGCAAAATCTCCGACACTACCATAGTCGGAAAGTAAACCCCTGAGTCTTTCGGGAAGGTGATCTAGTACTTCGGCTGGTGCAATGCACTGCTGGCATGCATAAGTTATCCCCTCCATGGGAAGGACCCTTCATTGTGAGGAAAGCGTTGCACAATGATTCCTACTATCTTATCAATGCACAACCACAGGAGAAGAACAAGGCGGACAGGTTCAGCGAGGAATCTAAGCGTCCATGGAATGTAGCCCTACTTCGTCCATTTTACACTTATCAAAGAAGTGCATGTATCCAAGCCTCTCATATGTCGGTATGTATGTCGGCAATGAGCATATCAATGAAACCTCAGCACCCCAAGCAGAAACGTGGGGACTGCCTTAATAATTGTCTCTTTTGTATTTACTTTCTATATGTCGGCTGGCTTAAATTACTCACACCTTATCTAGATTAGTAGTGTGTACGCACCGAAAACCTAACTTTTCGATTTGCTGCTGCCCAACACAAATTGGCTTCATGGCAAGCAAGAGAACAAGCTTGGAATTGCAAGGCACATGAAAAACGACTAAGGAAAGGAAAGTAATCGAGCCGACATTTGTTATTTGGACTAACCTTATATTTACTTTATGTTGTGTCGAATTATTTTGAGCTAATCCCAAAGTTTCAAGTATGGTTGAGTTAATTTTTTGAACCTCGGGCTCGTAAGTCAAAAACCGAATCATGGTAGACACGAGCCGAGTCATAAAATTGGAGGAACAAGAAAATGAAACTCGGGGACTCCGCCCAAGTTAATCCGACAATAAGAACTTAATAGAAAAACACAAACCACTATGCATAGTACATTTGCACCCGATATACCAGGGATCTAATGAACGTCAAATTGTTTTTTGGCTCATGGAGCAGCAGCAGGAGCTAGAGCATCGGTCAAAGGAGGGGGTAATTCGGCGTCTATAGGCGGAGCACTGGTCCCTGCCTCGTCTTCTGGGTTAGCACCCGCATCCTCTGGATCTTCTGTGTCCTTGTTAAGCTCAGAGGCTTCTTCTTCTTCTTCGCCCTCTGCGCCATTCGAAACATAAGAATCATAGATGGCATCAAGGAAGCTCGGACCTTCATTCCAGCTGTGGCAGAAGGCGTACTGGATGAGGTCATAGGCGCAAACCTTGCGTTGAGCGATGCACTCCAGATCATTGGTCCATTTTGATCTGGTGCGCATGCGGTCAAGCAACTTCAGATCCAACGTCTCATACCACGAGAGGACAAAGCTCAATGTCGTATCAGCCCCCGCGCGTGCAGCAGATTCTTGCCAAAGGTTCAGTTGGGTCTTGCACTCCATGAATTTTGCTATGAAGGCTGTACTGCCTTTGGCAGTGGGGTCAGTGGGCAGAGAGAATTGAACATCCGGACAGCTACAGGAATAATGTCCGCACCATAGTTCTTCATGACTTCAACTCATGCAGCGAGGCTCACCAGCATGTCCTTAGTATCATAAGGAATATACTTAGAACTAGGACCAGCCGGGGTACCTCGCTGCAAGCGGAACTTGGTGACAGCGGTAGAAGCATGGGCATCGCTCTCTAGGAACTTACCTATGAACAAAACAAGTAATATCAATAAGTATGGGCGCCTGACCCAGAGAAACAAGAGTTGGCTGGAGTAAGAAAATTAACGAGCAATGTGGCTGAGGATCCGGGTCAGCTCCTTTTGACCATCAACTATCCTCGTCTTGAGCTTCTCATATTCAGTGGTCACTGACTCAAGTTTGATGTTGGCTTCCTTCAACAAATCATTATCCTTGGCCAGCTAAGTCTTCAAGCGTTCTTTCTCCTCGGAGAAGTCCTAGTCGGCCTTGTCAAGCTCAGCTTTGTGAAGGTCCTTGAGCTTCTAGATTTCGGCATTCAGCCGAGTTATCTCATCATCCTTAAGGCAAAGCTTGGCAGTCTCATCATCCTTCTTTTTGAGTTTAGCCTGATGCTTTCCTGCTTGTTCGAGAAAGTGAAACATCATATCAGTCATAGGCACGCTATCTTGGAGTGTCACTGTAATAGTTGGTTGACCTGGTAGAGCCGAGGTATAAACTTCTACCGAGTCAGAGTAAGAGTAGACAAAGGCTAAGTGACCAAGACAAGTTACCTGTGACCTCAGCCAAATTCTTTTGCATCAGCTTCAACCTCGGCTATACAACCTGGATGAAAAGTTAATAGGGATAGCAAGAAACACAGAGAAGCGAAAGTGAAAGATCATAAGAGAAATAACTTACACTTCTTTTTCAGCTCAGGAATCAGTTTGATGTGCTTGGAGCGAAGGTCCTTATATGTGTCTAGCAGACGCTGGAACTTAGTAGTTCGGTGGTTGGTGGTGATCTAAAACAAGCAAATGTTAGTTCAGAAATAAGAAGGAATATGTAGATATTTGATGTCTACAAGATCCGGGCCAAGTGGACCTTAACCCGGCTCTAGGTGTGTGGATATTGGATGTCTATAAGATTCAGGCCAAGTGGAACTTAACCCGGCTCTAGGTGTGTGGATATTCGAAGTCTACAAGATCCAGGCCAAGTGGAACTTAACCCGGCTCTAGGTGTGTGGATATTTGAATTCTACAAGATCCGGCCCAAGTGGAACTTAACGTGGCTCTAGGTGTGTGTGGATATTTGAAGCTACTAAGGACCTATGCTGGTTTTCTAAGAGCATCCGGCCGAGTAATAGATTACTCCCTCAGAGGCTCGGGGACTAGTGGGTATATCACTAATTATTGGCGCATATTAAAGGCATGACAGAAAAGGGTTTACCTCCATCATCCGGCCAACAATGGAAATGGCCTTGGTGGCAGTGCTCATCTGGGTGCTGAACTAAGCAGGACCGAATTTCTCCGGGAGATTGTCCTGGGGGTTTATAAACCCGACGTCATTCCAGTTATCCACGTATTCTATGAGCACTAGGCTATAATTCTCCATGATGAGCACATATCTCGTCACCAGACCCTTGGCATGGGCCTCTCTCCTCGCGATCTGGGTAGCAGCTGGGCTGGTGTGCAAGGTAAGTTACTTGCTACCATCAAATCCGGTGGCAGATGATCCGGAGGTGGCACCATCCTTCTTGGTCATGGACGCGAGCGTGCGTTGTCCAGATGATATGTTGCTAACGTATCTATAATTTTTGATGTTCCATGCTTGTTTTATATCTACTTTCTTATGTTTTGACCACACTTTGGAGTATTTTTATACACTTTCTTGGACTAACCTATTAACAAGATGCCACAGTGCCAGCTGCCTATTTTCTGCTGTTTTTGGTTCCAGGAAAGTCAGAAAATGAATATTCTCGGAATTGGACGAGACAAACGCCAAATTCAATATTTCACCGAGGGGAACACGGAGCCAGAAGATGAGAGAGAGAGAGAGAGGGGTCAGAGGCCGGCCACACCACCTGGCCACGCGGCCAGGCTTGGCCCGCACCACGGGGTGGTGTGGCCGCCTAGGGCACCCCATCGGCCTCCCCTTTCGCCTATATATCGCCTCTGATACAGAAACCCTAAGTACCCGATCAAAATTCCACGAAAGAGTCTGTAGCTGCCGTCATTTCCATCCCTGCCGGAGGGGGGAATTCAGCCTGGAGCCCTTCTTCATCACAATGACTACCTTCGGTGTGATGCGTGAGTAGTTCATCCCTGGACTACGGGTCCATGTAGTAGCTAGATGGTTGGTTCTTCTCCTTTGTGCTACCATGTTTAGATCTTGTGAGCTCCGTTCATGATCAAGATCATCTATTTGTAATCCTACATGTTGTGTTTGTGGGGATCCAATGGATATTGAGATGCTATTTCAGATTGATTATTGATTCTATCATTTCTTTGTTATTTGTGATCTTGCATGCTCTCCGTTGTTAGTAGATATCATGTCCGATTAGATGCTAGAAACTCCAAGAGGGAGTATTTATGCTCGATAGTGGGTTCATGCCTCTAGTAATCTGGGGAAGTGATAGAAATCTCTAAGGTACTAGATGTGTTGTTGCTACTAGGGAGAAAATAGCAATCCTTTGTTCACAGAAAAATCGTATTATTTACTTTACACACAATGCTTAATGAAATTATATGTTGCTTGCAACTTAATACTAGAGGGGGTTCAGATGATAACCTGAAGGTGGATTATTAGTCATAGATGCAGTTGGACTACGGTCTATGTATAATGTTGTAATGCCCAATCAAATCTCATAGGAGTCAAGATGATTAGTATATGCATGTATGATTTCTCGATGTTTGTCAATTTCCCCGCTGTAATATGTTCACCCAACATGTCATCTATCTTAAGGAGAATCACCTCTAGTGAACTATGGACCCCGGTCCTTTCTTTTACCATCAATCTACAAAGCTATTTACTGTTTTCTATTTACTTTCTGCAAGCTATTACTATCTTCCACACAATACGTTTAATTCTTTGTTTTCAGCAAAACCCGTGAGATTGACAACCTCACTGTAAGTTGGGGGCAAAGTTCTATGGTTGTGTTGTGCATGATTCCAAGTAGGAAACAACACCTTGGAGGTGTTTCCTTGCTCCTACTGGTTCGATAACCTTGGTGTCATAACTGAGGGAAAACTTGCTGTTGTGCTCATCATACCTTCCTCTTGGGGTTCCCCAACGAGCTCGATATATTTTGGGCCATCAAGCTATTTTTCTGGCGCCGTTGCCGGGAGTCAAGGACATCTTCACAATGGGAGTCCCTCATAAGCAATCTCTTTACTTTGTTTTATTTGTTTTGCTTAGTTTATTTCTGCTTTGTTTGCTTATTAGTTTTATCAAAAATATAAAAAAATTAGTCCCTACTATAGTTGTTATTTTTGTTGGTATGTTATTGTCTTGCTTTATCATGCTTTCTATCAATGGTTAGTTTCTTTGAAACTGAATCTAATTGGCAAGGTGGGTTCACGGAAGAACAAAAATATTATTATAAGGAACACCGCTTGTCACAAAAAGGGAAACACTTATGGGAACAAATTGATTTGTATACCATTGCTAGAAACGTATGCTCTACTTATAATGTTACTTATTGCTTTGATAAATCTTGTTGCTATAAGAGGTATAAACACCTCCCTTTTCAATGTGAGTATAATGATGATGTTACCATATCTTCTTATGTTAAGGGAAATTATGACTTTTATGATGTTGAACAAACTGAAGAATTTATTGCTTGGAAGGATGCATTCGAACTAGCTTATTTTCTTGAAAATATTGACGATGCACCTTATAAATATGAGGTTTATGATATACTTAAATTTTTCTTTGATAATTACAAGGAAGAAAATGGCTATTTTCTTGAATATCTTAATAGATGCTCTCCACCAGTGGAAGAGACTAATGCCTTGCAGGAGCCTATGGAAGAAGAAATTGCTGAAACTAGAAGCTCATTGGATGAAAAAGAGGAGGAGAGTGATGATCAAGAGGAGGAAGAATGGATCTACCCATTCCTACCTTCTAATGAGAGTAACTCTTTACCCCTTACATTATTTGATTGTCCCCCATGCTTACCAAAGGAGGATGAATGTTATGTTCATGTGGATTCTTTTGAAAATGTTTATAATAAAGCTTTAGATGATGGTCCTATATTGGTTGATAATATTAATTTTACTACTATTGAAAATGAGATTGATCGTACATCTTGTTATGAAGTTGTTAAAAGTGGGTTTGAAGGTTTTAATCCACTATTTTGAGCTTGATAAAAATTATGTGTTTGTAGATCATGAAAAGCATGCTTTATGTGACAGTTATATTGTTGAGTTTATTCGTGAGGCTACTGTAAATTATTATGAGAGAGGAAAATATGGTTGTAAAAGTTTTCATGGTACTGAAACACCTCTCTATTTGCTGAAAGGTTTGAAGTTACTCTTGTTTTATCTTCCTATGCCTGTCACTTTGTTCTTTGTGAACTTATTTGCGTATAAGATTCCTATGCATAGGAAGTGGGTTAGACTTAAATGTGTTTTGAAATTGCTTCTTGATGCTCTCTTTTACTCCAATTCATATTTCTTATGTGAGCATTGTCGAAATTATCATGCCTAACTTAAAGGCGTTAAAGAAAAGTAATTCTTGGGAGATAACCCAATAGTTTTCTTGAGTCTTGGAAGTTATTATCTCTGTAATGACCTCTCCTTATCCTTTTTATTTGCTTTTTGTGCCAAGAGTAACCTCTAAGGAGAGAGAAGTAATGCTTGGGAAAGTTGCTGTCCCGAAACAGATTTTAGTGCTTTGTTGTAAAAATTCGTGAAAAATCTCAGTATGTCGGTTTGAGCTGTATTTTTTTGTGCTTCTGCCCCAGGTTGTTATCCAACTTTCGCTAGTTCAACACTTTTCGATTTGAGCAACAGAAGGTCTTCGAAAAAAATCGCTTTTTACCTGCTGGTCTGTTTTCACAGATTTTTGCCATTATTTGCATTTGCTTCTTGGTGATTCCTTTTTGAGTTCTTTTTGGGGAAATTGAGATTTTTGAGGGAAGTGCTACAGTAGATTGTGTTATAATGAAAGTTTTACTTGTGTTGGAACTGAACCAAAAGACTTATTATATCTTGAGTACACTAATGTTGCTAATGAAGATTGTGTGAAGTTTTGTATGAAGGAAAAATTTCAGGTGTAGGGAAAGAATGATGTAATGAGATGAAGAATGGACTAAAGTTCAAGCTTGGGGATGCCACCCTGTGTCACCCCAATAAATATGCAATAATTACAAGCATCAAAGATTGGGGATGCCCAAGGCATCCCCTTCTTCGTCAATAGAAATCGCAGGTTTCTTCCAAACACTTTATTTTTATTGTTTCATGCACAAGTTGTGTTGTTCTTGGAGCGTCTTTGTTTTTTTTTTAGTTTTCCTTTGCTTGGTTTTCTTAGTTTGCTTGAATAAATTGGTTGGACCCCCTCATTCATGCATTAGTTTTCAAATAAGATTGGTTTGGATTGGAAAAGAGTAGGAAATGTTCATGCTTAAGTGGTAAAGAGGAGCTTGTTTTTGAACTATAGCCTATGCTTTGTCATGTCATGCTTGATATTATTTTGGCTTTATTCTTAGTGATTTTTTCTGTAGCATGATATGTTATAAACAACTGAGATTTCTTAATGTGCCTTGAAAGAATCATGCGTTGTTTTAGCATATTAAAGCATAGTATTGTGGTATTCTCCTTTGATGCTTTATTTGGGTTGACTTGGCACATGCTCACACCATGTTAAGACTATACCAAGTCACCATAGCCTCTATGATCCTTTATTTTTCGACTTGTAGTATCACTTTATGATTTAATTAATGATGTTTTGTCGCTTTGCATGATTATGGCCATTATTGCTCTCTTAGTTGGCCGCTCCCAGTCTTTTGCCAGCCTCCATAACCAAGTATGAGTTCCACTCATGCATCCAACTCCAAATAAAACCAAGTTATTCCAAAGAGTCCACCATACCTACCTATTAGCATTTGCTATTCCAAATATATTCATGTTTTTATCTACCTTCCAAATTAAACTTGTTACGTGAAAATTAGTGATTAAAGCTCTCACGAACTTGATGGCACACTTTGTTTTCTTGCACTTAATAATCTTGAACCATTGCGTCCATCTTTGTTGCGTATATGCTTGCGCTTTATAAGTTGAAGTTAGCAGAACCATGTATCATGGGGAACGCTTTCAACATTACACTTATTATTTCATTGATATCATGATTCTTTTGCTTATGGATCCTAGCGGTGTGAAATAAAAGGGGAACTTGTAAGATCATTGAGTTTGTATGTGTCTTAGAGAAACGCTTGGGCCGCTAGCCTAAGCCTTGCCTAATCATGGTGGAAACTTGCAGCATAACCATAATGAGCATTCTATGAAGCATCCTCAATAAAACCTATCCAAATAGCAAATAAAAAGATCGCTGAGATGCTCATTGTCTGCTTGCCTTGTCATTTTGATTATGGGATAGCTCCTGTATCATGTGCAAGGGGTACCCCGTTGGTGGTTCTCTATGATACATATGTACTTACAATGATAAGAGCTTACTTGTGACTGAAGTTGAGTAGCATGAGGTTCGGTACTCGCAAGTAAGGGACATGAGATTTCAACTTATAACTTGTCAAGCATATCCTCTTAGTTGTGTCACTTTAACCTTAATCACCTAAAGATGCTTATGATAGGGGCAATGAGAGCTAAAATCTAATAAGTACCATAATTTTTGGAAGCTCTTTATGAGACTTGAATCCCTGCTTCCTTCTACGAAGGCCTTTCTTTTACTTTTATGTTGATTCTCCATCTTCTATCTTTATGCACCTATTGAGAGAGCATATTGGTCATTCTTAGTTTAATGTGCATTATCCCAAGACTTGTTGATTGATGCATAACTTTGATATTGCTTGTTCTTGAACTATTTGTAACTAGTCACCCTTATGAACTTTCAAGGTGTCCTATGCATTTATGTTTTGCTACTCTATGAGGGACAAGCTGAATACCATTCTCATTATGCTTTCTTTATGTGAAACAAACAAACATCTTGCAAAGCATGAATCTTTTGTTTGTGCCTTTTCATGTTACAACATAGTTGCTATGTCTTATTGTTAGAACTATATCTTTCATGCTATATTAAAGTACTATGATCCTAGCTATCAATGTTGTACAAATACTTTGATCAAGATTATTGTCACGACCTGGGATCAGGGTTAGACAAATACCAGATCTTCATCTGACATAAGCCTAACCTCGAGCTCGAAGCGCGCAAGGAATAATTCGGTAACATTACAGAACATGCAAGCCATACATTATTAAGGTACGCTCTTAACAGAGCTGCATACAAGTATTAAAAACCAGGGGTCAAAGAACCAACAAACACCAAGCAACAGAAGCAAATAAGTTGTTCTAAACAACAAACTTAGCAAAGGGCCTAAGAGGCCATAAAGATAAGAAAACGACCATTCCGTAGATCCTAGGCTGCTGCCCGGGAACCCCAACTACTCGTCGACGTCAATGTAGAAGCCACCTTCAGTTGGAGTAGCTTCATTTGTAGAAAAACATCAACGTGGCAAGGCTGAGTACAGGCTGTACTCCGCAAGACATAATAACCTACAATACATGCTTGGTTTAGAAAGGCTTTCTGTGGTTACTTTGCAAAAGCCAGCTTTGTTTGAAAACAAGTGAGAGAAGAGGCTCGTCTAATCAGATCATTTCCAAAAAGGGGTAAGAAGACTACACTATAGCTCCTTCATATTGCCTTCATCATCATCTGAGAACCTTTCAACTTGGAATACCCCCTCAAAGAACTCGGAGGAAGTAATTCCAGAACACTCATTAGTTGCCAAGTTTTATCATTAGGTTATAGTTCTCTATGATCACAGAATCCGTTCCCAAGTCGTCCATAACCGTGGACATGGCTTTTCGAAAAGATTATTACCCTGCAGGGGTGCACAACTTTACCCACATGTACCAACCGACTCTTAATGCCAAATTATTAGCCCTCTTCCTTGGAAGGCTGGCAGAGGGTGGTTGACCATGACCTTTACCTTGCTTTCGCCGAGACCATGAGTCATGCCCTAAGAAGATGCCGCTATAACGGGTCAAGTCCCGAAGTCAGTACCTATAGATGTGAACAGGGTTTGAGATTACGGAGGCCGTGCCTCTCCCATTCCCTGCCACGCTTACCTACATGTATGAATGCACCTCCTCCCCCTCGTTCGAGATCAACCAGAATGCATATGTCGAATGGAACGCCCGAACTATGTGACTCATGGAATCTACTAGGCAAGTTAGTGAGTCGAGGGGGATTCTAGGCCCCCGCGTGGTTGTACCCTCGTCTTGGTTCAAGAGGCAAGAACTCAGATCCTAAGGGTGGCTAGCATGGGACTACAAAAACTATCCTCCCATACCTGCCTTAGCATGTTTTTTAACCATCTCCGATCATATCTCAACATCCTATCAGACTAGGTTCATCGCATCTCCGATGCATCATCTGGATGGATCGGTCTCGTAATACTAAGAATGGCTAAGCTTGACTGAAATATGGCACTAGCAACGCTCATAAGCTCAACCCTAGTTATGCTAGGAGTGGTGGATCGGTATCTTGGTGTACAAAGGAAAACATGCAGCATATAGGATACTCTATCTTAAACAAAAGACCACATTGGAATCGTATGCATATAGCAAGAATGAAATACTTTGTAAAAATAGGTTCAGAATGATGGGGCTATGCTTGCCTTGTCCATCGTTGAAACGGTACCGCTCTTCGGTGGCGTTGACTTCAGGTTCGGGCTCGGTTCCTATTCGCGAAGAACCAACACCGGAAAGAAGAAGCAACAATAAACACATGGCATATGTGCAATGCTCAATCAAGGATGATGATATGACAAGTTAAATTGTATTAAAATGACACCCCAAGACATTGCTTGGCAATTTAAACGGGGTTCGAGGGGTCCAAACCCTAATTCGGAGAAACCCCGGATGCATATGAGAGGGGTTATTTTGTTCTCCTAATTAAACTTGTCTTGTAAGTTGCTTAACAATGCATGATTATGAGTCTATTGGATATATCTCCTTTTTTGATCATTTTGATATGTTATACATATTTTTCTAATTTTAAAATGAATTAGTTATGATTTTTCTCTTTTTAATCCATTTTTAAATCAATTTAAAGCAATTAAACATTTTTGGGATATTAAAATTATTTTAGAACCTGGGCCTACATGTCATATATTTATTCATTTCAGAAACAATTATGAAAATGATTAAACATCTGACATCAGGGACCCACCTCTCAGCATTTAGTTATTTATAGAAATTATTTCAGAAAACATTAAAAGAAAAGAAAAGAAAAAAAATACTGCATCAGCATGACGTCTTGGTGACGTCAGCAATGGCGCCACTCCCAGATCGAGCGTGGGGCTGGCGATAGAGGGCACGAGGGGCAGCGAGAGGGGTCGCGTTAGACTCAGCGTGCCGCGCTGAGCCAGCCAGTAGTGGCGCCGCCAGTAAATGGTCGTCGGAGCACCGCTTCCGACGAGGATGAACAGCGGCAGCTGCGGTTGCTCGGCCGCAGGGCGACATGGGGGGAGAGGGAGAGATTGGAGGGCACTAGAAGGTGCAGGAGCTCACCGCGAGGTCCTGGAGGCGAGGGGAGCTCAAGCGGAGGAGAATCAACGGCGTGACTATGGCGGCCGACGGTGAGGAGGAGCTCGATTCCGGCGAGGTGGGGCCTTCCCGACTTGCGCGCTTCGACAGGGAGAACGAGGACAGCAAGACAGAGCTCATGGAGGTCTCAGAACGGCAAGGGGTGGTCGGTAACAGTGGGGACGATGACGGCCGGCGAGCTAGGGTTTCGGGCTCTAGCTGGAAAAGGAATAGAGAGGAAGAGGAAGAAGAACTGGGCATGGCTAAGGTTCTCTGCGGCTGCTGGGGGTCTTGTAGGCAGCCGGAAGCGTCGGTGGCGTGCATCTTGGCGTGGCCACGATGGCGGACGACATCGCCGGCAACAGCGAGGCAAGGATTCGTCGTCGATGAAGACGACATGGTGCGAAACGGTATTGGGTCGGTTGGGCTATGACTAGGCCAGGCTGGGCTATAGATGGGCCGTGAAAAAGGGAGGGCAGCAGCTGCTAGCGGCTGCGCGCGAGCGATAGATAGGAAAGGGAAGAGAGATGGGCTTCGGCCCAGGTTAGGGTTAGAACTATTTTTATTTCCAGAAATCCTTTTCTTTTTCTAGTTTCCTCTTTTCCAATTTGTATTTCAATTTCTTTTCTGTTTTGGATATTTCCAAAATACAAGAACTATTGTACACATATTAAAATACTTTAGGGCCCTTATAATCAATTTGGGCTCCAAACCTTTTATAGTTTTTTAATTTCAAAACTATTTTGAATTGATTTGAGAGAGGGGGAAACTAGGGTTTTATTTTGTCTCTTGATTAGAACCTAGTGCAAATGTAATGCATATATGCAATGCTCACAAACATGTGGTTTATTTATTACACATAGAGGTGGTATGTTACAGCTCTACCCCACTTACAAGAATCTCGTCCTGAGATTCCTAGGTTTTAGAAATGAAGGCAGGGTACTCAGACCGAGGACGATCTTCGCATTCCCAGGTTGCTTCTGACTCAGAGTGATGAGACCACTAAACTTTCAGGAACTTGATGGTTTTACGATGTGTCTTGCGCTCAGTTTCACCAAGAATACGAACTGGGTATTCCTGGTAGGTTAGATCCTCTTGAAGATCTAGAGTTTGATGATCCACACCACGAATAGGATATTTGAAGCAACGCTTGAGTTGCGACACATGGAAGACATCATGAACATCTGGAAAGGTTGATAGTAGCTCCAACTGGTAGGTAAGCTCACCTCGCTTGGAGAGAATGCGAAAGGGACCAACATAGTGAGGAGTCAATTTGCCTTTGATACCAAAGCGGTGGACACCCTTCAGAGGAGTGACCCGGAGGTAAACTTGATCACCAACTTCATAATGAACTTCAAGGTGATGACGATCATAGTTGGTTTTCTGACGAGATTGAGCAGCCTTTCGACGTTCTCGGATTATGCGAACTTGATATTCAGCATCTTGGATCATATCCGGACCAAAGAATTGTCTTTCGCCGGTTTCTGTCCAATTCAGCGGTGTTCGACATGTTCTTCCATATAAGAACTAGAAAGGCGCCATACCCAAACTGGATTGGAAACTGTTGTTGTAGGAGAACTCAGCAAATCGAAGACATTTCTCCTAGTTCTTGCCGAAGGATATAACACACGCTCTAAGCATGTCTTCAAGGATTTGATTCACCCTTTCAGTTTGACCACCGGTCTTAGGATGATAAGTTGTACTGAAGGAGACATGAGTTCCCATGGCTTGTTGGAAACTAGCCCAGAACTTGGAGGTGAACAAGCTTCCGCGGTCAGATACGATCTTCTTCGGAACACCATGGAGAACCACTATTCGAGACATATATAACTCTGCCAATTGACTTGCAGTGATACTTTCTCAGACAGCAAGAAAATGAGCAACCTTGTATAGTCAATCAACCACTACCCATATTGCATCATGTCCCTTTTGGTTCTTTGGAAGTCCAGTGATGAAATCCATACCAATTTCATCCCATTTCCATTCAGGGATACACAATGGCTGCAGAAGTCCAGCGGGTCTTTGGTGTTCAGCTTTCACACGACGCCAGACGTTGCATTGTGCAACAAAGCGAGCAATTTCTGGTTTCATTGCACTCCACCGAAATCTTTGGCGAAGGTCATAATACATCTTGGTACCACCAGGATGAATGGACAAAGGTGATTCATGAGCTTCATGACGGATTAGCTCTTTGATCTTCCGACTATTTGGCACCACTAGCCGGTTACTAAAGTAGAGGGTACCTTGATCATTGATGGAGAAACATTTAGCGTCTCCACTTGCAACACGCTCCTTGATCTTGGTAATCTGATCATGTTGCTTCTGAGCTTCCTTGATTTGATCCTCAAGAGAAGATCTTACTTCAAGGTTAGCGAGGAATCCCCGAGGAACCACTTCAAGGTTAAGACGCTTGATTTCCTCATAAAGAACAGGTTGGGCTTGTGAAATCATCAAGTTATTGCAATAAGACTTTCGACTTAGTGCATCAGCAACAACATTGGCTTTATCGGGTTGGTAGTTGAGACCCAAATCATAATCCTTGATGAGTTCCAACCATCATCTTTGCCTGAGATTCAGATCTGGCTAGGTGAAAAGATACTTTAGACTTTGATGGTCCGAGTAGAGTTCGCAACGATTACCGATGAGGTAATGTCACCATTGCTTAAGAGCATGAACAACAGCAGCTAGCTCGAGATCATGCGTTGGATAATTATTCTCATGTGGCTTTAGCTGCCGAGAGGCATAGGCTACCACATGACCATCTTGCATCAACACACTACCGAGCCCTTGAAGAGACACATCACAATAGACGACAAAGTCCTTGCTTGTGTCTGAGAGGACGAGCACAGGAGCAGTGGTTAGCTTAGTTTTCAAAACTTGAAAGCTTTCTTCTGCCTTTTCAGACCATTCGAAATTCTTATCTTTCTTAAGAAGATCATTCATAGGCTTGGCAATCTTGGAGAAATTCTCAATGAATCGGCGGTAGTATCCAGCCATTCCAAGAAAACTTCAGACTTCCTTAACTAAGGTAGGTGACTTCCATTCAAGAATGGTTTGAACCTTATCCGGAATGATAGCAACACCATTAGCTGAGACCACATGACCAAGAAAGACAAGCTCTTGCAACCAGAACTCGCACTTGGAGAACTTGGTGTAGAGACGATGTTCACGAAGTTTAGTCAATACCAAACGTAGATGTTCGGCATGCTCTTATTCGGTCTTAGAATAGATCAAAATATCATATATGTAGACCACTACGAACTTGTCCAGATACTCCATAAAGACAGAGTTCATGAGCCTCATAAAGGAAGCAGGGGCATTGGTTAACCCGAAGGACATCACTGTATACTCATAAAGACCATAACGAGTTGTGAATGCCGTTTTTGGGATATCCTCTTTTCTGATTTTTTTTTTGATGATACCCCGACCTTAAATCCATCTTGGAGAAGACGGTAGCACCACCTAGTTGATCAAAGAGGTCATTGATCCGAGGAAGAGGATTCTTGTTCTTGATTGTCACCGCATTGAGTGGACGGTAATCAACGACCAATCTTGGAATATTTGTATCCCGCTTCTTGACAAAGATGGTAGGACAACCCTAAGAGGAGGTACTAGGTTGAATATATCCTAGGCCTTCTAGCTCTTCAATTTGCTTCTTTAGCTCCACCAACTCATGAGGGGGCATTGATGTCTACGCACTTCTATTCTTGTAGACAGTTATTGGGCCTTCAAGTGTAGAGGTTTGTAGAACAACAGCAAGTGTTTCCCTTAAGTGGATCACCCAAGGTTTATCGAACTCAGGGAGGAAGTGGTCAAAGGTATTCCCTCTCAAGCAATCCTGCAATCAAGATACAAGAAGTCTCTTGTGTCCCCAACACACCCAATACACTTGTCAGGTGTACAGGTGCACTAGTTCGGCAAAGAGATGGTGAAATACAAGTGGTATGGATAATTATAAGCGGTAACGGTGATAGAAAATAACTTGATGGCGTGAAAATACTAAAGGCAAACTGAAATAAAGATGGAAGCAAGCAAACATGTAACAGATCCAGATGTAAACAGTGTATCAATGCTTAGAAACAAGGCCTAGGGATCATACTTTCACTAGTGAACACTCTCATACAAATATCTTCTCTTTATGATACTACTCTTAACTACTCTCTGGTTGGACACTCTAATCGATGGTAGGGCTATAACAGCACACCTCAAAGTAAGCCTTTCCCATCTAGAAAACCCCACACTGTCACCTTGAGTACTAGATGGTTCCAACAAACATCACAATTTCATAAAGACATCCAACTCCAAATATAACTCATAACAAGTATTTGTAATCTCTAGCCTAAGTGCCACCATGGTGAGCACGCTGTCACTTTCACACACATGGGGAGAGCAGAGATTCATTAAAGCACTTGAGTAGCAAGGTAGATCTATAGATTACAAGCTCATGACCACAACAAGATCATGCATAGATAGAGAGATAAACACATAGCTACCAGTAGAACCCTTAGCCTCGAGAGAGAACTACTCCCTCCTCATCATGGGAATCAGCAATGGTGATGGAGATGGTGGTGGAGATCGATGGAGATGGCTCCGGGGGCACTTCCCCGTCCTGGCAGGGTGCCAAAACATAGACTTTCTGTCCCCCGAATCTCCCCTTCGGTGGCGGCGGCGCAGCGGAACTTTTCGTGGATTTCTGATTGACGATTTAGGGTTTTGGTATCAGGAGGCTCTTATAGGCGAAGGAGGCAAGGTCGGTGGAGTGCCAGGGGCCCACACCACCTGGTGGCGCGGCCAGGGCTAGCCCGCGCCACCATATGGTGTGGCCAGGCTCCGTGAGTCTTCCGGTAAAATAGGAACTTTGGCTTTTGTCCCGTCCAATTCCAAGAATATTGATTTTCTGACTTTTCTGGAACCAAAAACAGCAGAAAACATGCAACTGGCACTGTGGCTCTTGTTAATAGGTTAGTCCATGAAATCATATGAAAAGTACTCCAAAGTGTGGACAAAACATAAGAAAGTAGATAAAACCAAGCATGGAACGTCAAAAATTATAGATACATTTGCAATGTATCAACATCCCCAAGCTTAATTCTTGCTCGTCCTCGAGTAGGTAAGTGATAAAAAGAAAGAATAATTTTTGAGGTGACATGCACCATCAAAGACTTGATCAAAGTATTTGTAAAACATTCAAAGCTGGGAACATAGTACTTCAATCATAACATGAAAGACAAAGTTCCAACAATAAGACAAAGAAACTATGATGCAACATGAAAAGGCACAAACAAAAGACATGAATAACAATGCTTTGCAAGACGTTTGTTTGTTTCACATAAAAAACATAGCATAGTAGCATTCAGCTTGTCCCTCAATAGAGTAGAAAATATAAATTCATAGGACACCTTCAAAGTTCATAAGAGTGACCAGATACAATAGTTTAAAACAAGCAATATCAAGTTATGCATCAATCAACTAGTCTTGGGACAATGCACATAGAACTAAGAATGGCCACTATGCTCTCAAAGTAAGTGCATAAAGATAGAAGGTGGAGACTCAATATAATGGTGGAAGAAAAGCCTTTGTAAAAGGAAGTAGGGATTCAAGTCTCCTAAAGAGCTTCCAAAAATTATGGTACTTATTACCTTTCAGCTCTCATTGCCCCTATCATAAGCATCTTGAAGTGATTAAGGTTAAAGTGAACAAACTATGGTGTACATGCTTGACGAAGTATAAGTCAGAAATCTCATGTCCCTTGTATACGAGGGCCGCTCCTCATGCTACTCAACATTAGTCACCGGTAAATTCTTGTCATCGTAAGTACATGTGATCATAGAGAACCGCCAGCGGGGTACCCCTTGCCCGATGATACGGAAGAATCCCCATATCAAAATGATAAAGGCAAGCAGACAATGAGCATCTCAGCATTCTTCTTATTTACCATGGGAATATGGTGCTTTTTTCTATCTTTCCTCTTTTCATAGTATCTCTTTTTTTTCTCTTTTTCTCTTTTTTCTCAATATAGGACTCTTTTTTTATAAGAAGAATGCTTCATAGACAGCTCATTATGGTTACGCTGCAGGTTTCCACCATGTCAGCATGGATTAGACCAGCGGCCCAGGCGTTTCTCTAACACATATACATAACTCCATAGACTTACAAGCTCCCCTTTCATTTCACACCGACGACATCCATATACAAAAGAGCATGATATCAACTAGGTACAAGTACCAAGTGCAATGTTGAAAGCGTTCCCCATGAAAGCATGGTTCTGCTAATTCCCGACAAATAAGTGCAAGCATACACAACATAGAGGACACAATGGTTCAAGTTTATTAAGGGCAAGAAAAGTAAAGTGTGCCATCAAGTTCGTGAGAGCTTTAATCACTAGTTTTCTCATAACAAGTAGAAGGTAAACAAAAGCATGAATATACTTGGAATAGCATAAGCTAGTAGGTAGGTATGGTGGACTCTTTGGAATAACTTGGTTTAGGGAGTTGGATGCATGAGTGGAACTCATACTTTGTTGTGGAGGCTAGCAAAAGACTGGGAGCGACAAACTAAGAGAGCAATAATGGCCATAATCATGCAGAGCGACAAAACATCATTGATCAAAGCATAAACTGATACTACAAGTTGAAAACTAAAGGATCATAAAGGCTATGGTGACTTTGGATAGTCATAACATGGTGTGAGCATGCTGAAGGAAATATGCCCTGAGAGGCAATAATAAAGTTGTTATTATATATTCCTTGTATATGATAGATGTTTATTTTGCATGCTATAATTGTATTGATAGGAAACATCAATACATGTGTGTTTAATAAACAAAAAGGGTTCCTAGTTATGCCTCTCTTATAGACTAGCTTGTTGATTAACAAGATGATCAAAGTTTACTGATCATGGACATTGGATGTTGTTAATAACAAGGTCACAGCATTTGTGAAATGATGTGATGAACATTCATCTGAAGTATATCATTACGATCAAGTCATTATGTTTATATTGCTATAACATCATACAAAGTAGTCTTAGTCCTTAGACCATGAGATCATGTTAATTGCTAACACCGGAAGAGTATCTTGATAACATCAAACGTCACACCATAACAGGGTGACTATAAAGATGGGTTCAGTACTACGAAGGTGTTATGTTGAGGCTCATGGATCAAGAGTGGAATTTGTCAATCCAGATGACGGATAGATATACTCTGGGCCCTCTCGGTGATATCACATTAAGATAGCTTGCAAGCAAGTGATGTGATCACTAGAATGTTATATCACGGGAACGAGAAAAGAGTGCATGTCGGTAACGAGATCAAACTAGGTATTTGGATACTGATGATCGAATCTCGAACATGTATTATATCATGAGACAAAGGGATTAAATTGCTGAGGTTAAATGTTCTCACGATCACAGAAGTCATCGTTGAATGTGCAGGAGTCAGTATGGATCTCCAGGTCCCGCTTCTGATTATTGATCTGAGAGGAGTCTCAATCATGTCTGCATTATTCACGAACCATAGGGTGACACACTTAAGGGTTGCCGAACACCATTTAGGAGCACATATGTTCCAGACAAAAGGTTTGCAAAGCGCAGGAAATGTTTTGATAGAAATAGGAATTGTTTCGATAGAAACCGGAATTGTTTCGGGTGAAATTGCAGAAAGTGGTTTTGCATGTGATATTGAAATGTTGCAAGGGGTTTTATGTGAATGTTTGTTAATTAAAGTAATTAACAAAATTCTGAATAAAATAAATAAAAGAGTTTTATTAAATGAGAGAGCATTAAATTTGGAGAAATTTAATGCATTTAAAGTGGAGACTTTAAAAGGGAATGTGAAGAGGCATTTTAATGTGGAGGGGTTACCACCACATGAATGGGGAAGGTGAGGGGTCACCCCCCATGCGCCGGCCATGGAGAGAGGGGGCACCCCCTCCTCCTATAAAAGGCCACCCATTCCCTCCTTCATCCACACACCTCCTCGTGAAGGATCTCTCTCCCCCTCTAGATATTCCCCCATGGTCTCGGATTAGCGAGATACATGTTCCCGGTGGCCTTGCGTCTAGAAGGAGTTGCTGCTTCCGCTGATTCGCTGGAGCGAGGAGGTGGAGGTTGTCCGGTTGCATGAACGTGTGTACGAGGACAGATGCGCTGCTGATTTGCGGCGCTCGGACTTCCACACGATCTTGAGATCGGCAAGCGTACGACTACATCAACCACGAGTTCCTACTCGTTAACAAAACTCTTTGTCTTCGAGGGTAAGTTCTCCATGGATGTATGTCCACCCGTTGCTCTGTATCTAGTAGATAGATCTTGGCGTATAGTTCTCATCGTAGGAAATTTTTTGTTTTCTATGTTGTGGACCCAACAGTGGTATCAGAGCCTGATCTATGCATAGGTGCTTTGCACGGGTAGTACACATATGTTTATATGTGGGCGATGATGATCATGTTATTGCATCTTCTATGTACTTTGGATATTGGTGGCATAGTGGGATGACGCGGCCCAGACCAACCTTACATGTCATCGTACATGAGACCGGTTCCACGACTGACATGCAACTAGTTTTGCATAAGTGGCTGGCGGGTGTCTGTCTCTCCTACTATAGTCAATATCTGATTTACAACGAGTTGCTGATAACTTGGTTATCCTCGTTGTGGTTCATGTTCGTAGGTAAGACCGGTTCTATCTCTGAAAGCCCTAAGCCACGTAAAACTTGCAATTGATAAATTAGAGGCGTCTAGTTTGGATCGTTGCTGGGCTAGTGTCTTGATATGGTATTGTTGTAAGTAGATGTATGATAGATACTCTTACAACTCACTTACCGTGTAAGTTCCATAAACCTTGGCCTTACACACAAAGGAATGATAGAGATCATACCACGATGCAAATGATAGAGATCAAATGCATGGACCATATCACCTCACTTCACACATTAGATGTTAGCATCTTATATTGCTAGTTTGGCGCTTTTGGTAGCATTATAAGATGATCCCTCATTTAGATATCAAGATAAAATGTGTTCTTCCTTAAGTATGCACCGTTTTGTGGATCGTGTTTTGAGGCATCACGTGATGATCGGGTGTTCTCGGCTCTACGCTTTCATACATTGGGTGTAAGACAGTTTTACACACGCGAATACTAAGGTTCTTACTTGACGAGCCTAGCATGTACAGACATGGCCTCGGAACACGGACCAAAAGGTTAAGCATTAGTCATATAGTTGATATGATGCCTATACAGATACTCGCCTTTGAAGCTACACCGACTCACGTGATGATCGGACTTGGTGTAGTGGATTTGGTTCATGTAATCACCAAAAGGACACGAGGGATGTCGTTTTTGAGTGGGAGTTCATTAGTAATTTGGATTAGTTGAACTCAGTCTATCATAAACTTAGTCTAAATAAACTTTACAAATTCTGTTGTAGATGGCACCACCTTCTTTTAATTTCAATGTGTTCATGGAGAAAGAGAAACTCGCTACGAATGGTAGCAACTTCACCAACTTGGCGATGAATTTGAGGATTCTCCTCACTGCTGCACAAAAGCAATATGTGCTAGAGGCACCGCTAGGCCCCCCACCAGCTCCTGATGCCCCTGAAGAGGAAAAGAATGTCTATGTGACTCGTCAGGAGGACCACAACTTAGTTCATTGCGGCATACTGTATGGGCTAGAGCCAGAACATCGAAAACGTTTCAAAAATGGCAATGCCTTTGATACCATGGGAGAATTGAAAATGATTTTCGATACCCATGCTGCCGTAGAGAGTTATAATGCTACAGAAAAGTTCTTTAGCTGCATGATGGAGGAAAATAGCTCCGTTAATTAGCACGTACTCAAAATGTCTGGGTACGCCGATAAGCTTGTGTCCTTGGGAATAACGATTCCCATTGACTTAGGCATACATCGTGTTCTCCAATCTCTGCCACCTAGCTACAAGAGCTTCGTGATGAACTATAATATGCAGGGCATGAAGAAGTCTCTTCCCGAGCTTCTGTCAATGCTTAAGACTGCAGAAGTGGAGATTAGGAAAGAACATCAAGTGTTGATGATCAATAGGACCACCGGTTTCAAGAAAGACAAGAAAGGCAGGCACAAGGGAAAGAAGGGTGGCAAGTCTGTTGCCACGCCTGAAAAGAAACCCCGAGCTGGCCCTAAGTCTGACACCGAGTGCTACTATTATAAGGGGACTGGCCATTGGAAGCGCAACTGCCCTAAGTATTTGGCGGACAAGAAGTCCGGCAAGGCAAACAAAGGTATATGTGATATACATGTTATTGAGGTGTACTTGACTAGTACTCGCAGTAGCACCTAGGTATTTGATACGGGATCGGTTGCTAATATATATAACTCGGTTCAGGGGCTGCGGAACAAGCGACAACTAGCAAGGGATGAGGTCATGATGCGGGTCGGCAATGGATCAAGAGTTGATGTGATCGCCGTCAGAACGCTGCCTCTCCATATGCCATCGGGATTAGTTATAAACCTGAATAATTGTTATTTGGTGCCTGCACAGAGCATGAACATTGTATCCGGATCATGTTTGATGCAAAGTGGTTATTCGTTTAAGTCTGAAAACAATGGTTGTTCGATTTATATGAATAATATCTTTTATGGTCATGCACCTGTGTTGAATAGTTTATTTCTATTGGATCTCGATAGTAGTATTACGCATATTCATAATGTTGATGCTAAAAGGATTAAACTTGATAATGATATATCTGCATATATGTGGCACTGCCGTCTAGGTCATATTGGCGTTAAACGCATGAAGAAACTCCATTCTGATGGACTTTTGGAATCACTTGATTTTGAATCATTTGATACATGTGAGCCATGCCTTATAGGCAAGATGACTAGAACGCCGTTTTCCGGTTCAATGGAACGGGCAACAGATTTATTGGAAATCATACATACTGATGTGTGTGCACCAATGAGTGTGTCGGCACGAGGTGGATATCGTTATTTTGTTACTTTCATGGATGATTTGAGTAGATACGGGTATATCTATTTGATGAAACATAAGTCTGAAACCTTTGAAAAGTTCAAAGAATTTCAGAACGAAGTGGAAAATCATCGTAACAGAAAGATCAAATTTCTGCGGTCCGACCGTGGAGGAGAGTATCTTAGTTACGAGTTTAGCACACATATGAAAGACTGTGGAATAGTTTCACAACTCACGCCTGCCGGAACACCACAACGTAATGGTGTGTTAGAACGTCGTAATCGTACTTTATTGGATATGGTTCGATATATGATGTCTCTGACTGACTTGCCACTGTCATTTGGGGTTATGCACTGGAAACCGCTACATTCACTTTAAATAGGGCACCATCTAAATCCGTTGAAAAGACACCATATGAATTATGGTTTGGAAACAAACCTAAGCTGTCATTTCTTAAAGTTTGGGGATGTGATGTTTATGTGAAGAAACTTCAACCGGATAAACTCGAACCCAAAGCGGAAAAATGCGTCTTCATAGGATACTCTAAGGAAACGATTGGGTATACCTTCTATCACAGATCCGAGGGCAAGGTCTTTGTTGCCAAGAATGGATCCTTTCTTGAGAAGGAGTTTCTCGCGAAAGGTGTGAGTAGTCGGAAGGTAGAACTCGAAGAGGTTATTGAACCTTCTATTCATGAAATGGCGAGTAGCGCAGCACCGGAAGTTGTTTCGGAGTTGACTTCACCTAATGAAGAGAGAGCTAATGATATTGATCATGAAACTCTGAAAGAGGACACTACCGAACCTCGCAGGTCAAGCAGGACACGTGCAGCTCCTGAACTATACGGCAATCCTGTTATGAATTTCATGATTGATGAAATAGATGACCCTGCGACGTATGAAGAAGCGATGATGAGCCCTGATTCCAACAAATGGCTAGAAGCCATGAAATCCGAGATGGAATCCATGTACAAAAACCAGGTTTGGACCTTGGTGGACTTACCTCACGATCGAAAGGCCGTTGAGAATAAATGGATTTTCAAAAGAAAAACTGATGCTGATGGTAATGTAACCATCTATAAGGCTCGACTTGTCGCAAAGGGGTTTCGACAAATTCAAGGAGTTGACTACGATGAGATATTCTCTCCCGTAGCGATGCTGAAGTTGGTTAGGATTATGTTAGCAATTGCTGCATATTTCGATTATGAAATATGGCAGATGGATGTCAAAACTGCGTTCCTCAATGGTAATATTGAATAAGAGTTGTATATGATACAACCAAAGGGTTTTGTCGATCCTAAGGATGCTGATAAGGTGTGCAAACCTTAGCGATCCATCTATGGGCTGAAGCAAGCATCCCGGAGTTGGAATCTCCACTTTGATGAGGTGATCAAAGAGTTTGGATTTGTCCAAACTTATGGAGAGGCTTGTATTTACAAGAAAGTGAGTGGGAGCAATGTGGCATTTCGGATATTATATGTGGATGACATATTATTGATTGGAAATGATATAGATCTTTTAAACAGTGTTAAAAGTTATCTAAACAACAAATTTTTGATGAAGGACCTTGGTGAAGCTTCATATATATTAGGCATTAAAATCTATAGAGATAGATCAAGACGCCTAATTGGGCTATCGTAGAGTACATAACTTGATAAGATATTAAAGAAGTTTAATATGGACGAAAGTAAGAAGGGGTTCTTACCTATGTTGCAAGGCAAGACATTGAGTAAGACTCAAAGTCCGGCTACGGCGGAAGAAAGAGAGATGATGGATAAGATCCCATATGCCTCGGCCATAGGCTCTATTATGTATGCCATGCTATGTACAAGACCGGATGTGGCACATGCTATTAGTTTGACTAGTAGGTACCAATCTGATCTAGGTTCGGAACACTGGATAACGGTAAAGAACATCCTCAAGTACTTGAGAAGAACTAAGGATATGTTTCTTATATACAGAGGTGAAGAAGAGCTAGTCGCTAAGTGTTATGTCGATGCTAGCTTTGACACCGATCCGGATGACTCTAAGTCTCAATCCGGATACGTGTTTCTCTTGAACGGAGCAGCAGTTAGTTGGAGGAGTTCCAAACAACCTGTGGTGGCTGGATCAACAACGGAGGCGGAATATGTTACTGCTTCAGAAGTGGCGCAGGAGGCAGTTTGGATGAAAGAGTTCATTACAGAACTGGGTGTGGTTCCCAGTGCGTTGGACCCGATGGTGATCTATTGTGACAACAATGGAGCCATAGCCAACGCAAAGGAACCAAGGTCTCACAAGAATTCCAAGCATATTAAGCGCCGGTTTCACTCCATCCGCGAGCATGTCAAGGATGGAGATATAAAGATTTGTAAAGTGCACACGGACCTAAATCTAGCAGATCCATTGACTAAAGTACTCCCTAGGTCAAAACATGATCAAACACCAGAACTCCATGGGTGTTAGATTTATCACTATGTGAACTAGATTATTGTCTCTAGTGCAAGTGGGAGACTGAAGGAAATATGCCCTGAGAGGCAATAATAAAGTTGTTATTATATATTCCTTGTATATGATAGATGTTTATTTTGCATGCTATAATTGTATTGATAGGAAACATCAATACATGTGTGTTTAATAAACAAAAAGGGTTCCTAGTTATGCCTCTCTTATTGACTAGCTTGTTGATTAACAAGATGATCAAAGTTTCCTGATCATGGACATTGGATGTTGTTAATAAAAAGGTCACAGCATTTGTGAAATGATGTGATGAACATTCATTCGAAGTATAGCATTATGATCAAGTCATTATGTTTATATTGCTATAACATCATACAAAGTAGTCTTAGTCCTTAGACCATGAGATCATGTTAATTGCTAACACCGGAAGAGTATCTTGATAACATCAAACGTCACACCGTAACAGGGTGACTATAAAGATGGGTTCAGTATTACGAAGGTGTTATGTTGAGGCTCATGGATCAAGAGTGGAATTTGTCAATCCAGATGATGGATAGATATACTCTGGGCCCTCTTGGTGATATCACATTAAGATAGCTTGCAAGCAAGTGATGTGATCACTAGAATGTTATATCACGGGAACGAGAAAAGAGTGCATGTCGGTAACGAGATCAAACTAGGTATTTGGATACTGATGATCGAATCTCGGACATGTATTATATCATGAGACAAAGGGATTAAATTGCTGAGGTTAAAGGTTCTCACGATCACAGAAGTCATCGTTGAATGTGCAGGAGTCAGTATGGATCTCCAGGTCCCGCTTCTGATTATTGATCTGAGAGGAGTCTCAATCATGTCTGCATTATTCGCGAACCGTAGGGTGACATACTTAAGGGTTGCCGGACACCATTTAGGCACATATGTTCCAGACAAAAGGTTTGCAAAGCGCAGGAAATGTTTCGATAGAAACATGAATTGTTTCGATAGAAACCGGAATTGTTTCGGGTGAAATTGCAGAAAGTGGTTCTGCATGTGATATTGAAATCTTGCAAGGGGTTTTATCTGAATGTTTGTTAATTAAAGTAATTAACAAAATTCTGAATAAAATAAATAAAAGAGTTTTATTAAATGAGAGAGCATTAAATTTGGAGAAATTTAATGCATTTAAAGTGGAGACTTTAAAAGGGAATGTGAAGAGGCATTTTAATGTGGAGGGGTTACCACCACATGAATGGGGGAGGTGAGGGGTCACCCCCCATGCGCCGGCCATGGAGAGAGGGGGCACCCCCCCTCCTCCTATAAAAGGCCACCCATTCCCTCCTTCATCCACACACCTCCTCGTGAACGATCTCTCTCCCCCTCTAGATATTCCCCCATGGTCTCGGATTAGCGAGATACATGTTCCCGGTGGCCTTGCGTCTGGAAGGAGTTGCTGCTTCTGCTGATTCGCTGGAGCGAGGAGGTGGAGGTTGTCCGGTGTCTTGAACGTGTGTGCGAGGACGGATGCGCTGCTGATTTGCGGCGCTTGGACTTCCACACGATCTTGAGATCGGCAAGCGTACGACTACATCAACCACGAGTTCGTACTCGTTAACAAAACTCGTTGTCTTCGAGGGTAAGTTCTCCATGGATGTATGTCCACCCGTTGCTCTGTATCTAGTAGATAGATCTTGGCGTATAGTTCTCATCGTAGGAAATTTTTTGTTTTCTATGCTGCGGACCCAACACATGCGCCAAGTCAACCCAAATAAAGCATCAAAGGAGAATACCACTATACTATGCTTTAATATGCTAAAACAACGCATGATTCATCCAAGGCACATTAAGCAATCTCAATTGTTTATAACAAGTCATGCTACAACAAATAATAATAAGCATAAAGCCAAAACAATATCAAGCATGGCATGACAAAGCATAGGCCAAAGTCAAAAACTAGCTCTTTTTACCACATAAGCATGAACTTTCCTACTCTTTTCCAAACCAAACCAAACTATTTGCAAACAAATGTATGAGGGGGTCCAACCAATTTATTCAGCAAACTAAGCAAACTAAGAAAACGAAAACAAAAAAGAAGACGCTCCAAGAACAACACAATTGTGCATGAAACAATAAAAACGAAGTGTTTGGAAGAAACCTGAGATTTTTATTGATGAAGAAGGGGATGCCTTGGGCATACCCAAGCTTTGACGCTTGTACTTCTTGGATATTTATTGGGGTGACACGCGTGGCATCCCCAAGCTTGAGCTTTAGTCCATCCTTCATCTCATTACTCATTCCTTCCGTACACCTGAAAATTTTCCTTCATACAAAACTTCACACAATCTTTATTACCAACATTAGTGCACTCAAGATAAATAGGTCTTAAGGTTCAGTTCGGCAAAGAGATGGTGAAATACAAGTGGTATGGATAATTATAAGCGGTAACGGTGATAGAAAATAACTTGATGGCGTGAAAATACTAAAGGCAAACTGAAATAAAGATGGAAGCAAGCAAACATGTAACAGATCCAGATGTAAACAGTGTATCAATGCTTAGAAACAAGGCCTAGGGATCATACTTTCACTAGTGAACACTCTCATACAAATATCTTCTCTTTATGATACTACTCTTAACTACTCTCTGGTTGGACACTCTAATCGATGGTAGGGCTATAACAGCACACCTCAAAGTAAGCCTTTCCCATCTAGAAAACCCCACACTGTCACCTTGAGTACTAGATGGTTCCAACAAACACCACAATTTCATAAAGACATCCAACTCCAAATATAACTCATAACAAGTATTTGTAATCTCTAGCCTAAGTTCCACCATGGTGAGCACGGTATCACTTTCACACACATGGGGAGAGCAGAGATTCATTAAAGCACTTGAGTAGCAAGGTAGATCTATAGATTACAAGCTCAGGACCACAACAAGATCATGCATAGATAGAGAGATGAACACATAGCTACTAGTAGAACCCTTAGCCTTGAGAGAGAACTACTCCCTCCTCATCATGGGAATCAGCAATGGTGATGGAGATGGTGGTGGAGATGGCTCCGGGGGCACTTCCCCGTCCCGGCAGGGTGACGAAACAGAGACTTTCTGTCCCCCGAATCTCCCCTTCGGTGGCGGCGGTGCAGCGGAACTTTTCGTGGATTTCTGATTGACGATTTAGGGTTTTGGTATCGGGAGGCTCTTATACGCGAAGGAGGCAAGGTCGGTGGAGTGCCAGGGGGCCCACACCACCTGGTGGCGCGGCCAGGGCTATCCCGCACCACCATATGGTGTGGCCAAGCCCTGGCCCTCCTCCGTCTCTGCTTCGGGCTCCGTGAGTCTTCCGGTAAAATAGGAACTTTGGCTTTTGTCCCGTCCAATTCCGAGAATATTGATTTTCTGATTTTCCTGGAACCAAAAATAGCAGAAAATAGGCAACTAGCACTGTGGCTCTTGTTAATAGGTTAGTCCAAGAAATCATATGAAAAGTACTCCAAAGTGTGGACAAAACATAAGAAAGTAGATAAAACCAAGCATGGAACATCAAAAACTATAGATACATTTGCAATGTATTAGGCATACGGTAAGGTCTTTTAGAGATAGGAGCAGTTCCACGAACCAGCTTGATGACAAACTCCACACTTCGATCAGGTGGCATGCGAGGAAATTCTTCAGGAAAGACATCCGAGAAATCACAGACTACCTGGACAACTTGAACTTCTAGAGGGGGTAACACTTCCATACCCTCCATGGCATACAACTCCAAGAACGGAACAGAAACTGCTGATGGCGACTTCGACCCATCAGACCAGTACTTTATTGTTATGCCAACATGGGAGGTCATGGTAACAGTCCGAAGTGCACATTCGATGATGGCTTGGTACTTGGATAACCAGTCCATGCCCAAAATGACATCAATGTTAGTTGACTTGAGTGCAATGAAGGAGGTGGGAACTGTTGGTATGCTATGTCAATCATATTTCCATGACTAACCATGGTGGTGAACCAGCTAGAACCCGGGGTATGAATGGTTATAGGGGTTGACAGGGGTTCAAAAACTATCCCATGCTCTTGAGCAAACCCTTGTGACATGAATGTATGTGATGCCCTAGAATCAAACAAAGTTGTTGCTAGAATCGAATTAACATGAAGCGTACCTAGAATGATGCGTGGATCTTCCTGAGCTTCTTCAACAGTCACATGAGTCAGGCGACCATGTCCAGCACCCTGAGCTTTATCATACTTCTTCCTCGGTTGATCATTGCGACCAGCATCCCTTTGAGGACATTCCCTTGAATAGTGACCAGGCTGACCGCATCAGTAACAGGTAGTTCCAGAGAAGGAACCAGCAGGAGGACGATAACCTGCTCCACCAGTATTTGACTGTGGCGGACGAGAAGCATTTCCAGTTGACTTGGGTGCATAGGGAGCACGAGGCACACCACTATATGGAACAAAGACTCGACACTTCTTGTTGCCAGAGGAAGACGCACGAGAGTTCCCTTCTTCACGCTTCTCGGAAACCTCCATTTCCTTCCTTCCATGTTCTAGGGTAAGAGCCTAGTTATGCAGTTCCTAGAAGGTTCTGAACTTGAAAGGCAACAACTCATAGAGAACTGTAGGACTAAGTCCCTTACGGAACAGCTCTTGCTTATCTTCATCATTGGTCACATCCCTGGGTGCATAACGAGCCAGGCAGGTGAACTCACGCCCATATGTTTCAATATCCATATGCCCCTGAGTCAGGTCCAAAAACTCCCTCCTTTTGAGATCCATGATGGGCTTAGGAATATAGGAAGCGCGGAAAGCTGCAACGAACTCCTCCCAGGTAACAACATGTCCTTGACTATCAACACCCGTATTTTTAATCCCAGATGCCTTTTATGCCATACATCGCAATCCCAGGATTACCATTTTTGCAAGACATAACATATTGGATATCACGGTACATCATCCATTACAAACCATAATAAGGTCTTACAACAAAATAAAGTATCTCATGATCCCGTCTTAGTACAATCAAGTAGTGGAATAAATAGCGTAGCGGTGGGGTCCATCTTCAGAGGCACAGGCAATGCTGATGATGGAAGATAGTCCTAGTTATCATAGCCGTCCTGCTGTCCTTCATCTTGGTAGTCTCCTTCATAGTCTGGCCATAGGAATAGTCAGGGCCAAAAGCCATGAGTACTCTTTAAGTACTCGCAAACTATTACTAACAAGTAAGATAGTTCTAATAGAAATGCTAACTCTAAGTTTAAATGTGAAGTTAAGTTTGAAACCTAAGCTGAGTTCTGAAACAAAGAAAGATAAAAGAAGTTTGAAAACACCTAAGTGGGAACTTAATCATCATAGTCACAACTCTGTTGTAGTCAAGTCATGTCACAATTCATTTCATCAGTTATTTTGAAAACATCTGACAAAGGAACAGTATGGCCACTCCAACAGTCCATAACCAAAGAATACTTAACTAGTCAAATTAGCACACTAAGGTACACATTTGATGACCTATTATCATCACAAGCATCACAAGGTTTAATTCACTAGCTTCATTCTTTTTATTTAAGAAAAGTAATTTCTACTCATTGAAATTAACTAAGATTTAATATTCTCCAATTAAAATATGGGATCATCTGGACACATGTCATCACTACATATTCTAACATATGGGAATGTGATTTAAAGGTTGGATCACAGTTTATTAAGTTTAAGTTTAATAATTAATGATTTAAAGTGACTAGAAATGCCTATATAGCATTACTTTGGTTCTAGTCCAAAGTCACTGCATGTAAACCTTAATATTATTACATATTCAGATAGGTATGGTTAAATGTGATTTTTGAGAGTTGTAATCAACTCAAAAGCTATTAGGGTTGATTTTATAAAAACATTTGAATCTGCAAAAGCTTCTGTCTTGTTATTTTTACTAGGAGAGATCTCTAACTCTAAATGATTTAAATCCAACTGGCTTGGATAGATAATTTCAGTAGCTTTCCAACAAATTTAGAATCACTCAATTTGGTTTAGTAAATCTTCCTAAATTGATTTTTAAACTAAGGGATAGAATTGTTTTAAGTCTAAAATAGAAAAATCTATATTTGCATCAACTGGGTCGCGCGGGAAAGTAAATGGGCTGGCCTAGTGGTGCTCCATGGCGTAGAGGGCTGCTGACAGGGGGTCCCGCCTGTTAGTGACTCTTTAAACGCGAAGCGGTACGGGATGATCTGGGCGCTACGATTAAAACACAGATCAACGGTCCACAGTCGTCGTCGACGATGGACTCGTCACCGGTGAGACCGAACCGTAAACAGACGATGGGCGTCTACTGGGGACATACCAGGGCTCTAGCTAGTGCGGTGAGGCGGGCGATCGAACTGGACGGTGATGGCGAGCTCAGGCGAAGTCGCAGTAGGGGCTGAGGCGGACGGAATCGACGGCAGCGTCTCCTCCTTTGCAGCGGCCTCCTCCGGTGTAATTCTAGCAAATGGCGGCTCGAGCGGCTCCAGCGAGAGAGGGGAAATGGTCAGTGGTGAGAGGGGAGTGGAATGGTGTGAGGAGATGGTGCTGGGGTGGCCTCCTTATATAGGCTCGACGGTGAGACCGAGAGGCATGGGCGCGGCTCGTCGGTGACGGCGAAACAGGGGGCCTACCGGCATGGCGAGGTAGGCAGACGGTGGGCGGTCTGCTGGCGGTCAGCTACGGTGCAATGGCACGGCTAGGGGCAGTGGCATATGGTCGGGAGCTTCCCACGCTCTAGGAGACAGTGCTCGACGCGGCTCCTGACGACTATGGGTCGTGCGGCGGTGCACGGCCATGTCTGGCAGGGTGTGGATGTCAAGGCGGAGCAGCGTGCATGATTTGGTGTCGAGGCGTGGTCTGCTGCGTGCTGGAGGCGATCGCTCTCTAGCGCGCTCTGGCTACGCACAGAGAGAAAGGGCAGCGAGGCTAGGGAGTGGTCCAGGGGCTATCTGCGGCCGTGGGGTGGACCGTGGGTGGCGGTGCGGTGGCGCCTAACTTCTTGGAGCGGCGGAGAGGGGCTGGCGGTCTCCTGCGCCTTGTGCACTCTTGGCCGGCAAGCATGGCGTCGGGGCCGCATGGCACTGGCGCCAGGGGCTAGGGATAGAGGTGGGTTTGGTCTGGTTGGGCCTGGGGGAGACAAAGATGATCAATGCACACCAATTGGCTCGACAAGATTAGCTCCAAAACAGTAATAGTTAGGCCATAATGATTCTGCTTACAAGGTGTTCGATCAAATGGCCGCAAGAAACTTTTGTTTGTATTTTGGACTGATTTTTGGTGGAGTGATGTATCTTATGCTTAAGCATATAGGTGTGCTTGGGATTTAAAAATGCAGTTCATTTGGGTGGTTTTTGAATAAGTGTGATCTATACATATGAACTACATTCAATTTTCAATTGTCATTTAAATTTAGTGTTTGAAAGTTTTTGGGATGAAACAAAGTGGGCCTTGGTACATCACTACTTGTACTAGCAAAAGGTGCAAAGAACCACAATTTTTTCTGTTAATATTTGAGTTCTAGGAATAGCCAAAGTAGGCTATGTGATTAAAATGGCAAAAGTGACCATTTGCTTAATTAATTCTTTTCGATTTCTTTTTCTTTGGGATTTGTTTGGGAATGATCTAGATGATGTTTAATTCACCTTAGAATCATTTTACAACTAATGGATCACTCAAACAAGGCAATTCAAAACAACTCCTAAATTAAATGCACACACATATGAATGCTTAATCATTTTTAAATAGAAAAAGTTTGTGTTAACCCTAAATTGGGTAGATTTGATCTTGATTAACTTTGGATTAAGTTTTGGGATGTTACAAACCTTCCCCCTTAAACAAAATCTCGTCCGAGATTTACGAAAGACAACTAGGAACTAAAGAGATCTGGGAACTCAGTCCTAATGTAATCTTCTCGCTCCCAAGTGGCTTCCTCTTCGGTATGATTGCTCCATTGGATCTTGAGAAACTTGATACTCCTGGTCTTGGTGGTTCTGTAGGCTTCCTCCAAGATACGGATGGGCACTTCAAGATACGTCACGTCCTTGTTGATATCAACATCTTGGTGATCGATATTCTTGAAAACTTCGGTCTTCTCCAGCACTTATAAGCATTTGCGAAGTAATAAGATATGGAACACATTGTGGATGGCAGACATCTCTTCAGGCAGTTCCAGTTGATAAGATACTTCTCCTCGGCGATTTAGAATCTTGAAAGGCCTGATATATCTGGGGCTAAGTTTCCTTTCAGACTAAAATGTTGGGTTCCCTTCAATGGTGAAAGCTTGAGATATACAAAATCGCCGACATTGAAAGTCACGTCTCTCCTTCTCTTGTCAGCATAACTCTTCTGTCTGGATTGGGCGGTCTTGAGGTGCTCACGGACCTTGTGAACCTTCTCTTTGACTTCTCGGAGAATGTCGGGTCCAAAGATCTGACTCTCTCCTACTTGCGACCAATTCAAAGGGGTGCGACACTTTCTTCCGTATAGGAACTCAAATGGTGCCATTTGAAAACTAGCTTGATAACTGTTGTTATATGAGAATTCTGCGAAAGGCAGACAATCTTCCCATTTTGATCCATACTCCAAAACACAAGCTCTCAACATATCTTCTAAGATCTGGTTAACTCTTTCAGTCTGTCCATCAGTTTGTGGGTGATAAGCGGTGCTGAAGTTCAATTTGGTTCCCAATCCTTCCTGGACTTTCTGCCAAAATCTCGAGGTAAATTGGGTTCCTCGATCTGAGACTATGGTCTTGGGGGTTCAATGCAGACTAACAATTCTAGCAATGTAAAACTCTGCTAGTGTCAAACTCTGGTAGGTTGTCTTGACAGGTATAAAGTGAGCTACCTTGGACAGTCTATCAACGATGACCCAGATTGAGTCATTTCCCCTACTAGAAGTAGGCAAACCGGTGATAAAGTCCATTCCGACAGAATCCTATTTCCATTCCGGAATCTGCAATGGTTGCAACAGTCCTGTGGGTCTCTGGTGTTCTACTTTGACTCTTTGACAGATGTCACACTTGGCGATGTAGCTTCTGATTTCTCTCTTCATCTTGTGCCACCAAAATTTCTCTTTCAAATCTTGATACATCTTCGTTCCTCTGGGGTGGATAGAATAAAGAGTATCATGAGCTTCTTGCATGATAACTTGCTTCAGCTCCGAACCTGCTGGCACACAGATATGGCCTTTGTACCAAAGAACTCCTTCTTCTTCTTTAGTGAATCCAGGTACCTTTCCTGTACCAATAGGATGTTTGATTCCATCGATACTTTCATTTACATTCTGGGCTTCCTTAATTTGGCTAATCAAAGTGGGTTGAAGTTCAATGCTAGCTAGAAATCCTTTGCTAACAAGCTTAGTTCTAAACTGCTCCAATTCCTCATACAAACTTGGTTGCTTTTCCTTGATCATTATGTTTAGCCTGCACGGCAATCTGCTAAGAGCATCCGCTACCAGATTGGATTTTCCGGGGTGATAGTGAATGTCAAGGTCATAATCCTTGATTAACTCTATCCATCTCCTTTGCCTCATATTCAGCTCCTTTTGAGTGAAAATATACTTCAAGCTCTTGTGATCTGAGTAAATCTCACAGCGATTTCCCATAAGATAATGACGCCATGTCTTCAACGCCAAAACTACGGCTGCTAATTCAAGATCATGGGTCGGATAGTTCTGCTCATGCTGCTTTAGTTGTCGAGATAGATAAGCGATGACTTTGCCTTCTTGCATCAATACAAATCCGAGGCCAATCTTGGATGCATCACAATATACGTCAAATGGCTTCTTGATATCTAACATGATCAATATTGGGGCTGAAATCAATCTCTTCTTCAGCTCTTGGAAACTTGCTTCACACTTGTCGGTCCATTCAAACTTCTTGTCCTTCTTCAACAATTGGGTCATGGGTCTGGCAATACTAGAGAATCCTTCTACGAACTTGCGGTAATATCCCGCTAATCCAAGAAATGCACAGACTTGGGTTTGAGTGGTTGGGGCTTCCCATTCTTCGACATCTTTAATTTTGGCAGGATCAATAGAGACTCCTCCGGCAGACACAATATGTCCTAGGAATCCTACTTCTTTTAGCTAGAACTCACATTTGCTGAATTTGGCATACAACCGATGCTCTCTAAGGGTTTCAAGGATGATTCTCAGATGTTGCTCATGCTCTTCTTCTGACTTGGAGTAGATAAGGATATCGTCGATAAACACAACGACAAACTTATCCAGGAAATTCATAAAGATCTTATTCATGAGATTCATGAAATAAGCAGGGTTAATCCAAAAGACATAACCGTATACTCGTATAAACCATAGCGAGTAGTAAAGGCGGTCTTCGGAATATCCATTGCACGAATCTTAAGTTGGTGATAACCAGTCCTAAGATCAATCTTTCAGAATACCTGGGCACCGGTCAACTGATCAAATAAATCTTCTATCTTTGGCAAAGGGTACTTGTTTTTGATGGTGACGTCATTCAGCTTTCTGTAATCGGTGCACAAATGGTTGCCTCCATCTTTCTTGTCGACGAATAACACTGGTGATTTCCATGGTGATGTGCTTGGTTGAATCAAGCCTGTTGCCAGCATAGCATCTAGCTGCTTCTTCAGTTCCACTAACTCTAAGGGGTTCATGCTATAGGGTCTCCTGGCTATGGGTCCGGTTCCGGGGATTAGTTCAATAATGAACTCAATATCCCTATCCAGGGGCATACCGGGCAATTCATCTGGGAATACATCGGAGTATTCACAGACTACTCTGACTTGGTCTATAGGGGGTAGGGCTAGACTCTTGTTGCACTTGAATTGACGGGGTAAGGTTTCAGATATATGCTCTACTATGATTCCCGAGCTACTGGTCATGGTGATGGCTTTCTTAGCAGAGTCTATTAGTCCTTTATGCTTTTACATCCAATCCATTCCTAGTACTACTTCCAATCCTTTGGTTCCAAGTACTATTAGATTAGCATAGAAATCTATTCCATGTATTCTGATAGGCACAGCTTTGCAAATTTTTCTAGCTTTTGTAGTTGAACCAGGAATTTGAACTATCATGACATGCTTCAAGTTGGTTGGGTGAATCTTACTAGTGCATGCAAATTCTTTGGTGACAAATGAGTGTGATGCTCCAGAATCAAACAACACTCTTGCTAAAACTGAGTTGACAGAAAACATACCCAGCACTACATCTGGCGCTTCTTGGGCTTCTTCGGCGTTCATGTGGAAGAGACGGCCGTTGCAGTTGTGAAGGTTCCCTAGGGCAAATCTTCTTCCTGGTTGAACACGACGCTGCTGTTGAGCGGGGACATTCACATTGGCAGTGGCGGCAATCTTCTTGGGGCACTCATTGGAATAGTGACCCTTCACTCCACACTCGAAACAAGTGATCTGAGACTAGTCTTTAGCTGCGACAGGCACAACATTGCTTCCAGTTCTGGGTGTAGTGTTGTTGTTGTTGTGGTTTATCTTGGGAGGTGCACGGTTGAAATTGCTGGTGTTGCCGGTGTTGTTGTTGTTTCCTCCGAACTTCACATTACCTCCGCTACGGTTCGGGTAGCTTGGGCGAGACATTGGGGGTCGGTTGTTCCTTGGTGCATATCCCGCAGAAGGGTTGGGACGGTACTTCTAGTTACTGTTGGATCCAGCTTGGTGCATCATACGACGTTTGTGGTTGTCGTTTGCCTGGTTAATCTTCGCTTCCATCTGAATGGCAGAGTCGACTAGCTCTTCGAGATCCTCGAAGCGGACGTTGACGAGGACAGTCTGCATCTCATCATGCATTCTGTTCAGGAATCTCTCCTCCTTCTTGGCCTCTGTGTTGATCTCATCAGGTGCATACCTGGCAAGTGACAGGAATCTGTCACGGTACTCCACTACAGCCATTCTTCCTTGCTTTAGCTCTCTAAATTCATCCCTCATTCTGGTGACTAGATCATGCGGCACGTGGGTGTGGCTGTATTTGATTTTGAAGGCTTCCTAGGTCATCACTTGACCATGGTTCATTATGCGGATACTGTTCCACCATGCTCTTGCATCTCCTGCCAAATAGTGGGTGGCAAAAAGAACTTTCTCGTTGGCATCCACTCTTGCTACTTCTAAGTTGTTCTCCATTGTCAGCAACCAGTCATCAGCATCCAGTGGGTTCTCTGAAGTACTAAAGATTGGGGGATTGGTATTCTGGAAGTTTTTGAGTTTGGATCCATGATGATCCCGATTTCCATGCCCTTGGTTGTTTTGGGCCATCTAGGCAATCTGCTGCAGGGTTGCTAAGTTGGACTGGCGCTCTGCCCTGCTTGCTTCACGGTCTGCAACCAGCATTTGCATAATCTGCAGCATTGGGTCCTGCGATGAGCTGCTCCCTCCGGGGTTTCCACGAGTTATTTGAAGATTGAGATGGATAAAGGGGTAAGAGGGAAAGTTCTAAGGTTCATGGTTTTGGTTTCAAAGCTAAAAATTTGAGTTTTTTTGCAACTAACTTCTTTTCATTCATTCAAGCAAAGCACACGATACAAACACACACACACCACAACATCAAAGGAAAACAGATGGTTTTAAGAACCATTTTGTAAGCTACGATACAATGCGACCGATACATCTCATGCTACGTGATACGTCCATTTTGCATCACTATTCTATGTCTTAATTCACTATTATTCATTGATATATTCCATATTGAGAGGTGATACTTATGTTGTTTCATCTGTTTTTGCATGGTTGGTGACTTTTGGAGCATGGACCGCTGCAGTCAGGATTCTGATGGAAAATGTGCTGTTTGGAGGCAAAATTCGCAAAGATCAGGAAATCCGGGAAAATATACGGAAAATCCTATTTTTCCAGAAGACTAAGGATGCCAGAAGATGGAGTGGAGATGGGCCACAGGGGGGCCACACCACCCCATGGTGCGGGCAGCCCTAGGCCGCGCCAGGAGATGGTGTGGCCACCCTGGCCCAGTCCAACCTCTCCCCTCTAGCGTATATTATCCTCCCGAAACCCTAAGACTCGGGGAGCGACCACAGAAAGATTCTGCCGCCTCTGCGGGGCGGAAAACACCGAGAGAGAAAGATCTCTCCGGCAGACAGATTTCTGCCGGGGGAATTCCTTCCTGGAGAGGGGAGATCGTCGCCATCAACACCACCATCAAGCTGGACTTTATCGGGATCATCATCATCATCACCACCATCATCACCATCAGCACCCTCATCACCATCTCCATATTGCTGAACAATTGTGTTGAATCCTGCATAGTTCATAGGGGAAACTTTCCCGGTGTTGACTACTCTTTGTAGTTGATGCTATTGAGTGAACCATTGAATTATTGTTTATGTTCAGATTATTATACATCATTATTCCATCAATAATCATGATCCATATGATGTCTTGTGAGTAGTTCGTTTTGTTCTTGAGGACATGGGAGAAGTCTTGTTGTCAGTAGTGGAGTTGCGTTGAGAAAGACTCAATAGATTGTTATTTAAGTTGTGGTGTACTTCTTCTAGTGGTGTCATGTGAACGTCGACTACATGACACTTCACCTATATGGGCCTAGGGGAATGCATTGTGTATTTGGCTACTAATCATAGGGGTTGCCGGAGTGACAGAAACATGAACCCCCGTTAGGAAACCATTGCACAAGGGACGTAAGGGTTTTAGAGTTTAAAGCTGTGGTTAGGTTTCTACCTTAATTACTTTCTTGTACTTACGGATGTTTGCAAGGGGTTTAATCACAAGTATGTATTAGTCTTGGATGGGGCTGTACATTAGCACAGGTTCACCCACACAACACTTAGCAAGCTAAAGAAGATTAATCAACTATATGAAGCAAAAGCACTTGACAGTCTTCCCATGTGTCCTCGAGAACATTTGGTCAACTTAAGTAATACAACCGGCTTGTCCTTTGCTGCATAAAGGATTGGGCCACTTGCTGCATTTATTCGTACTGTCTTTTATTTACTCGTACTTTGTTTACTTGCTTTATCAAAACCCCCTAAAAATCCGTTTGCTAAGTATTTGCATAGAATTCCTGATCCATACCACTAGCCAGCACCTTCTGCTCCTCGTTGGGTTCGACACTCTTACTTATCGAAAATACTGCGATACACCCCCTATACTTGTGGGTCATCAAGACTATATTCTGGCGCCGTTGCCGGGGAGTGAAGCACTATTGGAGAGTGGAACTGGTAATGGAAACTTCTACTGTGAGTATTGTTTACTTCTGCTAGTTGCTTTATTTTTGTTATGGATAATTCGCTGAGTTTCTTATTTGGTAATGCTACTACCACTGCTAAGGTAGTAGATAATCCACCACCTGTTGAGAATGATGTTTTCAAAATACCTACAAGAATTATTGATCGTGTTATGGATAACTACTATCTTGGGGATGGAACTGTCCATCCCAGTGATCATTTACTCTTTATACACGAATTATGCGGGTTGTTCAAGTGTGTAGGTATTACTACAGATCAAGTTAAGAAGAAGTTATTCTCATTATCACTATAAGGAAGAGCTGAGGAATGGTATAAGCTGTTGAAGAATGGTCAAGCTCTAGAATGGGAGGAAATAGTGCCTCTCTTTTATTCAAAGTTTTATCCTCCTAGTGAGATTCATAAAGATCGGAATCAAATATACAACTTTTGGCCTCTTTATGGAGAGAGTACAGCTCAAGCTTGGGGGAGATTGAAGTTACTAATGCTCAAATGTCCCATTCATGAGCTCCCCTACAATATTATTATCAATAACTTTTATGCAAGACTCCCTCTACATGATAAAGATTTATTAGATGCTTCTTGTGCTAGATCATTCACTCGCATGGAAGAAGAAGCTAAATGGGACCATCTAGATCGTATTCAAGGCAATGCTGAAGCTTGGGAGAATGACAAAGGTAGAAAGTCAGGTATAAATTATGATTATGAATGCATTGAATCTTTTATGGGAACTGATGACTTTCAAAATATTAAAAATGCTTATGGTCTAGACTCTCAAGCTATTGCTTCTTATTTTAAGGCTTTTGCTTCCTACATTGAAGTGCCTAAAAAGAAGTGGAATAAGTATCATGAACTTTATAAAGATATTGCTAAGAGTGTTCCTGCAAGAAATACTGAAGTTTATACTGCTAATCATGTTTTACCTAAACCTTACATTGAGAAAATGCATTTCCCAGTCAAGGTAAAGGAACATTCTATGATAGCTAGTATGGTTAATGGAAGTATGAATACGGCTGTTGAACCTGATAAAAAAATGGTTGATGAACCTATAACAGCAAATTTGAAAAACTTTGTCACCAAGTATGAGAAAGAGGGACACCCTATCCTTTGTAAGGATACCTCTAATATTGTTTCGCAAAGTGGTGTTATGAGAGCTAGTATTCCCGTGTTGTCTGTTAGAATAAGTGATCATTGCTACGATGACCCTTGTGATAGCTATATTGTTAAGTTTATGCATGATACTAAAATTTACTATGAGAGAGGGAAAAATGTTCTTATGCATCTCAATAATATCAAGTTTCCTAGTTTTATGCTGAAAGTTTTTATGTTGCACTTCTTTTGCCTTCTTATGCAAGTTGCCTTTGGTTTCAACAACTTGTTTGTTTACAAAATCCCCTTGCATAGGAAGTGGGTTAGACTTAAGTGTGTGTGTGTTTTTGCTTCTTAATGCTCTCTTTCACTTCAATGCATATCCCTATGAGAGCTTCTTCAAAATTATCATGCCCATCTTAATGGCTATAAAGAAAGAGCTTTATGGGAGACAACCCAATTTGTTTTTGCTTTTAGTTTGTTTTTTTTATTTGAGTCTTGGAAGTTATTACTTCGGTAATAACTGCTCCTTATCCGTTTTGTTTGGTTTTTGTGTCAAGGTCAACCTCTAATGAGAGAGAAGTAAGATTTGGGGAAGTTGCTGTCCCGAAACAGATTTTGTGCTTCACCGTAAAAATTTGTGAGAGATATCTGTATGTCGGATTGAGCTGTAATTTTTTGTGCTTCTGCCCCAGGTTGTTATTTAACTTTCGTTAGTTTTGGAAGTTTTGATTTGAGCAACCGAAGATTTTAGAAAAAATTGATCTTTACCTACTGGTCTGTTTTGACAGATTTTGCCAATCTTGCATTTGCTTCTTTATTCGATTTCCTTTTTGAATTACTTTTGGGTTTTCGGAAGGAGTTGCTTCAGTAGCTTTTTTTTGATGGTTTTTAGTTGAAGTTGGACTCAAAAGGTTTTATCACTTCATACATACTAATGTTGCTTATGAGAACTGTGTGGAGTTTTGTGTGAAAGAAATTTCAAGGTAGTGGAGATAATGGTGTAATAAGGAAGAGAAGGGTTTTATGACTCAAATAATAAGTGTATGAAGAAGAAGATATCGATTTTATTCAAGTGGTGAATCCGAAAGAATCTACTAGATACTAAACTCAGAGACCTGCAGACTCCGCTTTCAAATAGGTAACAGTTTTGGTAAGAAAAGTTCCACGAAAATACAATACAACTATATTTTTGCAGTTTTCAGTCGACAAGGAAAGCTACGAAGTGAAAGAGGGACGGAAACAGAGCCAGGGTGGCGCAGGCCCTCCCCTGGCCACGCCACCAGGTGGTGAGTCCACCCCGGACTCCGCCTCCGACTCATTTTCTCCTAGTACCTTCCTTTTGATATGAAACTTTGTAATATATAATCCCCCAGACCCCCCGAGGTTTGTATATCATGTTTTCGTCGTGTTTTTTGTTTCGATCTATTTCTGCCAGGACATACTCTTTGAAAGTTTAGAAGCACAATGGTGTCTGCCAGGATAAAGGGAAGGAGCCCATGGAGGAAGACCTCCAAGACCCCGGGAAGGAGAAGGAGATCAAGAGTGAAGATGAAGAGGAGCAAGGCCAACACCCGCACACCGGCACTACCATTGCAAGCATTGGAGTGGTGGAAAACCCAGCCATTGGAGGGAAGCCTCCTCACCACTGTTCAGATCCTTGGTCATTTCCTCCACGCACCAAGAATCCTTTTCATACCCTTATCCATGAGCATCAATACCAGAATATGCCCAAGGGGAAATTACCCTCCAATTGGGATTTGCCTCATTCTAGCCATGCCGGAAAAGAAGACTTCAAGGAGGAAGAGTAGGGAAAGAATAGAAAGAGCTGGAATTCTCAACACGACATGATCATGATCCGCATTGAGCAAAACTCACAGCTGATTCGTAATCTCACTTTCGAGATTGAGGACTTGGGGAAACTGATCAGAGAGCTCATCGAGAGGATACCACCACCACCTAAGGAGTAATTCGTCATCAGGTTTGGCATCCCCTTGGTTTGTTCCAAGCTTGGGGGAGTGCCGCGGTATCACATCACTATCTTCTTTTTTTTACCTTATTAGTAGAGTCATATCATGAATAGAGGAGTTATTATGTAGGATAGTTTGCATTATGGAAGTGTCCCCTCTCTTGTTAGATATGTATCCCTTGGTGTGAGTTGCCGTTATGGAATATTAATGAGAAGTTCTATCATTCACTCTTTTGCATAGCTTATATTAGTTTTCAATTCGTGGTTATATGATTGATCTTGTTGTTAGTATTGGTAGCACTCTGGGATCATTGAGTAAATTTAGTTGGTTTTGGCAAACTTGGCTCGGTCAGTAGCAACACTATTTTTGAGAGTTGAATGAAAAAGATAAAAGTACTCTAAAGAAAAATAATTTCATCATCTTTCTTTCTTGATTTGCTCATAAGTCTAGTATTATCTAGTTAAGATCTTTTGTGCTTCCAAGGAAGATTGCATGTTTGTCTTTATCACTTGTATGTTTGGTTGTTTCCTTCAACTCTTATACTTGCTACCCAGCCTTGCTAGCCAAAAACCTGTACTGAGAGGGTATTCTTCTCGTGCATCCACCTCCTTTAAACCAAAACCTTTGCCATTTGTGTCCACCATACCTACCTATTAGCATTATTGCTATTCCAAGTAAATTCTTGTTTTATCTACCTCCCAAATTAAACTTGTTATGTGAAAATTAGTGATTAAAGCTCTCACGAACTTGATGGCACACTTTACTTTCTTGCATTTAATAAACTTGAACCATTGGGTCCTTCTTTGTTGCGTATATGCTTACGCTTTATGAGTTGAAGTTAGCTGAACCATGTATCATGGGGACCGCTTTCAACACTTCATTTGGTACTTTGTACCTAGTTGATATCATGTTCTTTTGCTTATGGATCCCGACGGTGTGAAATAAAAGTGGAACTTGTAAGATCATGGAGTTTATAGGTGTGTTAGAGAAACACCTGGGCCGCTAGCCTAAGCCATGCCTAATCATGGTGGAAACTTGCAGCATAACTATAGTGAGCATTCTATGAAGCATCCTCAATAAAAACCTATGCAAATAGCAAATAAAAAGATCACTGAGATGCTCACTGTCTGCTTGCCTTGTCATTTTGATTATGGGATAGCTCATGTGTCATGTGCAAGGGGTACCTCGTTGGCGGTTCTCAATGATACGCATGTATTTACAATGACAAGAGCTTGCTCGTGACTGAAGTTGAGTAGCATGAGGATCGGTACTCATAAGTAAGGGGCATGAGATTTCAACTTATAACTTGTCAAGCATATCCTCTTAGTTGTGTCACTTTTACCTTAACCACCAAAAGATGCCTATGATAGGGGCAATGAGAGCTGAAAGCTAGTAAGTATCATAATTTTTGGGAGCTCTTTATGAGACTTGCAATCCCTGCTTCCCTCTGTGAAGGGCCTTTTCTTTTACTTTGTAGTTGAGTCAGTAAACCTACTCCCTTCTATCTCAGCAAGTATTTTGAGTTGTTGTGTTTCATTCATTCATATGTTGATTTATGCAATCATGTCTTATGTTCCTTGTTTTGCACATTTCTCTTATCTTGATGTTTACTGCTTTGAAAGCTTTCATTGAAAAACCAGCTATTTGTGAACTCTAGCAAATTATCAACTATTCTTTGACCAAGATCTTAGTTTGCCATTACCAATTATGATTCACTTTATGCATCTTTATTGTGTTTCCTTTACTCACTGCAAGTTGAGTTGTATAATAGTGAATTGTCTTCTATTATGATCTATGTATTTGATGAAAGTGATGCTTCTTGTCCGTATTCTTTTATCGACTCTTCACTCCATAAACCTGAGGCCATGTTTATTAGGCTCAGTTTCACTTGGGGACAAGCGAAGTCTAAGCTTGGGGGGAGTTGATACGTCCATTTTGCATCACTATTCTATGTCTTAATTCACTATTATTCATTGATATATTTCACATTGAGAGGTGATACTTATGTTATTTCATCTGTTTTTGCATGGTTGATGACTTTTGGAGCATGGACCGCTGCAGTCAGGATTCTGAGGGAAAATGTGTTGTTTGGAGGCAAAATTCGCGAAGATCAGAAAATCCAGGAAAATATATGGAAAATCCTATTTTTCCAGAAGACTAAGGATGCCAAAAGATGGAGTGGAGATGGGCCACAGGGGGCCCACACCACCCCATGGTGTGGGAAGCCCTAGGTCGCGCCAGGGGTGGTGTGGCCACCCTGGCCCACTCCAGCCTCTCCCCTCTGGCGTATATTATCCTCCCGAAACCCTAAGACTCGAGGAGCGACCATAGAAAGATTTCGTCACCTCTGCGGGGCGGAAAACACCGAGAGAGAAAGATCTCTCCGGCAGACAGATTTCTGCCGGGGGAATTCCTTCCCGGAGAGGGGAGATCGTCACCATCAACACCACCATCAAGCTGGACTTCATCGGGATCATCATCATCATCACCACCACCATCATCACCATCAGCACCCTCATCACCATCTCCATATTGCTGTAACAATTGTGTTGAATCTTGCATAGTTCATAGGGGAAACTTTCCCGGTGTTGATTACTCTTTGTAGTTGATGCTATTGAGTGAACCATTGAATTATTGTTTATGTTCAGATTCTTATACATCATTATTCCATCAATAATCATGATCCATATGATGTATTGTGAGTAGTTCGTTTTGTTCTTGAGGACATGGGAGAAGTCTTGTTGTCAGTAGTGGAGTTGCGTTGAGAAAGATTCAATAGATTGTTATTCAAGTTGTGTTGTACTTCTTCTAGTGGTGTCATGTGAACGTCGACTACATGACACTTCACCTATATGGGCCTAGGGGAATGCATTGTGTATTTGGCTACTAATCATAGGGGTTGCCGGAGTGACAGAAACATGAACCCCCGTTAGGAAACCATTGCACAAGGGACGTAAGGGTTTTAGAGTTTAAAGCTGTGGTTAGGTTTCTACTTTAATTACTTTCTTGTACTTACGGATGTTTGCAAGGGGTTTAATCACAAGTATGTATTAGTCTTGGATGGGGCGGTACATTAGCATAGTTTCACCCACGCAACACTTAGCAAGCTAAAGAAGATTAATCAACTATATGAAGCGAAAGCACTTGACAGTCTTCCCATGTGTCCTCGAGAACCTTTGGTCATCTTAAGTAATACAACCGGACTTGTCCTTTGCTGCATAAAGGATTGGGCCACTTGCTACATTTATTCCTACTGTCTTTTATTTACTCGTACTTTGTTTACTTGCTTTATCAAAAACCCCTAAAAATCCGTTTCCTAAGTATTTGCAGAGAATTCCTGATCCATACCACTAGCCAGCACCTTCTGCTCCTCGTTGGGTTCGACACTCTTACTTATCGAAAATACTGCGATACACCCCCTGTACTTGTGGGTCATCACTACGATAGTGCTCTAGTGTATCTACTCATCATCGATGAAGTCGAAGTCATCATCGTCGGTGTAGAAGTCCACGACATCTTCCTCTAGAAAGTCATCATCATTTCTGAGGTAGGAGTCAATATCCCCTTGGATATTTTCACCTTCCTCTTCTTCTTCCTTTACGGCAAGCTGAGCTTCTTGCTCCTTGATGGTCTTCTCGTGGTCGGCCACCTTCTTGCGAAGACGGTCGATGGTGCGGTCCTTCTTGGCGCGTTGACGGCGCAGAGACTGACGATCCTGGACTAGCAGTGAGAAAGTCTGGGCCTTCTGGGCAGCAATAGTGAGGTTGTGGTTGGCGAGCTCTCTTGCATTGGCCAACTCCTTCTGTCTGTCATACAGTAGGAAGTCGAGGTTCTCCACTTGGCGCTTCAGTATTGGGTGACTTGGCATCTCGAGAGGCATTTCCATGGAATCACGCCTTGTGTAGTGGACAAAGCGGGTTCCTTGGATTAGGTTGACACTGAGGGCACATAGACGTGCGAGAGCTTCATGCATTGCCCTGGCTAATCCATCTAGCCAGTTGTTCTCTCTCACTGAGAACTGAATCCTCCCAGATACTGGTGCTTCTATCTTGCCTCGAAGATCAGCGGTCACTAGCCATTGCAAATCTCCTCCTGGTGGACCTGGGAGTTGAGCTCCAAGGAATTCCGGATGAGGACGCTCCAAGAACTCAGACAATGCATCCAAATCCCTCTCGAAGATCAGTTGGCCTCTGTTGCCCAACTGGTAGAACTTGCTGTATTGGGCTTCCATCTATAAGAATTTAGGATGAGAAAGTTAGTGAAGTGATCAAGTGTGTCAAAGTTTTATGTAGTAATGTAAGAATTTGGAGGAACATGAATATTTTTGAATGAAAGAATTCCCAAGGGTAAGAGAGGAAATAGTTTTCATAAGTACTCACTTTGGTTTTTGAAACTAAGTTTTTTGTTCGGTCGTCCATTCTAACTAGGGTCTCCTATGGTCAGGATGGCTCTGATACCAACTTGTCAACACCCGGATTTTTAATCCCAGATGCCTGTTATGCCATACATCACAATCCCAGGATTACCATCTTTGCGAGACATAACAGATTGGATATCACAGTACATCATCCATTACAAACCATAATAAGGTCTTACAACAAAATAAAGGATCTCATGATCCAGTCTTAGTACAATCAAGTAGCAGAATAAATAGCGTAGCGGTGGGGTCCATCTTCAGAGGCACAGGCAATGCTGACGATGGAAGATAGTCCTAGTTATCATAGCCATCCTGTTGTCCTTCATCTTGGTAGTCTCCTTCATAGTCTGGCCATAGGAATAGCCAGGGACAAAAGCCATGAGTACTCTTTAAGTACTCGCAAACTATCACTAACAAGTAAGATAGTTCTAATAGAAATGCTAACTCTAAGTTTAAATGTGAAGTTAAGTTTGAAACCTAAGCTGAGTTTTGAAACAAAGAAAGATAAAATAAGTTTGAAAACACCTAAGTGGGAACTTAATCATCATAGTCACAACTCTGTTGTAGTCAAGTCATGTCACAATTCATTTCATAAGTTATTTTGAAAACATCTGACAAAGGAACAGTATGGCCACTCCAACAGTCCATAACCGCGGACGCGGCTACTCGAATAGTTTGACACTGTACAGAGGTGGTACACTTTCACCACAAGATTCGATACATCTGTCAGGGATAACCCTGAATCGTCATACTTAGTATGCATATAATCAAACATAACCTTTCCTTTACACACCCTAGTATAAGCACCTCTCCTATGAGAATGGCCTCCCAACCATGACCATCTGTCATCTTGGGCACTACATAGGTGGACAACATTGAGAGGTAGCCTCAGCTCAAACCTCTCCCGCGAGGGAACTAATACTAATGCATATAAACTTCCGGCTAAGCCTTACCCAATTCAGGTATTGTGGTTGTACGGTAAAATTAGAATGGTATCGCATCCAAAGCCAACCATTAGTTTTATAAAAGGTCTAAGGCTCATGCCTCAGCATTTTCATCATCATCATAAACCATTTGTGTTTCTCAACACATGTCAAAACGTCTCAATAGAATGACTCATCATTCCAAGGTTTTCACAAGTCATTTTCACCAGGTATTCCCATCTAAAGTGAATCAAGTTTTAGTTTAGCTCTAACTACTAAGTTAAGAGTGTTCACTAATTTGGGATGCTAAGATCAATATCCTGCCATAGAATGACATCTAGGTCTAACTAGATAGGTCAAGTTTTATACTCTTTATGCTACCTTCAAACAAGTGAAGGACTTTGGTAAAGTAAAGAAAAGTAGATCTTGTAAATAAAACTTGGAGTAGGTATAAGTTAAACTGGTATAACCAAAGCATGCCTAATGCATCTTGCTTAGGTTATCTAGCTTGCAAGGGTTAGCTTGCATTGTTAATGATGGCTTGCCTTGTGCAGTGCAGTGGTTGAAGTTTTCTTCCTCCTCCTCTTGGTAGAACTCCTCCTCCTCGAAAGCTTGGTCGGTACTATCATCTATAAATACATACGGGATACGCAATCACCAAAGAATACTTAACTAGTCTAATTAGCACACTAAGGCACACATTTGATGACCTATTATCATGACAAGCATCACAAGGTTTAATTCACTAGCTTCATTCTTTTTATTTGAGAAAAGTAATTTCTACTCATTGAAATTAACTTAGATTTAATATTCTCCAATTAAAATATGGGATCATCTGGACACATGTCATCACTACATATTCTAACATATGGGAATGTGATTTAAAGGTTGGATCACAGTTTATTAAGTTTAAGTTTAATAATTAATGATTTAAAGTGACTAGAAATGCCTATATAGCATTATTTTGGTTCTAGTCCAAAGTCACTGCATGTAAACCTTAATATTATTACATATTCAGATAGGTATGGTTAAATGTGATTTTTGAGAGTTGGAATCAACTCAAAAGCTATTAGGGTTGATTTTATAAAAACATTTGAATCTGCAAAAGCTTCTGTCTTGTTATTTTTACTAGGAGGGATCTCTAACTCTAAATGATTTAAATCCAATGGTCTTGGATAGATAATTTCAGTAGCTTTCTAACACAATTAGAATCACTCAATTTGGTTCAGTAAATCTTCCTAAATTGATTTTTAAACTAAGGGACATAATTGTTTTAAGTCTAAAATAGAAAAATCTATATTTGAATCAACTGGGTCGCACGGGAAAGTAAATGGGCTGGCCCAGTGGTGCTCCGCAGCGTAGAGGGCTGCTGACAGGGGGGTCCCGCCTATCAGTGACTCTTTAAACATGAAGCGGTATAGGACGGTCTGGGCGCTATGATTAAAACACAGATCAACGGTCCACAGTCGTCATCGATGACGGACTCGTCGCCGGCGAGACCGAACCCTAAACGGCCGGTGGGGGTCTACTGGGGACATACCAGGGCTGCAGCTAGTGCGGTGAGTCGGGCGATCGAACTGGATGGCGAAAGCGAGCTCAGGCGAAGTCGCGGCAGGGGCTGAGGCGGACGGAATCGATGGCAGCGTCTCCTCCTCTGAAGTGGCCTCCTCCGGTGCAATTCCAGCGAACGACAACTCGAGCGGCTCCGGCGAGAGAGGGGAAATGGTCAGTGACGAGAGGGGAGTGGAATGGTGTGAGGAGATGGTGGTGGGTGGCCTCCTTATATAGGCTCGACGGTGAGACCGAGAGGCATGGGCGCGGCTCGTCGATGACAGCGAAACAGGGGGCTACAAATGTGGCGAGGTAGGCGGACGGTGGGCGGTCTGCTGGCGGTCAACTATGGTGCAATGGAATGGCTAGGGGCCATGGCATATGGCCGGGAGCTTCCCGTGCTCTGGCAGACAGAGGCGGTGCTCGACGCGGCTCCCGGCGACTATGGGTCGCGCGGCTATGCACGGCCATGTCTGGCGGGGTGTGGGTGTCAAGGCGGAGCGGCGTGCATGATTTGGTGTCCAGGCGCGGTCTGCTGCGTGCTGGAGGCGATCGCGCTCTGGCGCGCTCTAGCTGCACACAGAGAGAAAGGCCGGCGAGGCTGGGGAGTGGTCCAGGGGCTATCTGCGATCGTGGGATGGACCGTGGGCGGCGGTGAGGTGGCGCCTAACTTCCTGGAGTGGCGGAGAGGGGCTCGTGGTCTCATGCGCCTTGTGCATGCTTGGCCGGCGAGCATGGTGTCGGGGCGGCATGGCACTAGCGCCAAGGGCTAGGGATAGAGGTGGGTTTGGTCTGGTTGGGCCTGGGGAGACAAAGATGATCAATGCACACCAATTTGGTCGACAAGATTAGCTCCAAAACAGTAATAGTTAGGCCATAATGATTCTGCTTACAAGGTGTTCGATCAAATGGCCGCAAGAAACTTTTGTTTGTATTTTGGGCTGATTTTTGGTGGAGTGATGTATCTTATGCTTAAGCATCTAGGTGTGCTTGGGATTTAAAAATGGAGTTCATTTGGGTGGTTTTTGAATAAGTGTGATCTATACATATGAACTACATTCAATTTTCAATTGTCATTTAAATTTAGTGTTTGAAAGTTTTTGGTATGAAACAAAGTGGGCCTTGGTACATCACTACTTTTACTAGCAAAAGGTGCAAAGAACCACAATTTTTTATGTTAAGATTTGAGTTCTGGGAATGGCCAAAGTTGGCTATGTGATTAAAATGGCAAAAGTGATCATTTGCTTAATTAATTCTTTTTGATTTCTTTTTCTTTGGGATTTGTTTGGGAATGATCTAGATGATGTTTAATTCACCTTAGAATCATTTTACAACCAATGGATCACTCAAACATGGCAATTCAAAACAACTCCTAAATTAAATGCACACACATATGAATGCTTAATCATTTTTAAATAGAAAAAGTTTTTGTTAACCCTAAATTGGGTAGATTTGATCTTGAATAACTTTGGATTAAGTTTTGGGATGTTACATTGAGCTTGCATATCCAGATACCCATCCCACCAAACACCAGCCTCACCTTCCAGCTGATAGGTGGCAAAGTTAACACGGTCATCCTGACGAACATGAAGAGCACTGACCTTGCGTTCAATTTTGCAAAGCCAATCATCAGCATCAAGGGGTTCCTTGGGGTGGTTGAAGATTGGAGGGAATGAGCGAATGAAATCCCCAAGTGTGACACAGTCGTCGAGGCATGGTTCAGTGTTCTGAGCCACACGCTCGAGAAGGAGTTCATTCCTCAGACGGTTGGTCTCAATATTGTTGAGAACCTCAGCCATTATGGGAGGTGGCAGAAGTTCCTCATCAGCATTGTTGTGGCCTCGACGTCCAACAGAACCACGAGTACCAGAAGACATCCTGAGGAGAAAACAAAACCCGTGAGATTGGATCACCAAGAGAAATACATCAAAAGATGACATGAACCATATCGAACGTCATGGTAGAATCAACCATATGAGTTGAGGTCACATCATAACACCAAGTATGGCAGTAGAACAAGCATACGAAATGTATACGCTACCAACTTAAATACAAACCATCACAATGGAATGCAATATGGTATGATACCAACAAATCATAGGAGAAGAAAGGAATTGAATTCCAAACACCCTTAGCAAGGTTGAAAACAATGCTTCAGATTCCCGAATATATCTTGGAAACTCTAAGCTTTGCAACCGGATACGGAGTACTAGAAGAACAACCCAACCCCGTAGATCCTAGTAATTTGAAATGATAGACGAGAAGTGAAAACCTTTCAAACCAAACAAGGTAAGACAACTCAGCAACAGAACAACCCTGGATAAGGAGTAAAAAGAGCTGTATGTAGAGTTTTGCAAATAATTTTAACTTTCAAATAGTTTTCACAATTGCTAGACTCGACATCGACCAGTAAGAAGGGTTTCCTACAGGAAGTCCAGCTCTGATACCTAAATCTGTCACGACCCAGGATCAGGATTAGACAAATACTAGATCTTCATCTGACATAAGCCTAACCTCGAGCTCGAAGCGCATAGGGAATAATTCGGTAACATTACAGAACATGTAAACCATACATTATTAAGGTACGCTCTTAACAGAGCTGCATACAACTATTGCAAACCAGGGGTCAAAGACCCAAAAACACCAAGCAACAGAAGCAAATAAGTTGTTCTAAACAACAAACTTAGCAAAGGGCCTACGAGGCCATAAAGATAAGCAAACGATGCTTTCATAGATCCTAGGCTGCTGCCCAGGAACCCCAACTACTCGTCGACGTCAATGTAGAAGACACCTTCAGTTGGAGTAGCTTCATCTGTAGAAAAACATCAACGTGGCAAGGCTAAGTACAGGATGTACTCCGCAAGACTTAATAACCTATGATACATGCTTGGTTTAGAAAGGCTTTCTGTGTTTACTTTGCAAAAGCCAGCTTTGTTTGAAAACAAGTGAGAGAAGAGGCTCGTCTAATCAGATCATTTCCAAAAAGGGGTAAGAAGACTACACTATAGCTCCTTCATATTGCCTTCATCATCATCTGAGAACCTTTCAACTTGGAATACCCCCTCAAAGAACCCGGAGGAAGTAATTCCAAAACACTCATTAGTTGCCAAGTTTTATCATTAGGTTATAGTTCTCTATGATCACAGAATCCGTTCCCAAGTCGTCCATAATCGTGGTCACGGCTTTTTGAAAAGATTATTAACCTGCAGGGGTGCACAACTTTACCCACATGTACCAATCGACTCTTAATGCCAACTTATTAGCCCTCTTTCTTGGAAGACCGTCAGAGGGTGGTTGACCATGACCTTTACCTTGCTTTCGCCGAGACCATGAGTCATGCCCTAAGAAGATGCCGCTATAACGGGTCAAGTCCCGAAGTCAGTACCTAGAGATGTGAACAGGGTTTGAGATTACGGAGGCCGTGCCTCTCCCATTCCCTGCCACGCTTACCTACATGTATGAATGCACCTCCTCCCCCTCGTTCGAGATCAACCAGAATGCATATGTCGAATGGAACGCCCGAACTATGTGACTCATGGAATCTACTAGGCAAGTTAGTGAGTCGAGGGGGATTCTAGGCCCCCGCGTGGTTGTACCCTCGTCTTGGTTCAAGAGGCAAGAACTCAGATCCTAAGGGTGGCTAGCATGGGACTACAAAAACCACACCCAATGTGGCCTCCCATACCTGCCTTAGCATGTTTATTAACCATCTCCGATCATATCTCAAGATCCTATCAGACTAGGTATCGCATCTCCGATGCATCATCTGGATGGATCGGTCTTGTAATACTAAGCATGGCTAAGCTTGACTGAAATATGGCACTAGCAACGCTCATAAGCTCAACCCTAGTTATGCTAGGAGCGGTGGATCGGTATCTTGGTGTACAAAGGAAAACATGCAGCAGATAGGATACTCTATCTTAAACAATAGACCACATTGGAATCGTATGCATATAGAGAGAATGAAATACTTTGTAAACATAAGTTCGGAATGATGGGGATACGCATGACTTGTCCGTCATTGAAACGGTACTGCTCTTCAGTGGCGTTGACTTCAGGTTCGGGCTCGGTTCCTATTCACGAAGAACCAACACCGGAAAGAAGAAGCAACAATCAACACATGGCATATGTGCAATTCTCAATCAAGGATGATGATATGACAAGTTAAATTGTATTAAAATGACACCCTAAGACATTGCTTGGCAATTTAAACGGGGTCCGAGGGGTCCAAACCCTAATTCGGAGAAACCCGGGATGCATATGAGAGGGGTTATTTTGTTCTCCTAATTAAACTTGTCATGTAAGTTGGTTAACAATGCATGATTATAAGTCTATTGGATAGATCTCATTTTTCTGAACATTTTGATATGTTATACATATTTTTCTGATTTAAAATGAATTAGTTAGATTTTCCCAATTTTAATCCATTTTTAAATCAATTTAAAACAATTAAACTTTTTTGGGATATTAAAATTATTTTAGAACCTGGGCCCACATGTCATATATTTATTCATTTCATAAACAATTATGAAAATGATTAAACATCTGACATCAGGGACCCACCTGTCAGCATTTAGTTATTTACAGAAATTATTTCAGAAAACATTAAAAGAAAAAAAAAGAAATACTACATCAACATGACGCCTTGCTGACGTCAGCAATGACGCCACTCCCAGATCGAGCGCGGGGCTGGCGATAGAGGGCACGCGGGGCAGCGAGAGGGGTTGCGTTAGACTCAGCATACCACACTGAGCCAGGCAGTGGTGGCACCGCCAGTAAATGGTCGTCGGAGCACCGCTTCCGACGAGAATGAACGACGGCGGCTGCGGTTGCTCGGCGGCAGGGCGACATGGGGCGAGAGGGAGAGATTGGAGGGCACTAGAAGGTGCAGGAGCTCACCGCGAGCGTGAAGGCGAGGGGAGTTCAGGCGGAGGAGAATCAACGACGTGACTACGGCTGCCGACGGTGAGGAGGAGCTCGATTCCAGCGAGGTGGGGCCTTCTCGGCTTGCGCGCTTCGACCGAGAGAACATGGATAGCAAGGCGGAGCTCGTGGAGGTCTCAGAACAGCGAGGGTTGGTCAGTAACGGTGGGGACAATGACGGCCGGCGAGCTAGGGTCTCAGGCTCCAGCTGGAAAAGGAATAGAGAGGAAGAGGAAGAAGAAGTGGGCACGACTAGGGTTCTCTGCGGTGGCCGGGGGTCTTGTAGGCAGCCGGAAGCATTGGTGGCACGCATCTTGGCGCGGCCGTGGCAGTGGACGACATCGCCGGTGACATCGAGGCAAGGATTCGTCGTCGATGAAGACGACATGGTGCGAAACGGTATTGGGTTAGTTGGGCTACGACTGGGCCTTGCTGGGTTGCAGACGGGCCGCGAAAAAGCAAGGGCAGCAGATGTTAGCGGCTGCACGTGAGCGATATATAGGAAAGGGAAGAGAGATGGGCTTCGGCCCAGGTTGGGGTTAGAACTATTTTTATTTCTAGAAATCCTTTTCTTTTTCTAGGTTCCTCTTTTCCAATTGGTATTTCAATTTCTTTTCTATTTTGGATATTTCCAAAATACAAGAACTGTTGTACACATATTAAAATACTTCAGGGCCCTTATAATCAATTTTGGCTCCAAATCTTTTATAGTTTTTAAATTTCAAAACTATTTTGAATTGATTTGAGAGAGGGGAAAACTAGGGTTTTATTTTGTCTCTTGATTAGAACCAAGTGCAAATGTAATGCATGTATGCAATGCTCACAAACATGTTGTTTATTTATTACACATAGAGGTGGTAGGTTACAATTATGATGGTGCATGTCACCTAAAAAATTATTCTTTCTTTTTATCACTTACCTACTCGAGGATGAGCAGGAGTTAAGCTTGGGGATGTTGATAGGTTGCTAACGTATCTATAATTTTTGATGTTCCATGCTTGTTTTATATCTACTTTCTTATGTTTTGTCCACACTATGGAGTATTTTTATACACTTTCTTGGACTAACCTATTAACAAGATGCCACAATGCCAGCTGCCTGTTTTCTGCTGTTTTTGGTTCCGGGAAAGTCAGAAAATGAATATTCTCAAAATTGGATGGGACAAAAGCCAAAGTCAATATTTCACCGAGGGGAACATGGAGCCAGAAGAAGAGACGGAGAGGGGCCTAAGGCCGGCCACACCACCTAGCCGTGCGGCCAGGCCTGGCCCGCGCTAGGGGGTGTTGTGGGCGCCTAAGGTACCCCCTCGGCCTCCCCTTTCGCCTATATATCGTCTCCGATATAGAAACCCTAAGTACCCGATCAAAATTCCATGGAAGAGTCTGTAGCCGCCGTCATCTCCATCCCTAGATCGGGAGGGGTCTGAAGCTCTCTTCGGCACCCTGCCGGAGGGGAGAATTCACCCTGGAGGCCTTCTTCATCACCATGACTGTGTCCGGTGTGATGCGTGAGTAGTTCATCCCTGGACTATGGGTCCATGTAGTAGCTAGATGGTTGGTTCTTCTCCTTTGTGCTACCATGTTTAGATCTTGTGAGCTCCGTTCATTATCAAGATCAACTATTTGTAATCCTACATGTTGTGTTTGCGGGGATCCGATGGATATTGAGATGCTATTTCAAATTGATTATTGATTCTATCATGTCTTTGTTATTTGTGATCTTGCATGCTCTCTGTTGTTAGTAGATATCTTGGACGGGTAGATGCTAGCAACTCCAAGAGGGAGTATTTATGCTCGATAGTGGGTTCATGCCTCTAGTAATCTAGGGAAGTGACAGAAATCTCTAAGGTACTAGATGTGATGTTGCTACTAGGGAGAAAACAACAATCCTTTTTTCATAGAACAATCATATTGTTTACTTTACATGTAATGCTTAATGCAATTATCTGTTGCTTGCAACTTATTACTGGAGGGGGTTCGGATGATAACCTGATGGTGGATTATTAGTCATAGATGCAGTTGGATTACGGTCTATGTATAATGTTGTAATGCCCAATCAAATATCATAGGAGTCAAGATGATTAGTATGTGCATGTATGCTTTCTCGATGTTTGTCAATTTCCCCACTGTAATTTGTTCACCCAACATGTCATATATCTTAAGGAGAATCACCTCTAGTGAACTATGGACCCCAGTCCTTTCTTTTACCATCAATCTACAAAGCTATTTACTGTTTTCTGTTTACTTTCTGCAATCTATTACTATCTTCCACACAATACGTTTAATCCTTTGTTTTTAGCAAAACCGGTGAGATTGACAACCTCACTGTAAGTTGGGGGCAAAGTTCTGTGGTTGTGTTGTGCGAGATTCCAAGTTGGAAACAACACCTTGGAGGTGTTTCCTTGCTCCTACTGGTTCGATAACCTTGGTTTCATAACTGAGGGAAAACTTGTTGTTGTGCTCATCATACCTTCCTGTTGGGGTTCCCCAACAAGCTCGATATATTTTGGGTCATCAGTAGACTAAACATTGATGCTTTTGGAGGCTGGATCCTTGGCAACCTCGGCAGCCTTCTTGCTCTTCCTGCTGGACTTGGGCCGCTGTAGAGGGGCCGAAGTGTGTGCTCCGGATTGGGCCTGGGATGCTGGCTGGAAAATATCCTTAATGGAAAGAGTTGATCCAGATGCAGCTTCCTGAGGAATTTTGGGAACCGCTGCTGGTGCTGATGCTGGTACTGGTGATGGTACTTGTATTGGTGCTGGAGTTGATGTTGTTGTTGATGGTGTTACTGAAGAAGAAGTAGTCTGGGGCGATGCCGATGAAACTGACACCTTAGTAACGGCGGGTTGCGGCTGAGCCGAAGTACTGGGGAGGTCCGGCATTGCCGTATCCACAGCAGCTCCACTTCCCCCGCACCGACATCATGATGAGGTGGGCTCATATCTAGCGCAGCCGCTGAGCTCTCTTGGATAGGGATCAACAGGCGAACGTTGTCGTCGCGGGGGGAGATGGAGCACTCTGGATAGGAGAGGCAATGTTGGGACCACTCTAGGGGATCACCCTGGTAGCCCTGCCGAATCAGACAACGAACAACAAGTTAAGAGGAGAAACAGAGACAAGTAATATGTGAAGGCAGTGAAGCATGGCCCGGAATTGAACGAGGAAGGAAAAAGGACTTGCTCGGCTAAGGTTGGAGGTTCACGGGGCTTGGGAGCTCTCCGAACAGTAGTCTTGGGTACCGGCTTGTTGGCACCCTTAACACCAGATTTCTTTTGCCTCTTCTTGGGCGGAGGCACCTCAGAAGCTACAGCCGAGGTTGCCGGGCGTTTCTGGGAAGGGCAAGAGCTAGCTCATCCACAGCGAGAGGAGGATCCTCGTGGACCTATCCAGCTAGGTTAGCTGAAGCCGAGGCAACCGGAAACGCGTAAGAAATGGGCACTAGATCAAGTACCTCCATAATCTCAACATCAGAGTCGTCATCATCCGGCCAATCCCTCAAAGAAGAGGCCTTACCATAGGTTCGCCTGGAGCCATCCGGAGTCGACAAGAACATCTCCGTGTCCGGCTCAACTGTGTCGGGGTCTGAGCGGTCCTCCGCCCATTTGAGGGATGGCTCCTTGCCATCTTCCATAGTCTGCTGAAGAAACAACTGAGAGCAAAAAAAGATATGGTCTGACATACCACAAAACTCGAAAAAGGTTGATGAGAGGAACATACTAGAGGAGGAAAGTTATCCCGGGCGTAGTGCTCAAGCCCACACTTCCACGCCTCGGTGAACTCCTTTTCTATCTTAAAGATAGCCTTGACTTGGCGAAATATGTAGGAGTTGTCAAGCTCGAAGGAGGAGGTGCGATTGGGGTCAAGAGGACCACTCAAGTGGCAAAGCTTGTGTGTGCGCTTCTGGATAGGGGAGATCCGGCTGCGAATGAAGGTGATCATAACGTCCTCGCTGTGCAGCCCATACTTGACCAGCTCCTTGATCCGCATGTCTACATGATTCTCCAAGGTGGTTACCGCCTTGGGATCCGGTCCCACAAGGACGCATCTAGAGGACCCAGCTTGAAGGGAAGTAGCCCGATCAGATCTTCATCCGAACCATTCCTTACATAAAAGAAAGTCCGGGACCAGCCCTTGTAGGACTCAAGGCCTGTGACCCGGGGGAAGGCAGAGTTTTTGTGGGGAGAGATAGAAACTCCACCGCACTGGGTCAAAAGCTTGTCAGGTGGGGCAAGATGAGGGTAGGGAATTACGTTTTTGCGAAGACCAAAGAACTTGATCTAGAGTTCCTTGGTGGGCCAAAGGCCAACATATCCCTCTATGCCAGAAGCGAAGGAAGAAAGGGAAGTAATGGCATTTTCCGGAAGATGATGCGGCTGAAGCTTGTAGGTGTTGATGAGGGCATGGAAGAAATCACTCATTGGGAGGCCAAAGCCATGCTGGAAGTGAGATAAGACCACAAACTCACCCGGATTGGGGGAGGGAGCAATCTCCTCGGCTGCGAGGAGGCAGGTCACTCCCGCCGGGATGCGGCGGGTCTGGTAAAGCCAGTCAAGCTCATCTTGATAGACCCATGAGCCCGCCCAGGCGCTGCGCTCATGCACCTCGCTTTCCTCCTCCTCTTCCTCAGCGATGATGATCTCCTCTTCTGTCATCTCCAAGTCTCTATCCTCACGGGAGCAATCTGTGGTGGGCGGCAAGGACCTGGATTGGCGAGGCCCCGTATCGGCGGGCTTGCACGGGAGTGGTAGTGCAGGCGTAGAGGAACGGTGAAGCACAGCGGCGATGGCCCTACGTAGAGCAGAAGCAGTGGCGGTGGTGGCGTTGCTGTGGAGAAGAAGGAAGAACATGGGCAGGGGTGCGTGCGAAGTGGTGGAAAATCCCCAAGGGCCACCTTGTACCCTATTTAACCGTGCCCCTGGGAGGAGTAGTGGGATCCAAAGCTGTAGTGGTGCCACACGAAGTGGCCGTGTATTCACCAAGCCAACCAATCAGGTGCGTGCCACACCAAGGGCCACATGGAGCAGCGAATCCCACGGTGCGACGTTATGATACAGTTAACGAGGAGGTTGCAACGGCGTGATGTTTGCAGCACTTATTCCTGATAATGAATATAGTAACTAGTGCAGTAACTCTCATGATGCCCTTAAAATGAGGCAAAGTGATGATTACCCTCCATGTAGGACATGGGGAAGCGTATGAAAGAAGGAAAGATGATCCGGATATATAGATAATAACCCGGCCAGTGAGAAGTAACTCGGAACGAGCCAAGGGAATGTCAAGCAAAAGGAGCCAGGTTACAGGATAACTCAGTGAGGAAAGTGCAGATCTTGATAAGTTGAACATGTTGTGGCCTTATCAGCTAAAGTTCCTAAGACCGCACCAGCTTTGGGGACTAATGTTGGGGGGATACCCCCGGGGTATAAAGGTCGAGTTAGCAAAGGTACGGCACGGTCAAAGCGAATGCTGACCTAGTCACCTCAAGGCAAGCCGACTTACGGAGTGACCCGGCCCGATGGGTGTTCACCCAATGTTAACCCGGCCAGCATAAAACATATGTCGGCTATGTTCGATTTACCTTGTTTGCAGGTACCCTCGTAGTCGGGTTAGCCAAGCGCTAGCCGGGTTACCACTTGGCTTCCAAGAGAAGGAATCTCCCTGGTCAAAAAGTGGCTTTTGTTCACTTTAGCGTGAGCGAAGCAAGTAGAGGGAAGGACCGGTGGGGCATGGCCGACAAGGGTGATGTAGCCATTGTCGGCTAACGCCACCACTGTCGGGTGATGCAACGCCGGAGAGGGGCTCAGGAAGGTGATACATTGCAAATGTATCTATAATTTTTGATGTTCCATGCTTGGTTTTATCTACTTTCTTATGTTTTGTCCACACTTTGGAGTACTTTTCATATGATTTCTTGGACTAACCTATTAACAAGATGCCACAGTGCCAGTTGCCTGTTTTCTGCTATTTTTGGTTCCAGGAAGTCAAAAAATGAATATTCTCGGAATTGGACGGGACAAAAGCCAAAGTTACTATTTTCCCGGAAGACTCACGGAGCCAGAAGGAGAGTCGGAGAGGGGCCACAGGGTGGCCACACCCCCTAGTCGCAGGTCCACCTAGGCCGCGCTAGGGCATGGTGTGGGCCCCCTGGCTGGCCACCGACCTTGCCTCCTTCGCCTATAAGAAGCCTCCCGAAGCCAAAACCCTAAATAATCAAGCCTCCAGCCACGAAAAGTTCCGCAGCGCCGCCGCCACCGAAAAGGAGATTCGGGGGACAGAAAGTCTCTGTTCCGGCACCCTGCCGGGACGGGGAAGTGCCCCTGGAGCCATCTCCATCGATCTCCACCGGCATCTCCATCACCATTGCTGATTCCCATGATGAGGAGGGAGTAGTTCTCTCTCGAGTCTAAGGGTTCTACCGGTAGCTATGTGTTCATCTCTCTCTCTCTCTATGCGTGATCATATTGTGATCATGAGCTTGTAATCTATAGATCTACCTTGCTACTCAAGTGCTTTATTAGATCTCTGCCCTCCCCATGTGTGTGAAAGTGACAGCGTGCTCACCATGGTGGCACTTAGGCTAGAGATTACAAATAATTGTTATGAGTTATATTTGGAGTTGGATGTCTTTATGAAATTGTGGTGTTTTTTGACTCATCTAGTACTCAAGGTGACAGTGTGGGGTTTTCTAGATGGGAAAGACTTACTTTGAGGTGTGTTGTTATAGCCCTACCAACGATTAGAGTGTCCAACCGGAGAATAGTTCAGCGTAGTATCATGAAGATAATATATTTATATGAGAGTGTTCACTAGTGAAAGTATGATCCCTAGGCCTTGTCTCTAAGCACTGAAACACCGTTTGCTATTAGATATGTTACATGTTTGCTTGCTTCCATCTTTATTTCAATTTTCCTTTAGTCTTTTCCACACCATCAAGCTATTTTCTATCACCGTTACCACTTATAATTATCTATACCACTTGTATTTCACTATCTCTTCGCCGAACTAGTGCACCTATACACCTGACAAGTGTATTGGGTGTGTTGGGGACACAAGAGACTTCTTGTATCTTGATTGTAGGATTGCTTGAGAGGGAATACCTTTGACCACTTCCTCCCTGAGTTCGATAAACCTTGGGTGATCCACTTAAGGGAAAACTTGCTGCTGTTCTACAAACCTCTGCACTTGGAGGCCCAACAACTGTCTACAAGAATAGAAGTGCGTAGACATCAGGAGGCTTACACCTTTCGTCCGGACTAGCCGTTTAAAGCGTAAAAGAGGAATCTTGCTTTATCCAAAGAGCATATTCGGGGAATATGCCTCCACGTGTGCCCTAGATTTGTAACCTGGCTCCCCTATATAAGGAGCACCAGGGCCTCCATAGAGGGGGTTCGGTCATTTTGTCCAAGGAAGAACTCTAGAGCGTAGTAGTAGGTAGTAAGAGATCTAGTCTCCTTCTCACGAACAGCTCGAGGAGCACTTGTAATCCATCATCAACAAGAGAGAAATACAACATCTGTGTGTCAAATCACCACATATCCATCCCTGGATTCCTCTAGTGCACATTGGCCCCTTCTTTAGCCTATACATGGCATCTGCCGTGCCACCACCACGATAGCATAACAATCCAATAAGTGTGTCTCATAAATATACAACAATTGAAGGAATGTATAAAACATGTACCTCTGTACCCAACCAGGGTGTATCATCTAGTTCTCTTTAGGAGTCTGAGTGATAAGCATATCGAGGCTTCCTGGTGCATTTTCCAATATCATGAACGATGTTTTTTTATCAATGTCATGCTTAAGCAACGATGTTTCTCCCCACATATGCAAAAATTTAGGACATAGTTCAACACATATTACCAATTTAAGACATAGTTCAACACATATTACAAATTTAAGACATAGTTCCACACATATTAAAAATTTAGGACATACTTCAACACATATATTACAAATTAAGACATAGTTCCACATATATTAAAAATTTAGAACATAGTTCAGCACATATTACAAATTTAAGACATAGTTCCACAATTATTACTAGTTTCTTCCTCGTCCTCTTCATGCTCGTGTGCCTCGTCCACACGGAGTAGCTCCTCCAGTACCAAAGGTGGGACAATTAGTGTCCCTATGTCCAAAATGATTGCATAGGAAACATTGGCTGGTTAGACCTCCGGCTTCAGGTTCATCCATATCATTTTGGATGCATCTACACTAGTGTCTGCCTCTTCTTGTCCACATTAGACCAGGGTCGGGGATGTACATCCTTTCACCTTGGTTCACGGAGTTGAAATTTCCCATTGCTCGGAATTCTAGCATCTTGCCTGTCCACTTATTGACCATGGATTCTTTAAGATAATAGGGAGATACGAATGAGATTACATCCATCCCTAGCTGTTCGCAAGAAGCAAGTACATGGGAGCACAGTAAGTGAAACAAATTTGGCTTGTTGAAGGTGTACTCACACATTGGCCAGCCTTCAGTTCCAATCTTCACCTCTGATGCATTGCAAATGTATCTATAATTTTTGATGTTCCTTGCTTGGTTTTCTCTACTTTCTTATGTTTTGTCCACACTTTGGAGTACTTTTCATATGATTTCTTGGACTAACCTATTAACAAGAGACACAGTGCCAGCTGCCTGTTTTCTGCTGTTTTTGGTTCCAGGAAGTCAGAAAATGAATATTCTCGGAATTGGACGGGACAAAAGCCAAAGTTGATATTTTACCAGAAGACTCATGGAGCCAGAAGACGAGACGGAGAGGGGCCCCAGGGCGGCCACACCATGTGGTGGTGCGGGCAAGCCCTGGCCGCGCCACCAGGTGGTGTGGGCTCCCTGGCCGCCCATCGACCTTGCCTCTTCGCCTATAATAAGCCTCCCGATGCGAAAACCCTAAATAGTCAAGCCTCCAGCCACGAAAAGTTCCACAGCACCGCCGCAACCGAAGGGGAGATTCGGGGGACAGAAAGTCTCTGTTCCAGCACCCTGCCGGGACGAGGAAGTGCCCCTGGAGCCATCTCCATCGATCTCCACCACCATCTCCATCACCGTTGTTGATTCCCATGATGAGGAGGGAGTTGTTCTCTCTCGAGGCTAAGGGTTCTACCGGTAGCTACGTGTTCATCTCTCTCTATGCATGATCATATTGTGATCATGAACTTTGTAATCAAGTAGATCTACCTTGCTACTCAAGTGCTTTAATAGATCTCTGCTCTCCCCATGTGTGTGAAAGTGACAGCATGCACACCATGGTGGCACTTAGGCTAGAGATTACTAATACTTGTTATGAGTTATATTTGAAGTTGGATGTCTTTATGAAATTGTGGTGTTTGTTGGAACCATCTAGTGCTCAAGGTGTCAGTGTGGGGTTATCTAGATGGGGAAAGCGAACTTTGAGGAGTGTTGTTATAGCCCTACCATGGATTAGAGTGTCCAACCAGAGAGTAGTTCATAGTAGTATCATAAAGAGAAGATATTTATATGAGAGTGTTCACTAGTGAAAGTTTGCAACTAGATCTGTTACATGTTTGCTTGCTTCCATCTTTATTTCAGTTTGCCTTTAGTCTTTTCCACGCCATCAAGCTATTTTCTATCACGGTTACCACATATAATTATCCATAACACTTGTATTTTACTATCTCTTCGCTGAACTAGTGCACCTATACACCTGACAAGTGTATTGGGTCTGTTTGGGACACAAGAGACTTCTTTTATCTTGATTGCAGGGTTGCTTGAGAGGGAATACCTTTGACCAATTCCTCCCTGAGTTTGATAAACCTTGGGTAATCCACTTAAGGGAAAACTTGCTATTGTTCTACAAACCTCTGCACTTGGAGGCCCAACAACTATCTACAAGAATAGAAGTGTGTAGACATCAACCTCTTGCGTCTTTAGCACGTTTCCGCTACCAAAATTGTTGGTAGGTAAGCACACCTCGAATCTCATTTCTTGATTACTAGTGATGATGAAAGTTAATGATCGAGCTTTTCCCATCTTGTCGTTCATTACTTCATAATATTTTCATAGTATCGTATGTTTGGGTTGTTCATGATATGCTCTCAGCTCTCTATAATCTATCTCTAAAATAATTTAGAGTTCCATGGAAAATACCCTCCACAATGATTGTAAGCATCAATGCTCTATTTCCTCTTAGGAAAAAGTTATATGTTTCAGCGAGGTTTGAAGTCATGACGCAGAACCTAGCTCCATGAGTGTCATGCAATAAAGACCATCTCTCTACAGGCTCATGCTATATCCATTGTTCAATTTTTTAATTTGTCTCCCAGGCTTTCTCCTCGTACTTGTTTGGCCAAATCCTGGCAAGTCACAAAGAGCAATAGGTTCTTCCTACTCTGGTGCTGCTCCTATAGCTATCTATGTAGTGACTCTAGTACATGAGCTGCCACTGTTGCGTCTCGTGCTACTTTCCTCTCTGCCACTTGTTTTCTAGTGAACCCGTCAAGATATGTATGCACCTTGATATACTTCCACTGCTGGTTCTGGTTGCAGAGTTTTTTGAATAGATTCATGAGGGACTTATTCCTGAGAATATCACTTTGCGTCCCGAAAGTTCAGTCGCCAAGGCAAAGCGGTACCCAAAATTTTCAGAATCATCCGTATTGCCCACAGTTGGTGTGCCAATAATCAGGGGGTCTTTTTCAGCACGAATTCAATTTTACATTTGAATACAAAATATCAGACTAACGCCCATCAAGTTGGGGGGCCCTGTTAGTTTTCGCCGTTATGTCGCTACCGTCTTGACTGCCATGTAGGCTTGTAGCTTTGGCGCATGCATCCATTACACGTCTTCTTCTTGCCCAGAGCGACAATCTGTGGTCGCGGCCATGGCGCAGAGCTGGGACATGGACGAACCTGCTCGGCTCCGCTCTCCTCCGCCTGCATCCATTACGCGTCTTCTTCTTCCCGAGGCAGCAATCAATGGTCGCGGCCATGGCGTAGAGCTAGGAGATGGACAAACCTGCTCGGCCCCGCTCTCTTGCCCATCCCGAGTCGGAGCTCGCCCTCACCATGGCCGCACCCATGGCACGGCGCAGGGACGAGAATTGGTTCCCGGTGAGATCTGTCACCGTGTCGACCATGCTCGGTCATGTTTTCCTCCTCCAGAATCCCAGCTCGCCATCGCCGTGGTCGCACCTGCACCAATTATGCCACCCCCACCGAGGTATCTATGGGAGCTATACCCTTAGTAGCTCAAGTTCTGCCATGTTGAACCTGTAAGCAAATTCGGAGCTGGGCAGCTACAACCCGTTGTTGAACCTGTAAGGAATTTGCCGAAGGCTGCGTGTCGCACCAAGGTCTTCAGCTGATGCCTTCGGCCTCGGCTTCTGCCAACGTCCACCACTGATGTAAGATCATTTAGTTACTTCAATACAAAATTTCAACCAATTTAACTTGTTGATGTATTCCTTGACAATTATAATATAACCGAGTACTAGAAATATTTGGTAGTGTGCATGAGCATGATCAGTAATATAATTGAACACTAGAAATTTTAAGGAACTCCATATAAAGGAGTAGATTAATATATATATATATAGAAGGTTCACCAGAGACACCATGGATATATTGTCTTACATGCAACACACAGGTAATAATTAACTAAAACAAAATAAAAGCAGGGGCAGCAGCAGGAGGCCGGGACACGGAGACGCCTAGCAGGGCAGGGGCAGCAGCTGGAGGCTGGGACAGCCTAGTCGAGGGGATACAAGCCAGTCCTGACATACTCCTGGAGGAATTTGCCGAAGGCTGCGTGCCGCGCCAAGGTAATCGGCCTATGCTTTCTGCCTCCACCTTTGCCAACGTCCACCGCATGCTGGATCATGTTGTCGAGGTCCATGTTGATTGATCTACCACAAAATGGGCAAAATAGTCCCCCCCTATGGTAGAAACGGATTTGCCCACACCGTAACCGCCTCAACACGTAGCGGCTCTTGTTGTCTCTAGATTGCTTGTTATCGTCCATGTCATCATCATCCTCCTATTGATTTTTAAGAACATAACTTAGAACTCATACATATGATTGAATTGTATTACAACTCAAGAATTGACAACATATATATGTAAGACAATATTAAGTTGATACCAAAAAGAAAGAATATCAGCAATAGTTTGATCAGTTCATATATCATTTCATCTCAACAAAATGACAATTAATTGGATCAAAGTGTATGTAGAATAAATATAGGGGCCTCATAAGTTTCTTCAGTGATGGCGTAAGCGAACCAAGTACCAATTGCACAACCTACATTGTTCTTGTACATCGCCCCAGGTTCACTAACTCATCCCAAAAAAAATCTGACACCAATGTTTTTGCCTCTCTTTTGGGCCAAATTTGAATCATTGGACACAATAAGAAATTAAAATGTAATCCTACAAAAAAATATTCAGGGATATACATATTCAGGTACAAAAACAATCCTAAATATTGTAATTTTAAATAAAAAACCGAACGATTAATCTTCAAGTACATGTTGAAAATACTTATGATCAAAACCATGCATATACATATGCATCATACGAATCATTCAAAGATCAGAAACAATTCAAGGATCATACATGTAGTTCCGTATGAGAATAAATCAAGGGCCTCATAAGTTTTTTAGAGATGGAGTTGGCAAACAAAAGTACCAACGGTGCAACCTATCTTGTTTGTGTACATTGCTGCCTCAGGTTTACCAACCCATCCTAAAAACACGACACCATCATGTGTCTCCCCTTACACTCATTTGGGGCAAATTTCAATCATCAGCCTTGGTGAGCAAATGAAATGTAATTCTTATACACTATGAATGCATGCATGCAATAAGAATTCAAAGATCATAGTTCTATGAATGTAGAATAAATCTAGGGGCCTCATAAGTTTCTTCAGGGATGGCGTTAGCGAACCAAGTAACAATTGTACAACCTATATTGTTCTTGTACATCGCCCCAGGTTCGTGTCAACACCCGGATTTTTAAGTCCAGATTCCTGTTATGCCATACATCGCAATCCTAGGATTACCATTTTTGCGAGACATAACAGAATTGGTACCATAGTACATCATCCATTACAAACCAGAATAAAGGTCTTACAAATAAAGAATCTCATGATCCAGTATTAATACAATCAAAGCAGTGGAAAGTAAACGTAGTAGGCTCCATCTTCATGGTCATAGGGAATGCTGACGATGGGAGATGATCCTAGTTATCATAGACCTCCTACTGTCCATCTTCCGGGTAGTCCTGCTCATAGTCTAGCCATGGGAATAGCCAGGGACAAAGCCATGAGTACTCTTTAAGTACTCGCAAACTATTGCTAATATACGTAAGGTAAAACTAGTAGGAATCATAAGCTCTAGGTTTGTTTGCAAAAAGCCAGGTTTATTTCATAAAGCCTTAAGAGTAAAGACCTAAGTTTAGTTCTCTACATTACTTAAGTGGGAACTTAGATTTCAAGCCCACAACTCTGTTGTGGTCAAGTCAAAGTCATCTTTCAAGTCCAAGTCATTTTGAAAGAATCTGACAACGGAACAGTATGGCCACCCCAACTGACCATAACCGCGGGAGCAGCTATTCGAATAGTTTGACACTCTGTAGAGGTGGTACACTTTCACCACAAAATTCGATACATCCGTCAGGGGTAACCCTGAATCATCATACTTTGTATGTAGATACTCAATCCTAACTTTTCGATCACACACCCTAGTATAGGCATCTCACCTATGAGTTTGGCCTCCCAGCCATGGCCAACTGCCATCCCGAGAACTGCATAGGTGGACATTCATTCCCGAGGTAGCCTCAGCTCAACCTCTTCCGCAAGGGAACCCATACTAAGACATATAAACTTCTAGTTAAGCCCTACCCAACTCAGGTATTGTGGTTGTACGGTAAAATTGGAATGATATTGCATCCGAACCCAACCATCAGTTTTTATTAAAGTCAAGGCTCATGCCTCATTCATTTTCATCCTCAAACCATTGTGTATCATAACACATGTCAAAACATTTCAATAGAATGAATCATCATTCCAAGGTTTGCATAATCATTTTCACCAAGTATTCCCATCTAAAGTAATCAAGTTTAGTTTAGCTCTAGCTACTAGTATTGAGGGTATCACTATTGGGGGTGCTAGTCAAGTATAAGTATCCAAAACTAAGTCTATGATCTTGATGGTATCCATCCTACTTTTCCACTAATCACAATTCATTACTAGATAAGAAACTTTAATAAAGGAAAAGTAAAGCTGGTAAGTAAAACTGGGATTGGTATAATCAAGTTGTATAACCAAGCATGCATAGTGCATCTTGCATAGGTCATCTAGTATAGTGGCCTTGCATAGAGATCATGCAAAGTTCTAGCTTGTCTTGAGTAGTGCAGTTGTTTAAGTTCTCTTCTTCTTCTTCGATGTACTCCTCCTTGTCATAGACCGGGTCAGTACTAGCATCTATAAATACATACAATGTGCATAATCACCAAACAACCCTTAACTACTTCTATTTATCACACAAGGGCTCATATTAGATGATCTAGTACCATCTCAATCATTAAATGTAATAATGGCACATTCTTATTTATCTTATTTGGGAAAAGTAATTTCTACTCGTAGAAAAATACTTAAGATTTAATATTCTCCAATTAAAATAGTGGATCATGTTGACACATGTCATCACCACATATTCCAATACTTGGGAATGTGATTCAAAATGGTGGTCATGTATTACAAGATTTAATATTACTATTTAATAATATTTAAGTGACTAGAAATGCCTATATATCATTCCTTTAATACTAAACCATGTTTCATATCTGTAAATCCAATTCTTTTGACATATTCATGTAGAGAATGGCAAATGTGATTTTTGAGAATTGGAATCAACTCAAAAGCATTTATGGTTGATTTTATAAAAATGTTTGAAGTGGTAAAAGTCTCTGTCTTGTTATTTTTAGTATAAGTGATCTATAGTGTCAATTGGTTTGAATCCAACGGGAGTGATTTGATATTTTTAATACCTTTCTAACAAAATTGGAGTCATGCATTTTGGAATAGTACATCTCTTTGAATTGAATTTTGAATCTACTGACAGAATAGGGTTTTAAGCTAAATAGCAAAATTCTATTTGAACTGATGGGCTCTACGTTGGAAAAGAAATGGGCTGGCCCAACTACACAGCATACGCGCAGCGGGCTGCTGACAGAACAGTCCCACGCGTCAGCGACTCATCTAACCCGAAACGGTATCTACCAATCTCAGCCTTACGATTAGAATGAAATCTATGGCCGAGGTTCATCGTTTACAACAAACTACTCCGGTGAGATTCTAAACCTAACGCGATGGTGGGGGTCGCTAGGGGCTTATCAGGGCTCCAGTTAGGTCCGGCGATGGGGGAGAACAGGCTGGTCGACGATGCCGGGTCGATTGGTGGTCGCGGCAGCTCCTGGGGTGGCTCCAATTGATGGCTTCCTTCCTTCACTGCAGCGGCGGACTTCAGCCAAATTCCGGTGCCGTGGTGCTTGCCTTGATCTGGGGAAGGGTCAGTGAGGTTCCTAGGTGAGTAGGGAGTGAGATGGTGTGCCGATTGAGGTCTGGGGTGGCTCCTATTTATACACCGGCATTGGAGGCAGGGCAGCATGGTCAGGCTTCACCAGCGATGCTGCTACAGGTGGAGCTAAGCATGGCGGATGGCATGGGTCGACGCGGGGGACAGTGGCGATCGTCACGCGTGTGATGGCACAACAAAGGGGCAATCTCAGTCGGTCGGGCAACGTCAACACTCTATTCAGGTACAGAGGTGTTTGTCATCAGGTATGGTGGTCACGGGGCGCGCGGTGGCGAATGAGGTTGTCTAGGAGGTGGCTGGTGACGCGGCGGATGCGGGTACGAGCAGAGAGAGCGAGGCGCGGCATGTGTGCGCGAGGCAGCTGCGGTGCTCCGTCGTTCTCTCGGCATGGCAGGGTGTTAAATGGGTGCGGCTGTTCTGGCTCCTCCACTCCTCGTCGTTGTCAAGAGGTGGACAGAGAGGGGCGGTGAGGTCACAGTTAGCAGCTAGGCATCGTGGGAGAGGGCGGCGTGGCGTGAGACGACCTATCCATGGTCGACTGACATGACCTCGCTCGGGTACGGCATTGCACTGGTGCAACGATGAAGGTAGACTTCTCGACTGCACAACCAGGTACTGGGGTGATCGTGGGCGATTTATTGGGTTGATTGTAGTACAATTGGTGAGCACAAATAGTGAATAGTTGGTAGCTTGTACTTTGTCTGCGAGGTGTTCGAAGAAATGGCCGCATCAGCTTAACTTTTGAATTTTCCATGAATTTTGGTGGGTGAGCTTGTCACATGCTTGGTAGTCTATGGTTGCTAGGAATTGTCAAGTGGTGTTGATTTGAGTGGTTTTTGAAAAGTGGTGATCTATGCACCTACACTTGATTCAATTTTGAAATGCCTCTCAAATGGGGTTGAAAATAGTTTCTACAATTTTGTAAAGTTTCCTTGGGTTCACTTTTACTTGGTCTAGCAAGGGTTGAAAAGAATTGGAATTGTTTCTATTAGAAATCTTTTACAAGAGATGCCCAAACTGGGCTAGGGTTTAATTTTGGCCAAAGTGACCATATGATCATATGCCTCATATATGATTTTCTTTTTTTAGTTGATTTTGTTTGGAAAAGACTTAGATGATGTTGTATTCATATTTAAACTAATCCTTATCATTTATAGCAATCAATCATGGCAAATGCAAGTATTCATACATTTATACAAATCACGCATGCACTCAATAGATTTTTGGAATAATTTTTTTTGTTATTCCTAAACTTGGGTGATTAGAAATTGATAAGCTTGTTTAATATTTTTGAGATGTTACAAACCTTCCCTCCTTAAGCAGGATCTCGTCCCAATATTCAACAAAAAATTAGGAACTAAAGATATTGGTAAACTCTGTCCTAATATAATATTCTTGTTCCCAGGTGGCTTCTTCTTTGGTATGGTTACTCCAGTGGATCTTGAGAAACATGATACTCCTGGTTCGGGTGGTTCTGATTGCTTCTTCCAAAAGAAGGATGGGCACTTCACGATAGGTTAAATCCTTATTGATATCTATAGCTCTATGATCAATGTTCTTGAAAACTTCGGCCTTCTCCGGAACTTCTAGGCATTTCCTAAGTAACAAGATATGGAACACATCATGTACGGATGACATCTCCTCAGGCAGTTCCAGTTGATAGGATACTTCTCCTCGGCGATTCAAAATCTTGAAGGGTCCAATATATCTGGGGGAAAGCTTCCCTTTCATTTGAAAATGTTGCATTCCCTTCAAGGGTGATACTTTGAGATACACAAAATCTCCGACATTGAAGGTCAGGACTCAATGTCTTTTGTCAGCATAACTCTTCTGTCTAGATTGAGCGGTCTTGAGGTGAACCTTCTCTTCAGCTTCTCGTAGGATGTCAGGTCCGAAAATCTGACTCTCTCCTACTAGCAACCAATTCAATGGGGTACGGCACTTTCTTCCATACAGAAATTCAAAGGGGGCCATTTGCAAACTGGCTTGATAACTGTTGTTGTATGAGAATTCCGCGAAAGGCAGACAATCTTTCCATTTAGATCCATACTCTTACACACAAGCTCTCAGCATATCTTCTAAGATCTGGTTTACTCTTTCAGTTTGTCCATCGGTTTGCGGGTGATAACTATGCTGAAATTTAGTTTGGTTCCTAATCCTTCTTGGACCTTCTTCTAGAACCTTGAGGTAAACTGGGTTCCTCGATCCGATACTATGGTCTTGGGGGTTCCATGCAGACTAACTATTCTAGCAATGTACAACTCTGCTAGCTTTGACCTTTGATAAGTAGTCTTGATGGGTATGAAATTAGCTACTTTGGATAGTCTATCCACTATGACCCAAATAGAGTCATTTCCCCTACTAGATGTAGGCAAACCTGTGATAAATTCCATTCCGACAGAATCACATTTCCATTCCGGAATTTGCAATGGTTGCAAAAGTCCTACGCGTTGCTGATGTTCCGCTTTGACTCTCTGACAGATATCACACTTGGCTATGTATCTTCCGACTTCTCTCTTCATTTTGTGCCACCAAAATTGCTCCTTCAAATCCTGATACATTTTGGTTCCTCCCTGGTGGATAGAATAAAGGGTATCATGGGCTTCCTGCATAATGACTTGTTTCAACTCCGAATCTGCTGGAACACAGATACGTCCCTTATACCACAGAACTCCTTCTTCATCTTTGGTGAATCCAAGTATCTTCCCTGTACTGATACAACGCTTGATTCCATCAATACTTGTGTTTCCTTACTGGGCCTCCTTTATTTGACTGATCAGGGTGGGTTGAAGTTCAATACTGGCTAGAAATCCTTCGCTAACTAGCTCCACTCCGAAATTTTCCATCTCCTCATGCATACTTGGTTGGGCTGCCTTAATCATGGTGTTTAATCTAAACGATGGTGTACTAAGAGCATCCGCTACCACATTGGCATTGCCGGGGTGATAGTGAATGTCAAGGTCATAATCCTTTATTAACTCTATCCATCTCATTTGCCTCATATTCAGCTCCTTCTGGGTGAAAATATACTTCAAACTCTTGTGATCTGAATACTCACAGCGGATACCCATAAGGTAATGACGCCATGTCTTCAAGGCTAAAACTACGACTGCCAGTTCTAAGTCATGGGTAGGATATTTCTACTCATGTTACTTCAGTTGTCTAGACAAATATGATATGACCTTGCCTTCTTGTATCAACACACATCTGAGACCAATCTTGGATGCATCACAGTATACGTCAAATGGCTTCTTAATATCCGGCATGATCAAAATTGGGGCTGAAATGAATCTCTTCTTGAGATCTTGAAAACTTGCTTCACATTTGTCCATCCATTCAAACTTCTTGTCTTTCTTCAATAGTTGGGTCATCGGTCTTGTGATGCTCGAAAATCCTTCAATGAACTTGCAGTAATATCCGACTAATCCAAGAAATGCACGGACTTCTGTTTGAGTGGTTGGGGCTTTCCAATCTTTGACATCCTTAATCTTAGTGGGATCAACAACAACTCCTCCTGCCGACAAGATATGGCCTAGGAATCCTACTTCCTTTAACCAGAACTCACATTTGCTAAACTTAGCATACAACTGATGCTCCCTAAGGGTTTCAAGGATGGTTCTTAGGTGCAGTTCATGATCGTCTTCTGACTTGGAGTAGATCAGAATGTCATCGATAAGCACAACGACAAACTTATCCAAAAAGTTCATAAAAATATTATTCATGAGGTTCATGAAATAAGAGGGGGCATTGGTTAATCCAAAAGACATGACATTGTACTCATACAATCCATATCTGGTGGTGAGGTAGTCTTTGGAATATCCGTTGCACGAATCTTCAATTGATGATAACCAGCCCTAAGATCAATCTTAGAAAACACTCTGGTACGAGTCAGTTGATCAAAAAAATCTTCTATCTTCAGCAGTGGGTACTTATTCTTGATGGTTTCAACTTCCGATAATCCATACACAAACGTTTGGCACCATCCTTCTTATCAACAAACAAAACAGGTGACCTCCATGGCGATGCACTTGGTTGTATCAAACCTTTTCCGAGCATATCATCCAGTTGCTTCTTTAGCTCCACTAATTCAGATGGGTTCATACTATAGGGTCTCTAAGCTATGGGTCCCGTTCCAGGAACTAGTTCAATGATAAACTCGATATCTCGATCTGGGGTGATACGTCCATTTTGCATCACTATTCTATATCATAATTTACTGTTATTCATTGATATATTTCATATTAAGAGATGATACTTATGTTATTTCATCTGTTTTTGCATGGTTGATGACTTTTGGAGGATGGACCGCTGAAGTCAGGATTCTGCTGGAAAAGGCACTGTTTGGAGGCAAAATTCACGAAGATCAGAAAATCCTGGAAATATATGGAAAATCCTATATTTCCAGAAGACGAAGGAAGCCATAAGGGGGAGCGGAGATGGGCCACAGGGGGCCCACACCACCCCTGGCATGGGCCACCCTAGGCCGCGCCACCAGGTGGTGTGGCCACCCTAGCCCACCTCTGGCTCTGCTCTTTGGCGTATATAATCCTCTCGAAACCCTAAGACTCAGGAGCGACCATAGAAATATTCCGCCGCCTCTACGAGGCGGAAGACTGCAGAGAGAGAAAGAGCTCTCCAGCAGGCAGAAATCTGTCTGGGAAATTCCTTCCCGAAGAGGGGAGATTGTCGCCATCAACACCACCATCAAGCCGGACTTCATCGGGATCATCATCATCATCTCCATCATCATCTCCACTAGCACCATCATCACCACTCCGTACCACTGTAACAATTGGGTTGAATCTTGCATAGTTCTTAGGGGAAACTTTCCCGATGTTGATTACTCGTTGTAGTTGATGCTATTGAGTGGAACCATTGAATTATCGTTCATGTTCAGATTCTTACTTATCATTATTTCATCTCTGATCTTGATCCATATGATGTCTTGTGAGTAGTTCCTTAAGTTCTTGAGGACATGGGAGGTCATGTTTTTAGTAGTGGAATTGTTTTGAGAAAGATTCAATGGTTTGATATTTAAGTTGTGGTGTTATTCTTGTAGTGGTGTCATGTGAACGTAGACTACATTATACTTCACCTTTATGGTCCTAGGGGAATGCATTGTGTATTTGGCTACTAATCATAGAGGTTGCCAGAGTGACAGAAACCTGAACCCTCGTTAGGAAACCTTTGCACAAGGGAGTGTAGGATCTCAAAGTTTAAGGCCGTGGTTAGGTTTTTATCTTAATTACTTTCTTATAGTTGCGGATGCTTACAAGGGGTATAATCACAAGTATGTATTAGTCCTAGGAAGGTCATTACATTAGCAATGTATTAGTCCTAGGAAGGTCATTACATTAGCATAGGTTCACCCACACAACACTTATCCAACCAAAGAAGATTAATCAACTATATGAAGTGAAAGCACTGGACAGTATTCCCATGTGTCCTTGAGAACGTTTGGTCATCTTAAGTAATACAACCGGCTTGTCCTTTGCTAAAAAAGGATTGGGCCACTTGCTGCAATTATTATTATTGTCTTTTATTTACTCGTACTTTATTTCTCTGCATTATCAAAAACCCCTAAAAATTTGTTTGCTAAGTATTTAAAGAGAATTCCTAATCCGTACCACTTGTCAACACCTTCTGCTCCTCGTTGGGTTCGACACTCTTACTTATCGAAAATACTGCGATACTCCCCCTATACTTGTGGGTCATCAAGACTATTTTCTGGCGCCGTTACCGGGGAGTGAAGCGCTATTGGAGAGTGGAACTGGTAAATGAAATGTCTATTGTGACTATTGTTTACTTATGTTAGTTACTTTATTTCAATATGGATAATTCACTTAGTTTCTTATTTTGTATTGCTACTACCACTGCTAAGGTAGTAGATGAACCACCACCTGCTAAAAATGGTACTTTTAAGATACCTACAAGAATTATTGATCGTGTTATGGATAACTACTATTTTGGAGATGGAACTGTCCATCCCGGTGATCATTTGCTCTTTATACATGAATTATGCGGGTTGTTCTCATTATCACTGAAAGGAAGAGACGAGGAATGGTATAAGCTGCTGAAGAATGGTCAAGCTCTTGAATGGGAGGAAATTGTACCTCTCTTTTATTCAAAATTGTATCCTCCTAGTGAGATTCATAAAGATCGGAATCAAATATACAACTTTTGGCCTCGTGATGGAGAGAGTACAGCTCAAGCTTGGGGGAGATTGAAGTTACTAATGCCCAAATGTCCTATTCATGAGCTCCCTAACAATATTATTATCAATAACTTTTATGCAAGACTTTCTCTTCATGATAAGGATCTATTGGATGCTTCTTGTGCTAGATCATTTACACGCATGGAAGAAGAAGCTAAATGGGATCTTCTAGACCGTATTCAAGGCAATGCTGAAGCATGGGAGAATGATAAAGGAAGAAAGTCAGGTATAAATTATGATTATGAATCCATTAAATCTTTTATGGGAACTGATGATTTTCATAATATTAGTAATGCTTATGGTCTTGATTCTCAAAGTATTGCAAATTATCTTAAGGATTTTGCTTCTTATATTGAAATTCCTAAAAATAAATGGAATAAGTATCACGAGCCATATAAAGATATTGCTAATTGTGTTCCTGCAAGAGATACCAAAGTTTATACTGGTAATCATATTTTACCTAAACCTTACATTGAGAAAATGCCTTTCCCAGTCAAGGTAAAGGAACATTCTATGATAGCTAGTATGGTTAATGAAAGTACAAATAAAGTTGTTGAACCTGATGAACAAATAGCTGTTGAACCTGTAATAGAAAATTTGAAATACTTTGTCACTAAATATGTGGAAGATGGACACACTATCCTCTGTAAGGATACTTCTAATATTGTTTCACAAAGTAGAGTTAGGAGAGCTAGTGTCCCTGTTTTTTCTGTTAGAATAAGTTATCATTGCTACAATGGTTCATGTGATAGTTATATCGTTAAATTTATGCACGATACTGAAAGTTACTATGAGAGAGGGAAAATTGTTCTTATGCATCTCAATAATATTAAGTTTCCTCGCTTTATGCTGAAAGTCTTTATATTGCACTTGTTTTGCCTTCCTATGCTAGTAGCCTCTGGTTTCAACAATTTATTTTCTTACAAAATTCCCTTGCATAGGAAGTGAGTTAGATTTAAACGTGCGTATTTTTGCTTCTTGATGCTCTCTTTTACTTCAATTCATATTCTTATGTGAGCATCATTGAAATTACCATGCCCATCTTAATGGCTATAAAGAAAGAGCTTTTTGGGAGACAACCCAATATATTTTTGCTTTCAGTTTGTTTTTGTTTATTTGAGTCTTGGAAGTTATTGCTTCTTAAATAACCTCTCCTTATCCTTTTTGTTTGGTTTTTGTGTCAAGATCAACCTCTAATGAGAGCGAAGTAAGATTTGGGGAAGTTGTTGTCCCGAAACAGATTTTTGTGCTTCACTATAAAAAATCGTGAAAAATCCCAGAACATCCTATTGATCTGTAATTTTTTGTGTGCATGCCCCAGGTTATTATTTAACTTTCGTTAGTTTTGCATTTTTTGATTTGAGGAACAGAATATTTTCGAAAAAATTGATCTTTACCTGCTGGTCTATTTTGACAGTTTTCCGCCATTTCTGCATTTGCCTCTTAAATCGATTTCCTTTTTGAATTCCTTTTTGGGATTTCAAGAGGAGTTGTTTCAGTATCTTATGTTTTGATGGATTTCAGTTGAAATTGAACTTAAAAGGTTTATTATCTTGCTTGCACTAATGTTGCTAATGAGAATTGTGTGATGTTTTGTGTGAAAGAAATTTCCAGGTTGTAAGAGAAAATGGTGTAACAAGTGGTGAATGGTCAGAGACTCAAGCACTATATTTCTAGAGATTCTTACAATGAAGATATTGATGCTATTCAAATGGTGACTCCGGAAAAATTTATCAAAGACCAAAGAACACCACCACCACCGAAGGAGTAATTCGTCATCAGGTTTTGGCATCCCCTTGGTTTGTTCCAAGCTTGGGGGAGTGCCATGGTATCATATCTTTTATCTTTTATCTTTTTACTTTTTTAAGTAGAGTCATATCATGAATAGATAAGTTATCATATAGGATGTTTGCATTGTGGAAGTATCTCCCCTCTAGTTAGTTATCTATGTATCCCTTGGTGTGAGTTATCGTTATGGAATATTAATCAGAAGTTCTATCATTTAATTTTTGCGTATCTTATTTTAGTTTGCAATTTCTGTTATATGATTGATCTTGTTGTTAGTATTGGTATCACTTTTCGATCATTAAGTAAATTTAGTTGGTTTTGGCAAACCTGGCTCTAGTCAGTAGCAACACTATTTGAGAATTAAATGAAAAAGAGAAAAGTACTTCTAAGAAATATAATGTCATCATCTTTATTTCTTGATTGGCTCATAAGCTTAGTATTCTCTAGTTAAGATCTTTTGTGCTTCCAAGGAAGATTGCATGTTTGTTTTTATCACTTGTATGTTTGTTTGTTTCCTTCAACTCTTATGCTTGCTACCCAGCCTTGCTAGCCAAAAACCTGCACTGAGAGGGAATGCTTCTTGTGCATCCAGTCCTTAAACCAAAACCAAAACCTATGCCATTTGTGTCCACCATACCTACCTATTAGCATTATTGTTATTCCAAGTAAATTCATGTTTATCTACCTTCCAAATTAAACTTGTTATGTGAAAGTTAGTGATTAAAGCTCTCACAAACTTGATGGCACACTTTACTTTATTGCACTTAATAAACTTGAACCATTGTGCCCATCTATGTTGCGTATATGCTTGCGTTTTGTAAGTTGTGAATTAGCAGAACCATGTTACCATGGGGAATGCTTTCAACATTGCACTTTATTTAGTTGATATCATGTTCTTTTGCTTATGGATCCCGGCGGTGTGAAATGAAAGGGGAGCTTGTAAGGCTCATGGTGTCGTGGAAATGGCCACAGCAGTCGCTGCAGTAGGCAGCGATTGATAGAATCGGGGGCGAGAGCTAGTGGCCATCTGCGGTGCGAGATGGGGGGATGCACATGGGTTTACCCAGGTTCGGCCCCCCCCATAGGGTAAATACCTACTTCTGCTAAATTAGATTGATGGAGAGCGAGTTACAGGGGCGGTGAGCTCGGTGTCTAAGCAGTGAATCGCTCGAAGGGGTGTATGATGGAACGTAAGTCCTCAGAGTACCCTAGGGAGGTTTATATAGGAGGCACCTCGCTAGGGTTTACAATTTACAACCGAACAAGATACGGATTTGGAGGGTTTGACCTAATCTGACTGTGCTTTGAGTACGCTTCTGGGCCTCCAGTCTCCAATCGCCAGGCCTTCTCCTCAGTTGCATTCCAGTTGCCATCCTGCAGGCCCACTCGTTGGGCCTTTGACCCAATCGGAACGTCCTGCTGGGCATACCCCATTTAGCATATCCCCATCAGTAGTCCCCGAGGCCATCGTTGATTCAAACATAGGTGTTCATTTGGCAGTCGGAGTAGGCGAGTCCAATTTGGACGCCCAGTCGAATCGGCAATGGACTCTGCCGAAACCAAGGAAATTTTCCACCAGGTTTCCAGTAACTGCTTCGGTGAATGCAACCGCTATCAAGTCGCCGCTTCGGTGAATAGACATGGCACAGTTGCAAGCGAGTCGAGTGAAGGAGTTGGACCATCAACTTGGTCACAACTATCTGTTGGGTAGTCCAACGGTAACTTCGACGCAATTACCGCGGGTAACGGATACCCCAAGATTGGCGAGTAGCACTCCTTTATAAGGGCAGTGTCAGATCAGTCCCGCAGATTCTTCCTCACGTTCTTCATTCTCGCACATTCATTCCTTCTGCCTTCCCTCAATCCAAACTCTCCAGACCAAGCGATCCATCTTTCTTCCTGATGGCGCCTCCGAAAGGCTCGTGGGGGAAATCTAAGTGCACCGCGGCGCAACTCAGGTCCTTCGAGGACGCCAGGGTCCTCCGCAAAGGGAATTGGCGGATCCCCGCGTCTTGCGAGATCGATCCAAAGCCGCGTACCGGCGAGTTCATCTGTTTCCCAAGGCATTTGGAGAGGGGCTTGGGGTTCCCTACCTCATTATTCTTCCAGCGGTTCTGCCCATATTATGCGATCAAACCGTCAGATCTCGGCCCGCACAGCATCGAGCAGCTGGCGATCTTCGTCGCCTTCTGCGAGTGCTACCTCAGATGCAGGCCATACTTCCCGCTGTGGTTGGAGCTTCTCCACGGCCACATCGGGCACGAAGGGGCCGACGGCCCAATCTTGGCGGCCGGAGGCGTCATCTTTCAACTGAAGCCGAAGGTCAACTTTGTCAAGCTCATGCTGCCGAACAAGGCCACGAGCGTGTGGAAGAAGAGATGGTTCTACATGAAGGAGTCCACCCCCTCCGGCGAAGTGGCATTGCCGGAATTCATCGCGGAGAGAAGCGAGCCCCGTTGGCTGGCAACAGACAGGCTCCTCAACAATCAAAGGATGGCTATCACGGAGATGATGGACCAGATCCAGAAGCTGAAGGGCCAAGGGCTGTCCTTGATCAACCTGTATAACTGCTGGTTCGGGCGGCTCCTGGTTCCATTGGCGGCCCGGCCGCACTGGATGTATGAGTACAGCGGGAAGAATGATCCTTCCCAGACTAGCAAGGAGTCGTGGGACACTGAAGACTATAAGGCTGCCCTGAAGAAGATCACTGACGCGGAATTTACAACCACGTTGGTCGGGCTCGCTCCATACGTGCCTGTGAAGAACGAAGCCCCCACAGTAAGTCCTTTTCTCCGAATTTACCTTCAGTCGTGATCCCCGCGGTGCAATTTGCAGCCGCATCGTCCGAAACTCATTTGTGTCCACTCTCAGTTGTTCCAGGTTCTGGAAGGTTGGCTCCCCCCACTCGACGAAGAGGTCCCCCAAGAGTTCAAGGAGGGTTCCGCAGGAGAATCTTCTGAGGATGAAGAGGAGGAAATGGAGGTTCCTCCCCCAGCGCCCGCGACCCGCAAGACTCGCATGAAGAAGCAGCGCGAGTTCGTGGCGAGCCGTAGTCTTGAAGAGCACGAAGAAGACGACGAGATCTTGCAAGAGCATAGTTCTTGGCGAACAGCCACGCCGAAGACCACACGCAAGCCAAAGTCGTCAGCGAAGAAGCTGGCATCACCGCACAGGTCGGCGGTGGTGTTCGAGTCGGATGACGAGTCCGACAATGACGTGGCCGAGACCTCACGCAAGATCCCAGAGGGCGCGATTCCGATGATGGGATCGGAGGCTGAGGGCACCGAAGCGGCGGTGGAGGTTCCTCTTTCGGTGATCGCGCCAACAACTTCAACAATGCCAGAGCAGGAGGTAGGTGAGGCTGCGGCGTTAAAATCGCCACGACCTTCGGGGACGGTGGCGTCTTCTGAGCTGGAGATTCTTGCGACCGTGGCTTCATCATCAAAGAAGCCCGTGGTGTCGTGGGCTTCGGATATCTTCGATAAAGGTCTCACGCGCAAGCTAGGCCCAGAGTTAGACAAGCCCGCCCACATCAGCACGGGGTTGCGTGTTCTTCTAGTCGCCAAGTAAGTCCTCAGAGGTTTCTTTTCCAAATGTTGGACTTATTTTTGTGTGATTTCTTTGCTAACTTTGGAGGTTTTTTTAGATCCGACGCTAAGAAGATAGGCCGCCCTTCGGTGGCTAAAATTACAGCGTCCGTCACCACAGGGAAAGGCGATCTCCTCAGGAAGAGGAAACCTGCTGCGGATGCTGAGCCTGCTGAAGACGTGAAGAAGCAGAAGGATGAGCCCGACGAGGCTGTAGGACAAGATAGCGCCAGAGGGAGTGATGCCACCATCGGTGGAGAGGAGGTGGCAGCCACTCAATCGGAGCCGACTGATGGGGCTCCAACGGCAGTACCACCGGCTCCAGCAACCAGTGCCCCGGCGAGGGCATCTGCGTTGTTCCCGCGCTTCATGGCGAGGGGTTTTCCGATCGTGGCGGAAACCCAATCTCCACAGATGCCGGAGATCGTTGATGAGCACGTCGGACCATGTCGCGGGCGTACCTCCTTCGTGGTCCCTATGACGGACGCCAGAAAACTTCACAATATGCTTGGCGCCGCCATTCAGGTACGTCCAGTCCCCGAGTGTCTAGTCGCTGAATTTCAGCGGCTAGGCACTGAGTTTCTTCTAGTCGCCAGTCCCCGAGTGTCTAGTCGTTGAATTTCAGCGGCTAGGCACTGAGTTTCTTCTAATCGCTAGTCCCCGAGTGTCTAGTCGCTGAATTTCAGCGGATAGGCACTGAATTTGTGTTTTTGTAGTTGCTTATTTTTCGTTCTGCTTGTAGGGCTTGCAAAGGGAGTCGCCTAACCGACATGCCACAAAAGAGCATCTGGAGCGTGATCTGCGCGTGGCACAGGAGGCGAACCGGCGACTCCAGTAGGCTGCCAGTGAGTACTTGTTTTAGTTGGCGACTGCGAGCTGCTAATGCTGACGGAATTCTGACTATTGTTTGTGTTCTGTGCAGATGGTCTTCCCGCCACCATTGCCAAAGCCCGGGAAGGGTACATTCTAGCTGCCGAGCTGGACGTGGCAAATGGGCGTATCGACTCGCTTGTGAAGGAGTTAGAGGAGGCGAAAGCGGTCATGATCTCCTCTAAGGATAGAGCTAAGGCCGCAGTCCGCGCGGCTGAGGAGGAGCAAAAGTCTACGGACTCCATCATCCTTGGGCTGCAGGGCGATCTCGCTGCCTTGGAGAAGCACGTCACCGAACACTGCCGGAAGCTCCTTGGTGAGTCATTGCTCTCCTTTTGATATGTGCGAAGAGTCCCCGAGTGGGTGAATTCGTGGTGGCACTGACGTCTGACGTTGCAGCTATAATAGGTCAAAGCGATTCGGTGGTGCAAACCTTCAATGCTTCGCAGTGTGTGACTGTGGTGGTGAACGCAGCCACTGCCTTAGCGTTGTGCATCCAAGCGGTTCTCCAGGGAATGTCTCCCACTGAGGTTATACCTGGGGGACTGACTGAAGTATGGCGCTACCTGGAGGACGTACCTGGCGTCGTAGAGTGGATGGCGCGTTCAGCTTTCAGGCGCGGGGCCACCACGGCATTGAGCCTAGGACTCGCGCACTTCCCTGACGACTTCGACCTCGATGACGTCACCAGCGACTACCCTTCAGCGACTAGCATGGTCGACATGTTAGAGGTGTTCAAGCTGACCGCCAAGGCTGCCCCTTTGCTGATCGGGTGCTAGCGATGGGAGACCTGTTGCCATACCAGGAGACAGCGGTGGCGTCGGGCGACCCCGAGCTAGAACATCACGACCTGAAGTCGGAGCAACCCTTCTGGTCAGCGTTATCGAAGTTGCTAACAACCTACCCGATGAACCCATGGCAACCATTCGGCTGTGTCAAGGGTGGTGGAGATGCGTCTTCATCAGGGCCTACGAAATAGATAGCTTCTCTAGGCAGTTTGTAAAATATGCCAAGTGGCGACTTTTGTAATATGAACAATATTTTGTATGGGAGTAAGAGGAGTCAATCGACTCGCAATGCAAGCTTAATTGTGTGGTATGTTTAACTATTTGTTTGAGCGAGTCCCCGAGCGTGTCCGCCCTTTAGTGGGGTACAACTTGTTTGTGTACATGTGTGTTTGCTTTGGATTTTTGTGATGTTGGTCCCTCGCGACATAAAGGGGCGAGTCCCTGAGTGCGAGTCGGGTTGTTTTAGGCGAGTCCCCAAGTGCGAGTAGGGTTGTTTTAGGCATGTGCCTCTTACGGGTTGCGTGTGCGTTATTTCTAACGCGTCTCTCCCCTGGCTCAGAGAGCCAGTCGCGTGGCGAGTCCAAGGCAGCTCTCTTACTTGGTGTGTTCCAGAGCCACGTGAGGGTTTCTATTTGCGAAGTCCCTGTGCGTGGTACTTAACCGTTCGAGTCGCTTTGCTCGACGATGGGGAGGACAGGTCGTTGTCGGAAGCGAACGTCGGTCGTCTTGGCCCGGTGGGCCAGTCGAGCGGGGCGACTCTGATGGTGGCTCCGGGTTGGCGTGTTCGTGGATGACACAAAGCCCAAATATCTTCGGTGCCCTTCGGTTGCACTACTTAGCCGTGCCGGTCACTCGACCAAGGGTTGACTTCCGTAGGTAGCGTATTGCTTAATGTATGAGTGCAAGTGGCACAAGAGTATGGCGAGTGAACACAATTTGTGCGATCCGAATGAATTTCATTATATATCATCTGGGTACAAATTTGAGTTCTATATATAGAACTTTCAGAGAAGGTTTACATTCCATGGCCTCCCGACCTCAAGTTGGCCATCGCCTCGTATGTCGATGAGGTAGTAGGCGTCGTTGCCGAGGACGCGTCCTATGGCAAATGGCCCCTCCCATGGAGGGGAGAGCTTGTGCATGCCTTTCTTGTCCTGGGCCAATCGTAGGACCAATTCGCCCTCCTGGAAGGTGCGGGTCTGGACTCAGCGGCTATGGTAGCGGCGGAGTCCCTGCTGGTAGATGGCGGTGTAGGAGCGAGCCAGGTCGCGTGCCTCGTCGAGCTGGTCGATGTTGTCTTGGCGGGCGGTCTCATTTGCCGCCTCGACGTAGTTGGCAACTCTAGGCGAGTCGTGCTCCAGGTCCGTCGGCATCACGGCTTTGGCACCGTATACCATGAAGAAGGGCGTGAACCCCGTGGAGCGGTTGACGGAGGTGCGGATCCCCCATATTACGGAGGGGAGCTCTTCAACCCAACATCCTGGGGTTCGCTCAAGGGGCACTTGGAGTCATGGCTTAAGTCCGTGGAGGACGCTCTAATTAGCGCGCTCTGCTTGGCCGTTTGACTCCGGGTGGGTGACTGAGGCGAGGTCGAGTCGTATGCTATGCTCCTCGTAGAATTTTGCCATGGCGCCTTTGGCGAAGTTGGTGCCATTGTCCATTATGATGCTATGCGGGTAGCCATACCTGTAGAGGACCTCGCGGAGGAACTTAGTGGCCGTCTTGCCATCGCACTTTTTGATCGGCTTGGCTTCGACCCATTTGGTGAATTTGTCGACCGCGACCAGGAGGTGGGTGAAGCCGGATGGGGCCTTCTAGAACGGGCCGACCATGTCCATGCCCTATACGGTGAATGGCCAGGTGATGGTGATGGTCTTGAGTGCCGAACCGGGGAGATGGTCTGGTTGGCGTACTTCTGTCATCCGACGCATCGTTGGACGATGTCGGTGGCATCGGCGTGTGCGGTTAGCCAATAGAAACCCTACCGCATGGCCTTGGCGACCAGTGACTTGGCGCTGGCGTGATGGCCACAGTCGCCGGCGTGGATGTCCTGGAGGATCTTGCGTCCTTCTTCTGGCTGTATGCAGCGCTAGAACACGCCGGTCATGCTACTTTTGTGGAGCTCGCTGTTGATAATGACGAAGGACTTGCATTGTCGCACGATCATTCGCGCTTCCGTCTCGTTGCTTGGGAGGATTTTGTGCTCAAGGAAGGCGACATATGGTGTCGTCCAGTTGCTGGGCTCCACGATCATGGCGACTAGGGCCGGCTCAAGTTGTAGTGGTATCCCGACGTCGATCTCCTTCGGAGGGGAGACTGAAGGCTTGTGGATGATGTCAAGGAACACGCCTGCGGGTGGTGTTTGCCGACCTGACCCGATGCGAGAGAGGGCGTCTGCTTCCTCGTTCTTTCGCCTGTCGATCCACTCGACTGAATAACCATTGAAGTGTCGTCCCAGCTGGTCTACCGCTTGGCGGTATGCTATCATTGTCGAGGAGATGGCGTCGCAGGTCCCGGCGACTTGGTCGGCGACTAGATCGGAGTCGCCGTAGCACCATAAGCGGTTGATGTTCATCTCCTTGGCGGCCCGCATGCCGTGAAGGAGGGCCTCGTACTCTGCCATGTTGTTGGTGCAGGGCTTGAAGTTGAGGTGGAGCAAGTAGTGGAACTTGTCTCCCTTGGGGGAGGTCAGTATGACCCCAACCCCAGCATCGTCGGTGTTCTAGGACCCGTCGAAGTGGAGCGACCAGTAGTGGAGGTATGGGAGCTTCACCGGCTGCTGAGCTTCCTCCCAGTCTATGAGGAAATCAGCCAGGGCTTGCGACTTGATAGCTTTGCGGGGCTCCTACTTGATGTTGTGGACGCCGGTTTCGACGGCCCACTTGGCGACTCTCCCAGTTGCCTCGCGATTGCGTATTATGTCCTGTAGTGGCGCGGAGGATACGACCGTAATTGGGTGCTCCTGGAAGTAGTGTGGGAGTCGCCGTTGAGCTCAGAATACCGCATATACCAGTTTTTGGTACTGCGGGTAGCGTTGTCTTGAGTCCGTCAGGACTTCGCTGATGTAGTAGATGGGGCGCTGTACGAGGCGTTTGACGACCTCTAGTCGTTTGACGACCATCACTGCGCTGACGACTCGAGTGGAGGCTTCCACATAGACGAGCATTGGCTCTTTGTCGATTGGGAAGCTAGGAGTGGAGCCGCGAGTAGCACTTCCTTGAGTGCTTTGAGTGCGTTGTCTGCCTCCGCGTCCCATTGGAACGTGGGGTTCTTGCGCATCAGGCGGTAGAGGGGCATTGCCTTCTCACCGAGCCGAGGGATGAAGCGACTGAGAGCCGCGACTCACCCGGCCAACTTCTGGACGTCACACAGGCACTCGGGTTTCCCGAGTCACGCGATGGTGTCGATCTTGGTGGGGTTGGCCTCAATGTCTCGTTTGGAGACCACGTATCCCAGGAGTTGTCCAGTGGAGACACGGAAGATGCATTTCCCTGGGTTGAGCTTGATGTTGTACCTCCACAGGTTTGTGAAGGTTTCAGCCAGGTCGGCGAGCAGGTCGTCCTGGCGGGTAGATTTTACCACCACGTCGTCGATATAGACGTGTATGTTGCGGCCAATTTGGCTCGTTAGGCACTCCTGCATGCACCTTTGGTAGGTTGCGCCAGTGTTCTTGAGGCCGAATGTCATGGCCGTGTAGCAGAAGGCGCTGAATGGCGTGATGAACTCTGTCTTCTCCTCATCCTCGACCGCCATTTTGATCTGGTTGTAGCCAGAATACGCGTCAAGGAAGCATAGCGACTCCGATCCCACGGTCGAGTCGATGATCTGATCGATGCGTGGTAGGACGAACTCCTCCTTTGCGCAGGCGTTGTTGAGGTTGGTGTAATCGATACGCATTCTCCATGTGTTGTTCTTTTTCAGAACCAGGTCGGGGTTTGCCAGCCACTTGGAGTATTTGATTGGCCGAATGAAGCCTGTGGCTAGCAGGCGATGTACTTCTTCGGCGATTGCTCGGCGGCACTCTTCATTGAAGGGCCACAGCGACTACTTTACTGGTCGCACTTTGGGGTCGGCGTTGAGTTTGTGATCAGCGAGTTCCCTCGGGACACCGGGCATGTCAGATGGTTTCCATGCGAAGATGTCGCTATTCTCACGGAGGAACCCAAGGAACGTGCTTTCCTATGCGGGGCTCATGTGCGCCCCAATGGTGACCATCTGGCTGGTGTTACCCGGGACAAGCTCGACGGTGCGGGTGTGCGTGCTCGCCTCAAATGTGGAGCTCACAACGATTGGCTTCTTCAGGATGGTAGGGTCGTCCTTGTTGATGTTGCCCGCGTATTTCGCGAACTCCTCTACATGGTCAATATCCACAGGGATGACGGTGTCAGCGAATTCACCACCTTTGTTTTCGCATTCCACGGCCATATTGGGGTCGCCATGGATGGTGATGATGCCGCTTGGCCCTGGAAGCTTCATCATGTTGTAGGCGTAATGGGGGCCTCCATGAATTTGGTGAACGTTTGGCGTCCCAGGATGCAGTGGTAGGGGCTGCGGAAGTTCACCAGCTCGAACTCGATCTGCACTGTGCCGAAGGTGACTGGAGGGTTACTTTTCCGATCGGGTACGCCTTCCGACCAGGGACGATGTCGTGGAAGGTTGTTAGGGTCGACTTGATTGCTGATTCTGGGAGCTGGAGCCTCTTGAACGTGTCTAGGTACATGATGTTGATGGAGCTCCCGCCGTCCATCAGTGTCTTGGGCAACCAGTAGTCAGCCACTTTCGGCTTGACCACCAGGGCGACTCGCCCTGGGTACTTGATCTTTGGTGCATGGTCTTGGCAACTCCAGGTGATGCTTTGCTCAGACTAGTTGAGGAAGCGGGGAATATCGACATGTGTCACCGCATTGACAGCGACTGCGTGGGCGAGAACTTTCCTCTCGCGCTTGGTGCCGAGCCCAGTGAACGTGTGGAGTGATCCGCCGGTGTTGCCAAATTCGCCGGCGTTTCCATTATCATGTGGCTGGTTATTGTTGGGGTCGTCTCGTGCCCTCCTTGCTTTTTCGATCTCCTTGAGGGAGTGGCAGTCGGCGGTAGTGTGGGTGGCAGGCTTGCCCTCCCTGTTGTGGTAAACGCAGGGTTGGTTGAGTACGGCAGTAGGGTCGAATTTCGGCGTCGCCGTGTTATTGGCGCGATAGTTTCTGTTGTAGCGGTAGTTTCCTCTGTCACGGCGGAAGTTCTTCGGGTCGCGTTGGCCGTAGCCGACGTTGGCGACGAAGTCGACAAGCCCGTCACCGTGGCGCTTGCCGGTGATGCGAGTGTTGCTGTAGCACATATCACGCTGTCGCCCGCTATCATGGGCGCTGACGCGGCGTCTTCCCCCTGACTCGTCGTCGGAGTCCTGGTTGGGGTCCTCCTCCGCGTAACGCTTGGTGATCTCGAGGAGGTCGGGTATGTTGTCGAGTGTCCGGTAGACCCTCTTGATCTTGGCGACCAAGGGTTCGTACCGGCACGTGTTCTTGAAGCAGTGTATTGCCGTGTCGGGGTGGATGCCGAAGGTGTTGATCCATAGCTCCTGCCACCTTTGGATCCAGTGGCGGGTCGACTCGCGTTGTCCCTGGATGCATATTTCTAGGTCCTCGATGGTGGTGGCGCGGGTGTAGGAGCCTTCAAAGTACCTGACGAAGGCGTCCCGCATATCCTCCCACGAGTCGATGTTGTCGGCATGGAGGGTGTTGATCCATTGCCGGGTCGCACCCTCCATCATCAGGGGAAGGTAGCGAGCGGCTAGCAGGTCGGTGCGGCCAGCGATTCCCATCGCCATGAGGTCTATGTCCAGCCAAACCACTGGATCATACGTTGGATCATACTTTTCGATATCCTTGGGAGCCTTGAAGTTGGCGGGGTACTTCTCTCCTCAGATCATAGGTCTGAAGCACTGGGGGCCGACTCGGCTGAGCGAGCACCTGGGTTCGGGGTCACCGCGGTTAGTGAGGGTGTGCCTCAAGTCGTTGGGCTGGCGCGCCCGCCAAGCCTGGTTGTTGACGATGTGCGTTCAGGCATCGACGGGTTGCCCGTTGGCGGCGACCTTGTTGTTCACCGGTCGCGGCTCGTTGGTGGAGAGCGCGGGGTTGGCGGCCCGTGGCTGGTTCGCCAGGGGCTGTGGTGGTGGGCAGGTCACGGCATTGGTGACGGTTGGGTGACCGCTTGAGGCCACCCTGATTGCCGAGGAGCGGGAATACATCCGCCCCCGCGGGTCGACTCCCACGGCTTGCTGCTCGACGGCCCTAGCGAGTAGGGCCTTGGCGTACTGGATCTACAGCGCACCTTCTCCTTGGACGTCGAGGTTTGTGACTGCGGCGTCAGCCGCAATGACGTTCTCCATCGGGGTGGAGTACATGGGAGTATGTTGGCGTCGCGAGCCTATGGCGAGATTATGATCCGTGGCTGGTCCGGCGGAGGCGCGCGACCAATGAGTGGTGGTGGGGCCGCAGTCACCGGTGCGTCGGGTGTGGTCGATTGCTGCCGCCTGGTGGTGTGTTCTCGTAGTACTCGCGTTTAGCCGCGCGTGTGGGGTCACTCTCCTCGTTGAAGTTTAGGACGCGGCCTTGGACGTTGGAGTTCAGGCGGGTCTTGATGCGGCGTTGGTGATAGAGTGACAGCTCCTGCGTCGTTCCTCGCTCGAGGCAGAATTTCTCACGCTCGGGTAGCTCCTTGCGATGCGCCTCCTCTATTCGCAGGCGGGCTTCCTCAACCTCCGTGGCCATCGCGGTTGGAGGGATTGGTGTGGAGAATGTATCTGGCGGTGCAACCGTGCTACCCGCCATGTAGATCCCATTAAAGCAATTGGATCTGGCGCGGAAGTCCTCGGGAGACTCTGAGCCGGAGTCGAAATCAAAGATCCCAAGGATTGAGGAGTCCTCGAAGTCCTCAGGGTTGGAGACCCGCGTGATGGAGTCCTCCCGTGATGCTGCGGTGATGGATCCGTCGACCGAGGCAGGGGTGGCGGAGTCGGCGTCGTCATAGAGGGCCGCGTCGTCCGCGGCGGTGTTGGTCTCGGCCGCATTGCTGGCGGCCGAGTCGTACTCGAAGGCGAGGCTCCTGATGGATCGAACTTGCTCCTCCGAGAGCAGATCGTGGCATGGCGGTGATCCACCGATGATCACCATCGTCATCGGGTTGACCACGCTGGTGAAGCCGATGAACAGGTTGATGGAGCCAACTGGCATGATGGCGCTGTGGGTGACCGGGCGTGACACCAAGATGTAGCTACTAGGCATGATCTGTAAGATCCCATCGATGGCGATCATGCGGCCGGTGGCGATTGGCCGGTCGATCGGCGAGTAGGGTCTCACCGCAAAACTCAGGCCAGTCCGACTAGGCCCCACGGTGGGCGCCATTGTCATGGAAATGGCCACGGTAGTCACTGAAGTAGGCAGCGATTGATAGAATCGGGGACGTGAGCTGGCGGCCATCTGCGGTGCGAGATGGGGGCGGATGCACATGGGTTTACCCAGGTTCAGCCTCCTGGAGGGTAAAGACCTACTCCTGCTAAATTAGATTGATGGAGAGCGAGTTACAGGGGTGGCAAGCTCGGCTCTAAGCAGCAAGTCGCTCGAAGGGGTGTATGATGGAACGTAAGTCCTTAGAGTACCCTAGGGAGGTTTATATAGGAGGCACCTTTCTAGGGTTTACAATTTACAACCGAACAAGATATGGATTCAGAGGCTTTGACCTAATCTGACTGGGCTTTGAGTATGCTTCTAGGCCTCCAGTCTCCAATCGCCAGGCCTGTCCTCAATCACATTCCAGTCGCCGTCTTGTAGGCCCACTCGTAAGGCCTTTGACCCAATCGGAACGTCCTACTGGGCATACCCCGTTTGGCATATCCCTATCACATGGAGTTCGTATATGTGTTAGAGAAATGCATGGGCGGCTAGTCTAAGCCATGCCTAATCATGGTGGAAACTTGCAGCATAACCATAGTGACCAAGCTATGAAGCATCCTTAAAAATAAGAAAAAAGGGGGGAAACCCTATGCAAATTACATACAAAAGACCGTTGAGATGCTCATTGTTTGTTTGCCTTGTTATTTTGATATGGGAAAGTTTCTGTATCATCGGGCAAGGGGTACCCCATTGGCGGTTCTCTATGATACACATGTACTTACAATGACAAGAACTTACTTGTGACTAAAGTTGAGTAGCATGAGGAACGGTACTCGTAAGCAAGGGGCATGAGATTTTCAGCTTATAACTTGTCAAGCATATCCTCATATTTGTTCACTTTAACCTTAATTACCTAAAGATGCTTATGATAGGGGTAATGAGAGCTGAAAGCTAATAAGTACCATAATTTTTGGAAGCTCTTTTTGAAACTTGAAATCCCTGCTTCCCTCTATGAAGGGCCTATCTTTTACTTTTTAGTTCAGCCAGTAAACCTATTCCTTTCTATCTCAAGCAAGTATTTGAGTTGTTGTGTTTCATTCATTCATATGATGATTTATTCAATCATGTTTCTTATGTTCCTTGTTTTTGCACACTACTCTTATCTTAGCGAATATCACTTTGAAAGCTATCATTGAAAACCCCATTATGCTTCAACTCCTGTAAATTGTTAACTGTTCTTTGACCAAGAACAAGGTTTGCCATTACCAATTATGATTTACTTTGTGTATATTTATTGTGTTTCCTTTACCTATTGCAAGTTAAGTTATATAATAGTGAGTTTTTTCTATTATGATTTGTGTATTCATGAATGTGATGCTTCTTGTCCGTATTCTTTTAACGACACTTCACTCCATAAACCTGAGGTCATGTTTATTGAGCTTAGTTTTCGCTTGGGCACAAGCAAAGTCTAAGCTTGGGGGAGTTGATACATCCATTTTGCATCACTATTCTATATCATAATTTACTGTTATTCATTGATATATTTCATATTAAGAGATGATACTTATGTTATTTCATCTGTTTTTGCATGGTTGAGGACTTTTGGAGGATGGACCGCTGAAGTCAGGATTCTGATGGAAAAGGCACTGTTTGGAGGCAAAATTCGCGAAGATCAGAAAATCCCAAAAAATATGTGGAAAATCCTATTTTTCTAGAAGACGAAGGAAGCCAAAAGGGGGAGCGGAGATGGGCCACAGGGGGACCACACCACCCCCTGGCGCAGGCCACCCTAGGCCACGCCACCAGGTGCTGTGGCCACCATGGCCCACCTCTGGCTCTGCTCTTTGGCGTATATAATCCTCCCGAAACCCTAAGGCTCGGGAGCGACCACAGAAAGATGCTGCCGCCTCTGCGAGGTGGAAAACTGCAGAGAGAGAAAGAGCTCTCATGTGCCCCCCCCCCCCGGATTAATCCTCCGAGAATCCCTGTTATACATACAACCACAATCCCATGATCAGTTAGTCGTGGCACATAACCGACAAGTATCATTACATCATCCGAGAATATACCGAATTACAAGACTTACAAGAATGTCGTTATGGCTACATCAATAAACATCAGCGGATCTTCATCAAGCGTAGAGCCCGATCCATGCCTTAACCTACAGGCAACTGACTGGGAGAATGTCCTAGCTCGCATAGCCGCCATCCTCGCCTTCTTCTCGAGATATGGCCAAGTTAATAGTCAGGGACAATGCCAATGCGTACTTTGAATGTACTCGCAAACCACCTTAAAATTTTAATAACAACAGGAGGATATGCATTTTGGCTGTGGTAGTAGGAGGGCTTCAAGAGGGGTTCTTTTCTAAATAATTTCTCTTGTAGATATAGCATCTACATATCTTTGTTGAAAACTTTTGTAAACCTTTTTGAAAAGTTTTGGAAAACAATAGGACTGGGTCACCCATTTGTTTCCTTCTCCCGGTCGTCCCACGACCAAACTCCTTCCATCCCTCTCTGACCATCCCATGGTCATAACAGGGATCCTTTCCGACCATCCCATGGTCCAAACGTTTTCAAAGCTTTTGATTTTTTGAAAACCTTTTTGAAAACAAAACCAGCACCGCTCTACAGCAACCTTCCCAACCGTCCATGACCGCGGACGCGGCTATTCGAATAGATTTACACTCTGCAGAGGTTGTACACTTTACCCACACTATCCGGGTACACTACCCTGATCTTCACCGATCGTGGGTCGAGTAACCGATCAAGACTCTCCGGATGCCCACTCCAATATAAGCGCCTACCCTATGAGTGTTAATCCCCTCAAAACCGGGACGTCGGGCGAGGACCAACCAGAGCGCTTTTTCCACTCCTCGAGAGTGTGCGCTTTCAATGAGGGGCTCATAGTAACGCGTGGAGGCCTGCCGACCCTTTGTTACTTCTCTAGGTCCCACCTTTATCGGAGAAGGCCCACCCTCCAAGGATCCCCGATCCCCTGTAGTAGTTATGAAGCAGCTTATACCGGAATCAACAACCTTCAAATCTAGCCCTGTCCCATTCCAGAGTAATGTGGTTGCACAGGGTTAATTGTTCTAGCAAAACATGCAGAGAACCAGGTGCGTTTTCATAAACCTTTTTCCTCCGGTTTTCCTCCAGCATTTTGTAAAACAAAACCTCTTTCTTCCTCAACATCTCTTGGAAGGTCCCACCTCACCAAGGTTTTGTCATAAAACATTTGGTAAAACTTTTTCCGGGGTCTTCCCATCCTCTAGCTTTGCTTTGGCTAAATCGGGGGTCTCCAAAGGGTTATGGTGATATACACCATCTATTCTACGAAGGGCAAGTAGGTGTCACCAAGGGGGCTGTACTTAATAGTACAAAGGTACAATGGTTTAGAGGAGCCAAACCACTACCGTATATATATACATCAATATATAGCAAAACAATGCAATTTTTAGTAAACAGTTGATAAAGCATGCATAAGTAAAATAGTAGGACAAGGCTTATGAGCAAGAAGGTGGCTTGCCTGATGATCAGCAATATGGCATAATTGTCCCTGGACTTCTTCTTTAGATACTCCTAGAATACCAATTCCAAATATAAATCCCACTTCTTCTGTTCTCCGATTTCAGCGCAACTATCGTTGTCCCGACATCACATGCAAGCAAACCAAGCCACAATCAACACAAGGCATACAAGCAATAATACATACAGCAAGCACGTGAATAATACCAGATTAAGATTCAGATGGTTTTGAGAGGATTGGAAATAGGAGATTGAGATGGCCTTGGAGAAGGGGATGGAAATCCCTTAGGATTTATAGTCTAGAAACTACCTAAGAGATGGATTTTTGAAGAAAGACCATTTTATGTATGGTACCATTGTAAAAACATGATACCAACAGATAGGTATTGATAAGATGAAGCCAACAAAAGTGGTTTCGCTATTTTATCACATTTATTGAAATACTTAATCATATTCTAGTGGAAAAAGGCTCTAGTATTAAGAAATAATTCACCAGAAAGGTTCTGGAGCTCCAAAAATTATTTCCTTGGATGGTTCAGTAGGTTTTCATGTACTTGTTCACTGAGAGTTCGATTCAGGTCAAGACAATTACCAGAATACCCTCAGGAAATTCTCAAAGTCAGTTCTGTAGGCAATTTGTATTTTTCACCAGATTAAATCTGCAGTAGCTATTGGTATGAAACCAGGGACACCTGGTAGGTACTTCTAATACCTTGCTGTAGAAATTGGAATCAACATTTTTGGACTATCAGAACTACTATAGTGAATTTAGGGGTGAATAAACCATGCACAGAATAGTTTAATTCACAAGAATTCAACTGGGGCTTAGAAATTTACTGGCTCCTGGGTTTTTATAGATATTGACAGAGAGTTTCATTGGGAGATGGAATTGGGTCAAAACCTCTGTTGGTTTAACCTAGAGAAATTCCTAAAGTCAGAAACTAATGCTTTTTGTTATTTTTACCAAAGCCAAAATATTGGTCACCTTGGCAAGGGGAAAGGGACATAAGATAGGTACAGGTAGTACCTACTAGGGGCACTTGGGTTTACCCCATTTGGAGTTGTGAAACTCACAGGGGGATTTTCTTAGTAGAATATGATACATTTTTGTAGCAGATTTAGAATAACTAATATGGGCAATATTTGAGGCAGACAGCGGTACTGCATGATAGAGTAAACCTTCAGTGACCCTAGGAATTTTAGATCTAGGCAATTGGAACTGGTTTCCATTTTCAAATTGATTTAATCTAACGAGTCAAATTTCTGGATTAACAGATTTATTAAAAGAAAAAGAACAGAGGGTGCGGTGGGCCGGAGCTGCAAGGAAGTTGGGCCGAGGAGGAGGATTCGGCCCACCCGGGTGCCTCCTTGCACGGGTGGGAGTTTTAAATGGCCTGACAGGCAGGACCCGCCCATCAGCGGGCGCCGGCGGCCGAAACGGTATGGGGAGATCCCCACCGTACGCTCAAGACAGGATCGACGCAGGGGCGTCGTCGTCCTCCCTAGACACTGCAGCGGCAAGGGGAAACCCTAGGAGGAGCTAGGCGGAGGCGGGGGCTTACCAGTAGGGCGGAGAGGTGCCAGGAGGTGGCGGAGATGGAGCGGTGCTCGACGGCGGTCCCAATGATGGGTCGCGAGGTGGGGTTTGGTGTAGGGAGGCGTCGCCTTCCTCTGCCACCGCAGGATCTGCTTCGGTGTTTGCCGGAGCTCGCTGGAGGGGCAGCCCAGGGATGCATGCACGGCAGCAGGGAGGTGGGGGATCGGATGCGGGGGTCCTGGAGCATCCAGGGGCGATGCATGCAGAGGAGACGGAGCTCGAAAGTCCGGGGGTTCGCGGGAAGGGCTCGACTCGGCCAGGAGCTTGGGTGGCGTCCGCCGGCTGACAGAGAGAGCACCGGGTCAGATGCAGGGGGAGGGGAGGAGCTCAGAAGCTGGGCATGCAGGAGGAGTGAAGCGGGGATGAAAGCACCATGGGCAGATCTTGAAGAAGGCCGAGAGGGCTTCTACTTCCTTTCCTGTGTGAGGCAGAGCAAGGGAGAGGATGGGGAGGGTCTGGGGAGTTGCAATGGAGTGTGAGGGAGGCAAATGAGGGAGCAGGGGTGGGGGTGGAGGCCTCTGGTCCATTTAAGAGCAATGGGGAGGCTCATGGTGGACTTGTCCCATTGGGCATGGAGGAAGGAGGGAAACCAGGGCTGGGTTTGCTGTGGGCGTGGAGGGTCTGGTTAGAGGTGTTAGATGATCACCTAGTAGATAGGGATCAGATCTAGATTGTATCCTTGCTTAGTGTGGGATGATTTGGAGACATATTGATCCTAGTGATGAGCTCCTAGAGTAGCTCATACTATCTCCTAAGCAGACAATTCAAACAGCAGATCAAGGCGACTCATCTTACAAACAAATCAACTACCACCTAGGTTACCACCAAGCTTAGCTTGAGGTAAGGATGGGTATTTTGAGATAGGTTGGAGTTTGAACAGGGTAAGTTCCTTGGTATCTCTACCAAGAGTAGAATTCAAAAGTTTACAAAAAGGTTTTGTTAAATCTAGAGATAAGAGTAGTTGAAGGTTCTGTCTTGAAAACATAAGGAGATTATGTTATATAGCTCTCCATGGTTTTGTCAATAGAAGATACAGAAATAGTTTTGGTTACATAAGCATCTTGGCTCATGCTCTGAAATGGCGAAACATTTGAGAATATGGAAATTAAGCCAAGACTGTTTTGGGAAGTAGCTTTTGTCAACTAGGGTTGAGGTAAGGAGTATATCATCTAAAACACATTCTAATGCATAAGCATATCCAAACAACAAGCAAACACTTCAGCATTAAACAAGAAAAAGTTTTTGTTCCCCCTGATTTTTGCTTTCTGGACAACTAATTCAGGGTTGCAGAAATTGGGATGTTACATCTCCGGTAGGCAGAAATCTGCTGGGGAAATTCCTTCCCGAAGAGGGGAGATTGTCGCCATCAACACCACCATCAAGCTGGACTTCATCGGTATCATCATCTCCACCAGCACCATCATCACCACTTCGTACCGCTGTAACAATTGGGTTGAATCTTACATAGTTCTTAGGGGAAACTTTTCCGGTGTTGATTACTCGTTGTAGTTGATGTTATTGAGTGGAACCATTGAATTATCGTTCATGTTCAGATAGTTACTTATCATTATTTCATCTCTGATCTTGATCCATATGATGTCTTATGAGTAGTTCGTTTAGTTCTTGAGGACATGGGAGAAGTCATGTTGTTAGTAGTCGAATTGTGTTGAGAAAGATTCAATGGTTTGATATTTAAGTTGTGGTGTTATTCTTCTAGTGGTGTCATGTGAACGTCGACTACATGATACTTCACCTTTATGGTCCTAGGGGAATGCATTGTGTATTTGGCTACTAATCGTAGGGGTTGCCGGAGTGACAGAAACTGAACCCCCGTTAGGAAACCTTTGCACAAGGGAGTGTAGGATCTCAAAGTTTAAGGTTGTGGTTAGGTTTTTATCTTAATTACTTTCTTGTAGTTGCGGATGCTTGCAAGGGGTATAATCACAAGTATGTATTAGTCCTAGGAAGGTCATTACATTAGCACAGGTTCACCCACACAACACTTATCCAACCAAAGAAGATTAATCAACTATATGAAGCAAAAGCACTTGACAGTATTCACATGTGTCCTCGAGAACGTTTGGTCATCTTAAGTAATACAACCGGCTTGTCCTTTGCTAAAGAAAGGATTGGGCCACTTCCTGCAATTATTATTTGTCGTGGTGGTGTCACGGCAGATGCCATGGATAGGCTAAAGGTGGGGACTAATACACGCTGGGGGAATCCAGGGAGGGATAGTGAGGTGATTCCTCACACAGAAGTTTGTACTTGGTTTGCTTCCAAGATTACAAGTGCTCCTAGAGCTGTATTGGCGAGAGGAGGAAGAAGGAGCTCTCTTACTCTCACACACAGTTAACCCGTACAAGACCTACTAGAGATCAACCCTTAGAACTCTAAAACCAATCAGAATAGCGGAACCCCTTCTATAGAGGCCCTAGCCCTCCTTATATAGGGGTGGCTAGGTCTCCACTTAGGGCATACGTGGAGGCATATTCCTGAGAATATGCCTTCTCCCAAAGTAGTAAGCCGACCGGGTTGCTTTTCCCCGCGTCACACATGCAGAGGCTACGTGAGCCTCTGCGGCGCCTGCGTCAGCCGACATGGGCGTCGTCACCCTTGTCGGCCACGCCTCGGTGGTCCTGCCCTTGTCCGCTTCGCTCATGCAGTGCGTACCGGGGCTTCTTTTGACCAGCGAGATTCCTTCCTTCTCCTAGAAGCTAGATATGACCCGGATCATAGTTGATCCGGCCATACCCGTTCCTGCATACAAGTTAAATACGCATTTCCGACTTACTGCTTAAGTCGGTTGAGACTTAGTTAGGCGGACGCCCCCTGGTCCGGGTTACCTCGTGATTCGGCCTGCCTTGAGGTGACCCGGCCAGCATCCGCTTTGGCCTTGCCGAACCTCGGCTAACTCGGCCTTTATACCCCGACGTGACCCTACCCGGGGGTATCCCCCCAACATTAGTCCCCGAAGCTGGTGCGGTCTTAGCTGCCTTGGCCGCTAAAGCCACATCAGGTTCAATTATATTTGAGCTTTGGACGTTATCTTGGATTATATGGATTTACGTTCCCTTCGCATGTTCCAAGTTTTCACTTGCCGGCCGGGTTACCACTTCAACTCGGACCTCATGGTTTTACTTTCCCTCTACACATTCCAAGTTTTCACTTGCTGGCCGGGTTACCACGGTTTCGTCCAGGTCTTCTTTACTTCTCTCGTACGCTAACCCACGTGGAGGCTAATCATTAGGTTGCCTCATTTTAAGGGCCAGCTACAGCAACCGCCGCAGTAATTATCAGTTATCACTACGCGCGGGTCACATCACGCCTGCCTCCTCGTTCACCGCATCAATGCGTCACGTCATGGGATCAACTCCACCCTGTGGCCTTCCGTGTGGCTCCCTGCTGATTGGTTGATGCGGGCTATACACGGCCACACCGTGTGGCATATCCGCAGGACACGATCCCACTTTCCCCTTGAGGGAGTGGTTAAATAGGGGAGGGGCGCACCCCTTAGGATTTTTTCCCCTCCTGCGCCCCTCTGCCCCTAGCTCTTCTTCTTCTTCGTCTTCCCCGCGACAGCACTGCCGCCAGTGCTTCTAAGTAGCAGCGCCGCCGCCACACTACTTCCCCACGCCTCTGCATCGCCGCCACCGCTACGCACCTCCTCCACCACGGGTCGCTGTCAATCTAGGCCTTTGCCCTCCACCGCCGCTAGCGCTAGTGAGGGCATCGAACACCAGATGACGGAGGAGGAGCTCGTCGTCGTCGAGCAAGAGATGGAGGAAGACACCGCGACGGCGGACCGTGGTGCGTGGCCGGGTCCTAGGTCTGCCAAGATGACCTGGACTGGCTCTACCGCACCAGACGCATCCCCGTCGGTGTCACTGCGCGTCTTGCCTCCGCCGAACTACCCCCTCACCCAATCCGGGTGAGTACGTTGTGTTCTTGTCCCACTTCTAGCGGGGGTTCGGTTTGCCGGTCAGCGATTTCTTTCGGGATTGGCTAAGCACCTACGAACTCCAGCCGCACCACCTTCCTGCCAACGCTATTACTTCTCTTTCTGCTTTTGCCTCCACGATCGAAGGCTATGCCAGACTATGGCCCACGAAGGAGCTATGGATCCGGTTTTTCGGCCTTCGTCGTAATGTCATTCCGAATGTAGAGCTAGATCCGGAGGACAAGCAGCTCACTCAATTCAGAGCTGCGTCCATCTCACCCCGGAGGTTATCCGTTTTCCCCCGAGTCACCGGGCCGGACTCCTGCAAAGGATGGGCCCGGACTTTCTTTTATGTCCGGAATGCGGGCACCGAAGACTTGATCCGGCTGCTTCCTTATGCTCCGGGTCCACCTAACCCGGAATTGTGGGACGTCGTCCCCAAGAAGCCCACGGCCTTGGCCAACCAGGTCAACAAAAGGTTCGCGGAACTGAAGAAGCTCGGGTTGCGCAACGAGGACGCTATGATCACGTTCATCCGCAACCGGATCTCCCCCCTCCAAAAGCGCACTCACAAAGTGTGTCATATGAGCTTCGGCCGCGACCCCAACCGGACCTCATCCTTCGAGTTGAGCAACACGGAGATCTATCGCCGGGTTAAGGCTCTCTTCACCACCCACAAGAACTTCTCCGCTGAGTGGACATGGGGAATTGAGCATTATTGCCGTGATAGGCTTCCTCCCGCGGTAAGCTTCGTGGCGCAAACTTACTCCGGATTTAATTATATGTCGGTCATTGTTGTATTTTTGACTCGGTTGTCTGTTCCTTTCCTCAGCAATTCCTTCAGCAGACCCTCGAGGATGGCACCGATCCGACCCTTAAGTGGGCGCCTGACCGGGAGACCCCGGACGAGGAAGAGCCGGACCAGGAGATGTTCCTCCCGATGACCGACGCTACGAAGCGACCCACCAGTAAACCCTCTTCTATTAGAGATTGGACCGATGATGAAGATGACTCAGATGTCGAGGCGATGGAACCTATTGACGCTGTCCCCCTTTCTTATGCTTTTCCGGCATCAGCTAACCCCGGTGGGCAGATCCATGAGGACCCTCCCCTTGCTATGGGCGAACCTGTTCCGGTAGCGCCGAAGAAGAAGCGCGGAGCTGCATCAACTTCCTCCTCCGGACCTTCTCATCCCGCCAAAAGGTGAAAGAAGTTCGGAGACAAAACTGCCTCCAAGCCAGCAGGCAAGGCCCCAGCACGAAGGGTTCGGAAACCCAAGGAGCCCCAAACCTCGGATGCGTAAGCCTCTCTTCCCTCTGCAACTTGTTCTTCCTTGCATTGTTGTAGTTTCTCTTCTGACATTATTTGATTTGGCAGGGCTACGGTGGAGGTCCCTCAGAGTGGATCTAGCATCTCTTCGCCGCTCCGTCCTAGCCCTTCTCCCCCTCGTGACAACGAGTCACGCCCGCTGAGCCCTATTCCAGAGGGTTATGCGGCTGCTCCGGGTTCTATTCCACCTCGTCAAGAGGGGGGTAACCTCGGAGCGGGGGAGACCGGCCCAGCCGAGGCAGTGACATCCACAACTTCGGCTTCGCCGCAACCAGCAACTACCGAGACTACCTCGGCACCAGCACCAGCAACTACCCCAGCACCAGCAACCGATCCAGCACCAGCACCAATTCCGGCACCAGCACCAAGTCCGGCAGCAAGAACATCAGCAGCGGCACCAAGTCCAGCAACAAGAGCACCAGCACCAAGCTCCTCCGAGATACCTTGGCAGCTCCTAAGGGAAAATCCGCTGCAACCATTTCCTCTTCCCAGCAACCAAAGGGCAAAAAGGCTCCTAACGCTACTAGGGCAGCATTCGTCGAGGCTGGACAGCGTACCCTCGCATCCATGCTTCCCAAGAAGGCTCCAGCAGCGAAGGACGCCCCTGCCGAGCCAACTGATGCACAACAGATGGTTTTGCACACCACCCCAGCCCTTGCCTTGGTTGAGAGGAAGGAGGCGCATGCGAAGGGCTTGGTGGCGCCCCATATGCCCACCGGCGAGCGGTACCCTCCGACCTTGATTGAATTCTTCAACAACTGGAACAAGGCGGAGTTCGTCCATGACGATGATCGCCCGGAGAGGTTTGGCCCCGCCGAATTTTCCGCCCAAATGAACACAGTCGCTAAGGCAATCAACCTCACGGGTCGGATGATGGAGGTACGTCACTTTCCCTTTACATGCTGTAGATAATGATGACATAACCATTAGTCCCCGAGCCTCCGGGGGAGTAACTTGTTACTCGGCCGGATGCTCCTTAGAAAACTAATGTAGCTCCGTTATAGCTTCGAATATGCACACACCTAGAGCCGGGTTAAGTTCCACTTGGCCCGGATCTTGTACACTTCGAATATGCACACACCTAGAGCCAGGTTAAGTTCCACTTGGCCTGGATCTTGTACACTTCGAATATGCACACACCTAGAGCCGGGTTAAGTTCCACTTGGCCCGGATCTTGTACACTTCGAATATGCACACACCTAGAGCAGGGTTAAGTTCCACTTGGCCCGGATCTTGTACTTCGAATATGCACACACCTAGAGCCGGGTTAAGTTCCACTTGTCTCGGATCTTGTACACTTCGAATATGCACACACCTAGAGCCGGGTTAAGTTCCACTTGGCCCGGATTTCGTACACTTCGAATATGCACCAAGCTAATTTATGTTTTTGTACTCTTTTCAGGTGACCACCAATCGCCGGAGTGCTGAGTTCCAGCGTCTCCTGGATACTCACAAGATGCTACGCGCAAAGAAAACTGCACTTCTCGCGGAACACGACAAAAGGGGTAAATTTTCTCCCTTGGCACTTCTCTGTTTTTCTTCATCTTCCTATGTCGAACTAACTCATCATTCGGTTTCCGCAGCTGGGGTGGAGGCTGAGAACAAGATTATGAGGAAAAACCTGGATCAGATCAAGGGTAAGTCATTTTTGTCCGACCTTACTATGCTTTCCATCTCCTTTTCTCCTTGGCTTGGCAAACATTCATACCTCGGCTCTGCCGGGTCAACACACTATTCAGCATCTCTTGAAGATAGTGTGCCCGTGCCTGATATGATGCTGCATTTTCTCGAACAAGCAGGGCAGCATCAAGCCGAGCTCAAGAGGAAGACGATGAGCTCGCCCTCCTCCGGACCAAGGATGATGAGATCTCTAGGCTCAAGGCCGAGATGGAGAAAATGAAAGCTCAGCACCAGTCTAAGCTCCAAAAGGTTGGCTAGGATTTCACAGAAGAGCGCGAGCGCCTCAATCTCCAGATCACCAAGGACCAGGATCTACTCAAGGAGTCCGACATCAAGCTTGGGTTGGCCAATGCTGAGCTTGTGCAGCTTCGCAAAAGACGCGATGACTGTACCAGGGAGTTGACCCGGATCCTCAGCCATATATCATGTAACTTCCTTTCCCTTATCCGACATACTTCTCCGGGTTACTTCATATGTCTTTTCTTTACCTTCTTCCTTTGTGTCGTTTCCAGGCAAATTTTTAGAGGGCACTGCTATCGCAAGCGCTGCAGTTGTAGATTTCTGCCGAGAAAGGGGTACTCCCGCCGCTCCTGACGGTGAAGAGATTCCCTATGACATGGAGGACCTGTTGGTCAGCTTGTCATCTCGCGTGGAACTCATCAAGAATTATGGCAAGGACATCCTCGATGTTACAGTCCGCATCTTCAACACGTTCTGGCCTGGATAAGATACTTTGGAGACAACCGCAATTCTTGTTGAGAAGCTGGTGGAAACCGAGACCCAGCTCGACCTCTGGAGGGAGTCCGATGGACGCGCTGCAGCTGATACCAATCTTCACCACATACTCACGTGGTATGGGAAGATCGATCTCAATCTCCTGACGCGCTTGTGCACCGGATCCAAATGGACCAATGACCCGGAGTGGGTAGCTCGGCGCCAGGCTTGCGCCCATAGCCTCATCGAATACGCTCCCATTCATGAATGGATTGAGGGACCGAGCTTCCTGGAAGCCGCTAGGGACGAAGAGGTTGAGAACGATGAAGATGGCTTGGACGGTGATGGAGAGGACGACGCTTCGGATATCGAAGACGGCGAAGATGACGCCGAACTTCCTCCTCCTGCTGCTCCTTGAGTGAAAAAACTCGAAAATTTATCAAATCCCTGGTATGCCGGGTGGAATTGTATCCAGTACACATGTGATATTTTGCTACTAAGTTCCTATGCCGGATAAACTTGGGCGTAGGCCTCGAGTTTCTTTTTCTTGTTCGTCCAATCTTTTGGCTCGGCTCGTGTCTACCTTGATTCGGTTTTACGACTTATGAATCCGAGCTTCAAAAATTGTCTTAACAATACTACAAAACTTTTAGGCTTAGCTCAAAAATAAAACAGCACAATAATTTGAAAGTAAATACAAGGTTAGTCCGAAAAACAAACGTCGGCTCGATTAAGTTCTTTTCCTTAGTCATTTTTCGTGTGCTACGCAATTCCAAACTTGTTCTCTTGCTTGCCATGAAGCCAATTCTTGTTGGACAACAGCAAGTCGAAGAGTTGGGTTCTTGGTGCTCACACATTACTAATCCGAGTTAAGTAGAACAACTTATTCCGGCTATCGCGCAAAAGTCAACAAATATTATTAAGGCAGTCCCCGAGTTACTGCTCGAGGTGCCAACATTTCATTGATAAGCTCATCGCCGGCATACATACCGACACATGAGAAGACTCGGATACATACACTTCTTTGCTAAGTGTAGAAAGGACGAAGTAGAGCTACATTCCATGGACGCTTAGATTCCTCGCCGGACCTGTCCGCCTGTTCTTTTCCTGTGGCTTTGCATCTATAAGATAATAAGAATCATTGTGCAATGCTTTTCTCACAATGAATGGCCCTTCCCATGGGGGGATAATTTATGCATGCCAGCAGTACGTTGTACCAACCGGAGCACCAGATCGCCTTCCCGAAAGACTCGGGGGCTTACTTTCCGACTATGATAGCGTCGGAGATTTTGCTGATATATGGCGGATCTAGACAATGCCAATTCTCTCGCTTCTTCCAGCAGATCAACATCATTTTGCCGGGCTTCTTGCACTTCGGCTTCTGTGTATTGGGTGACCCTAGGTGAATCATGCTCTATGTCGGCTGGTAATACAGCTTCTGCCCCATATACCAGAAAAAATGGTGTATAGCCTGTTGATCGATTCGGAGTTGTTCTTAAACTCCACAGTACAGCTGGTAGTTCTTCTATCTAGCACCCCGCTGATCTTTGCAGCGGCTCAATGAGCCGGGGTTTTATCCCGGATAATACTAATCCGTTGGATCTTTCCACTTGTCCGTTCGATGCGGGGTGGGCTACCGAGGCTACTCCAGCCGGATCTTCTTATCCCGGCAGGAACGGGCAAATGCTCCTTCCGCAAAAATTGTGCCATTATTAGTTATGATACTGTGAGGATAACCGTACCTCAAGATGATGTCCTTGAGAAACGTTACGGCCGTAGCTCCATCACACTTTCTTATAGGCTTCACTTCAATCCACTTCGTAAATTTGTCCACCATGACCAAAATGTGAGTCATATTTCCCCTTGCTGGTTTGAATGGGCCAACCATATCCAAGCACCATACGGCAAATGGCCATGTAATTGGTATGGTCTTGAGTTCCGACATTGGCATATGTGTCTTGGTAGCATACCTCTGACAACCATTACATTTTCTCACCAGATCTTCTGCTTGCTCTAAGGCACTTGGCCAGTAGAATCCATGCCGGAAAGCTTTTGCTACCAAGGCTCGGGACGAGGCATGATGCCCGCATTCCCCTTGATGTATATCTCGGAGGATGTCAAGCCCTTCTTCCGGGTCAATGCATCGCTGGAGGACATTGGTCACACTCCTTTTGTATAGTTCGGAATTGATGATCGTGTACGCCTTTGCCCTCCTCTGTGTTTGCCTGGATAGCACTTCCTCAGTGGGTAACGTTCCATCTCTCAGGAATCGAAATATAGGTAGTGCCCAAGCTGGTATTGCTCTCACAGGGAACACATCCTCATCAATTTCCATCAGATCCACCGGCATAACTTCAACCGGATCAGGCTGAGCAGTCCCCGGGTTCGCTGAGGCAGTCCTCGGGTTTGCCGAGGCAGTCCCCGGGTTTCGCGCACCACCTACCATGTCAATGTCCATGGGCACAGCTCCGGATTTCGTGTCTTCCGGGACATAAATTGAGTCGGTTTCTGGGGACGGCCTGATGGATGGTTTCCTGAGGTGTTGTAATGCTACACCCGGTGGAATTGCTTGTCGGGTTGACCCGAGCTTCGACAACATGTCGGCAGCCTCATTTTCCACCCAGGTTACATGGTGAAATTCACATCCCTCAAAGTAACCAGATATCTTCTGCATGTGAAATCTGTACAGTGCCATATTTGGATCAAGGGCGTCCCACAGTCCCGACACTTGATGTACCACCAAATCCGAGTCACCAAAGAATATGATCCGACGTATCCCAATCTCTTTTGTCACCTTGAGCCCATGCACAAGTGCTTCATACTCAGCGACATTGTTTGATGCCGCGAAATGGATCTACAGCACGTATTTAAGCTGGTCCTTCTTTGGCGAGGTAAGTACAACTCCGGCACCTAGCCCGGTTTTTGTTTTTGACCTGTCGAAGTGCATTCGCCAATAGTTCGGATCAGGAAGTGGCGGTTCGTATTGCACCTCGGCCCAGTCCACAAAAAAGTCCGCCACAGCTTGAGATTTGATTGCTTCTATTCTGTCATATTGTGGCGCATAAGGAGCTACTTCAATGGCCAATTTTGCAATTCTTCCACTCTCATCCTTGTTACTCATTATCTCGGATATGGGGGCCTCACATATTACCCTGATGGGATGTTCCTCAAAGTAGTGCTTTAGCTTCTTAGCGGCCATGTACACGCCATACGCCACCTTTTGATAGTGTGGATAGTTCTGCTTTGAGGCTGATAATACCTCGCTCAGGTAATACACTGGCCTTTGCATCGACTTACCTTCCTCGTCGCGCTCCACCACTATCACTGCACTTACAACTCGGTTTGTCGGGGCTATATAGAGCAACATTGGCTCCTTTGATAGTGGAGAGGCTAACACTGGTGCAGTGGCTAACATTTTCTTTAAGTGGGCAAAGGCTTCATTGGCCTGCGGCGTCCAAACGAACTTATCCGACTTTTTCATGAGTTGGTAAAGAGGCAAGGCCTTTTCTCCCAACCGACATACAAACCGACTTAACGATGCCAGGCAACCCGGGAACTTCTGGACATCGTTAAGACACTTCGGCAGTTCCATTCGTTCAATGGCCCAGATTTTAGTTGGATTAACCTTGATACCTCGGCTAGAAACAAGAAAACCGAGCAATTTCCCAGCCAGGACACCAAACGTACATTTTTCCGGGTTATGTTTCATCCGGAACCTTCTTATGTTCGCAAACGTTTGCCTGATATCGTCAAGGAGCGTTTTGCTTTCCTTGGTCTTGATAACCACATCATCCATGTACACTTGTACATTTTGACCAATTTGGTCATGCAAACATTTTTGCATACATCTTTGGTACGTAGCCCCTGCATTACGTAAACCAAACGGCATGGTGCGATAGAAATAAGCCCCATACAGGGTAATAAACGCAGTCTTTATTTGATCATCCGGATTCAAAGGTATCTGGTGGAAACCAGAATATGCATCAATGAATGACAACAATTCACATCCAGCAGTTGAGTCTATGACCTGATCTATCCTTGGCAGTGGAAATGGATCTTTTGGACACGCCTTGTTCAAGTTCGTGTAATCGATAGACATTTGCCAAACCACCGCCACATTCGGATCGTCCTTCTTCTTCTCCACCAGCACCGGATTAGAGAAACCAATCTGGGTAAAGAACCTCCATGATAAATCCTGCAGCTAGTAACCGAGCTATCTCATCTCCGATGACTTTCCTCCTATCTTCGGCAAAGCGGCGGAGAGGTTTCTTCACCGGCTTTGCTCCGGGTCTCACATTTAAAGAGTGCTCGGCCAACTCCCTCGGAACACCTTGCAAGTCCTGTGTGGACCAAGCAAAAATGTCCTGATTCTCACGGAGGAAGCTGACGAGCTCGCTTTCCTATTTATCACTTAACCCGGCACCAAATGTTACAGTGCGCTCTGGGAACATATCATCAACGGGAACCTTCTTTGTATCTTTCGTGGCTTGGAATGAAACGCTTACATGCGGGTTACTCAGCGCCGGCATATACTGCTGTGCGGACTGAGCCAATGTCGCGACCTCTTGGATTTTCCTTTTCTCTTGCACAATCACAAGTGACTCGGCCAGGTTAGACCCAGCCGACGCACATTCCATGGAACGTCGGAAATCCCCAGCAATTGTAATCACTCCGTTTGGCCCAGGCAACTTCATCTTCAAGTAACTAATGTGACGGGTTTCCATGAACTTGTTCAGCGTTGGCCTTCCGAGTAACGCGTGGTACGCACTTTCCAAGTTCACCACCTCGAACTCCAAATTTTCGATTCGGCAGTTATCTCTCGTGCCGAACAATACGCAAACCCGGACCTTGCCTATGGGCTCGCAAGAAATGCCGGGCACAATACCATGGAAAGTTGTCCTTGTGGCCTGCAGCATGTTCTCCGAGATTCCCAACTTGCGCATTGTGCCTGCATACATGATGTTAATGCTACTGCCATTGTCGATCAGTACCTTTGAGAACCTTACATTAATGTTAGGCCCAATGAATGTCAGATCCAGCACCAACGCATACGAACCAGGGCTTGGCATAAGCTTGGGATGATCTTTGATGCTCCAGGTGATTTCTTGGTTAGACCAAGGCATGTACCTTGTCACTACAGGCATTACTGCATTCACCTCCATATGTTGGCGCTGCAAGCTCTTTCTATCTGTTTCCTCAGTGGTGAATACGCAGTAACTATGATGATGCTCTCTGTACTCATTCCTCCCCTCATTTCCGGGGTACCTCTGATCCGGCTGATGCTGATTTTCCACCTGGTGCACTACATCCCTTCTCTCATGGTTATCATACCTTGGAGAAGGGGGAGGCAACATTAGCTGTTGCGTGTTCGCTCCGAAGAGCAATTGCTGTCGGGGTAACTCCTGCCGAGGTTGATCATTCCGGGGTGCCTGAGCATTCCCCGAACCACCTTGCTCAATCTTACTCATCCACTCACATTGCCTCATTGTATGACCTGCTGGGTTATTCAGATTCGTCGTGTGAAACTTACATGGCTGATCCAACATTGACTCATAAGTATACCTCGGACGGTCCTTCTTTTCTTGCCACTGTTTCTTTTTCTCTAGCGTCCAAGTTTTCTTGCCATCGTTTCTTGGAGTCCATTACCCTCCAGTTTTCTGACGTTGACTGCCCCCTGCTCCAGGCTGATCTTGATTCACAGCTGCAACTTGTTGCGAACCGTATCGATGATCCCGTCTGTCATCTCTTCTTTTTCCTCTGTAGTCATTCCTCCGGGATGACCCGACTCCATCTCTCTGGTAGTACTCATCGTTTGACTCGTTTGACACAAGCCTAGGTTGAGTCGGATCACCCAGAGCATACGAATCAGCAATCCGGATCATCTCTGCCAATGTGGTTGGCATTTTCCTTTGCAACTTTTGCCACAGTTCGCTTGCGTATCTGCACCCTTGCGCAAACCATGCCATGGCCTGTGATTCTATCACGCCCTCACACGAGTTTCTCACTTTACACCACCGGGTTAAGAACTCCCGGTCCATCTCATTCGGTCTTTGCTTCACATTGCTAGGGTCTGCGGCATGTTTGGCCTCTGATACGTACTTGAGAAATTGTTGATGAACATCTCCTCGAAATATATCTAGCAGTTAATGCTTCCGGGCGGCAAATTGTTTAGCCATACCCTTGCTGGCCCCTCCAACATCTGGGGTACGTATCGTACAGCCCATCTCAAGTTACCTGTGGCAATTTACACAGTTGTAGCATAATTTATCAACCAATCCTCCGGCTTGGTACTGCCGTCATACGTCTTTGTGCCTCTGGGTAACTGGAAGTTGGGTACCGGTGGCTCCTTTATGATCCGGGGCCCAAAACACGCAGGACACGGTGGACCTTGACATTCGATTTGTTCCGACCTATACAGTCGATCCAGTTTCAACCTGGCATCATCCGGAATCAAGTCCCTGCTTCCCAATCTTGACCCTATCACATGATAGTCTGGCCTTGGGTATCCCGCGTTCACCATTTCCGAATCTCCATCGTTGTACCGGTTTTGCTCTAGCGGAGCCGCTCTTTGTTGCATACATCGGCCGGCACTTTTCTCTTGCCTTGGTATATTCTGCTGCTGCGGTTGTGCTGCTCCTACCGAGTTTCGCTGTCCGGCATTGCCGTTCACAGCGTTCCCTTGACCGGCATTGCCTTGGTCGCGGTTAGCCCGGCCAGCTTCACCTCAGCTCACACTTCGTCGATCATCATTTTTCTGTGCTTCTTTTCCTTTCCCTGCCCGTGTTGGGTCATACGGGACGATATGTTTGTTCCGTCTGGCCGAGGTTACTACTTCTCTCCTTGGACCACCATGAGGAGACGATGCGGCTCCAGCGGATTTCTCCGGGTTACCGATCGCCGAATGAACGATCTTGGAGGCTCTAGCTCTTTCCGGGTTAGCTCTGAGTAGTTCCTCATTTTGTCTGTTCGCGATCCGAACCAACTCATTGACCCTATCTTGTTGTCTTTGACCGGCCTCACCCGTTAGACCCTCTAACTCGGATGCTGCTGCATCTGCTGCTCTGAGGTTCTTTGCTGAGGTACTATACCTCGGCAGCCCCACGGACAAACAGTTCTCTGATTCCTCAATTCTAGTATCACCTTCTCTGTTCATTTCGCTCATGAGATTTCCCCCCTTCACTTTTATAGGATCAACTTTGTTTTCCTTTGTGTACTCACGCAGCGTCATGTTCAACGACTGTTGAGCCGCGGCTATCTTTTTCGCACCCTCTAGTATTTTTGCCTAGTTTCCTCTAGCTCGGCATGTGCCTGAGCCGGATCTACTGCCGCTACTACAGGGTTTGCCAAGCTATCCATCGCTTCCCTCAACACATTCTCTGGCCTCTCTAGTGGAGGACCTCTACCTTTCCTCGGTGCCTAAGGCGTTACCTCTGGATCTGGCGCCGGATCCTTGCTCGCGCCTGCACCAGGCGCAGTCATCATCACCTCTGCATGGTCCGGGGAGTGAGTGATACGCGCCCCCCGAACCACGGTGAGGGGTGGCTCCCCTGCCTCGACGACGTGCCATGGATGAACACACGACACGTCAACAGCTACGTAGACCTTGTGCGCGCCGAGCTTGACGAAGAGGCCGTTGTGCGGAAGCGGGCGCGTGCCGAAGAAGCCAGCGTTGTCGCTAACGAAGTCCAGCGCTCCAAAGCGCTGAACGAGCCCGGAGACGATGCGTTCGCCGGTGCCGATGAAGTTTCCTGTCCGGATCTTGACCCCTGCTAGCGCCGCTAGCCCCACGGTGGGCGCCAACTGTCATGGTGGTGTCACGGCAGATGCCACGGATAGGCTAAATGTGGGGACTAATACACGCTGGGGGAATCCAGGGAGGGATAGTGAGGTGATTCCTCACACAGAAGTTTGTACTTGGTTTGCTTCCAAGATTACAAGTGCTCCTAGAGCTGTATTGGCGAGAGGAGGAAGAAGGAGCTCTCTTACTCTCACACACAGTTAACCCGTACAAGACCTACTAGAGATCAACCCTTAGAACTCTAAAACCAATCAGAATAGCGGAACCCCTTCTATAGAGGCCCTAGCCCTCCTTATATAGGGGTGGCTAGGTCTCCACTTAGGGCATACGTGGAGGCATATTCCTGAGAATATGCCTTCTCCCAAAGTACTAAGCCGACCGGGTTGCTTTTCCCCCGCGTCACACATGCAGAGGCTACGTGAGCCTCTACGGCGCCTGCGTCAGCCGACATGGGCGTCGTCACCCCTGTCGGCCACGCCTCGATGGTCCTGCGCTTGTCCGCTTCGCTCATGCAGTGTGTACCGGGGCTTCTTTTGACCAGCGATTTTCCTTCCTTCTCCTAGAAGCTAGATATGACCCGGATCATAGTTGATCCGGCCATACCCATTCCTACATACAAGTTAAATACGCATTTCTGACTTACTGCTTAAGTCGGGTTAGACTTAGTTAGGCGGACGCCCCCTGGTCCGGATTACCCCGTGATTCGGCCTGCCTTGAGGTGACCCAGCCAGCATCCGCTTTGGCCTTGCCGAACCTCGGCTAACTCGGCCTTTATACCCCGGCGTGACCCTACCAAGGGGTATCCCCCCAACATTATTATTGTCTTTTATTTACTCGTACTTTATTTATCTGCATTATCAAAAACCCCTAAAAATATGTTTGCTAAGTATTTATAGAGAATTCCTGATCCATACCACTTGTCAACACCTTCTGCTCCTTGTTGGGTTCGACACTGTTCCATATCAAAAATAATGCGATACACCCCTATACTCTGACTTGGTCAATGGTTGATTTGGCTAAACTCTTGTCGCACTTGAATTGACGGGGCAACGTCTCAGATACATGTTCTACTGATACTCCGGTGCTACTTGTCATGGTTATGGCTTTCTTGGCATAGTCGATTAATCCTTGATGTTTCGACATCCAATCCATTCCTGGTACTACTTCCAAACCTTTGGTTCCAAGTACTATTAAATTGGCATAAAAATCTATCCCATGTATCCTGATAGGTACAGCCTCGCAAATTTTTCTAGCTTTGGTGGTCGAACTAGGTATTTGAACTATCATAACATGCTTCAAATTTGTTGGTTAAATCTTACTAGTGCATGCAAATTCTTCTGTACAAAAGAGTGCGATGCTCCAGAATCAAACAACACTCTTGCAAGAACGGAGTTAACATAAAACATACCCAACACGACATCTGGCGCTTCCTGGGCTTCCTCAACATTCATGTGGAATAGATGGCCATTACGGTTGTGCGGGTTTTCTAGGGCAAATCTTTTTCCAGGCTAGACACAGCGCTGCTGTTGGGCAGGTGCAGTCACATTGGTTGCTGCGGCAAGCTTCTTGGGGCACTCATTGGAGTAGTGACCCGTGACTCCACATTCAAAACAAGTGATCATTGACTTGTCTTTCCCTGAGACAGACACATCATTGCTTCCAGTCCTTGGGGCAGTATTGTTATTGTTGTTGTTGTTGTTGGACCTTGGCGGTGCACGGTTGAAGTTATTGGGGTTGCCGGGGTTGTTGTGGTGGTTTCCTCCCGGCCTTGGGTTTCCTCCTCCACGATTGGGGTAGTTCGGACAGTTCATTGGTGGTCTGTTGTTTCTAGGTGCATATCCTGCAGACGGGTTGGGGCGATACTTCAGGTTATGGTGGGGTCCTGGTCGGTGCATCATACGACGCTTGCGGTTCTCACTGGCTTGGTTTATCTTTCCTTCCATCTGGATAGCAGAATCCACTAAATCTTCTAGGTCATCAAAGGGAATGTTGACTAGCACTGTCTACATCTCATTATGAAGTCCATTCAGGAATCTCTCTTTCTTCTTCAGTTTAGTGTCAATCTCATCAGGTGCATACCAAGCTAGTGACAGAAATTTGTCACGGTACTCAACCACGGTCATTATTCACTGCTTTACTTCTTTGAATTCATCCCTCATCCTCTTTATCAGACCCGAGGGCACATGGGTCCTACTGAACTTGAGCTTGAATTCTTCCCAAGTCGTCATCTGACCTCCATTCATGGTACAGGTGCTATTCCACCAAGATCTGGCGTAGTCGGATAGATAGTGGGTTCTCATTAGCATCAACTCCTATGACTTATAAATTGTTTTTCATGGTTTGCAGCCAGCCATCAGCATCCAAGGGTTCCTTTGACTTGCTGAACATAGGAGGATTGGTATTCTAGAAGTTCTTGAGCTTGGATCCATGGTGATCTTGGTTTCCATGGCCTTGATTATTGTGGGCCATCTGGTCTATTTGTTGAAGAGTGGCTAAGTTGGCTTGACGTTCAGCTCTACCAGCTTCACGGTCTGAAACTAACATCTGCAGAATCTGAAGCATTGGGTCCTGAGATGAGCTGCTTCCTCCGGGGTTCCTGCGAGTCATCTTAAGATTGAGGTAGATTATGAGACAAGAGGGAACTTTCTATGGTTTATGGGTTTGTTTCAAAAGCTTTAAACTTTGAGTATGACTCAGGTTTTGGAAAACTAACAACTTCTTCTCATTCATTCATTTCAAACACACAATACAAACACACACCACAACTAGAAAATAGATGGTTTTAAGAACCATTCTGGGAAGCAACGATACAGTGGGACCAGGTACAACTCACACCTATGATAGTGCTCAGGTGCGAATACTCATCATCAGGGATGTCGGGCTCCTCATCATCCATGAAGTCAGCATCATCCTCATCAGTGTGGTCCTTCATGGCTGCATCCTCTAGATAGTCATCGTCATCACTGAGGTAAGAGTGAATATCCCCATGGATATCTTCCTTCCTCCTCCTTCTCCTCTAGCTAGATCTCCTGGTCGTGGATGGTCTCCTCCAGGCTGGCTATCTTCTGACGAAGATGGGCGATGATGCGATCCTTTTTATCGTGCTGGTGACGAAGTGACTTGCGCTCCTTGGCAAGGATGGCGAGGGTTTGCTTCCTCTCAACAGCTTCAGCATAGTTTTTGTTGGCGTAGGCACGGGCGTTGTCCAACTCCTTCTGAGTCTCATGTAGCATGAAGTCCAAGTGGTCCACGTGATGCCTTAACTCCGGATGTGATGGCATGGCCAAAGGTTGTCCAATAGAGTCACGTCTTGCATAGTGGGCATAGCGGGTGCCACTAATCTGGTTGATGTTCTGAGCACACAAGCAAGCAAGTGCCTCCTACATTGCCTTGGCTAGACCGTCTAACCAGTTGTTCTCCCTGACACTGAACTGAATCTTCTCTGACAGCGGTGGCTCCACTTTGCCTCTCAGGTCAGCAACAATCAGCCACTGTAACTGCCCTCTAGATTGGTCATTGAGCTATGCTTCGAAGAACTCCGGGTGCGGGCGTCCAAGATACTTCGAAAGCTGGTCCAAATCCCTCTCAAAGATCAGCGCCCCTCCATTGCCCAACTGGTAAAACTTGCTATATTTGACCTCCATTTGTAAGAAATTAAGATGAGTAAGTTAGTGAAGTGATCAAGTGTTTAAAATTTTATGTAGAATTGCAAGAATTTTGAGGAACAAATGATCTCTTTTTGAAAGAATCTCAAGGATAAGAGTGAGAATAGGTTTTTGTAAATACTCACTTCTTTTGTTTTGAAACTAGGTTTTTTTATCAGGCGTCCATTCTAACTAGGGTCTCCTATGGTTAGGATGGCTCTGATACCAACTTATCAACACCCAGATTTTTAAGTCCAGATGACCGTTATGCCATACATCGCAATCCCAGGATTACCATTTTTGCGAGACATAACAGAATTGGTACCACAGTACATCATCCATTACAAACCAGAATAAAGGTCTTACAAATAAAGGATCTCATGATCCAGTCTTAATACAATCAAAGCAGCAGAAACTAAACGTAGTAGGCTCCATCTTCATGGTCACAAGCAATGCTGACAATGGGAGATGATCCTAGTTAGCATAGACCTCCTGCTGTCCATATTCCGGTAGTCCTCCTCATAGTCTGGCCATGGGAATAGCTAGGGACAAATCCATGAGTACTCTTTAAGTACTCGCAAACTATTGTTAATATACATAAGGTAAAACTAGTAGGAATCATAAGCTCTAGGTTTGTTTGCAAAAAGCCAGGTTTATTTCATAAAGCCTTAAGAGTAAAGACCTAGGTTTAGTTCTCTACATTACTTAAGTGGGAACTTAGATTTCATGTCCACAACTCTGTTGTGGTCAAGTCAAAGTCATCTTTCATGTCCAAGTCATTTTGAAAACATCTGACAATGGAACAGTATGGCCACTCCAACTATCCATAACTGCGGACGCGGCTATTCGAATAGTTTGACACTCTACAGAGGTGGTACACTTTCACCACAAAATTCGATACATCCGTCAGGGGTAACCCTGAATCATCATATTTTGTATGCGTATAATCAATCCTAACGTTTCAATTACACACCCTAGTATAGGCACCTCCCCTATGAGTTTGGCCTCCCAGCCATGGCCAACTGCCATCCCGGGAATTGCATAGGTGGACATTCATTCCCGAGGTAGCCTCAGCTCAACCTCTTCCGCAAGGGAACCCATACTAAGACATATAAACTTCCAGTTAAGCCCTACCCAACTTAGTATTGTGGTTGTATGGTAAAATTGGAATGGTATCACATCCGAACCCAACCATCAGTTTTTATTAAAGTCAAGGCCCATGCCTCATTCATTTTCATCCTCAAACCATTGTGTATCATAACACATGTCAAAACATTTCAATAGAATGAATCATCATTCCAAGGTTTGCATAATCATTTTCACCAAGTATTCCCATCTAAATTAATCAAGTTTAGTTTAGCACTAGCCACTAGTATTGTGGGTATCACTATTGGGGGCGCTAGTCAAGTATAAGTATACAAAACTAAGTCTATGATCTTGGTGGTATCCATCCTGCTTTTCCACTAATCACAATTCATTACTATATAAGAAACTTTAATAAAGTAAAAGTAAAGCTAGTAAGTAAAACTAGGATTGGTATAATCAAGTTGTATAACCAAGCATGCATAGTGCATCTTGCATAGGTTATCTAGTATAGTGGGCTTGCATAGAGATCATGCAAAGTTCTAGCTTGCCTTGAGCAGTTAGTTGCTGAAGTTCTCTTCTTCTTCCTCGAAATACTCCTCCTCGTCATAGCCCGGGTTGGTACTAGCGTCTATAAATACATACAATGTACACAATCACCAAACAACCCTTAAATACTTCTATTTAGCACACAAGGGCTCATATTAGATGATCTAGTATCATTTCAATCATTACATGTAATAATGGCACATTCTTATTTATCTTATTTGGTAAAAATCATTTCTACTCATTGAAAAATACTTAAGATTTAATATTCTCCAATTAAAATAGTGGATCATGTTGACACATGTCATCACCACATATTCCAATACTTGGGAATGAGATTTAAAATGGTGGTCATGTATTACAAGATTTAATATTACTATTTAATAATATTTAAGTGACTAGAAATGCCTATATACCATCCCTTTAATACTAAACCATGTTTCATATCTGTAAAACCAAATATTTGACATATTCATGTAGAGGATGGAAAATGTGATTTTTGAGAATTGGAATCAACTAAAAAGCATTTATGGTTGATTTTATAAAAATGTTTGAAGTGGTAAAAGTCTATCTTGTTATTTTTAGTATAAGTGATATATCGTTTCAATTGGTTTGAATCCAACGAGAGTGATTTGATATTTTTAATACCTTTCTAACCAAATTGGAATCATGCATTTTGGATCAAGTCATCTCTTGGAATTGAATTTTGAATCTACTGACAGAATAGGGTTTTAAGCTAAATAGCAAAATTCTATTTGAACTATTGGGCTCTGCGTGGGAAAAGAAATGGGATGGCCCAACTACACAGCATACGGACAGCGGGTTGCTGATAGAACGGTCCCACGTGTCAGCGACTCATCTAACCCAAAACGGTATCTACCAATCTCAACCTTACGATTAGAATGAAATCAACGGTTGAGGTTCATCATCTACAGCGAACTGCTCCGGTGAGATTCTAAACCTAATGCGGCGGTGGGGGTCGCTGGGGGATTACCAGGGCTCTAGCTAGGTCCGGCGATGGGGTCGAACAGGCTGGTCGACGACGGTAGGTCGATTGGTGGTCGCGGCGAATCCTGGGGTGGCTCCAATCGATGGCTTCCTTCCTTCACTACAGCGGCGGACTCCGGCCAAATTCCGGTGTTGTGGTGCTCGCCTTGCTCTGAGGAAGGTTCAGTGAGGTTCCTAGGTGAGTGGGGAGTGAGATGGTGTGCCGACTGAGGTCTGGGGTGGCTCCTATTTATACACCGATGTTGGAGGTAGGGCGGCATGGTCAGGCTTCACCGGCGACGCTACTACAGGTCGAGCTAAGCATGGCGGATGGCATGGGTCGACACGGGGGACTGCGGCGATTTTTGTGCGCATGATGGCGCGACAAGGGGCGGTCTTAGTCAGTCGAGCAACATTGGCGCTATGTTCAGGTACGGAGGTGCTCGTCGTAAGGTACGGTGCTTACGGGGCGCGCGTCAGTGAATGAGGTTGTCTGGGAGGTGGCTGGTGACACGGCGGGTGCAGGTACGAACGGAGAGAGCGAGGCGCGGTGTGTGTGCATGAGGCGGCGACAGCGCTCCGTCGTGCTCTTGGCATGGCGGGGTGTTAAATGGGTGCGGCTATTCTGGCTCCTCCACTCCTCGACGTTGGTCAAGAGCTGGATAGAGACGGGCGGTGAGGTCACGGCTAGCAGCTAGGCGTCGTGGGAGAGGGCGGTGTGGCGTGAGGCGACATGTCCATGGTCGACCGGCATGACCTCGCTTGGGTACGGCATTGCACTAGCGCAACGATGAAGGTGAACTTCTCCACTCCACGACCAGGTACTGGGGTGATCGTGGGTGATTTATTGGGTTGATTGCAGTACAATTGGTGAGCAATTGAGTGATCACAAATAGTGAATAGTTGGTAGCTTGTGCTTTGTCTGCGAGGTGTTCGACCAAATGGCAGTATGAGCTTAACTTTTGAATTTTTCCATGAATTTTTGTGGGTGAGCTTGTCACATGCTTGGTAGTCTATGGTTGCTGGGAATTGTCAAGTGGTGTTGATTTGATTTGTTTTTGAAATGTGGTGATCTATGCACCTACACTTGATTCAATTTTGAAATGCCTCTCAAATGGGGTTGAAAATAGTTTCTGCAATTTTGTAAAGTTTGCTTGGGCTCACTTTTACTTGGTCTAGCAAGGGGTTAAAAGAATTGGAATTGTTTCTGTTAGAAATCTTTTACTAGAGATGCCCAAAGTGGACTGGGGGTTAATTTTGGCCAAAGTGACCATATGATCATATGCCTCATATATGATTTTATTTTTTTAGTTGATTTTGTTCGAAAAAGACTTAGATGATGTGGTATTTATCTTTAAACTAATCCTAATCATTTATAGCAATCAATCATGGCAAATGCAAGCATTAATACATTAATACAAATCACACATGCACTCATATAGATTTTTGGAATAATTTTTTTGTTAATCCTAAACTTGGGTGATTGGAAATTGATAAGCTTGTTTATTACTTTTGAGATGTTACAGTTCGCTAACTCATCCTTGAACAAATCTGACACCAATGTGTCTGGCTCTCTTTTGGGGCAAATTTGAATCATTGGCCATAATAAGAAATTGAAATGTAATCCTACAAAACAATATTTAGGGATATGCATAGTTAGGTACAAAAACAAGCCTAAATATTGTAGTTATAAATAAAAAACCAAACAATTAATCTTCAGGTACATGTTCAAAATACTTACGATCAAAACCATTCATATACATATGCATCATACGAATCATTCAAAGATCAGAAACAATTCAAGGATCATATATGTAGTTCAATATGAGAATAAATCAAGGTCCTCATGATTTTTCAGGGAAGGAGGCGGTGAAGCAAAGTACCAACAACACAACCTATATTTTTTGTGTGCATTGCTGCCTCAAGTTCACCAACCCATCCCCAAAAAACGACACCATCATATGTGTCTCCCCTTGAACTCTTTTGGGGCAAATTTCAATCATCGGCCTTGGTGACAAACTGAAATGTAATTCTTATACACTATGAATGCATGGAATACATAATTCAAATATCATAGTTCTATGAATGTAGAATAAAGATTGCAGCCTCATAAGTTTATTCAGGGATGGCGTAAGTGAACCAAGTAACAATTTCACAACCTATATTGTTCTTGTACATCGCCCCAGGTTCACTAACTCATCCCTGAAAAATCTGACACCAATGTGTCTACCTCTCTTTTGGAGAAAATTTGAATCATAGGCCACAATAAGAAATTGAAATGTAATCCTACGAAACAATATCTAGGGATATACATATGCATCATATGACTCATTCAAAGATCAGAAACAATATAATGATTATATATATAGGTTCCATATGAGAATAAATTAAGGGCGTCGTTATTTTTTAGAGATGGAGTTGGAGAACCAAAATACCAACAGCACAACCTATATTGTTTATGTACATTGCTGCCTCAGGTTCACTAACCATCCCTTAGAAAACGACACCATCAGATGTGTCTCCCTTGCATTATTTTGGGGCAAAATTGAATCATTGGGCTCAGTAAGGAATAGAAATGTAATGTTATAGGCATGTTGTGTATCGAAATCAACACTCAACTAGGAAACCCTAAAACCCAGATCGATTAAATTTACAGCACAAGAAGAACCGTATGAAAAACAACAAGTTAAGCAAATGTAAATTTACTAGATGGCAGATGAGTAGATTGGGGTTTTGTGACTAGACAGATTTATGACTAGATGGCAGATGCATCAATCGACTATTTGAACCATATATATACTACCCTACTTCAAGAGCAAAATAATCTATACACGATTGAGAAAATCCTATGTATGAACAGTGAAATCTGCGGCTGTGACTAGAGAAGGTAGCATGTAGTACCTCGGACTCATCATCGGGGACCTCCTCCTCGAACTCGTCATTCTCTGTGATTGCATCAATGATTTCTTGGATAGCGATGGGGTTGTTGATGTAGAGCACCGGATTTCCTCTGCCTGCTGCCTGCCCCCATCCAGATCTGCCACTGGCACCATGACGTTGTCAGCCACCTGCTGCTCGATGGTGACGGCGATGGCTACTGGCTAGACGGATGAGCTCGAAGCCTCAATGGTGCGGTGACAAGTGGCATGCGTGTATGCCTGAAGAATACGCCTCTGCCCGCTTGGCGACGACCGAGCCATCTGTTGTTGTGCCTTCAACTGGCTTCACCTCCGGCTCGTCTCCATGCGTATGCTTCATGGCGCACCTAGGGAAGGAGGTGGTGCAAACAAAGGAGCTTCGATGCGTGTGGTAGGTGTAGGTTGGGGTTTTGGGACTAGAAAGATTGGGGAAAATGACACGAGCTCATGGAAGAAGAAGGTTGAACGGGTTTATAAACACTGGACCATTCGTAGTCCTCGAGTGGACACGTGTGGTGGGCGGGGGGATGGGGCTACCACGATCTCCACTTTTTTTGGGTTCCCTTTTTTAATTGAAACAACCATGATCTCCACTTTACAACTGCATTGAAAACACGCTCATGGCAGACCTTGATTCCACTGCATGCAAGTGGCACAGAACCAATTTATAGCAACGTTATGTCTACTCGAGGGGCCCCCTTGACGCGCGGATGTTACTTGCGGTAGGGCCCAGATGGAAGTGAGATTGAGAGCGCTACGTAAAAATGGGATATGTCTTATTAAAATCAAGTGGCAATAAATTACAGCGTCCCGTCGACAACCGTGCACTCGATGACCCCGTTGCCCTATGCCTGTGTTGTAGTAGCAGTAGTAGGCTTTTTAGACGTGATTAAAGATGACATGACCACTCGACAACTTTTTCCATGGATGGCTTCGTGTTCCTTATTGTAGAAGTCTCGCTGAGAGAGATGTCCGTGCTGTCTCACGTTGTACTGTGAAGGGCATGACGTGTGCAACGATCCTCGTTGGATCACACGGGATCAACGGTAGGTGCGCATGATCCACGTGACAACTGTGACAACCAATCAGGGCGTAGCAGACAGAGTGAGCACATGTTTGGGCTTCTACGAAAGAGAGACAGAGGGCAAAACTGAGTAGTATCAAAAAACCAAGGGCAAAATGAAGTAGTATAAAAATGGAAAGTGAGTGTCTTGTACAATGAAATGCTGCATCATCATGATGGCCAAAAATATATCGAGCTCGTTGAGGAACCCCAAGAGGAAGGTATGATGAGCACAGCAACAAGTTTTCCCTCAGTTATGAAACCAAGGTTATCAAACCAGCAGGAGCAAGGAAACACCTCCAAGGTGTTGTTTCCAACTTGGAATCCCGCACAACAGAATCACAGAACTTTGCCCCAACTTATAGTGAGGTTATCAATCTCACCGGTTTTGCTGAAAACAAAGGATTAAACGTATTGTGTGGAAGATAGTAATAGCTTGCAGAAAGTAAACAAAAAACAGTAAATAGTTGTAGATTGATGGTAAAAGAAAGGACCGGGGTCCATAGTTCACTAGTGGTGATTCTCCTTAAGATAGATGACATGTTGGGTGAACAAATTACAGCGGGGTAATTGACAAACATCGAGAAAGCATACATGCATATACTAATCATCTTGACTCCTATGAGATTTGATTGGGCATTACAACATTATACATAGACCATAATCCAGCTGCATCTATGACTAATAATCCACCTTAAGGTTATCATCCGAACCCCCTCCAGTATTAAGTTGCAAGCAACAGATAATTGCATTAAGCATTGTGTGTAAAGTAAACGATATGATTGTTCTATGAACAAAGGATTGATGTTTTCTCCCTAGTAGAAACAACACATCTAGTACCTCAGAGATTTCTGTCACTTCCCCAGATTACTAGAGGCATGAACCCACTATCGAGCATAAATACTCCCTCTTGGAGTTGCTAGCATCTACTCGGCCAAGATAGCTACTAACAACGCAGAGCATGCAAGATCACAGATAGAAAAACCTGATAGAATCAATAGTCAATATGAAATAGCATCTCAATATCCATCGGATCCCCGCAAACACAACATGTATAATTACAAATAGATGATCTTGATCATGAATGGAGCTCACAAGATCTAGACATGGTAGCACAAAGGATAAGAACCAACCATCTAGCTACTACATGGACCCGTAGTCCAGGGATGAACTACTCACGCATCACACCGGAGGCAGTCATGGTGATGAAGAAGGCCTCCAAGGTGAATTCTCCCCTCCGGCAGGGTGCCAGGAAGAGCTTCAGATCCCTCCCGATCTTGGGATGGAGATGATGGCGGCTACAGACTCTTTCATGGAATTTTGATCGGGTTCTTAGGGTTTCTGTATCGGAGGCATGGAACATAAAAAATTATAGATACGTTTGCAACGTATCAACATCACCAAGCTTAACTCCTGCTCGTCCTCGAGTAGGTAAGTGATAAAAAGAAAGAATAATTTTTGAGGTGACATGCACCATCATAAACTTGATCAAAGTATTTGTAAAACATTGATAGCTGGGATCATAAACTTTAACATAGCATGAAATATATAGTTCTAATAATAATACATAGCAACTATGTTGTAACATGAAAAGGCACAAACAAAAGATTCATGAATAACAATGCTTTGCAAGACGTTTGTTTGTTTCACATAAAGAAAGCATAATGAGAATGGTATTCAGCTTGTCCCTTAGAGAGTAGCAAAATATAAATGCATAGGACACCTTCAAAGTTCATAAGGGTGACTAGATACAAATAGTTTAAGAACAAACAATATCAAAGTTATGCATCAATCAACAAGTCTTGGGACAATGCATATTAAACTAAGAATGGCCACTATGCTCTCTCAATAGGTGCATAAAGATAGAAGATGGGGACTCAACATAAAAGTAAAAGAAAGGCCTTCATGGAAGGAAGTAGGGATTCAAGTCTCATAAAGAGCTTCAAAAAAGTATGGTACTTATTAGCTTTCAACTCTCATTGCCCCTATCATAAGCATATTTAGGTGATTAAGGTTAAAGTGACACAACTAAGAGGATATTCTTGACAAGTTATAAGTTGAAATCTCATGCCCCTTACTTACGAGTACCGAACCTCATGCTACTCAACTTCAGTCACAAGTAATCTCTTGTCAGTGTAACTACATATGTATCATAGAGAACCGCCAACGGGGTACCCCTTGCCCCATGACACATGAGCTATCCCATATCAAATGACAAGGCAAGTAGACAATGAGCATCTCAGCGATCTTTTTATTTGGTATTTGCATAGGTTTTTATTGAGGATGCTTCATAGAGTGCTAATTATGGTTATGTTGCAAGTTTCCACCATGATTAGGCATGGCTTAGGCTAGCGGCCCAGGCATTTCTATAACACACATACAAACTCCATGATCTTACAAGTTCCCCTTTTATTTCACACCGCCGAGATCCATAAGCAAAAGAATCATGATATCAACGGAATATAAGTGCAATGTTGAAAGTGTTCCCCATGATACATGGTTCTGCTAACTTCAACTTATAAAGCGCAAGCATATATGCAACAAAGATGGACACAATGGTTCAAGATTATTAAGTGCAAGAAAGTAAAGTGTGCCATCAAGTTCGTGAGAGCTTTAATCACTATTTTTCACATAACAAGTTTAATTCGAAAGGTAGATAAAAACATGAATATACTTGGAATAGCAAATGCTAATTGGTAGGTATGGTGGACTCTTTAGAATAACTTGGTTTTATTTGGAGTTGGATGCATGAGTGGAACTCATACTTGGTTATGGAGGCTAGCAAAAGACTGGGAGCAACCAACTAAGAGAGCAATAATGGCCATAATCATGCAAAGTGACAAAACATCATTAATTAAAGCATAAAGTGATATTACAAGTCGAAAACTAAAGGATCATAAAGGCTATGGTGACTTGGGATAGTCATAACATGGGGTGAGCATGCGCCAAGTCAACCCATATAAAGCATCAAAGGAGAATACCACAATACTATGCTTTAATATGCTAAAACAACGCATGATTCTTCCAAGGCACATTAAGGAATCTCAATTGTTTATAACAAGTCATGCTACAGCAAACAATACTAAGCATAAAGCCAAAACAATATCAAGCATGGCATGACAAAGCATAGGCCATAGTCAAAAACAAGCTCTCTTTACCACTTAAGCATGAGCTTTCCTACTCTTTTCCAAAGCAAACCAAACTATTTGAACACCAATGTATGAAAGAGGGGTTCCAACCAATTTATTCAAGCAAACTAAGAAAACCAAGGAAACGAAAACGAAGACGCTCCAAGAACAACACAACTGTGCATTAAACAATAAAAATGAAGTGTTTGGAAGAAACCTGAGATTTTTATTGATGAAGAAGGGGATGCCTTGGGCATCCCCAAGCTTTGACGCTTGTACTTCTTGGATATTTTTTGGGGTGACACGGGGTGGCATCCCCAAGCTTGAGCTTTAGTCCATTCTACATCTCATTACATCATTCTTTCCCTACACCTGAATTTTTTCCTTCATACAAAACTTCACACAATCTTCATTAGCAACATTAGTGTACTCAAGATAATAAGTCTTTTGGTTCAGTTCCAACACAAGTAACACTTCCATCAAAACACAAGCTACTGTAGAACTTCCCTCAAAAAGCTCAATTTCCCCAAAAAGAACCCAAAAAGGAATCAACAAGAAGCAAATGCAAATAATGGCAGAAATCTGTCAAAACAGACCAGCAGGTAGAAACCGATTTGTTCGAAGACCTTATGTTTCTCAAATCGAAAAGTGTTGAACTAACGACAGTTGGATAACAACCTGGGGCAGAAGCACAAAAAAATCACAGCTCAAACCAACATACAGAGATTTTACACGAATTTTTACAGCGAAGCACAAAAATCTGTTTCGGGACAGCAACTTTCCCAAGCATTACTTCTCTCTCATTAGAGGTTACTCTTGGCACAAAAAGCAAATAAAAAGGATAAGGAGAGGTTATTACTGAAGAAATAACTTCCAAGACTCAACTAAAACTTTTGGGTTATCTCCAAATAAGTACTTTTCTTTAACGCCTTTAAGTTAGGCATAAGAAGCAAGAAAAGAATCAAGTATTCTCAAATGAAGAAGCATTAAAAGCAAATTTTGTTTTAATAGGAGAGGCAAAAGGAATTTTCTATCTCTTCTTAGGGAAGTGTTCTATACCTTTCTTGAGTGGGAGTTGATATTTAATGGTGCCTTCTTTCATATCAATAATGGCACCAACAGTTCCAAGAAAAGGTTTTCCCAAAGTAATAGGACAAGAAGCATTGCATTCAACATCCAAAACATAGAAATCAACAGGAACATAGGCATTGTTAACCATAATAAGAACATCATTAATACTTGATACATTGCAAATGTATCTATAATTTTTGATGTTCCAGGCTTGGTTTTATCTACTTTCTTGTGCTTTGTCCACACTTTGGAGTACTTTTCATATGATTTCTTGGACTAACCTATTAATAAGAGCCACAGTGCCAGCTGCCTGTTTTCTGCTGTTTTTGGTTCCAGGAAAGTTAGAAAATGAATATTCTTGGAATTGGACGGGACAAAAGCCAAAAATCCTATTTCACCAGAAGACTCTCGGAGCCAGAATATGAGACGAAGTGGGCTGGGGCCCGGCCACACCACCTGGCCGCGCGAGCTGGGCCTGGCCGCGCCAGGGGGTGGTCTGGCCGCCCTAGACTCCCCCTCGGTCTGCCTCTTCGCCTATAAGTTGCCTTCTGACCTAAAAACTCATGGGGGTTTGACGTTTTTCCAGAAGGAGTTCCGCTCCGCCGCCACCACCAGATTCCATGAAACAGCACCAGAAACTCCATTTTGACACCCTGCTGGGATGGGGAATTGGAGGAGATCATCGCCATCATCATCACCATCGCTTCTCCATCGACCATCCATGTTCCCCCATCTATGAGTGAGTAATCCCCCGCTGTAGGCTATGGGGATGATAGGGATTGGATGAGATCGTTCATGTAATGGCATCAGATTGTTAGGGCATGGTGCCTTGTATCTTCTATTAGTGCTTTATGACTTTGTTGCGACTTGTTAGGCTTAATGCTTGTCACTAGGGCCCGAGTGACATGATTTCAGATCTGAACATGTTATTGATTCATTATGATAGTATTGTTTTTCGTCTTATCTACAAGTTGTATACACACATTGTTGTCCGAAACCAATGGCCCCGAAGTGACAGAAATCGGGATAACCGGAGGGAATGGCTTTGATGTGAGGATCACATGTGTTCACGGAGTGTTAATGCTTTGCTCTGGTGCTCTATTAAAAGGAGCACCTTAATTGCTAGTAGTTCCCTTGAGGCCCCGCTGCAAACGTCCTGGCAGGACAAAAGATGTTGTGCAATTTCTCATTGCGAGCACGTATGACTATATATGGAACACATGCTAGGATTATCTAGTACTTGGATGCTTTATCTTATTTATCTGCAATTGCCCTATGTTCTGATTGCTATGTGAATTGTCTTGTCCATGCAATGCCCGTCCATCCATCCCTATGCCTACCGCACTCGAATCCCACTGTTTACTGCTATTGTTACTTCTGTCTTTACTTCACTACTGCTGTTACTTTACTATTCCTACTGTAAAACCGTTGCTACTGATAAACTGCTATGAGCAAGATTGTTTCCAGGTGCAGCTGAATTGACAACTCAGTTGTTAAGGCTTATAAATATTCTTTGGCTCCCCTTGTGTCGAATCAATAAATTGGGTTGCACTTCCCTCGAAAATATTGCGATACACCCCCTATACTTGTGGGTCATCAAGACTATTTTCTGGAGCCATTGCCGGGGAGCATAGCTTTATTTATCAAGTTCACTTGGATTCTCTATTGTTCGCTGCTATCCATCCATCATGGGTAAGTCTCGTGATGGCAAGTTTCCTATTTTACCATCCACTACAAGAAGAGGCACGGTTCTGAACACCTATATTGCTCTTGATTCACCATCTGTTATGAGTAAGCTCGTTACACCACCACATACACATGCTACACACACTGCTACTACTGCTGAATCTAAAACTTCTGATGCTTATGATGCTGCTTCTACTGTGCTTGATAAGAGTGGTTCATTAGGTCCTTTCCTAGATGCTACGATTGCTAGAACTATAGCTGGAAATACTGAAACTCCTAATGAAGACACTACCACACCTGTTAGTTCTCCTGAGTCTAGTTAAAGTTATGATATTGAAGATGGTTATGTTGAGATGACCGATGAATTTATTAAAGAAAGTAAAAACACCCATGATAGGAGCGCTACTAAGAGTCTCCTTGAGAGGCGTACTATTAGACCCAAATTATCTCATATTGCTAAGTTTGATGCTTCTCCCATAGACATTATAGATAAAGATTATGATTTCTCTCTTGATCTATCTTACATAGCTAATGTTGAGAAAGAACCTTTTTGTGGGACTAAGAATGAAAGTGCGGTAGTACATATGAATGAACTGTCTACCATGAGTGGCTTGTTTTTTGATGATATTAAGATGCGTACTTACTGTGTTGCTAAGATTTTCCCTTTTTCACTAAAAGGAGAAGCTAGAAGTTGGTTTAGTAATTTACCTCCTGGATCTATTGATAGCCCTGATTGCTTGATTAGTACTTTCCTACAGAAATATTTTCCTCCTAGTGATAGACATGCTATTTTGCAAGAACTTTTTGATTTTAAATAGGGAGAAAAAGAGGTATTTCCCGAATCTTGGGCAAGGTTTTATGCTTTGATTCATGCACAAGCTAGAAGTCAATTACCTAAGAATGAGCTTCTTGATATATTTTGTAATGGACTAACTGAAGAATCTAGGACATACCTAGATAGTTGTGCTGATTGTGTTTTCAGGAATAGGAATCCTAAGGAAGCTGAGGAATTAATGGCTAGAATAAGTAAGAACTATGAAGATTGGACTCCTCCTAAACAATCTATACCTGAAGTAATGGTACCTGAACCTACTATTCCGGTGCCTATTCCAACCTCAAAGAAGAGGGGAGTTATTGAATTAAATGATGAAGTGATGAAGGAAGCCAAGAAGTGTCTTAAGGAGAAGGGAATTAAGGCTGCAGATGTCAAGAATTTACCTCCTATAGAAGAATTATGTAAGCCTATTCCCTACTCATCCACTATTGAGGTACACTCTCTCCAACACTTTAATGAAGGTGATATCCCTTACTCTAAACCTCCTGATCAATGCTTAGAAGAATTTGATATCTTTATTGTTAAGCAAGATAATTTTAATAAAAGGGTGCAAAATCATCTAATGGAAAACACTAGAGCTATTGTTGAGTTAAAAGATATTGTGGAAAGAACCTCTAATGATGTTAAAATGATTGTTAAACACTTTAAAATGGTTCAAACTCAAATAGATCAACTAGTTAAAGTGCAAAAAGACTTGCTAGTTAATGCTGCTAAAGAAAAACATGCTTATGAAATTAGAACTAGAAGTGGTGCTGCTACCCAAGATCCTCTATATCTTGAGGGGCATCCCAAAAGAATTGAGCAGGATTCTCAACAAGCTGAAAATAGTGGCTCTACTCATAAGAAAAGGAAAAAACAAACATAAAACTATTGTAGAACCCTCTGAACCTGCTATAGATCCAAATAGTATATCTATCTCTGATGCTGAAACTGAAAGTGGTATTGAAGAAAATGAAGTTCCTGATGAAGAAAAAGTTGAAGAAGAACCTGAAAACCTCATTAAGAATACTAAATACACTAAAGAAGATTTCATTGCTAAGAAACATGGTAGTGAAAGAGAACCTTGGGTCCAAAAACCTATGCCATTCCCTGATAAGAAACACAAGTCAAAGGAAGATGAACACTATAAAAAGTTTTGTGAGTGGATGAAACCTGTATTCCTGCAAATTCCTTTGACTGATGCTATTAAATTGCCTCCTTACTCAAAGTATATGAAGGATATTGTCTCGAATAAAAGGAAGATCCCTAATGAATAAATCTCTACCTTGCTTGCTAATTATTCCTTTAATGGTAAGGTTCCTAAGAAACTTGGAGACCCAGGGATTCCAACTATCCCTTGCTCTATTAAAAATAGTTATGTTAGAACTGCTTTGTGTGATTTAGGAGCTGGAGTTAGTGTTATGCCTTTCTCTCTATATAAGAGGCTTCAACTAGTAAATTGATACCAACTGATATATCTTTGCAAATGGCTGATAAATCTACCACTATTCCTGTGGGTATATGTGAGGATGTACCTATTCAAGTGGCTCATAATTGGTTGATATTAACTGATTTTTTTGTGCTTGAAATGCCTCAAGATGATAATATGTCTATTATTTTTGGGAGACCTTTTCTTAATACTGCAGGAGATGTTATTAATTGTAATCAAGGAAAGGTGACTTTCAATGTTAATGACAAGGAACATACTGTCTATTTCCCCAAGAATATTGAAAGGACTTATGGTTTGAATTCAATTGAACATGTTGAGGGCATTCAAGTTGGAGAAATATATTGTCCCATACCAAAAGAAAATTTTGAAACTATTATGAATTGGGAACATTGCTATCAAGGTTGAGGTAACATAATCATTAGTGGAACACAAAGTTTTGTCTCATATGAAATTGTTTTGGTAACAATACCTGATCAACCTTGTTAACAAAAGGATTTCATTGAACAAACCAATGTTTTCACCATGATTATCTCCGCTTACTTCTATTCTATCCATTTTAGTTTTTGCTTATGCGTAACTTAAAGGCGTTAAAGAAAAGTACTTATTAGGAGATAACCCAAAAGTTTTAGATGAGTCTTGGAAGTTATTACCTCAGTAATAACCGCTCCTTATCCTTTTTATTTGCTTTTTGTGCCAAGAGTAACCTCTAATGAGAGAGAAGTGATGATTGGGAAAGTTGTTGTCCCGAAACAGATTTCTGTGCTTCACCGTAAAAATTCGTGTAAAATATCTGTATGTCCTTTTGAGGCGTGAATTTTTGTGTTTCTGCCCCAGGTTGTTATCTAACTTTCGTTAGTTAAACACTTTTCGATTTGATCAACAGAAGGTCTTCGAAAGAATTCGTCTTTACCTGCTGGTCTCTTTTGACAGATTTCTGCCATTATTTGCATTTGCTTCATGTTGGTTCCTTTTTTAGTTCTTTTGGGGAATTGAGCTTTTTGAGGGAAGTGCTACAGTAGATAGTGTTTTAATGGAAGTTTATTGGTGTTAGAACTGAACCTAAAGACTTATTATCTTGAGTGCACTAATGTTGCTCATAAAGATTGTGTGAAGTTTTGTATGAAGGAAAAAATTCAGGTGTATGGAAGAAATGAGTAATGAGATGAAGGATGGACTAAAGCTCAAGCTTGGGGATGCCACGCGTCACCCCAAGAAATATCCAAGAAGTACAAGCGTAAAAGCTTGGGGATGCCCAAGGCATCCCCCTCTTCATCAATAAAAATCCCAGGTTTCTTCCAAACGCTTCATTTTTATTGTTTCATGCATAGTTGTGTTGTTCTTGGAGCGTCATCTTTTTCGTTTTCGTTTTGGTTTTTTGTTTGCTTTGTTTTCTTAGTTTGCTGAATAAATTGGTTGGACCCCGTCTTTCATACATTGGTGTTCAAATAGTTTGGTTTGGTTTGGAAAAGAGTAGGAAAGCTCATGCTTAAGTGGTAAAGAGAGCTTGTTTTTGACAGTGGCCTATGCTTTGTCATGCCATGCTTGATATTGCTTTGGCTTTATGCTTAGTATTGTTTGCTGTAGCATGACTTGTTATAAACAATTGAGATTGCTTAATGTGCCTTGGAAGAATCATGCGTTGTTTTAGCATATTAAAGCATAGTATTGTGGTATTCTCCTTTGATGCTTTATTTGGGTTGACTTGGCACATGCTCACACCATGTTATGACTATCCCAAGTCACCATAAGCCTTTATGATCCTTTAGTTTTCAACTTGTAGTATCACTTTATGCTTTGATCAATGATGTTTTGTCGCTCTGCATGATTATGGCCATTATTGCTCTCTCGTTTGTCGCTCCCTTACTATTTCTAGCCTTCACTTTCACTGAGTATGTTTTACTCATGTTTCCAACTCCCTAAAACCAAATATTTCCAAAGTGTCCACCATACCTACCTATTAGCATCATTTGCTACTTCCGTGCATATTCAGTATGCCTTGTTTTCTTCCGAATAAAACGTTTGCTTGTTATGAGAAAGTTAGTTAGTAAGGCTCTCACGAACTTGATGGCACACTTTATTTTCTTGCATTTAATAAACCTGAACCATTGCGTCCTTCTTTGTTGCGTATATGCTTGCGCTTTATAAGTTGAAGTTAGCAGAACCATGTATCATGGGGAACGCTTTCAACATTGCATTGGTACTTAGTACCTCGTTGATATCATGTTTTTTGCTTATGGATCTCCGCGGTGTGAAATAAAAGTGGAACTTGTAAGATCATGAAGTTTGTATGTATGTTAGAGAAACGCCTGGGCCGCTAGCCTAAGCCATGCATAATCATGGTGGAAACTTGCAGCATAACCATAATGAGCATTCTATGAAGCATCCTCAATAAAAATATATGCACATAGTAAATAAAAAGATCGCTGAGATGCTCATTGTCTGCTTGCCTTGTCATTTTGATTATGGGATAGATCCTATGTCATGTGCAAGGGGTACCCCGTTGGCGGTTCTCTATGATACGTATATACTTACAATGACAAGAGCTTACTCGTGACCGAAGTTGAGAAGCATGAGTATCGGTCTTCATAAGTAAGGGGCATGAGACTACGATTTATAACTTGTCAAGCATATCCTCTTAGTTGTGTCACTTTAACCTTAACCATTTAAAGATGCTTATGATAGGGGCAATGAGAGCTCAAAGCTAATGAATACCATACTTTAAGCATTTGGAAGCCTTTCAAACTTTTCAAAACCTGTTCATTTCCTTGTTGAGTCTCCACAAATTCTATGAGCACTTTCTTGAGAGCATAGTGGCCATTCTTAGTTCTATGTGCATTGTCCCAAGACTTGTTGATCGATGCATACCCTGATATTGCTTGTTTTAAACTATTTGTATCTAGTCACTCTTATAAACTTCGAAGGTGTCCTATGCATTTATGTTTGCTACTCTATAAGGGACAAGCTGAATGCCACTATGCTATGTTTTCTTTATGTGAAATAAACAAATGTCTTGCAAAGCATTGTTATTCATGAATCTTTTGTTTGTGCCTTTTCATGTTGCATCATAGTTTCTTTGTCTTATTGCTAGAACTTTGTCTTTCATGTTATGATTGAAGTACTATGATCCCTGCTTTGAATGTTTTACAAATACTTTGATCAATTTTATGATGGTGCATGTCACCTCAAAAATTATTCTTTCTTTTTATCACTTACCTACTCGAGGACGAGCAGGAGTTAAGCTTGGGGATGTTGATACATTGCAAATGTATCTATAATTTTTGATGTTCCATGCTTGCTTTTATCTACTTTCTTGTGTTTTGTCCACACTTTGGAGTACTTTTCATATGATTTCTTGGACTAACCTATTAACAAGAGCCACAGTGCCAGCTGCCTGTTTTCTACTGTTTTTGGTTCTAGGAAAGTTAGAAAATGAATATTCTCGGAATTGGATGGGACAAAAGCCAAAAATCCTATCTCACCAGAAGACTCCTGGAGCCAGAATGTGAGGCGGAGTGGGGTTGGGGCCCAGCCACACCACCTGGCCGCGCGGGCTAGGCCTGGTCGCACCAGGGGTGGTCTGGCCGCCCCAGACTCCCCCTCGGTCTCCCTCTTCGCCTATAAGTTTCCTTCTGACCTAAAAACTCAGGGGGGTCGATGTTTTTCTAGAAGGAGTTCCGCTCCGCTGCCACCATCAGATTCCACGAAACAGCACCAGAAACTCCGTCTGGCACCCTGCCGGGACGGGGAATTGGAGGAGATCATCGACATCATCATCACCATCGCTTCTCCATCGACCATCCATGTTTCCCCCATCTATGAGTGAGTAATCCTCCGCTGTAGGCTATGGGGATGGTAGGGATTGGATGACATTGTTCATGTAATGGCATTAGATTGTTAGGGCATGGTGCCTAATATCTTCTATTAGTGCTTTATGACTTTGTTGGGACTTGTTATGCTTAATGCTTATCACTAGGGCCCGAGTGCCATGATTTCAGATCTAAACATGTTATTGATTCATTATGATAGTATTGTTTTTGGTCTTATCTACAAGTTGTACACACACGTTGTTGTCCGGAACCAATGGCACCAAAGTGACAGAAATCGGGATAACCGAAGGGAATGGCTTTGATGTGAGGATCACATGTGTTCACGGAGTGTTAATGCTTTGCTCCGGTGCTCTATTAAAAGGAGCACCTTAATTGCCAGTATTCCCTTGAGGCCCCACTGCAAACGGGCTGGCAGGACAAAAGATGTTGTGCAAGTTCTCATTGCAAGCACGTATGACTATATATGGACACATGCTTAGGATTATCTAGTACTTGGATGCTTTATCTTATTTATCTGCAATTGCCCTATGTTCTGATTGCTATGTGAAGCGTCTTGTCCATGCAACGCCTGTGCATCCATCCATATGCCTACAGCACTCGAATCCCACTGTTTACTGCTATTGTTACTGCTGTCTTTACTTTACTACTATTGTTACTTCACTATTCCTACTGTAAAACTTTTGCTACTGATAAACTGCTGTGAGAGAGTTTGTTTCCAGGTGCAGCTGAATTGACAACTCAGTTGTTAAGGCTTATAAATATTCTTTGGATCCCCTTGTGTCGAATCAATAAATTGGGTTTCACTTTGCTCGAAAATACTGCGATACACCCCCTATACTTGTGGGTCATCAATACTCCCCATGAGTTTGTTTTTAGCATTATCATCAAGTGGGACATGTAAATAACAATCTTCCAATGGTGGCAAATCAAGTATATCATAAATCCTTCCAGGCATAATAGAAACACTACTATCAAGATCACATAAAGCTTTGAGATCAAAATCATTAACCTTCATATTAATGATGGGTTCCCAACCATCTTCTAATTTCATAGGAATAGAAGCTTTATGTTTCATCTTTTCTTCTTTCATTTTTATGAGAGAATCAGTAATGTGTTTTGTAAAGGCCATATTCATAGCACTAGCATTAGGACTTTTAGCAAGATTTTGTAGGAACATAATAACTTCAGAGATATTGCAACCATCAAGATCAAAATCTTAATTATCATCTAAAGTAGTAGAGCTATTGTTTCCCATATTTTGAAGAATTTCAGCATTTTTATTAGAAAAGGTTCCATTGGGTTTACTAGCTTCAACATTAGTGGTAGTGATAGTAGAAATACTAATATTTCTAGCAATCTCATCTTCTCTTTCCCACTTAGCATGTAATTCAGCTAATAGTCTAACATTTTCATCAATTCTAACTTGTATGGCATTAGTAGCAGCAAAGGTATTTTCAATAGTTTCAGGTTTAGCAACCATTTTATTAAAAGAAGATTGTGCTTCAGCCAATGATGCTATATTTCTTTCGGCATTAGAGAGTTTTTTCTCAATAGTTTTATTCAAAGCAGTTTGCTTGCTAATAAAATCTTTAAGCATAAGTTCAAGTTCAGAGGGTGCACTTCTATTATTGTTGTAGGAATTTCCATAAGCATTACCATTGTTGGGAGGATATGGCCTATAATTATTATTACCAAAATTATTCCTGTATGCATTGTTGCTAAAATTATTATTTCTTATAAAGTTCAAATCAACTTGCTCTTCTAGAGCAACCAAAGAGGCTAAGGGAACATGATTTGGATCAATATGAGCTTTCCCATTAACAAGCATAGACATAATAACATCAATTTTATCACTCAAGGAGGAGGTTTCTTCAACAGAATTTACCTTCTTACCATGTGGAGCTCTCTCAGTATGCCATTCAGAATAGTTAACCATCATATTATCCAGAAGCTTTGTTGCAGCACCCAAAGTAATGGTCATAAAGGTACCTCCAGCAGTAGAATCCAATAGATTTCTTGAAGAATAATTCAATCCTGCATAAAAGGTTTGGATAATCATCCAAGCAGTCAGTCCATGAGTGGGACAATTCTTTACCAAAGATTTCATTCTTTCCCAAGCTTGAGCAACATGTTCATTATCAGATTGTTTAAATTTCATTATTTCACTTCTCATAGATATAATCTTAGCAGGAGGATAGTATTTTCCAATGAAAGCATCTTTGAATTTAGTCCAAGAATCAATACTATTTCTAGTTAGGGATTGCAACCATTCTTTAGCTTTTCCTCTCAAAGAGAAAGGAAACAATTTAAGCTTAATAATATATCCATCTATATGCCTATGCTTTTGGATCTCACAAAGTTCAACAAAGTTATTTAGCTGAGCAGCAGCATCTTGATGGCCCAAATATATCGAGATCATTGGGGAACCCCAAGAGGAAGGTATGATGAGCACATCAGCAAGTTTTCCCTCAGTAAGAAACCAAGGTTATCAATCCAGTAGGAGCAAGGAAACACCCCAAAGGTGTAGCTAGCTGAACGTTGGCAGGGCGCACTACCGGTGCCAGCAGCAACGTGGAGACCTGCACAACACAACCACAGAACTTTGCCCCCAACTTGCGATGAGGTTGTCAATCTCACCTATTTTGCTGAAAACAAAGGATTAAACATATCGAATGGAAGGAAGTAATAGTTTGTAGAAGGTAAACACAAAGCACTAAACAGCTTGTAGATTGTATGTAAAAGAAAGGACCGGGGTCCATAGTTCACTAGAGGTGGCTCCCCTTAAGATAGATAACATGCTGGGTGAACAAATTATAGCGGGGCAATTGACAAACATCGAGAAAGCAATACATGCATATACTAATCATCTTGACTCCTTTGGAACTTGATTGGGCATTACAACATTATACATAGACCGCCATCCAACTGCATCTATGACTAATAATCCACCTTCAGGTTATCATCCGAACCCGCTCTAGTATTAAGTTGCAAGCAACAGAATATTGCTTTACGAATCGCGTGTAATGTAAACAATACGATTGTTCTATGAACAAAGGATTGTTGTTTTCTCCCTAGTAGCAACAGCACATCTAGTACCTTAGAGATTTCTGTCACTTCCCCAGATTACCAGAGGCATGAACCCACTATCGAGCATAAATACTAACTCTTGGAGTTGCTAGCATCTACTTGGCCAAGATAGCTACTAACAACTGAAAGCATGCAAGATCACAAATAACAAAGACATGATAGAATTAATAATCAATCTGAAATAGCATCTCAATATCCATCGGATCCCCGCAAACACAACATGCAGAATTGCAAATAGATGATCTTGATCATGAACGGAGCTCACAACATCTAAACATGAAAGCACAAAGGAGGAGAACCAGCCATCTAGCTACTACATGGACCCATAGTCCAGAGATGAAATACTCACGCATCACACCGGAAGCTTGCATGATGATGAAGAAGGCCTCCAGGGTGAATTCCCCTCTCCGGCAGGGTGCCGGGAAGAGCTTCAGATCCCTCCCGATCTAGGGATGGAGATGACGGCGGCTACATACTCTTTCGTGGAATTTTTGATCGGGCACTTAGGGTTTCCGTATCAGAGGCAATATATAGGCGGAAGGAGAGGCCGAGTGGGTGCCTAGGCTGGCCACACCACCCCCTGGCGCGGCCAGGCCTGGGCCGCGTGGCCAGGTGGTGTGGTCGCCCCCTGGATCCTCTCCGTCTCGTATTCTGGCTCCTGATGTCTTCCCGAAAAATAGGCACTTTGGCTTTTGTCCTGTCCAATTCCGAGAATATTCATTTTCTAACTTTACTGGAACCAAAACAGCAGAAAACAGGCAGCTGGCACTGTGGCTCTTGTTAATAGGTTAGTCCAAGAAATTATGTGAAAAGTACTCCAAAGTGTGGACAAAACACAAGAAAGTAGATAAAACCAAGCATGGAACATCAAAAATTATAGATTCATTTGCAATGTATCACATCTTCAGTACCAATTCCAGAAAATTGTTCTCTCATAACAAGATTGAGTAAAGCAGGTTTAATTTCAAAGAAAGTAGCTTCAGGAACAAGTGGAGCAATAGGTGTGCACATGAAATCATTGTTGTTGGTTCTAGTGAAGTCACACAACTTAGTGTTTTCAAGAGTGGTCATTTTTTGTGTTTTTTCATAAAGAAAGCAAACTAGTACAACTATTTTTTTGTGTTTTCGATAAATAAACAAGCAAACGAAGTAGAAATAAACTAAGAAAAACAAATAAAACAAAGTAAAGAGATTGGTTATGAGGGACTCCCCTTGTGAAGATGTCCTTGACTCCCCGGCAACGGCACAAGAAAAATAGCTTGATGGCCCAAAATATATCGAGCTCGTTGGGGAACCCCAAGAGGAAGGTATGATGAGCACAGCAGCAAATTTTCCCTCAATTATGAAACCAATGTTATCGAACCAGTAGGAGCAAGGAAACACCTCCAAGGTGTTGTTTCCAACTTGGAATCCTACACAACACAACCACAAAACTTTGCCCCCAAGTTACAGTGAGGTTGTCAATCTCACCAGTTTTGCTGAAAACAAAGGATTAAACGTATTGTGTGGAAGATAGTAATAGCTTGCAGAAAGTAAACAGAAAACAGTAAATAGTTGTAGATTGATGGTAAAAGAAAGGACCGGGATCCATAGTTCACTAGTGGTGATTCTCCTTAAGATAGATGACATGTTGGGTGAACAAATTACAGCTGGGCAATTGACAAACATCGAGAAAGCATACATGCATATACTAATCATCTTGACTCCTATGAGATTTGATTGGGTATTACAACATTATACATAGACCGTAATCCAACTGCATCTATGACTAATAATCCACCTTCAGGTTATCATCCGAACCCCCTCCAGTATTAAGTTGCAAGCAACAGATAATTGCATTAAGCATTGTGTGTAAAGTAAACAATACGATTGTTCTATGAACAAAGGATTGTTGTTTTCTCCCTAGTAGCAATAGCACATCTAGTACCTTAGATGTTTCTGTCACTTCCCCAGATTACTAGAGGCATGAACCCACTATCGAGCATAAATACTCCCTCTTGGAGTTGCTAGCATCTACTTGGCCAAGATAGCTACTAACAACGCAGAGCATGCAAGATCACAAATAACAAAGACATGATAGAATCAATAATCAAGCTGAAATAGCATCTCAATATCTATCGGATCCCCGCAAACACAACATGTATAATTACAAATAGATGATCTTGATCATGAATGGAGCTCACAAGATCTAGACATGATAGCACAAAGGATAAGAACCAACCATCTAGGTACTACATGGACCCGTAGTCCAGGGATGAACTACTCATGCATCACACCAGAGGCAGTCATGGTGATGAAGAAGGCCTCCAGGGTGAATTCTCCCCTCCGGCAGGGTGCCGGGAAGAGCTTCAGATCCCTCCCGATCTAGGGATGGAGATGACGGTGGCTACAGACTCTTTCATGGAATTTTGATTCGGTTCTTAGGGTTTTTGTATCGGAGGAGATATATAGGCGAAATGGAGGCCGAGGGGGTGCCCTAGGCGGCCACACCACCCCCTAGCATGGGCTAGGCCTGGCCGTGCGGCCAGGTGGTGTGGCCGGCCTCTGGCCCCTCTCCGTCTCGTCTTCTGGCTCCGTGTCCTCCTTGGTGAAATATTGACTTTGGCTTTTATCCCGTCCAATTCCGAGAATATTCATTTTCTGATTTTCCTAGAACCAAAAACAGTAGAAAACAGGCAGCTGGCACTGTGGCATCTAGTTAATAGGTTAGTCCAAGAAAGTGTATAAAAATACTCCAAAGTGTGGACAAAACATAAGAAAGTAGATATAAAACAAGCATGGAACATCAAAAATTATAGATATGTTTGCAACGTATCACACCACACGTCATTGGATGTGTGTGTGTCAGTGTGCATCATTGTGGTTTTAGGAAAAGAACACATGCAGTGATGCCACCACAACATGTGGTGTCCAGCCATGTCTAGGAACCTTGGCAGCATGTTGGGACTCAACTGCAGCATGCATTCTACCACCATCTTGAGGGATGCTACATCACCACACACATTGGATGTGTGAGTGTATCAGTGTGCATCATTGTAGTTTTAGGAAAAGAACACATGGATCCATTAGATGTTATTCTAGGTGTGTTCTTTTCATAAACCACATGGATCCACTAGATGTCACTCCATCATGTGGTGTTCTTCACATAAACCACATGGATCCATTGATGCCATTGCATGTGTGTTCTTCACATAAACCACATGGATCCACTAGATGTAATTGCATGTGGTGTTCTTCACATAAACCACATGGGTCCACTAATGCCACTCCAGCATGTGGTGTTCTTCACATAAACCACATGGATCCACCGATGTCATTATATGTGTGTTGTTTTCATAAACCACATGGATCCACTAGATGTCACTGCATGTGTGTTCTTTTCATAAACCAAATTGATCCACCAATGCCACTCAAGCATGTGGTGTTCTTTTCATAAACCACATGGATACACTAGAGTTCATTGCATGTGTGTGTTAGTGTGCATCACTGTGGTTTTGGGAAAGAACACATGCAATGATGTCACTCCAGCATGTGGTCTTCTTTTCATAAACCACATGGATCCACTAGATGTCATTTCATGTGTGTTCTTCACATAAACCACATAGATCCACTAAATGCCACTCAAGTGGTGTTCTTTTCATAAACCACATGGATCCACTAGATGTCATTGCATGTGTGTTATTTTCATAAACCACATTCATCCACTAATGCCACTCAAGCATGTGGTGTTCTTTTCATAAACCACATGGATCCACTAGATGTCATTGCATGTGTGTTATTCTCATCAACCACATGGATCCACTAGATGTCATTGCATGTGTGTTCTTCTCATAAACCACATGGATACACTAGAGTTCATTGCATGTGTGTGTTAGTGTGCATCATTGCGGTTCTGGAGAAGAACACACATGCAATGATGCCACTCCAGCATGTGGTGTTATTCACATAAACCACATGGATCCACTAGATGTCATTGCATGTGTGTTCTTCACATAAACCACATGGATCCACTACAGTTCATTTCATGTGTGTGTGTCAGTGTGCACCATTGTGGTTTTGGAAAAGAACACATGCAATGATGCCACTCCAGCATGTGGTGTTCTTTTCATAAACCACATGGATCCACTAATGTCATTGCATGTGTGTTATTTTCATAAATCACATGGATCCACTAATGCCACTCCAGCATGTGGTGTTCTTTTCATAAACCATATGGATCCACTGATGTCATTGCATGTGTGTTCTTTTCAGCAACCACATGGATCCACTAATGCCACTCCAGCATGTGGTGTTATTTTCATAAACCACATGGATCCACTAATGTCATTGCATGTGGTGTTCTTCACATAAACCACATGGATCCACTAGATGTCACTCCACGTGTGTTCTTCACATAAACCACATGGATCCACTAGAGTTCATTACATGTGTGTGTGTCAGAGTGCATCACTGTGGTTTTGGAAAAGAACACATGCAATTATGCCACTCTACCATGTGGTGTTATTTTCATAAACCACATGGATCAACTGATGTCATTGCATGTGTGTTCTTTTCATAAACCACATGGATCCACTAATTCCACTCAAGCATGTGGTTCTCTTTTCATAAACCACATGGATCCACTAATGTCATTGCATGTGTGATATTTTCATAAACCACATGGATCCACTAATGCCACTCTAGCATGTGATGTTCTTTTCATAAACCACATGGATCCACTGATGTCATTGCATGTGGTGTTCTTCACATAAACCACATGGATCCACTAGATGTCATTGCATGTGTGTTCTTCACCACATGGATCCACTAGAGTTCATTGCATGTGTGTGTAAGTGTGCATCACTGTGGTTTTGGAAACGAATGCATGCAATGATGCCACTCCAGCATGTGGTGTTCTTTTCATAAACCACATGCATCCACTAGATATCATTGCATGAGTGTTCTTCACATAAACCACATGGATTGTCAACACCCAGATTTTTAATCCCAGATGCCTGTTATGCCATACCTTGCAATCCCAGGATTACCATACTTGCGAGACATAACAGATTGGATATCACAGTACATCATCCATTACAAACCATAATAAGGTCTTACACAAATAGTCCTAGTTATCATCTCATGATCCAGTCTTAGTACAATCAAGTAGCGTAATAAATAGCATAGCAGCGGGGTCCATCTTCAGAGTCACAGGCAATGCTGACGATGGGAGATAGTCCTAGTTATCATAGTCGTCCTGCTGTCCTTCACCTTGGTAGTCCTCTTCATATTCTGGCCATAGGAATAGCCAGGGACAAAATCCATGGGTACTCTTTAAGTACTCGCAAACTATCACTAACAAGTAAGATAGTTCCAGTGGCAAATGCTAAGTTCTAAGTTTATTAGTAAAGCTAAGTTTGAAACCTAAGCTGAGTTCAGAAACAAAGAAAGATAAAATAAAGTTTGAAATCACCTAAGTGGGAACTTAGTTATCATAGTCACAACTCTGTTGTGGTCAAGTCATGTCACAATTCATTTCATAAGTCATTTTGAAAACATCTGACAATGGAATAGTATGGCCACTCCAACTGTCCATAACCGCGGACGCGGCTATTCGAATAGTTTGACACTCTGCAGAGGTGGTACACTTTCACCACAAGATTCGATACATCTGTCATGGATAACCCTGAATCATCATACTTAGTATGCAGATAATCAAACATAACTTTTTCTTTACACACTCTAGTATAAGCACCTCTCCTATGAGTATGGCCTCCCAACCATGATCATCTGTCATCCTAGGCACCGCATAGGTCGACAACATTGAGAGGTAGCCTCAGCTCAAACCTCTCCCGCAAGGGAACTAATATTAATGCATATAAACTTCTGGCTAAGCCTTACCCAATTCAGGTATTGTGGTTGTACGGTAAAAATTGGAATGGTATCGCATCCGAACCCAACCATCAGTTTTTATAAAGGGCTAAGGCTCATGTCTCAACATTTTCATCATCATCATAAACCATTTGTGTTTCTCAAAACATATCAAAACATTTCAATAGAATGACTCATCATTCCAAGGTTTTCACAATCATTTTCACCAAGTATTCCCATCTAAAGTGATCAAGTTTTTGGTGTAACTCTAATCTACTAAGTTAAGAGTGTTCACTAAGGTGGGATGATAAGATCAATCTCATGCCATAGAATGACATATAGGTCTAACTAGATAGATCAAGTTTTATACTCTTTATGCTACCTTTAAACAGGTAAAGGACTTTGGTAAAGTAAAGAAAAGTAAAGCTTGTAAATAAAACATAGAGTAGGTATAAGTCAAAGGGTATAACCAAAACATGCCTAATGCCTTTGCTTAGGTTATCTAGCTTGCAAGGGTTAGCTTGCATTGTTAATGATGGCTTGCCTTGATTAGTGCAGTGGTTGAAATTCTCTTCATCCTCTTCCTGGTAGAACTCCTCCTCCTCGTAGACTTGGTCGATACTATCGTCTATAAATACATACGGAATACACAATCACCAAACAATACTTAACTAGTCTACTTAGCACACTAAGGCACACATTTGATGATCTAGTATCATCACAACCATCACAAGGTTTAATGAACTAGCTTCATTCTTTTTATTTGAAAAAAGTAATTTCTACTCATTGAAATTAACGAAGATTTAATATTCTCCAATTAAAATATGGGATCATATGGACACATGTCATCACCACATATTCTAACATATGGGAATGTGATTTTTAAGGATTGGATCACATTTTAATAAGTTTAAGTTTAATAATTAATGATTTAAAGTGACTAGAATGCCTATATAGCATTATTTTGGTACTAGTCCAAAATCACTGCATGCAAACCTTAATATTATTACATATTCATATATGTACGGTTAAATGTGATTTTTGAGAGTTGGAATCAACTCAGAAGCTATTATAGTTGATTTTATAAAAATGTTTGAAGGTGCAAAAGCTTATGTCTTGTTATTTTTACTAGGCGAGATCTCCAACTCTAAATGATTTAAATCCAACGGTCTTGGATAGAGATTTTCGTTACCTTTCCAACAAAATTGGAATCACTCAATTTGGATTTGTAAAACTCTCTGGATTGATTTTTAAACTAAGGGACAGATTTGATTTTAAGTCTAAATAGAAAAATCCTAATTTGAATTAACTGGGTCGCGCGGGAACACTAACGGGCCGGCCCAAATTCACTCCTTGGCGCTGAGGGCTGCTGACAGGGGGGTCCGCCTGTCAGTGGCTCATTACACACGAAGCGGTACGGGGCAAGATGGACCGTAGGATTAGAACTAGATCTAACGGCTCACGGTCGGCATCGACGACGGACTCGTCGCCGGTGAGACTGAACCCTAGCGGCTCGGTGGGGGTGCAGTGGGGACTGAAGGAAATATGCCCTAGAGGCAATCATAGAGATGATTGTATTTCATGTGTATCCATGAGTTATTATAATGTTCCTTGAATATCCATATACCAGGCAACTTGTATTGATTGGCAATTATGTGAATTGTTTGTGAAACTCTTTACTTGTATGGTTATCTAATAATTGTCCCTAGTCGGAGTTCATGCGAGGACACACGTGAATATTAGACTAGCACATCGATTGGTTAATGACTATGTTTCGCAAGTCATTGACATAGATATGTCAAACCAATGATGTGGACACATGTTATGAACATGGGGTTGGACTGACCCAACATGAGACTAGCAATAATACTTGCAGCTCTCTCTACACATCGTGTACGTTTTGTCCTTAGACCTGAGATTGTCGCATGTACTTGAGATGTGGATCGACCTACTTTGGGGCTATCAAACACTACTCCGTAACTGGGTAGTTATAAAGGTAGCTTTCGGGTTTGTCCTGATACATGCTGCAAGCCATCGGTCAATCAAGATGGGATTTGCCCCTCTCTACTTGAGAGAGATATCTCTGGGCCCCTCGAGTGATCGGATCCAGAAATGCATGGTCGTGCTACATATGGTTAAGAGGTAACCTAGTAAAGGGATTCTGAATCACAGTATCGAGAAAGAGAGGTCAGCTTAGAGCTAGACCAAATATCGTGAGGCAAAGGGAAAGACATGTACTCAACCTTGTGATGGTTCGTCCGAATGATCTTTATATGCGTTTAGGAGTTGGCATGTCTTGCTAGAGGCCGCTACCAACTATTGACGGAGTAAGTGTACTCGCGTCATGTCTATACGTGTATGAACCTATAGGGTCACACACTTTAGGGGCTGGAAGCCTAATGAGGATTGGATCCGAATTAGACCAGGCTTAGGCTGCTAATGGGCTGCTAATGTAGAAGCCCACCAGGGATGCCTATATAAGAGGGAGTGAGGCGAGCTGAAAAGGAGAGAGCATTCCACCCAGCCGCCACTCCTCTTCCGCCTGTGTTGCACGCGCAGACCTAGCAGTCTGGCGTGTGATGGCTTCCACTCCGGACGTGTGGATACCTTGGAGGTGCTGCATCTATAGCACTTGGACGAGTCGCGCAAAGGGGAGCTGCTCGTGGGACGAGGACGAGGAGGAGACGTAGAACATCTACACTGCCGCAACGTGCTTCATCGAGTTCTGCACCTGCGCGTCTAGCGGTAATCCCGTGATCTATGACAATAGTATTCCTGGTTGACGCGGTAGAAAATTTTGATTTTACGCTAGTGTAGCCTACCCGTAACCCTTCAGGGGCGTACCGGGGCTCCAGCTAGTGCGGCAAGGCGGGCAAACGAACGAGACGACGACGGCGAGCTCAGGTGAAGTCGCGGGAGAGGCTGGGGTGGACGAAATCAACGGCAATGTCTCCTCCTCTGATGCGGCTACCTCCGATGAAATTCCGGCGGCCTGCTACTCGAGTTGCTCCGGCGAGAGGTGGGAAAGGACTGGGGGTCAGAGGTGAGTGGAATGGTGTGAGGAATTCATGTTGGGGAGGCTCCCTTTTATAGGCGCGACGAAGCGGCAGAGAGGTGTGGGCGGAGCTCATTGGTGACGATGATACAGCGAGCTACCGGCGTGGGTGAGATAGGTGGACGGTGGGCGGTTCTGTGGCGGTCAGCTAGGACTTAATGGCGCAGCTAGGGGAAGTGGCAATCGGTCGGGAGAGTCGCACGCTCTGGGAGACAGGGGTAGTGCTCGACGTGGTTCCCGGTGACTGTGGGTCGCGCGACGGTGCACGGCCGTGTCTGGCAGGGTGAGGTGGTCAAGGCGGGGCGGCGTGCGCGGTCTGCAGTGGAGCGTTGTTTGTGGCGTGCTGGCGGCAATGGCGCTCTGGCGTGCTCTGGCGCGGCGCGGATCTGGGGTGGTCCAGGGGCTGGCAGTGATCATGGGGTGGACCGTGGGCAGCGGTGAGGTCACGCCTCACTCCCTAGAGCGGCGGACATGGGCTGGCAGTCTGATGCGGCTTGGGCAAGGTTGGCCAGGGGGCATGTCCTCGGGGTGGCGGTGCACTGCTGCTAGGGACAAGGGGGTGGGCTGATTATGGTTTGGTTAGAACTAGGAGGGACACACGGAGTAAATTGAGGTCAAATGGGTGGCAAAACCCTGTAGAAACAGTGAGCCTAAACTAGAGTGTGATTCATGTCTGCCAAGTGTTTGATCAAATGGCCGCATGACAAAAAGATTTGAATTTTTGAAAGATTTTTGGTGGAGTGGTTGGTCACATGCTTAAGAATCTGTGGTTGCTTGGGATTTTGAAATGGAGTTCATTTGGTTGGTTTTTTGAAATAGTGGGATCTAGACATATACACTAGATTCAATTTTTGAATGTCTTTTAAAATTAGAGTTTGAATGTTTTTGGGAGATCACAAAGTGGGCCTTGGCACATCACTACTTGTACTAGCAAGGGGTGCAAAGATCCATAATTGTTTCTGTTAGGATTTGAGTGCTAGGAATGCCCAAAGTGGGCTAGGTGATTAAAATGGCAAAAGTGAGCATTTCCTTATTTAATTTTTTTATTTCTTTTTCTTTGGGATTTGCTTGGGAATGATCTAGATGATGTGGAATTCATCTTAGAATCATTTTACAACCATTAGAACACACAATCATGGCAATTCAAAACAACTCCCATTTAATGCAACACTCATATGAATGATTTAAGATTTTTAAATGGACAAAGTTTTTGTTAACCCTAAATTGGGTAGATTTGATCTTGATTAACCCTGATTAAAGATTTGGGATGTTACAAACCTTCCCCCCTTAAAAAAAATCTCGTTCTGAGATTTAAGAAAGAAAACTAGGAACTCGGTCCTCATGTAGTCTTCTCGCTCCCAAGTGGCCTCTTCTTCGGTATAGTTGCTCCATTGAATCTTGAGAAATTTGATACTCTGGGTCCTGGTGGTTCTGTAAGCTTCCTCCAAGGTACGGATGGGCACTTCACGATATGTCAGATCCTTTTTGATATCAACAGCTCGGTGATCGATGTTCTTGAAAACTTTGGTCTTCTCCGGCACTTCCAAGCATTTGCGAAGTAACAAGATATGGAACACATTATGGATTGCTGACATCTCCTCTAGCAGTTCCAGTTGATAAGATACTTCTCCTCAGCGGTTCAGAATCTTGAAGGGTCCGATATATCTGGGGGCTAACTTTCCTTTCAGACTAAAACATTGCGTTCCCTTCAATGGTGAAACCTTGAGATACACAAAATCTCCGACATTGAAAGTCAGGTCTCTCCTTCTCTTGTCAGCATAACTCTTCTGTCTTGAGGTGCTCGCGAACTTTGTGAACCTTCTCTTCAGCTTCTCGGAGAATGTGGGTGTCGTCGGATTGATGACAAGTACGCCATGAGGGGGTCCTCGAGGCATGCGGAAGAGAGGGGTGTGGGCCGTACAGTGTTCCGGGACGGTGAGCACGCAAGTTTACCCAGGTTCGAATCCGCCGGCTTTGGATGGATCCTACTCCTGCTAGCAATCCAGTAATACGGCAGAGCCGGAATATGGGTTACAAGGATTTCGCCTGTGCGAGTTGAGGGTCTAAAGTATTGGGTTGTGCCCCAAAGGCTCTCCATAGGACGGCTTATATAGATATCCGGCCTAGGGTTTACAAGAGATATCTATCCGGCTATGACTAAGAGTCGGTTACAGAGTACATCTTGAACTACAAGTAACATTATGGGCCTAAGTTGGTAAGTATTCTAGGCCTTCCCGTAGCCATATTGGAATCCGTCTTTCTCCCTGACTGGGTCGCCCGTGAAGCAAAGCTCTAACCCGAAGTGGGCCACCCTGGTCAGTGAGGAACTGTGAGGATACCCGGAAAGTATATCCCCAACAGCAGCCCCCGGAGGCCTCCAAGATCCAAAGTCGGATTCATCATCGTCTAGCTTGATCTTCGGCTTGCATAATCTTGAAGGGTTCCTGAAACTTCACAACAAAAAATACGATCCGGGTCTTAAAAATAAGTCGGACCTATCAACAGGTTACTCGGATTTTCCAGCTTGATTTCAAACTAAGCCGGAACTTGGTCTCTAACGCCACCTGACACAAGTCATGGTCAAGTCACGTCATGTCAGCACGACCGTTGGTGGGTCCGCGGTTCGCGAAACCGAGGCGTTGTTTCAATGCATGCACGGAGATCGACGCGACGTAATCATCGCGTGGGTCCTTCCCAGTTCCTTCCACGACGCGTGGCGGTTACACTGTAGCATTTCCATGAATCTTGGCGCGGTTAGGTGGATATAAGGGGTTAGGATTTTCTCCTTCTCTTTTCACCTGTCCTTTGCCTTTTCCTCTCCTCCCAATCTCTCTGCGCGCACAGAGCTCCTCCGTTCCTCCCCCAAAAAATCCCCAGCGCCGCCCATCCTAGGTCAACTGCTCGCCGGAGAAATGGCTTCTTCTTCCTCCTCCGGCTTGGCGGTAGCGGCGGCGACGGAAGTGGTGGCGGAGAAAGAAAGCTTCCCTGGGCTCTGGATCCCCTGCGTGCTCGATGACGAGAAGCTCTAGAACGTGGAGAAGGAAGGGCTCCTCCACGCCGGCGATTGGCGGAGCGGCTTCGAGGAAACCATCCCCAACCCGCGTGCCGGCAAGCAGGTCCACTTCGGCACCCACCTCGACAGAGGTTTGTCGTTTCCTGCCTCGGAGTTCTTCTCCGAGGTGATTGACCATTACGGAGTTCAACTCCATCATCTTCCTCCCAACTCTCTCTTAGAGATGAGCGCTTATGCTTCTTTGTGTGAGGGATTTCTCGGCATTAGGCCGAGTTTGACTTTATTCCGGTACTATTTTCATGTCCGGAGAAACTCTATCACTGTCGGTGTTCCTTATATCACCGGTACTATTAGTTTTTCACTTAGACGCGAGCGTGCATATCCCAAAATCTTAGCTAGTGACTCGGTCAAACAATGGCCAGCCACGTTCTTCTACCATAGGGATATTCCGGATCCCGGCAAAGCTACTGATTTGCCGGCTTTTGTTGACGAAGCTGCCACGGCCCAACCGTCTTGGGACGAGGTTGCTCCGGCTCTCACCAATGATCTGATCCTTGCTAAGAGGCGGATCGAATACGTGATCAAACACAAAGGACTGAAGGGATCCGACTTGGTCCAATGCTGGGTCTCACGCCGGATCCAACCCCTTCAGTACCACGGAGATCGACTGATGCACTCCATCACATCGTCCAAGAAAGACTCCCTCTGCATCAGCCCCAAAGCCTACACCATGCAGGGCTATATAAGCCAGATTAAGTGGCTGATCAGGGAGCAGATCGAGAGGAGGATCTCGGAGGTTTCCCTGGATATGCATACGGCGGGAAACCCCGTAGTGCTGGTAAGCTTCTATAAGTACACCTTTTTATGTGTTTCAATCTTTGAGTTATATCGCAATACTGTATGTTTTCTTCTTTTCAGCTTGCTGACCTCCCCGAGTCGGAACTTGCTCCGCTCGAAGGATATCCTCCGGAGTTTTCTCAGGAGACAGAGGTGGTCCCATTGCCGGACCTTGTGCTCAAGAAGCGCAAAGCTCCAACAGTGGCTGTTGGCACAAAGGAGGTGCCCGTCGTGAAGAGGTAACTTTCAATCACAACTTCCGCCTTTGTACTTTACTCGAATTTCTTTTCGAGATGTAATGTTTCCGACTTTACTACATTCTCAGAGAAAAACCGCTCATCAAGGGCAAGGGGAAGGGAACTTCTTCGAAGCCCCTACGACAGACGAAGCTTACCATAGCTTCTCCTGCCATGGATCCTCCGACTCCTGCCCCTCAACCTTCTGCAACGCCGGTGACCATTCCTTCTTCGGTCGTCACAGAAGATCCGGCTCCTTCGACGGAGCCTGCGATCCTTGAATCGCAAAATGACGTCACCATGGGTGAGTTGGATTTAGATAAGGGTGAACTCTCTTTGGGTAATGATCCCTCGGCTGAAACTTTCACCGAAAACCTTATCAGCAATCCTGGACTTGCCAAGTTTGGCCTATCCTGGAAATGTGCTGAAGAAATCCAGCGGCTCGCCAGGCAATGCCTAGAGAAAAGTACCTTATCTGCCGAAGAAGAAGCGCAAGAAGCAGAGGACGTCAAGTTCTCCGACCTTCTTGCATAGGTGCGCCTTAGCGACGAGAGGATAAGGACCGGTGAGCTTCCAACAGCACCAATGATTCCTCTGACTCTCGCCGAGAAGGTTGCCGTTGAAGTGAACGCGAGTTTGGATAGACTCACTCGCGAACAATATGTAAGTCAGAATTCCAACTCCTCTTTTTCCTTTATTTCATATCATATCCTCTAGCCCCAAGCATGAAGTAGGATATATAATCCGGGTTTATGCTTCATTAGGATGCCAAAGAATGAACTAGTGTAGCCCCCAAGGCTCGTGCTGATATTAGCAAAAAATATTAGCCCGAGTCTTTAGTAGCTTTCTGACTTTGGGTATTCTGACTTGCAGAAAATATGTTCCTATAACCAGGATTTATTGAATAATGTTTGTGATAAGCGGAGAGAGATCAAGGCTCTCCGACTTAAAAATGCTGAACTTAAAGTTGCCAAGGATGAGGCCGAAGGTAAACATTCCGAGACTCAAACCTTGTCTTTGTATTTTCAATGTCGAATTTTTTCTGAACTGTTGTTCTTTTTGACTTACAGTGCTGGTAAAACAATCCTACGCCATGATTGAAGAGGCCGAGAACCTCAAGACTTTGGTGGTGGAGAACAAGGAGCTACGCCAAGAGCTGGATAAGCTCAAGGCGGATCATGAAAAGAGCATTGCTCAAATCCTTGAGTCCTCCTCCATGGCTACTGATGAGCGTGATCGCAAGATCACTGCTCAAGATCAAACAATCTCGGACCTCAAGAATGAGCTTGGCAGAGAGAAGGACCTTTCCGAGGCGCTCCGGACTGAACTCCAGAGTCTTCGGGAAGAGAAGACCAAAATCGACGACGTCATTTTCGATATGTTCCATCTGTCTGACTTTTCCGCTTTCTTCGACTTCTATTAGTGTCGGATTTTTATTAACTTGTTTTATGTATAGGTCCTCTGAACTTGACAGACTCTTCTTCCACCGAGCCCCGCACCCACCGGCTTACCCAAGTCGGCGACCTGCTTCATGACTTCCGCTAATCCCTTGAGGACATCGGCGAAGCTCTCAGGATTCCGGACATGCATAGCATGTCGGATTTTCAGATGCAGGACAAAGCAAAGGAGATGCCGCAACTTGTTCAGGATTGGAACATGTCCTACGCGTGGACTGTGGTGCAGAACGCTCTCACCATGGTCATGAGCCACCATGGTAACATGGAAATATGGCAAGTGACCAGAGGGTACTGCAAAGTAGATGAAGACGGCCAGGAGCAGGACCTTCAAGCCATCATGCACTCCTGCGCCGGATATGGGTGTCACGTGGCTGACTTGACCAGCTACGAGACCCCTTTCTTCACCCGTGTGGACACTCCGCCTCCTCCTCTAGAAGAGTCAGCAGAAGTTTCCGATGATGAACGCACCACCTCGGATGCGGACATCTCGGAACGATACCAAGGCGGTGTATCCAGCGAGCCGGTGGCTCCTTCCTCTCATGCATCATAGATTAACAGAAATATTTGTGTTATTCTAAAAAACATGATGGACTTGTAAATATGCAAAACTATAATTTTGCTAGTGCTAAGCTTTTGATCTATTCAACACTTTTGGCTTTTAAACTTTTTGCGTGCCTGAAATGTTCACAAGCACTTGTATTTTTTTCGCCCATACTTATCGTTTACCTGGATTTTTGCCTCGTCCCTTTCGTGAGCCGGCTAAACCTTCTGCTAGAAATTTTGCCGAGCAACGGATCTCAATTGCTCAACTAATTTAAACTCGGAAACAAAGTCGGCTTCTAGTACCAACAATTCACTACTCGGAAATTGCCCGCATCCAGCAATCAGACAAATAACCAAAGTAAAGACTAGAAATTTTTTAGAGTTATACCCGAGGGTAGCAGTTTTAGAATTGGAAATCTAAACTAGAACGAACATGAGCATAAAGTACTTTCAAGCATTCTGGGATTTTCTACTATGACATGATCATTCGGAAATAAGATGGTAAAAAACTTCTCAGAAAAAACTTGAGGCAACCAAAACTTTTATTTCTCACAGAACATGTACATATATATGTTTACAAAGAAGGATAAACTAAGAATAAAAGGGATGTAGCTGAGCAATATTCCACGGTCTGTCTAACTCATCCGGATTTGTACTGCCTCCAGCTCTCTTTCTCTTCTTAGTAGCAGGTCTTTCTTTGATTGGCCTCATGTCACTTAAGTAGTACGATCCATTGTGCAATACTCGACTAACTAAAAAGGGCCCTTCCCAGACTGGGGAAAGTTTGTGCTTTATTTGTTGCACAAGCCGGAGAACCAAATCACCTTTATTGAAAGATCTATTTCGGACTCTCTGGCTATGATACTTGCATAACTTCTGCTGATAGGCTGTAGATCTCATTTCAGCAATGACGCGAACTTCTTCGACTAAGTCGAGATCGTTTTGTCAAGAAACCTCGGCATCCTCTTCCATATACGCGACCACTCTAGGAGAAGTGTGAATCAAATCACTAGGAAGAACTGCTTCTGCGCCATAGACCAAGAAGAAAGGTGTGTATCCGGTTGACCTATTCGGAGTCGTTCGTAAACTCCATATTACAGAGGGTAATTCCTCTGCCCAAGCCCCCGCAGAACGTCGTAGTGGTGCTTCGAGTCTCGGTTTCAGGCCTTGTAGGATTAAACCATTTGCTCTTTCGACTTGTCCATTAGCTTGTGGATGTGCGACTGACGCAATGTCAAGCCGGATATTTTGCTCATTGCAGAATTCAGCCAATTCTCCCATAGAGAAGTTACTCCCGTTGTCCGTGATAATGCTATGTGGATAACCATACCGGATTATAACATCCTCGACAAATCTTTTGGCTGTTGCTCCATCACAACTAGTGACAGGTTTAGCCTCAATCCATTTGGTGAATTTATCCACCATCACTAAGAGGTGAGTAAATCCACTTGGAGCTTGTTTAAAAGGTCCTACCATATCAAGCCCCCAGACCGCACAGGGCCATGTTATAGGTATTGTTCGCAGCTGATCAGCAGAACCTGAGCTTGTTTGGCGTACTTTTGGCAGCCTTTGACGTCTTGACTAATCGTTCGACATCTTCCTAAGCTGTAAGCCAGAAAAATCCGTGTCTAAAAGCTTTTGCCACTAAAGATTTGGCTGCAACGTGGTGACCACACTCGCCTTCGTGGATTTCCCTTAAGATTTCCACTCCTTCTTCCGGAGATACACAGCGCTGAAAAACCCCAGAAACATTCCTCTTATAGAGCTCACCTTTAACTATAGTATATGCTTTTCCTCGTCGGGTGATCTGCCGGCTCAGCACCTCGTCTTCGGGTAATTTGCCATCTACCAAATAATCGAGGTAGGGTTGAGTCCAGCTGGGAATTACAGCCAGAACTGCTATCAAAGGTGAGTCGGATTTGGTCAGATATTCCTCATCTACTCCCTTTATTGAGGGAACTTTGAGGTGCTCCAAAAAAGCGCCACCCGGGACCTCTTTCCGCGCAGAACCTATCCGAGATAGTGAGTCTGCTTCCTCATTTTCTGCTCGAGGGATGTGTTGAACTTCAAACCCTTCGAACAATTTAGATAGATCATCCACGATAGCTTTATATGCTGCCGTGTGTTTATTTGCATTACAAATATCCGACACTTGTTGAGCAACAAGATCTAAATCTCCGTAACACATCAAACGTTGGATGCCAATATCCTTAGCAATCTGGATTCCATGCAGCAGTGCTTCATACTCGGCAATATTGTTTGTCGCTGTGAAGTGGATCTGCAACATGTCTAAAAGTTTATCTCCTTGGGGTGATTTGAGCACCACGCCAGCCCCCGAGCCCCCTCGAGCCTTAGACCCATCAAAAAAGAGGGTCCAATATTCTGACTCAGGGAGGATCATGTTCTCCTTCGTCTATGTCCAATCAGCAACAAAGTCAGCAAGGATCTGGGATTTGATTGTTGTACGAGGTTTATACTCAATATCAAAAGCTGAAAGCTCTATGCCCCATTTGGTGACGTGTCATGTGGTGTCACTTTTGTTGATTATGTCTCTCATGGGAGCTGCGCTCACCACGGTAATTGGATGCTCCTGAAAATAGTGTTGTAACTTACGATATGCTAGAAAAACACCGTAAGCCAACTTTTGATAATGTGGATACCGCTGTTTTGACTCTGTTAGGACTTCACTGACAAAGTAAGTCGGACGCTGCACTAGGTGGTCCTGATTTTCCTCCGGTCTCTCCACCACCATGACGATACTAACGACCTTATTTGTCGCAGCAAGATAAAGCAACATCGGTTCCTGAGGTTCCGGCGCTTCAAGGATAGGAGCAGATGAGAGTACTTTCTTCACGTCTTGTAGTGCAGCTTCAGCTTCATTAGTCCAAACAAAATCCTTAATCTTTTTCAGGAGTTTGTATAATGGTGCGGCTCTTTCACCAAGCCGGCTTACAAATCGACTGACCACAGCGATGCAACCAGTTAATCTTTGTACGTCCTTCAGGCGAGTTGGCCTGGAAATATTGAGTATAGCCTTGATTTTGTCCCGGTTCACCTTTATGCCTCTCTGAGACACGATGAAACCTAACAATTTTCTGGCTGGTATTCCAAAGAAGCATTTCTTCGGGTTAAGCATTATGTTGTATTTTCGTAGATTGGCGAACGATTTCTCCAAGTCAGAAATTAGCGTTTCCTTCTTTTTGGACATCACCGCAATATCATCCACGTATGCATGTACATTGCGTCCGAGTTGGTCATGGAGGCAACGCTGCATCGTGTGCTGGTACGTAGCTCCTGCGTTCTTCAGCCCAAAGGGCATCGTAACAAAACAAAAAGTTCCGAAGGGGGTTATGAATGAATTTTTGACTTTGTCAGATTCCTTCATCCGGATTTGGTGGTAACCGGAATATGCGTCGAGAAAACAGAGGAGTTCCGAGCCTGCCGTAGAATCAATAACTTAATCAATTCTAGGCAGAGCAAACGGATCTTTTGGACAAGCCTTGTTCAAGGCAGTATAATCAACACACATCATTAAATCAGTGGTGTCCTTTTTAGGGACCATTACAGGATTGGCCGACCACTCAGTGTGGATGACCTCTTCTATGAATTCGGCTAACTCGAGCCGTGCTAGTTCCTTAGCTATTGCCTTACGCTTTTCATTGCCAAATCATCGTAGGGACTATTTGACGGGTTTAGCGTTCGGGTTTACATTTAAAGAGTGCTCGGCAAGTTCCCTAGGTACTCCGGTCATGTCAGACGGCTGCCATGCGAAGATATATTGATTTGCTTGGAGGAACTTGACGAGCGCGCTTTCCTATGCGCTACCTAGGCCTACGCCTATCTGGGTCACCTTGGAGGGATCATCATCCTTCAATGGCGTCTTCTTCGTCTCTTCTGATGCCTTGAACTCCAGATTTGGCTTTGTCACCTCCTTCTTCGTTGCGGGCATCTCGGACGGATCTATGCTCTTCTGGATCTCCTGGTACTCCTGGGCGTGTAGCACGGCTTCAGCAAAGGTGGCATTTCCATCTTCGCACTCTCGCGCTTTCTCCGGGTCTCCCCTGATGGTGATCACGCTGTTGGGACCTGGAATTTTCATCATATTGTAAATGTAACACAAACGAGCCATAAAAGCCCAGTAAGCCGGACGTCCGAATATAGCGTGGTACGCGCTCTTGAATGGGACCACTTCGAAGGAAAGTGCCTCCGTCCAGTAGTTCTTTGGAGTACCAAAGGTTCCATCCAAAGTAATCTCTCTGAGGGAATTAGCTTGCCTTCCTGGGACAACTCCGTGAAAGATCACAGAGCTATGGTTCAGCTGGGTTTCTGAGATCCTCATCCGGCATAGTGTTTCAACATAGAGAATATTGATACTACTACCACCGTCCATGTTAGGGGGATGATCCCCAGGTACCCCAACCGGACAAGAAACCAAGCAGTCGGATCGCGTCCGGCTGACCAGAAGCAGCCGGACATGGCAAGACAGACCGGCTATCGCATGGTAGCCGGGTCAACAAGAAGCAGCCGGCTCGGCAATGTAGCCGGAACCAATCAGTGAGACAGGACGACGTGTGTATCAGTGCACGGTACGCCCTGTACGATGACAAGACTGGCAACTACCCGGCCGTACCGAAGACTTCTTGGGGATAACACGGGAACAGTGGCCCGATGCTGACGACGGGCTCACACGGCATCCACTGTGCCCACGACAGCCATATCACTCACACTCTGACGTGACATGCCATACGGGATACTGTAGATGACTAGCCGGCTGGGACCCGCTTGTGGGACCCGCCAGCTGGACTGGCCAGTGAGACCGTTGCCTCTCTGCCTATATAAGGAGAGGCAAGGCCTCAGTAGAAAGGGCTGGTCTCCTAGCATTTAAGGAAGTAGCTAGTGAATATAGCTCGAGGAGCACTTGTAGTTCGTGTATCCCACCTAGTCAGATCCGGCAGGAGTAGGGGCTTCACCTCATCACAAGGGCCCCGAACCTAGGTACTTCCTGCGTCCAGCTACGCTTGCTCGTATCCAATCCCCCCTGCGGACACCGTCGATAGCTTCCCTGCTAGTCCCCACACCTCTATCTAACCTCTTCAGGTACTGCCGTTCCCAATACAACGATAGTTGGCGCCCACCGTGGGGCAAGATGGCTTCGACCGGAGTCACGTTCCGCACGGGACCCCACACTTCAGCCGGTGAGCGCTTGGCCTCCGGCCTGGTGCTCACGCTCGGCAAATTCGATTGCGTCATCGACAACGCCTCCTGCTTCGCCGGAACCTCCTTCCCGGCGAACGGCACCGTCTTGCTATTCGGCGACCTCCCTATCTACGTCACCACCGTTCCAGAGCATTTCCCTAGGGAAATCGTCTCTGTCGCGGAGCTGCCGCGTCCAAGCGGTAGCGCCTCCATCGCATCCCGCGGCGTGGAGGTCATGATGGCCGGCTCCAGCTCTCACCCCCGCCAGCCGTGGGAGCGAGGCGTGGACGAGGTTGGAACTTCTGGTCCTCCGCAGCCTCGAAACCCGGTGGAGGATGCCATTGATCGACTCCTGACGCCAGTTAACCTCGGGGGTAACCCGGAGGAAGCGGAGGCCAACTTCACCATGGAGAGACAGATCCTCCTCCCAGAGGTCATGGAGCTGGCGGCAGCCCGCAAGAAACTCGAGATCACCCGGTGTGAGTACGACCGCGCGCACGGTTTCACTCCGGCTACCGCGGAGCCAAGACGGCGTGGCCAGGTGCGACGCCGGGGCGACGAGCTAGGCGGTAGGATGGAAAAGGAGGGGGAGCCGGATCCCGCACCCGCCCTCATCCGGCCTACCAACAGCATGCCCATCAAGAACATGCGCGCGCCACGAGCCGCGGCAGAAGAACTGCCCAGTCTGGAGGGCGAGGAGCGAGCTCGCCAGCATGCTCGCGTGCAAGAGCTCCTCCGCATCGCGGACGAGCAGGCTGATGCCAACCGGCAGATGCAGGAGGACCCCAGCTACTCCAGGGGAGCAAGCTGCCTGCCAATAGTAGGGGCGCACCGTGCGACACCTAGCAGGCGTCCTCCCCTCAGCCGGCTAAGGCCCGTAGCAGGCGTCGCTACTCTGGCAACAGGGGCTAGCCGCGCCAGGAGCAGATGGTGAACAGCAACCCGCCGCCTCCCCCTCCACCAACCGGAGCACCCAGACCAGTCGGTTCCCGTCTCTCGGGCCGGGTGGGAGCGCCCAACCCAGATTGCCCGGATGCCCGTGACCGCATCGAGCTCCTCGCTCAAGCGCGCGTCACGGAGGAGGAAGATTCTACCGGTCCGGTTTGTTTCGGACCCCGCATCCGGAACGAGCCGTTTCCGGATAAGTTCTCCCTGCCCAGGGACACCCCCAAGTACGACAGAAGCATGAAGGCGGAAGATTGGCTGACCGACTATGCTACGGTAGTCGGCATCGCCCATGGGAACAAGCGCACAGCCGTGCGCTACGTCCCCCTCATGCTAACCGGGTCGGCAAGGACATGGCTCAATAGCCTCGCGCCCAATAGCATCAACGCCTGGCCTGACTTCGAGAAGGTGTTCGTCCGCAACTTCAACGGCACGTACAAGCGTCCAAGGCGCCCGCGCGATCTGGCCTTGTGCGTCCAGGGTGACCGCGAGACCGACCGCGAGTACCTCGCCAAGTGGACAGAGCTGCGCAACACCTGTGAGGGCATCCTGGAGAGCCAGGCCATCAGTTTCTTCATCGAGGGTTGCCGAGAAGGCACCATGCTTCGCCACCGGCTACTGTGTGATGAGCCGAAAACCATGGCGGAGCTCATGACGGTTGCGGACCAGTACGCCACGGCAGATGCCGCCATGAAGAAGCCCCTCCGAGTAAACACGGACGGGCGTCCGACTCCTACGGAGCCGGCTCGCGACCGACGGAGCAATCCGGCTGGCGAAGCCGGATCCTCCAGACGCCACGGCAACGACAACCGGTTCCATGGGGACCGCCAGGCAGGACAACAGAAGCCCTTCTACCACGCACGGCAGGTCAATGATGTGGAGGGCGCGCCTGACGCGCCGGCTAATGAGGCAAGAAGGCAGAAGCCACGGGTCACCTTCGACCAGATGTTTGACGGCCCGTGCAAGTGGCATAGCGGTCCCTTCAAACTGGCTACGCACACCACCCGGAATTGCAGCTAGACCCGCCAACTAAAAGACCAGGGTAACCAGCCTCGTCATTCGGGAAGTGCCATCCTAGGCACAGCCCTTCATGAGCTACATCGCCAATGGAGAACTTCCGGATGACAATGTGGAGGCCAGGAAAATCCGGCGCCGCACGCACACGTACACCATCATCAACGGCGAGCTGTACAAGCGCAGTGTATCCGGCATTTTCCAAAGATGTGTCGACGTAGACACAGGCTACCGGCTACTCAAGGACATCCACCAGGGCGAGTGCGGGCATCATGCTTCATCAAGGGCGATAGTCGCCAAGGCGTTCCGCCATGGTTTCTATTGGCCCACCGCCCTCGAGGACACTGAGCAGCTGGTCCGCGCGTGCAACGGGTGCCAACGCTTCAGGCAGCTCAGGCACATGCCAACTTTGGTACTCAAGACCATACCGATCACCTGGCCCTTCGCGGTTTGGGGCCTCGACATGGTCGGTCCCTTCAAGCGAGCACGCGCGGGCATGACCCACCTGCTGGTGGCAGTGGACAAGTTCACGAAGTAGATCGAGGCCAAACCTATCCGAAAACTGCATGGGGTGACAGTCGCTACCTTCTTCACCGACATCATCAACCGCTTCGGCTACCCCAACAGCATCATCACCGACAACGGCACGAACTTCGCCAAGGGGGCCTTCGCCCGGTTCTGCAGCAACAAGGGCATCCAGCTGGACCTCGCCTCCGTCGCGCACCCGTAGTCCAACGGGCAAGTCGAAAGAGCAAACGGCTTGGTGCTAGCCGGCATCAAGCCACGCCTCATCGAGTCATTGGAGCGGTCACCCGGATGTTGGATCGAAGAACTTCCGGCTGTGCTGTGGAGCCTCCGCACCACGCCGAATAGATCAACCGGCTACACGCCGTTCTTCCTGGTCTATGGATCGGAAGCCGTCCTCTCCGCCGACATCGAGTTCGACTCTCCGCGCAAGCTCCTATACGAAGAAAAAGCCAACCAGGAGGCGTGGGAGGACGGAGTGGACCTCCTGGAGGAGGCCCGCGAGCTAGCCCTGTCCAGATCAGCCCTGTACCAGCAGCGCCTATGTCGCTACCATTCAAGCCGGATCCGCCCAGTCGCATTCCGCGAGGGCGACCTAGTTCTCCGGCTGGTCCAAGACACGAAGGGCATGCACAAGTTATCGCCACCCTGGGAGGGCCCCTTCATCATCAGTCGGGCGCTGCCCAACGACTCATACTACCTCATCGACGAGTAGCAGCCGCGCAAGAACAAGATGGACAAATCAGACGAGGAGACCAAGCGTCCCTGGAACACGGCCCTGCTGCGCCCGTTTTACACCTAGTCGCCAGACAGTGTATGTATCCCGATAACCCTATGAATGAAAATGCGGACCCCTACGAGAATCTCGGGTGCTCCTTGCTAGAAATGTGTATGCATCTGTTTTTCGGTTCTACTTTTCTGGCTCCGGCAACCCCTACCCGGGGGCTCGCCGGCTGGCCCGGCCTGCTAAGTCAACAAACTGACTGAGTAGTGTGCGCCGATGTCGGACGCCCACTCTTCGTCTCAGCTACAGACCGCAACCCGGCTGTCTGGCTAGCAAGAGCAAAAGCCCGAGGCATCCCACACGAAAAACAGGGAGGAGATGCGACATGTCCCAGCCTTGCAACTAGCTCAGGCCAATCCGGTTACGAGGCCGTTAGTACCGTGCGCGATGTACTGTCATCTCCCTTCGATCCCGGCTGCAGACCGCAACCCGGCTGCCCGGCAAGGACGCAGCGAAAACAGCAGAGCACACAGGAAAGCGACCAAGTGTCTAGAGAGGCACAAGCTAGTTTTTGAAAAGAAAACAAGTCATTTCCCGGCTACAATTTGGAAGACTAACCTATTAACCTGTGAGGACATATGTGTATGTATATTCTTGTCCGACTACCTTGAGTCGGAATTCAAGAAGGAAAGAAGAAGAAGATTCGAAGTCCTTGCCTTCATCAAGCGCTCCGAATCTCAGGGGCTACACCCACTAGGTGCGCTCGCGCGCCCCCAGTGGAATCTTGTAGTTCTCGACCGGCTAAAGGCGTTTAGCTGGCCGTTTGGAGCCCGGGTGAGGGCAATGGCAGGTGAAGAGAAGGCAAGAAAGATTCGAAGCACCTGGCTACGCTAGCTACTCCGAATCTCGAGGGCTACACCCAGTGGGTGCGCTCGCGCGCCCCCACTGGAATGTTAGTTCCTCCGGCTGAAGGTGTTCAGCCAGCGAAAGCAGCTGACTAAGACAAGCCTAGCCGGATAAAGTTAGAAGACTTGGGAAAGACAAGGAAGATTCGAAGCACCTGGCTAAGCCAGCTACTCCGAATCTCGGGGGCTACACCCAGTGGGTGCGCTAGCGCGCCCCCACTGGAGGTGTAGTTCCTCCGGCTAAAGGAGTGTAGCCAGACGAAGTAAGCCGGATAAAGTCAACCGGCAAAATATCGAAGGAAAATTCAAAGCACACAAGTTGAAGGAAACCCAGGCAAATTCAATATTAACAGGCAAAAAGGAGGCGAAGCTCCCATGAGTTACCCGGCATCAGAGATAACCGGTACAGACAGACAAGTTTCACATATATCTGAAGCAAGACAAATACACCCGGCATCCCGGGGCAGTGACTAAATGGAAGGACCCATGTCGTGAGGAAGATCTTGGCCGGCGGAAGCTTCAGGCGGAGGAGGTGGCGCGGAGCTTGATCCGGTTCCGGCGCCCACGGGCGGCGGCATTGGACCCTCCGCATCAGGAGTACCGACGGACTCCGAGTCAGTGAGGACCTTGTCGGGATCCACGTAGTCGGCGATCTTGATGGCGGATCCGCGGAGCTCCGGATGGGCTTGGCGGATAGCGGCAAGGTTGGCGCCGGCACGGAAGCCTCCGTCGATCTTCTCGACACGGGCTTCCTTGTACCAGGAGAGCATAAGGGCCAAGGCCATCTCCGCTCCAGCTCGGGCCGCTAAGTCCCGCAGCCGGTCCACCGCAGCCGGCACCTCCCCCACCTTTGCAGCCAACTGCGCCATAGTCTCTAGAACCGGAGCCTCCGGCCACACGAAGGAGAAGACATCCCGTGCCGCTTGGCGAAGCTTGGCAGCCTCTTCGCCAAGAAGGATGCGAGCTCTTGAGCCGTCGGCTGTGCTCCCGGCTAGTTCTCCTGCAGCCGGTTGTAGGCCAGCAGGTCTATGCCGGGATAAAAGGTTGTCAGAAAAAAGGGTCAGATCCGGCTACCAGATCCGGAAAGAAAAGAAGGCGGAAAAAGAGAACTTATCCTTAGCCGTGTGGCCGACCTGCATCAGCTCCTCCACCAGAGACTTCTCCTTCGTTGCCAGCCGTTTAATCTCCTTCTCTTGGTCCTTGTTCTGGGCCTCGAGAAGGTTGAAGGCTTTGGTCCGGCTGGCGAGCGAGGCATCGTGCTCCTTGATGGTGGCTTCCAGACCGTCTGCCCTCGCGTGCCAATCCTTATTCTGCAATCGCAGAGTGGAGTTGGACTTGCTCAGCCGGTCGTTCGCTTTCTTCAAGCAATCGATCTCGCGCTGAGCGCACACGAGGATGGCTGCAGCAAAACCGGCTACCAGTAAAAAAAGAGACCAAGACAGATGAAGCGAACTTACTCTGGGAAGTCCCGTTGGCAGCAGCAAGCTTCTGCTCCAGGGACCAGTTCCCGCCGGCTGTGGCCTCCAGCAGCCGGATCTCCTTCACCGCCAGCTCGAGTGTGGCGGCAAGGTCCGTCAGCGAAGCAGCGGAGGAAGCGTCATCATCCACGGCGTTGACGGCTAGAGAATCCTTCGCAGCAACCACCGCTGTCCTCCACTCCTCCCCCGGCTCCTCGTCGGAGTTGTCATCGCCGACAACCACGAGCTCCTTGCCGGCAGCCCCCCGCGCGCCCGTAGAAGAGCCATCTGGCTGCGAGGACTCCGCTTCCGGCTAAGGACCCTCATGTCCGGTCAGGGCAGCCGGTTCAGCTCGAGGTGGAGGTGGAGGCGGCGCCTCGGATGAAGGAGGGGCGCTGGCAGGCGCAGTCGGAGCGGCGGGCGGCGACCCAGTCGGCGCTCGTGCCGGGCTCGCGGCTCCAAAAGAAACCAACGTGCTAAGAAAACAGAAGAAGAAAGGGAAGAAAGAAAAGCAAGTAAGCCAAATGCAGGAGGGCAGGGAAAAAGATAGACAGAAAAGTGATGAAGGGGAGAAGAGCGTACCCTAGCACAACTGGAGGCGGCCCCTTCTTCCAGCCAAGGCTGCTCGGCGGCAGGGTGCTGGTCCGGCTCCTCTTGGGAGCCGGCTCCTCCGCGGCAGACCGACGAGAGCCAGAACGGCGGGAGCCGCTCCCACCAGCTTCGCCGTCCGTCGCAGGGCGTGGCGCCGGGTTGGTGGTCGGCGCGGCCTCCTCCTCCTCCACAACCTCCGGGTGAGGGTCGGTAGCCGGCTCGTCGTTCCGGCTGGGGAAGGCATCCCCATCCCTGTCTGATTCCTCGCCGGACCGCCGAGCGCGCGGCTCGGGCAAGTCGGGCGTGAACTCCTCGAGGGGAGCCTCGCCCTCCTCGCGAATGTTGCAAGGGAACATCTGCCGAATACAAGAGATCAGTCAGACGAAACAAGGAAGAAGTGCAAGAAATATAAAAGGAACATCCGGCTAGAAGAACTTACCCGGGGCGCGCGGTTCTCCCGGGTGTAAGGCTCCAGACTGAACTTCCAGTTCTCAGGCAGTCACTCCTTGGTGATCGTCCACACCCACTCCTACAGGTTGTGGTAGCAGGGATCGCGGCGCGACAACCGGGTCAGGTCCAGTCGACCAGAGTAGTAGCACATCTTGTGCACTCGCTGCTGCAACAGCATCATCGGCCGGGACATCCAGCTGAGGGTGACGTCCAGGCCGGTCAGCCGGCAGTGGACGAGGGAGCGCATGCGCTTCAGCATCTCATCCGACTCCGCCTTGTCGCCGTGGAACTTCAAGTCCCAGTTTTGCCGGCTGGACTCGACGTCTTGGAAGGCCGGAAGATTGATCCGGTCAACGTTGGTGAGGCTCTTCACGTAGAAGTACGACTGTTGCCATAGTCATACCGTGTCGTGCAGAAGGAATTTGGGGTAGCTGGTCTGCGAGCAGGAGTAGATGGAGGCGCCACCGCAGACGACTAGTGGCCCCTGCGTGAACTGCACCTGCGGCCGGACTCGGAAGAGCCGGCGGAGGAGCCCGAGATCCGGCTGGATCCCGAGGTAGCTCTCGCAGAATGCCATGAAATGCGTCAACGTCCCGATTGCGTTGGCGCCGAGGTGGTGGAGGCGGAGATCGAAGAAAGCAAGGAAGGTCAATAAGAATGGGTGCACCGGCAAGGCGAACCCGTGCGCCAGATGGGAAAGGAAGATGACACGCTCCCCCTCCGCCGGGTGCGGCGACACCTCCCCCGCCGACGCCAACCGCACCACCACCTCCTCCGCCGACGGGAGAACGCAGGTGGCGCGGTACTTCTCGATCTGCTCTTCGGTGACGGAGGAGCCGCACCAAGCCCCGCGGTCAGCGGCCATCTCCGGATGACAGTAGGGAGCGGCGACGGAAGAGTAGCGGTGGCCCGTAGCGACGACGACGACGAGCGGGCGACGCAACAGGCTACGGCGTAGAAGGCAAGGGCGCAAGGGTAGGAGCACGCCAGGGAAGGGGAAACTGCAGTGGGGGAGCGAAGGAAAGGAACTGCCTCCCCCGCGGCGTCCCTTTCAAGGGCCGGAAGGGCAACCATCAACGGGGCCACGTGGCGCGCATCTGGACGACCCTCACCCCAACCGCCGCCCAGATCCCGTGTGCTGAAGCAGGATGCGCAGAAGATCCTGGAGCAGGAACCGAAGCGCCGGACAGCGGCTTCCCGAGGCGACGTGCGACGGGACGTTACGCTGCCCGCCGCAGTGCAATGATGGCGCGTGCGTGTGTGGCCGGCGTCAGCGCGGACGTCACGAGTAGCGCAACCGCCAGGCACAGCCGGACATGAATTCAAAATCGGGAGGGAGCGCGCGCATATTTCGCCTAAGGGCGGAATTCACACGCGCTCGGGGGCTAGTGTTAGGGGGATGATCCCCAGGTACCCCAACCGGACAAGAAACCAAGCAGTCGGATCACGTCCGGCTGACCAGAAGCAGCCGGACAAGGCAAGACAGGCCGGCTATCGCATGGTAGTCGGGTTAGCAAGAAGTAGCCGGCTACGGTAATGTAGCCCGAACCAATCAGTGAGACAGGACGACGTACGTATCAGTGCACGGTACGCCCTGTACGATGACAAGACTGGCAACTACCCGGCCATACCGAAGACTTCGCGGGGATGACACGGGAACAGTGGCCCGATGCTGACGACGGGCTCGCACGGCGTCCACTGTGCCTACGACAACCATAACGCTCACACTCTGACGTGACATGCCATACGGGATACTGTAGATGACCAGCCGGCTGGGACCCGCTTGTGGGGCCCGCCAGCCGGACTGGCCAGTGAGACTATTGCCTCTCTGCCTATATAAGGAGAGGCAAGGCCTCAGTAGAAAGGGTTGGTCTCCTAGCATTTAAGGCAGTAGCTAGTGAATACAGCTCGAGGAGCACTTGTAGTTCGTGTATCCCACCTAGTCAGATCCGGCAGGAGTAGGGGCTTTACCTCATCACGAGGGCCCCGAACCTGGGTACTTCCTGCGTCCAGCTACGCTTGCTCGTATCCAATCCCGCCAGCGGACGCCGTCGATAGCTTCCCTGCTAGTCCCCACACCTCTATCTAACCTCTTTAGGTACTGCCGTTCCCAATACAACGACAGTCCATGAGAGTCTTGGAGAAACCATAACCATCAATAAGTGGATTGACGATTAAAGCGTATTTTCCTTGCCTATGCAATTTAGGCGGATGATCAGCGCGGTCAAATGTGATTGCCACTTCCGACCAGTCCAGATATTGGGGGACATCCGGAACTATTGCATTGAGCTCGTGTAGAACTGATTTCTTGACCTTTGCTGGTTGAGATCCGAGGAAAGTGACATAAGTGTCTTTCTTGGTGGGAAAAGTTTTCTTCCCTTCCGGCTTGGGATTTGAAGCGTTAGCTTCCTCCATGTCAGAATCTTCCTTGGTCTCTTTTTCTTTTTCGGGATTTTTCTTTACCTTCTTCCGCTTAGCTTTGTAGCCCGCGGTGTCATCTCTTTTGATGTCGTCATTGAAACGACACTCAGCGTTGGTGTGGGACGAGCCCCCATTGGCATCTAGGTGATGCACACATGGATTATTGGCAATGTCGGCCCAAGAGTAGGTTTTGCCTGGTTGCTGTTCTCCTCTACCTTGGACCCTTGAAGTCCCACGGCCATGCCCGCGGCCTCCGCTGCGCCCTCCTCGTCCTCCAGACCCGAAAGTAGCAGTGACCACTGTTGTTTCCGTGTTGGGTTTCTCTTCCGAGGTATTTTTGCGCTTCTGAGCTTGTTGCTTTGGTTGTTTTGTCAAATGAGGTACAGCTAGGGCATTGAGCAATCCCTCTGCATCGTCGTTAGCATCTGCATACTTGCTCGCTGTTTCTATCATCTCATCCAAGTCAGTGACCTTGTCACACTTCAAGCGGTGACGTAGTAGACCAATTGGGAGTCCTGCGATGAAAGCTTCACGTGGTTTGATCGTTTACTCCTTCACAGGAGTTCTTGGTGTCGATCCATTATCTGAGGTAATCTCGGCAAGTTTATCCGGCCTTTTGGGTGCAATGTTGTAGGTCTCCGACCGTACAAGGCCTCCGATATGTGCCTTCGAAATTCCGAAAGAACGCACTTTGCATGTCATACCAGTTATGGATGGTGTTCTCCGGAAGTTCATTAAGCCATGATCGTGCCGTCTTCCACAACATAAGTTGGAGATATCGGGTTGCGACTAGGCTGTTTCCGCCTTTGGCGATGCAGCAAGCCTGGAAAAAATCCTGTAGCCAAGTATCTGGCCGAGCAATGCTGTCGTAGGCTTGGATATACCATAAGATAGCAAATCCTTCCGGGAATCTTGTAGCTCTGATGCGTGGCCCGAAGCACTTTGGGCCCACGTAGATATCATCGTTTTCGTAGCGCCGCGCCTCTATGTTAGAGTTGATCATGTGCCTTGCATCGTTCGGGGATAGAGATCGTCCCGAATGCCGACTGTGGCTGCGGTGCCTTGGAGCCAGACTTCGGCTTCTGCCACCACCTCCTCCACCACGTTGTCCTCCTTGTCCCCCTTGGGAGCCGTTGTGATGACTGCTTGGTGGAGAAGGTGGGGCAGCTGGATAGTTTCTGGCTGATCGCCGGCCTCCGTCCGGAGCGTCATTATCCCAGTTCCGGGGAGGCTCTTGGCTACGACGAGCCCCCTGCCGGCTTGTCCCGGCATGGTTTCCGTCGTTCCTTCGTCCGTCGTTCCCACTTTGGTGAGGCTCAGCCGGACGGCTTGCATGTCTAGGAGGTGGCATTTTTTGACGATCCTCCTCTCGATGTTTCTCTTTATCTTCTCCCCTTTGATCGTTAGACTCTCGTCGGGGAGGATTCCTCGGATTCAGAGCAGCGATGGCCTCTTTCTCGGCCGCTGGGGCGACGTTGCTCCAGTCACGCATAGTCCTGCGATGTTGTCCTGACGATCCGGTTCTCGAATAATTGTCCTCCCGACGTTCGAGGCGATGATGTTGCTCCGGAACGTGATGGGGTCTTACGTCAGCCCATGCCGGATCTATGCGACATTGGTCGGAATCCGAGACCAGCTTTTGACTTCCGGGCAGGGCAACCTTTTGCTGCTCCAGTCACTTGTTGAGTAGTTTGAGACCCAAACAGATCTCCTCCGGTCCTGGATTAGCCGATAGAATTTCTCGGGCTGCCACGGTATTCTGTACTGGGGTTGGATATACCCAATCTCCTTTGCTATCTTTCCGTGGCTTCCCCATCTCATCTCCGAAAAGGACGGCACGGATATGTGGGAATTGGTCGTCATTGGTGTGACGCTTCCGTGTCTTCTGATGCAACCGAGACATGTAATCCTTAGTTGACATGCGTTTCTTCTCCTCCTCGATGTTTTTGGCTTCATCCAAGAGTTGTTGATGACGCGCTTCTAGGGCTTGGGCCCTTTCGTCTAGCTCTTCAGCAGTAAGTTCTGCAGCTGTAGGGATAGGTGTGGTTAGTGCAGCATCGATGAGTTTACACGCACCTTTGGTGATCACGTGTCCATCCACCGATTCTTCTTTTTTCGGCTCTTCTAGGATAAGTGTTCCATCCGAGTCTTCTTCGTATTCCTCGGCAATCACCTCCTCTGTCAGAGGGTCTTTTGCCGGGGTCTTGTTCTTCTTGTTCCTCTTCTTTGCTTTCTTGGTAGCGCCGGTAGCAAAGACGGCTTTGGGTCCGTTTCCCAGAGTCAAGCTCTGATCGGTACTTTCGGACATCTGGACCTCGGGATTATCTCAAACGTCCATGTCATCCTGCGCTTTGGGAGAGTGTTCCCCGAATCCTTCATCCATGGCTTCTCCTTCTTCTGCAGCTTTGGAGTTATACTCCTCTTCATATTCCGCGGAGAACTTTCGGAAGTCCGCTGATGTCATCGATTCATCCGAGGATGCGGGTACGTCGGCGTTTGTTCCAATTGCCTCTAGCACAAAGTCGGTATTTTCTCCAGCATCGGCAGAGCCGGATCCGGATCCCACATATCCGACAAAGTGTGACGCGTGCTTCCTGAGGTACCTGCGGCTCTCGCGGTCAGCCATGTCGAAACTTTTGATGGTCTCGAAGATTGCATCTGCGCTTGCATCTTGCAGTATCATACGTTGCAGTGTGTACCCCAGAAAAGGCATGTCTGTCCTGGCGTCATCAGAGCCGGAATCAGTGTCGTTGGTGAGTTCCTCCTGGTTTTCGACTTACGCGGGTGGGTCGATCTGGGATCTGACTCCCCTAGGGAGATCCACTCCAGATTCGATTTGGACCGCTAGGTCTTCCTCAGGCTTGGATTTCTCCACTATCTCCGCAACTGGTGCGTACTGGGTGGGTTTAGGGTTTTCTGAGATCCGGAACTCTGCCGCCTCTGCGGACAAAGGGGACCCAGAAGATTCTTCTGCCTCTATCATCACCGCTAGGGTGGGTGGGGCAGGTTCAGTGAAACCGATGTACACATCGATCTCACCAAAAGACATGATTGTGTAGGCAGTCACGGCCTCCCTAGCCAGAATCCAAGTCTCGTCGATAACGATGAGAGGGACGTCACTGGCGTAGAGGATGCAACCGACAGCGATAGTCTCGCTGATTCCGATTCTTGCAGATTTCGCTCGGAACGCTGATCCGAAGCTCACTTGCCCCAAGGTGGGCGACAACTGTTGTCGGATTGATGACAAGTACGCCATGAGGGGGTCCTCGAGGCGTGTGAAAGAGAGGGGTGTGAGACGTACAGTGTTCTGGGACGGTGAGCACACAAGTTTACCCAGGTTTGAATCCGCCGGCTTTGGACGGATCCTACTCCTGCTAGCAATCCAGTAATACGGCAGAGCCAGAATATGGGTTACAAGGGTTTCGCCTGTGCGAGTTGAGGGTCTAAAGTATTGGGTTGTGCCCCAAAGGCTCTCCCTAGGACGGCTTATATAGATATCCGGCCTAGGGTTTACAGGAGAGATCTATCCGGCTACCACTAAGAGTCGGTTACAGAGTACATCTTGAACTACAAGTAACATTATGGGCCTAAGTCGGTAAGTCTTCTGGGCCTTCCCGTAGCCGGATTGGACTCCGTCTTTCTCCCTGACTAGGCCGCCCGTGAAGCAAAGCTCTAACCCAAAGTAGGCCACCTTGGTCAGTGAGGAACTGTGAGGATACCCGGAAAGTATATCCCCAACAGTCGGGTCCAAAAATCTGACTCTCTCCTACTTGTGACCAATTCAAAGGGGTACGACACTTTCTTCTGTATAGGAACTCAAATGGGGCCATTTGTAAACTGGCTTGATAACTGTTGTTGTATGAGAATTCTGCGAAAGGCAGACAATCTTCCCATTTTGATCCATACTCTAACACGCAAGCTCTCAACATATCCTCTAGGATTTGGTTGACTCTCTCAATCTGTCCATCGGTTTGGGGTGATAAGCGGTACTGAAATTTAACTTGGTTCCTAATCCTTCTTGGAATTTCTGCCAAAATCTCGAGGTAAATTGGGTTCCTCGATCTGATACTATGGTCTTGGAGGTTCCATGCAGACTAAAAATTCTAGCAATGTACAACTCTGCTAGCTTCGAACTCTGGTAGGTTGTCTTGACAGGTATAAAATGAGCTACCTTGGACAGTCTATCAACGATGACCCAGATTGAGTCATTTCCCCTACTAGAAGTAGTCAAACCAGTGATAAAGTCCATTCCGACGGAATCCCATTTCCATTCCGGAATCTGCAATGGTTGCAACAGTCCTGTGGGTCTTTGATGTTCCTCTTTGACTCTCTAACAGATATCACACTTGGCGATGTAGCTTCCGATTTCTCTCTTCATCTTGTGCCACCAAAATTGCTCCTTCAGATCCTGATACATCTTCATTCCTTTGGGGTGGATAGAATAAAGAGTATCATGGGCTTCTTGCATGATAACTTGCTTCAGCTCCGAATCTGCTGGCACACAGATACGTCCTTTGTACCACAAAACTCCTTCTTCATCTTCGGTGAATCCAGGTACCTTTCATGTACCAATACGACGCTTGATTCCGTCGATACTTGCATTTCCCTTCTGGGCTTCCTTGATTTGGCCAATCAAAGTGGGTTGAAGTTCTATGCTAGCTAAAAATCATTTGCTAACTAGCTCAGTTCTAAACTGCTCCAACTCCTCATACAAACTTGGTTGCTTCTCCTTGATCATGGTGTTTAGCTTACACGGCAATCTGCTAAGAGCATCCGCTACCACATTGGCTTTGCCGGGGTGATAGTGAATGTCAAGGTCATAATCCTTGATTAACTCTATCCATCTCCTTTGCCTCATATTCAGCTCCTTCTGAGTGAAAATATACTTCAAGCTTTTCTGATCTGAGTAAATCTCACAGCGATTACCCATAAGGTAATGACGCCATGTCTTTAATGCCAAAACTACGGCTGCTAACTCAAGATCATGAGTAGGTTAGTTTTGCTCATGTTGCTTCAGTTGTCAAGACAGATATGCGATGACTTTGCCTTCTTGCATCAATACACATCCGAGACCAATCTTGGATGCATCACAATACACATCAAACGGCTTCTTGATATCTGGCATGATCAATATTGGGGCTGAAATCAATCTCTTCTTGAGCTCTTGAAAACTGGCGTCACATTTGTCGGTCCATTCGAACTTTTTGTCCTTCTTCAACAATTGGGTCATGGGTCTGGCGATGCTCGAAAATCCTTCTACGAACTTGCAGTAGTATCCTGCTAATCCGAGAAATGCACGGACTTAGGTTTGAGTGGTTGGGGCTTCCCATTCTTTGACATCTTTGATCTTGGCAGGGATCAACAGCGACTCCTCTGGCAGACACAATATGTCCTATAAATCCTACTTCTTTCAGCCAAAACTCACATTTGCTGAACTTGGCATACAACCGATGCTCTCTAAGGGTTTCAAGGATGATTCTCAGATGTTGCTCATGCTCTTCTTCTGACTTGGAGTAGATAAGGATATCATCGATAAACACAACGGCAAACTTGTCTAGAAAATTCATAAAGATCTTATTCATGAGATTCATGAAATAAGCTGGGGCATTGGTTAATCCAAAAGACATGACCGTATACTTGGATAATCCATAACGAGTAGTAAAGGCGGTCTTTGGAATATCCATTGCATGAATCTTAAGTTGGTGATAACCAGTCCTAAGATCAATCTTAGAGAACACATTTGCTCCAGTCAACTGATCAAATAGATCCTTTATCTTTGGCAAAGGGTACTTGTTCTTGATGGTGACATCATTCAGCTTCCTGTAATCTGTGCACAATCGGTTACCTCCATCTTTCTTGTTGACGAATAACACTGGCGATCTCCATGCCAACGCGCTTGGTTGAATCAAGCTTGTTGCCAACATAGCAACCAACTACTTCTTCAATTCCACTAACTCTGAGGGGTTCATACTATAGGACCTCTGGGCTATGGGTCCGGTTCCGGGGATTAGTTCAATAATGAACTCAATATCCCTATCCGGGGGCATACTTGGCAATTCATCTGGGAATACGTCGGGGTATTCACAGACTACTCTGACTTGGTCAATGGTGGGTAGGGCTAGACTCTTGTTGCACTTGAATTGACGGGGCAAGGTTTCAGATACGTTCTCTACTGAGACTCCTGAGCTACTGGTCATGGTGATGGCTTTCTTGGCACAGTCAATCAATCCTTTATGCTTTGACATCCAATCCATTCCTAGTACTACTTCCAAAACTTTGGTTCCAAGTACTATTAGATTGGCATAAAAATCTATCCCATGTATTCTGATAGGCACAGCTTTGCAAATTTTTCTAACTTTTGTAGTTGAACTGGGGATTTGAACTATCATGACATGCTTCAAGTTGGTTGGGTGAATATTACTAGTGCATGCAAATTCTTCGGTGACAAATGAGTGCGATGCTCCAGAATCAAACAACACTCTTGCTAAAACTGAGTTGATACAAAACATACCCAGCACTACATCTGGCGCTTCTTGGTCTTCTTCGGCGTTCATGTGGAAGAGACGGCCATTGCGGTTGTGAGTGTTCCCTAGGGAAAATCTTCTTCCTGGTTGAACACGGCGCTGTTGTTGAGCTAGGGCATTCACATTGGCGGTGGCTGCAATCTTCTTGGGACACTCATTGGAGTAGTGACCCTTCACTCCACACTCGACAAGTAATCTGAGACTTGTATTTCGCTGCCACGGGCACAGCATTGCTTCCAGTTCTGGGTGCAGTGTTGTTGTTGTTGTGCTTGGGAGGTGCACGGTTGAAATTGTTGGAGTTGCCGGGGTGATTGTTGTTTCCTCCGGACTTCACATTTCCTCCGCTACGGTTGGGGTAGCTTGGGCGAGACGTTGGGGGTCGATTGTTCCATGGGGCATATCCTGTAGAAAAGGGTGGGACGGTACTTCTGGTGATTGTTGGATCCAGCTTGGTGCATCATATGACGTTTGTGGTTGTCGTTTGCTTGATTCATCTTCCCTTCCATCTGAATGGCAGAGTTGACTAGCTCTTCGAGATCCTCGAAACGGATGTTGACAAGGACAGTCTGCATCTCATCATGCAGTCCGTTCAGGAATCTCTCCTTCTTCTTGGCCTCCGTGTTGATCTCATCAGGTGCATACCTAGCGAGAGAAAAGAATCTGTCACGGTACTCCACTACAATCATTCTGCCTTGCTTCAATTCTCTGAATTCATCCCTCATTCGGGTGACTAGACCCTGCGGCACGTGGGTGCGACTGAACTTGATCTTGAAGGCTTCCCATGTCATCACTTGACCATGGTTCATTGTGCGGGTGCTGTTCCACCATGCTCTTGCATCTCCTGCCAAATAGTGGGTGGCAAAAGGAACCTTCTCGTTTTCATCCACTCCAACTACTTCTAAGTTGTTTTCCATGGTCTGTAACCAATCATCAGGATCCAGTGAGTTTTCAGACTGGCTAAATATTGGGGGCTTGGTATTCTAGAAGTTTTTGAGTTTGGATCCATGATGATCCTGATTTCCATGGTTCTAGTTGTTGTGAGTCATCTAGGTGATCTGCTGTAGTGTTGCTAGATTTGCTTGGCGCTCTACCCTGCTAGCTTCACAGTCTGCAATGAGAGTCTGTAGAATCTGCAACATTGGGTCTTGCGATGAGTTGCTTCCTCCTTGGTTTCCACGAGTCATCTGAAGATTGAGATAGATAAAGGGGTAAGAGGGAAAGTTCTAAGGTTCATGGTTTTGGTTTCAAAGCTAAAACTTTGAGTTTGACTCAGGTTTTTGCAACTAACTTCTTTTCATTCATTCAAACAAAGCACAAGATACAAACACACACACACACACCACAACATCAAAGGAAAACAGATGGTTTTGAGAACCATTCTGCAAGCTACGATACAATGGGACCGATACTCCTCACTCTACGATAGTGCTCTAGTGCCTCTACTCATCATCGATGAAGTCGGAGTCATCATCATTGGTGTAGAAGTCACAGCATCCTCTTCCTGAAATTCATCATCATTGCTGAGGTACGAGTCAATATCTCCTTGGATATATTCACCTTCCTCGTCTTCTTCCTTTATGGCAAGCTGAGCTTCTTGCTCCTTGATGGTCTTCTCGAGGTCGGCCACCTTCTTGCAAAGACGGTTGATGGTGCAATCCTTCTTTGCGTGTTGACGGCAAAGAGACTGACGATCCTTGACGAGCAGTGAGAAAGTCTAGGCCTTCTGGGCGGCAAGGGCGAGGTTGTGGTTGGCGAACTCTCTAGCATTGTCCAACTCCTTCTGTCTGTCATACAGTAGGAAGTCGAGGCTCTCCACTTGACGCTTCAATATTGGGTGACTTGGCATCTCTAGCGGCATTCCAATGGAATCACACCTTGCATAGTGAACAAAGCGGGTTCCTTGGATTAGGTTGACACTCTGGGCACACAGACGTGCGAGAGCTTCATGCATTGCCCTGGCTAATCCATCTAGCCAGTTGTTCTCTCTCACTGAGAACTGAATCCTCCCAGATACGGGTGCTTCTATCTTGCCTCGAAGATCAGCAGTTACTACCCATTGTAAATCTCCTCCTGGTGGACCCGGGAGTTGAGCTCCCAGAAATTCCGGATGCGGACGCTCCAAGAACTCAGACAGTGAATCCAGATCCCTCTCGAATATCAGTTTGCCTCCGTTGCCCAACTGGTAGAACTTGTTGTATTGGGCTTCCATCTATAAGAATTTAGGATGAGAAAGTTAGTGAAGTGATCAAGTGTGCCAAAGTTTTATGTTGTAATGTAAGAATTTTTGAGGAACATGTACTTTTTTAGAGAAAGAATCCCAAGGGTAAGAGAGGAAATAGTTTTCATAAATACTCACTTTGGTTTTTGAAACTAAGTTTTTTTCGGACGTCCATTCTAACTAGGGTCTCCTATGGTCAGGATGGCGCTGATACCAACTTGTCAACACCCGGATTTTTAATCCCAGATGCCTATTATGCCATACCTCTCAATCCCAGGATTACCATTTTTGCGAGACATAACAGATTGCATATCACAGTACATCATCCATTACAAACCATAATAAGGTCTTACACAAATAAAGGATCTCATGATCCAGTCTTAGTACAATCAAGTAGCAGAATAAATAGCGTAGCGGTGGGGTCCATCTTTAGAGTCACAGACAATGCTGACGATGGGAGATAGTCCTAGTTATCATAGTCGTCCTGATGTCCTTCACCTTGGTAGTCCTCTTCATATTCTGGCCATAGGAATAGCCAGGGACAAAATCCATGAGTACTCTTTAAGTACTCGCAAACTATCACTAACAAGTAATATAATTCCAGTGGAAAATGCTAAGTTCTAAGTTTATTAGTAAAGCTAAGTTTGAAACCTAAGCTGAGTTCACAAACAAAGAAAGATAAAATAAAGTTTGAAATCACCTAAGTGGGAACTTAGTTATCATAGTCACAACTCTGTTGTGGTCAAGTCATGTCACAATTCATTTCATAAGTCATTTTGAAAACATCTGACAACGGAACAGTATGGCCACTCCAACTATCCATAACCGCGGACACGGCTATTCGAATAGTTTGACACTCTACAGAGGTGGTACACTTTCACCACAAGATTCGATACATCTGTCAGGGATAACCCTGAATCATCATACGTAGTATGTAGATAATCAAACATAACCTTTCCTTTACACACTCTAGTATAAGCACCTCTCCTATGAGTATGGCCTCCCCGCCATGACCATCTGTCATCCTGGGCTCTGCATAGGTGGACAACATTGAGAGGTAGCCTCAGCTCAAACCTCTCCTGCGAGGGAACTAATACTAATGCAGATAAACTTCCGGCTAAGCCTTACCTAATGCAGGTATTGTGGTTGTACGGTAAAAATTGGAATGGTATCGCATCCGAACCCAACCATCAGTTTTTATAAAGGGCTAAGGCTCATGCCTCAACATTTTCATCATCATCAACATAAACCATTTGTGTTTCTCAACACATGTCAAAACATTTCAATATAAACTCATCATTCCAAGGTTTTCACAATCATTTTCACCAAGTATTCCCATCTAAAGTGATCAAGTTTTTGGTGTAACTCTAATCTACTAAGTTAAGAGTGTTCACTAAGGTGGGATGCTAAGATCAATCTCATGCCATAGAATGACATCTAGGTCTAACTAGATAGGTCAAGTTTTATACTCTTTATGCTACCTTTAAACAGGTAAAGGACTTTGGTAAAGTAAAGAAAAGTAAAGCTTGTAAATAAAACTTGGAGTAGGTATAAGTCAAAGGGTATAACTAAAGCATGCCTAATGCCTTTTCTTAGGTTATCTAGCTTGCAAGGGTTAGCTTGCATTGTTAATGATGGCTTGCCTTGATTAGTGCAATGGTTGAAATTCTCTTCCTCCTCTTCCTGGTAGAACTCCTCCTCCTCGTAGACTTGGTTGGTACTATCGTCTATAAATACATACGGAATACACAATCACCAAACAATACTTAACTAGTCTACTTAGCACACTAAGGCACACATTTGATGATCTAGTATCATCACAACCATCACAAGGTTTAATGAACTAGCTTCATTCTTTTTATTTGAGAAAAGTAATTTCTACTCATTGAAATTAACTAAGATTTAATATTCTCCAATTAAAATATGGGATCGTATGGACACATGTCATCACCACATATTCTAACATATGGGGATGTGATTTAAGGGTTGGATCACATTTTAATGAGTTTAAGTTTAATAATTAATGATTAAAAGTGACTAGAAATGCCTATATAGCATTATTTTGGTACTAGTCCAAAATCACTGCATGCAAACCTTAATATTATTACATATTCAGATAGGTATGGTTAAATGTGATTTTTTAGAGTTGGAGTCAACTCGGAAGCTATTATATTTGATTTTATAAAAATGTTTGAAGGTGCAAAAGCTTATGTCTTATTATTTTTACTAGGAGAGATCTCCAACTCTAAATGATTTAAATCCAACGGTCTTGGATAGAGATTTTCATTACCTTTCCAACAAAATTGGAATCACTCAATTTGGATTTGTAAAACTCTCTGAATTGATTTTTAAACTAATGGATAGATTTGATTTTAAGTCTAAATCCTAATTTGAAATAACTGGGTCACGCGGGAACACTAACGGGCCAGCCCAAATTCACTCTGCGGTGCTGAGGGCTGCTGACAGGGGGGTCCGCCTGTCAGTGGCTCATTACACGAGAAGCGGTACGGGGCGAGATGGACCATAGGATTAGAACTAGATCTAACGACTCACGGTCGGCGTCGACGACGGACTCGTCGCCGGCGAGACTGAACCCTAGCGGCTCGGTGGGGGTGCAGTGGGGACGTACCGGGGCTCCAGCTAGTGCGGCGAGGCGGGCAAACGAACGAGACAACGACGGCGAGCTCAGGCGAAGTCGCGGCAGAGGCTGGGGTGGACGAAATCAATGGCAACGTCTCCTCCTCTGTTGCGGCTACCTCCGATGAAATTCCGGCGGCCTGCTACTCGAGCTGCACCGGCGAGAGATGGGGAAGGACTGGGGGTGAGAGGTGAGTGGAATGGTGTGAGGAATTCATGCTGGGGAGGCTCCCTTTTATAGGCGCGGCGAAGCGGCAGAGAGGTGTGGGCGGAGCTCGTCGGTGACAACGATACAGCGAGCTACCGACGTGGGCGAGATAGGTGGATGGTGGGCGGTTCCCTGGCGGTCAGCTAGGACTTAATGGCGTAGCTAGGGGCGGTGACAATCGGTCGGGAGCGTCACGTGCTCTGGGAGACAGGGGTGGTGCTCGACGTGGTTCCCGGCGACTGTGGGTCGCGCGGCGGTGCATAGCCGTGTCTGGCGGGGTGAGGTGGTCAAGGCGGAGTGGTGTGCGTGGTCTGCGGTCGAGGCACGGTCTGTGGCATGCTGGCGGCAATGGTGCTCTGGTGTGCTCTAGCGCGGCGCAGAGACTTAGTGCGGCGCGGATCTGGGGTGGTCCAGGGGCTGGCAGTGATCGTGGAGTGGACTGTGGGCGGAGGTGAGGTCACGCCTCACTCCCTGGAGCGGTGGAGATGGGCTGGCGGTCTGCTGCGGCTTGGGCAAGGTTGGCCGGCGGGCATGTCCTCGGGGTGGCCATGCATTGCTGCTAGGGACAAGAGGGTGGGCTGATTATGGTTTGGTTAGAGCTAGGAGGGACACAGGGAGTAAATTGAGGTCAAATGGGTGGCAAAACCCTGTAGAAACAGTGAGCCTAAACTAGAGTGTGATTCATGTCTGCCAAGTGTTTGATCAAATGGCCGCATGACAAAAAGATTTGAATTTTTGAAAGATTTTTGGTGGAGTGTTTGGTCACATGCTTAAGCATCTGTGGTTTCTTGGGATTTTGAAATGGAGTTCATTTGGTTGGTTTTTGAAATAGTGGGATCTAGACACATACACTAGATTCAATTTTCAAATGTCTTTTAAAATTAGAGTTTGAACGTTTTTGGGTGATCACAAAGTGGGCCTTGGCACATCACTACTTGTACTAGCAAGGGGTGCAAAGATCCATAGTTGTTTCTGTTAGGATTTGAGTGCTAGGAATGCCCAAAGTGGGCTAGGTGATTAAAATGGCAAAAGTGACCATTTCCTTATTTAATTCTTTTTGATTTCTTTTTCTTTGGGATTTGCTTGGGAATGATCTAGATGATGAGGCATTCATCTTAGAATCATTTTACAACCATTAGAAAACACAATCATGGCAATTCAAAACAACTCCCATTTAATGCAACACTCATATGAATGATTTAAAAAAATTAAATGGACAAAGTTTTTGTTAACCCTAAATTGGGTAGATTTGATCTTGATTAACCCTGATTAAATATTTGGGATGTTACATGGATCCACTAATGCCACTCAAGCATGTGGTGTTCTTTTCATAAACCACATGTATCCACTAGATGTCATTGCATGTGTGTTATTCTCATCAACCACATGGATCCACTAGATGTCATTGCATGTGTGTTCTTCTCATAAACCACATGGATCCACTAGAGTTCATTGCATGTGTGTGTGTGTGTCAGTGTGCATCATTGTGGTTTTGGAGAAGAACACATGCAATGATGCCACTCCAGCATGTGGTGTTCTTCACATAAACCACATGGATCCACTAGATGTCATTGCATGTCTGTTCTTCACATAAACCACATGGATCCACTAGAGTTCATTGCATGTGTGTGTTACTGTGTATCACTATGGTTTTGGAAAAGAACACATGCAATGATGCCACTCCAGCATGTGGTGTTCTTTTCATAAACCACGAGGATCCACTGATGTCATTGCGTGTGTGTTCTTTTCATAAACCACATGGATCCACTATTGCCACTCCAGCATGTTGTGTTCTTTTCATAAACCACATGGATCCACTGATTTCATTGCATGTATGTTCTTTTCATAAACCACATGGATCCACTAATGCAAATCCAGCATATGGTGTTCTTTTCATAAACCACATGGATCCACTAGATTTCATTGCATGTGTGTTCTTTTCATAAACCACATCGATCCACTAGATGTCATTGCATGTGTGTTCTTCACCATATGTAACCACTAGAGCTCATTGCATGTGTGTGTGTCAGTGTGCATCACTATGGTTTTGGAAAAGAACACATGCAATGATGCCACTCCAGCATGTGGTGTTCTTTTCATAAACCACATGGATCCACTGATGTCATTGCATTAGGTGTTCTTCACATAAACCACATGGATCCACTAGATGTCATTGCATGTGTGTTCTTCACATAAACCACATGGATCCACTAAAGTTCATTGCATGTGTTTGTGTCAGTGTGCATAACTATGGTTTTGGAAAAGAACACATGCAATGATGCCACTCCAGCATGTGGTGTTCTTTTCATAAACCACATGGATCCACCAGATGTCATTGCATGTGTGTTCTTCACATGAACCACATGAATCCACTAGATTTCATTGCATGTGTGTGTTAGTGTGCATCGTTGTGGTTTTGGAAAAGAACACATGCAATGATGCCACTCTAGCATGTGGTGTTCTTTTCATAAACCACATGGATCCACTAGATGTCATTGCAGGTGTGTTCTTTTCATAAACCACGTGGATCCACTAATGCCACTCCAGCATGTGGTGTTCTTTGCATAAACCACATGGATCCACTAGATGTCATTTCATGTGGTGTTCTTCACATAAACCACATGGATCCACTAGATGGCATTGCATGTGTTCTTCACATAAACCACATGGATCCACTAGAGTTCATTGCATGTGTGTGTGTCAGTGTGCATCACTATGGTTTTGGAAAAGAACACACAATGATGCCACTCCAGCATGTGGTGTTCTTTTCATAAACCACATGGATCCACTAGATGTCATTGCATGTGTGTTCTTCACATAAACCACATGGATCCATTGATGTCATTTCATGGTCATTGCATGCGTGTTCTTTTCATAGACCACATGGATCCACTAGATGTTACTCCAACATGTGGTGTTCTTTTCATAAACCACATGGATCCACTAGAGTTCATTGCATGTGTTGTGTCAGTGTGCATCATTGTGGTTTTGGAAAAGAACACATGCAATGATGCCACTCCAGCATGTGGTGTTACCATTGTTATGATTGTTACACACTTGTTTTGCATCACGATTGTTACATACTGTTCGATCGGGGCGCTTGGACGATTGCGATGGTTCTTTGTAAGAGCGATCCGTGAGTAGGCTGTTCTACGACATGATTGGCCACGCTTACCGTCCGCTTGTTGTGGACAAACTAGCTATACTGCACGCTCCCACTAGCCAGGGTCACATGTTCCTTGGGCCCACCTGCTAGTGTCACGTCCAATTTACTTCTCTTCTTTCCCCTCGAAGTCTCTTTCCCCATCTGCATGCAAATGGCACATACACAATTTGTTCTCCCCCATCCTCCTATCCGCCGCCGGCATGCTGCCCTCCCCGACCAGCATGCGGGATATCTATGAATAAATAAATGGAGCTTGAAAGTATGAATGATGGTGTATGAACAATGAGATTCTCTCTTATTCATCTTGTTAAGTTAAGCAGTTCATTTGGACTAGGTGCAAAAATTTAAGCGACAAACTGTGTTTCTGTGTTTTGTTTTTGTGCATGAAATGCCACGAATGTTGGTGTTACCTGCAATTTTCTCTACACATTCGTGTGCTCCCAGGGATAATTATATACAATGAGGTTATGATTTTACTACTAGTATCATCCTACACATTCACATGCTCCCAGGGGTCGTACGCTGGTGTGCACGTTCGTTGTCCGTAGTGCGCGTGCGCAGGCGCGGGCACGTGCCCGTGCCAGTTTGATGAAACGCGATTGCAGTTGCGGTGGCTATGTCCATGTCGTCGTCTCGTTTCCAGATGCTTCGCTAGGCTTTCACATGCTATTTCTAAATGCGTGTCTCTTAACTGCTTCCTCTGCTAGTTAACGGGACCGAGACCACACGAATGCCATCATCGATGGTCGGCAAGAAGCAGCAGGACTCACCATGGGCTAGTCTCCCTAAGGGTCTCGTCTAGAAGATAGGTGACATCTTCCTTTCGACGGACGACTTTGACTACTACGCCGCCTTCCGGGCAGTATGCAACGCATGGCGTGGCTACACGGAGGAGTGCTTTATGCTAGCCAACTGGATTGTTCTAGAGCACCAGTTGTCGGAGGAGTATCCGGTAGACGACGCCGCCATCACGTTGTTGAACGTGATAACTGGCTGCCACCTTGAGAAGAAGATTAGCCGGGTTATTCGCATGTGCTTTTTTGATATTCATCTGTATATATGTGATCCTTTTTTACATTCACCTCCTATACTATCTGTTTTTCAAGTTCTATTTCTTCGTCTACTAGTTGGTTTACTTTGATTGAATCTCAATCTGTTTAACTTTACTGAATCTCTATTTCTCCTCTTGAAGGTACTTTTATGTGGGTAGCACATCCGGCGGCCTGCTTGTGCTTGGACAGAGGGTGCAGCCGTACAATACTCGGTTGTACAACCCTTTCTCGGGCACTATCAAGCGCCTGCGGGTGGAGATACCGACCAAGGAGTTGGCTTCTGTCGCTGTGGTGATGTTCCCATCGTTGATGGTGTTTACATCAAACCATCTGCACAACCACATTGGGTGAGCAGATGAGGGCACGGAGGAAGGGAGACGCCCGGTCTTTGGTGAAGGGTTGTACTCGCCGTATGACTTCGCAGAACTCTGAAGCATGACTTCTTACATCGATGCTATTTTCTTCGCAGACAGATACGGGTATGTCCTCTCGACTATGTGTGGTGTTGCTCATGGAGATATCCAGCTGCAGCGCTCTGCACGGACCCTAGAAATGCATCCCACCGTTGCAGACCCTATTCCGGGCTGCCAGTTCCTAGAGAATCATTTTTACCTCGTTAAGTCCGATGGAGAGCTGTTGTTCGTTGTGAGTGGACCGGTTTACGGCGGCAGGCCGGTTGTTTACCGCGTTGATACCCAAAACTGTGTCCTTCAGCCGGTCAGAGGCATCAGAAGTCATGCTCTCTTCATTGCTAACAATCAATGCATCTGCGTCGATAGCGCCAGGGTACCCACGATGTAGGAAGGCAACATAGACCTATCAGAGATTAGATCTTACAACTTTGAGGCTCTTGCGTGGGAAGAGGAGCCAAGGTTTGTACCTGGGTATGGAGTAGGAGGATTACGGATCAATGACCATCCTTTCGAACTCGGTAGATTACTGGCGGAGTATTGCAGAATTTACGAGCATTCTAAGCTAGAGATGGTGTCGTCTTATGACGAGGATGGTAACAACCACTACGATTACTACAACGGTTATTCGTCAGATTGATGGATCATGTGGGTCTGCTCCTGATGTATTCTCTTCAGGTCAGCTCTTTATGTGTTCACTTTGTTGAGTGAACGTCTATGAGTTATGCAAGTTCTATGCGGTTCCCGTGTAATACAATGGATGTTCTCCCTGTTTCCAGAAGGTCATGTGTTGTACCTCTTACAATTTAACTGTTTTTCCATGTTCGTGTAGTAATTCTGATAGATGTTGGGTTTGTAACAGTCCTCAAGCAACATACAACTGCAAATTACAGCAGATTATTACAATCCTCAGTAAACTTGATAGTAATAAAATGAGGCATAAAATTTGCACTCGCACTAAACACAACCGAAATTGCAACCAGCCTAAACAATATCTAAACCCAGATCACACCTACTGTAAATAACGGTAACTCACCTGCAATTAGCCAAAACTACTGCTTCTCGGTAGTAGGATCTACCACCCTCCATGCTGCTCAGCTCGTCGGCGGCGGAGGAGGGCTAGAGCCTCGCAACAGCGACGTAGGCATGCCGCATTGGAGCTCGGGACCAGCGAATGGGCGCAGCAACTTGGCGCCAAAAGTAAAATGTCCGAAGGGATCTTTCTGCTTGGAGGATGGATTTCAACGCCGTCGGTGCTCAGGGAAAGGAGGGAGAGGATTTGTGAAATTGTTCAATGGACCAAGCCACTTAGTTCCTTGATTTGACTAAGAAATTGCCACGTTGGCGCTCGCGTCACGGACAGATGACCGACATGTGGGTCCCGACCGTCTACTTCACGGTGCAGTTTAAAGGAATGTTTGAATTTAGTAGGGGTGAGATGAGTTTGCCTCGAAATGGCCCCTCTCGGTAGTTGGCAGCCTAACTTTGAGAAACGCGGCAATTTTAGGCAACTTGGGTACCGCGATGCACTCGCACGGGAACTTTTGGGCCGCAAACCAACAATCCCCTTATTCCTGAACTATGAGTAAAAATTGGCCCCAAGATGGCGCATGCACCACTGGTTCTACAATTACAGCCATGGGGTTGGTTAATTAGGCCTAGGTTGCCTTAGTGCCTTAATCGCATTGAGTATACCTACGTCTATCATGAAGGATGCACCCCTTCAGCTTATCCTCAACAACTACTATTTTTAGCTGCTTGAAGAATCATGTCCAACTCTTGGTGTTCTTGTTCTCCACAAAAGCAAATGGACAAGATGCATGATTTTGTTGTTACTGTCTTGACCAATGGCAGTCAAGATCTGACCCATGTACTTGCCAGTGAGAAATGTCCCATCTACACATATAACTGATCGACAGCGACTGAAGGATTCGATGCATATAGCAAAAGAGAAGACCACTCGATGCAACACCCTCATAGTTGGGTACTCTAGAAACATGAAGTGCTAGATGTCAGCATAGGTTCCTAGATTTCTCGCATGCAGTGTGTGGAGGAGTCGAACAACACAGTCATTTCTATCTAGAAATGAACCAAATATTTCCTCCAATGCCTTCTACTTAGCCCTCCAAGCCTTAACATAAGAGATCTTGTAGTTAAATCTGACCCCGACTTTATTCATGATACCTCTAACTTCCATTGATTTGCTTTCCACAATATCCGTGTATAACAATCGAGCCAGGATCGTTAACGCCAGGTTTCGATGATTTTGAAGGACACTAGGAAGTAGACATGTCTGTGGCACAAAGTCGCTCACCTTCTAATTTTTGTCATATTTAGGGCAATGGCCATGCACCCTTGTGGGACAACCGACATTCTCGCATTTCATTGTCAAATATTTTTGAGATGACACCTTGGTTCTGAAAATCCTTTGCATGGAGATTGCCCATGCTATGATTGCTTCCTATAGATGTTTCTTACTCGGATACAAGGCACCCTAGGCGATGGTGTTCTAGTGATGCTGCTAGGTAGAATCATGTCCACCGTTCACAGTCATTGTTGTTCAGAAGTCCCGATTCCACGATGCAGGAATCGATACCTCCTCTTCTTCATCTAACTCATCAAAATCATCTGAGTCTGTATCTTTATCTTTCATATGCTCTTGTAGATAACCATCTCTATCGTCTGAATCTACCTCTCCACTAAAAATATTTCCTCCACTTGTCTGACTTCTCTGCTCTGATTCAGTGTGTGTGCATGGCTACTCTGCCCTAATTCATAACCACCACCTCCGGCCGGTGCTTAGATGCTTTGGCCATGATCATATCCACCTTCAGCTACATGTGAACTGACCTGCTTTGCCACGAGAAGCACTAAGGTGACAGGGTGAACTCCCCTAGTTCAGCAACCTTTTAACCAGCCCACCCACTTAGATTTCTGATCTATCAACCTCAAATAAAATGAAATGTTTGACCTTAAATTTGTCCCAATGCATGCACACAAATGGTGTATGTATCATAAAGTCCTAAACACGATGCCAACCAGTCATTCAACTGACTAACTGTCTATGTTAGAGGCGTCATGAGTTCTAACTCTATATCCTGAAACTCACTGAGATCAACTCCCTAACAGTAACTTGACCGTAGTAAAAACAAACTTCACTATATTTGACATATCTGCTGACTAAAAAAATATTGATACTCATCATAAACTAAACATCAACACATAATATAGTGTATATTACTCCGCGCATAGCTACATAAATAATACTATAAGATCATTAATAATCTGTCTGGACCAATATTCGTACAGCTAACTAACGGTATCCACCAGCTAATCAATAATAAATTGTATTTAGAAAGAGATTAGAGTTTACCCTTGAAGCGTGTGAAGCTATCGGTCTTCAGTCACTGGGTCAGCACCACCAGGTAGTTGAGTCCACTCCAGCACCAGCCACCACCATTGCCATTGCTCCACACGACCACCACCACCACGCGATTCCTAAAAAAACACCAACAAATCACCTCCCAAGCTAACCAATCAGTAGATTGAAGCTTACACTACATCACTACTAACTATTGTCCCAAGATCTAGAAACTATGCTAAATGGAGGGAAACGGGTAACTGGCCATGGGAGTGAGAAGAAGAAAAAGAGAGAGCAACGCGAAGAGGAGGAAGAGTCGCGGGGAGCATCGGGTGCTAGCTCGATTTATCTAAGGGCCAATCAGCATGCGTGACGAAGACCGGGTGAGTCCACGTACGTGTGGAAGAATGGGCCACTCGGCTCTGTAGGCTGCAGTCGGCTGAGAAGATTACAGGCTTGTTTGATTTTGGTGCGAGTTTTTTCCATGCATGCAAGTTACACACGCGGGGACTGCATGCGCGGATTCGTATCTAGGCCTAAATCTCCTAGTTATTTGGTATCCCACATTGACACTATCCAGGACTTGGGAAGAAATGAAGCCATGTTGTTTGGTGGGATGTATTAGGCCTGGGAGAAAGGATTGCACGTGTTTGGTTTCAGCATTCTCGTGTGGTGTGATAACCTCTTCCCTAGATGGTGAGCTTACCAGGCATCACAAGTAAGGCAAAACAAGCACACACCACAATATGCAGAGGACATAAACATTGTTGCAAGGCAACCACATGACATACAGAGAAGTTCATAGCAAACGAAGACAAACAAAGTTCACAACAAAGTTCATAGGTCGATCATGGCAAGGGTTGGATCATGCTCTGGGCACTTCTTCATCACTTCAGTCATGGTGTAGTCGAAGATGGTGACCTTGAAAAAGTCACCCTTCAACATCTTGAAGGTCATGAAGTGCCCGACCTTGATCTAGTGGGTAATGGTGAAGCCATCCCACCCCTGGTCAAGGAAAATCCTGCCGCTCACATCCCGGAGCTTCACCATCCAACTATATCCAGTGTTCGTCTTGAGCATGATCGTCCACGGCATAGTGTCGAGGAAAGGCGTGAAGCCATTAGGGATTGGCAGCAGGTCTAACCCAAGTTCCAAGATCACCTTGGCAAAATGGGTTGGACCTACCTGGTCGTGGAAGTGCCCAATCTTCAGAGGCCTTCCCCTCGGCCTATTGGCGCCGCTTCCCTCACCACCATCATTGGCCCTCTTAGAGGCACCACCCTCACCAGCATCCCTAGAGCATGCTCCTTCATTGGTGGGGAGAGAACCTCCGATCAGCATCTCCGAGCACTAAAAAAGAATCAAACACATGTAAGCACATACATTTTGGTGATCAGACATGAACAATCAAACATGGCCTCATATAGAATGGCACATATGCAAAGGGATACTCCTCATGAGCAACACAAATGAATAATGAATTTGGTTAGCACACAAGTTTGTTCATGAAGAGGATCCCCTTGCATTTCATTATGCTACTTAGTAATCATCGGCCAAAGGAAGCAAAACTCAATGACCTAACCAATGCCCATCTTCAGAATAACTAGCACAAACAAGGTAGAGCTGGTGCTAGAGGGATCCAAAGGAGGTGCATAACCAATTTTATTGTGCATACCATCCGGTTCCTATAGCACCAGCTCTTTGAACATATTGTACTAAGTGTCATCACAAGCTGGGTTCACAACATAAACAACATTTGCCTCATAGTTCACAACATTTATAGCATGAAGCGATGATCCTACCGAACCAAGTTCCATCAGCTTGAATAGATGATAGAACCAAGTTTGAAAGGATCATTGCTTCCATTTCCTTGTGGTGCGTATGTAATCATCGAAAGTCCCATAAATGATCAACTAGCTTTTGTGCCTCATATTAGGCATTATGTGTCCAAGATCAATTATAACATGCATGCTATGAAGCAACCTATTGGAATCTTGGCCACATAATGCAAAGTAATCATCGACCTATAAGAAAAACACGAACAATGAAATAATCCCCAAGTTTCACTGTTTGTAAAACCCTAAACCTAAAACTCGGCATACATCTAGCCATAAACAAGCATAGATGGAACCAATGTATCGACAGATCTAGTGCTTACGAAGGCACAACAATGAAAGAAAAGACCCTAACCCATCAAATCGACCAAAACTAGCACAAATCGATACAAATCTATTGTGCATGTTAATCATACTCGGAGAATCAGACGGTAACAGATAGATCTGCGCTGCTAAAGGCTTAGAGAGTTGGTGGTTCGAGGCCTTATCGCCATTGTTGCAGGTTTTGGAGCTTCGGGTTTGCCGAGGAAGAAGAAGAAGCATTCGCAGTCGTTGTAGCAGATCCGCTGTAGCCAGGAGAAGCGCAGATCTCGCCTAGATCTACCTCCGTCTGCTACCCTCGTGGTGGTCTTCGATCTTCCGGCGGGAGAGGAACCTCCGGTGGTGAGACGAGAGGAAGAGCAGTTGTGAATAAGGAGAGAGTGGGAGTGGTGAGCGAGCGGTGCAGGGATTTATGATGCGCGTTCTCGATGTGTCGAGCCGTCTCCTGCTCTTCTCCCCGCGTGCAGCCGCGTGCCCTCTCTTGGCTCCCCAGGGCCTGTCCCCGCAAAAACGCCCGATTTTGGCGTTCCTAGCGGGCTAAATTTTCGGGTGCTTTAAGAGCCGTGTGATGCGAGTTCGGCCCACCATACGATTCTCCAAACGAGCTTATTTCTTCCAGCCCGGTGCGAGAAACGGTCGTGCGCCGACCAAACACGCCCTACAGCTCTGCACATTCCGCTCCCTCTCCTTGCTAGTATCTTAAGTCAGTGGTGATGTACCATGCCGCATAGCTTTCGATTCTTTGGTACCTCCATCGATCGTGTATTCCAGTACATTGATCTATCTGTTTGGTTTGGAAGCCAGGCGCATCATTCTTCACCCATTGAGCAAATGCCACAATCTTCTCCATAGCAGAAGGTAAATGTTGGTGCGGCTTTTCATATTGATATCTTGCAAATAGATTGAGATGCAATAATATTTTTGCGAAAAGTGATTCTCTTGAGATTATTAATGCATGCAATCATCAGCTATCATGGCTGATTGTGTGAATATCTCGGCTACAATTGGACATATCAAATTTTAACACTGTTCGAGAGAAGTAAATAAAGTTGCACATGAGATAGCTAGGTTTTCTTTCGATCTTAAAACGAGGACGATGATCCCCTAGGTTTTTTTGGCTAATTCCCTTATAAACGATGTAACGATTGTTTGATCGGCTCCAAATTTCAGACGCAATCTTTTTTTCTTACCAGGATATCTAAGGGGACCAGAATGTTTTAATGAGACGGCTTGCATGTCTAATATATGATGTTAAAAAAAGTAGTACGGATGATCAGACCATCGAATTCTGCAGAAAATGTGATTCGGTTCTGGAATTTTCAAATTGTCTGTAGAGCCGCTTATGTAAATCATAGCAACAATTTAATTATAGAGTAGTCAATTCTATTTTCTCCTGGGGTACCTTAGAATTGGTCATGGAGATCAGAGAAAAATTAGACTTGGTCGCGCAGAATTAAAGAAAAAATAGACTTGGTCGGGAGAGGCGACGATCAGCTTTCTGTTTCAGACATTGACTTTCCAGGCTAACCCATTTCGTTGTTGAGAATTTGCCCCGAGCTTCCGATCTGGCAACAGCAGAACCCTTTCCTCCCTCCACTCCACCGGCGACCCGCGGGGAAATGGCGGAAATGAGCTCGCTGCCGGTGACCGACGACCTCCTCGCGGAGATCTTCCTCCTGCTGCCCACCCCGGCCGACCTCGTCCGCGCCTCCGTCGCCTGCGTCTCCTTCCGCCGGCTCGTCACGGATCGCCCCTTCCTCCGTCGCTTCCGCTCCCTCCACCCCCAGCCCTTCCTCGGCTTCCTCAACCACACCGGCTTCCACCCGGCGCTCCCGCCCCACCCCTCCGCACCCGCCGCCAGCGCCGTCTCCCCCGCCGCCGATTTCTCCTACTCCTTCCTCCCGTCCCACGACAGCTGGAAAGTCCGGGACGTCCGTGACGGCCGCGTCCTCCTCGACCGCACCCCCGAGGACGCCGCCGCCGAGGAGGAGTCGTCCCCTGTCTTCACGGAGCTCGCGGTGTGCGACCCTCTGCACCGGCGGTGCCTCCAGCTTCCCCCAATCCCTGACGACCTGGCCGCTTCCGTGGAGCACCCGCTACGCGTGGAGTTCGAGCGCTGGTGCGAGCCCTTCCTTGTTCCCCCACGCGAAGAGGAGGATGCGGAAGAAACGTCATTCAGAGTCATCTGGATGGCGCAGTGCAAAACCAAGCTCGTCGCATTCGTCTTCTCCTCCAGCACTGGAGAATGGCGAGCCGTCGCGTCTCAGGGCTGGGGCGATTTGTTAGCGGGCACGGGCGTGTCCACGGCGTCGTCAAAGAGCCCCGTATTCTTCGGGCGACAGTACGCTCTTGGCTGCTTCTACTGGGTCATGGACTGGAGAGAAAAAATCCTTATGCTGGACACCCACAGGATGGAGTTCTCCATTGCCGACCTCCCACCTGGCTGCCGAAGGCCGCCGATTGCCATTGTGGATGCTGGGGAAGGCAGGACTGGGATGTTATCTGTGCGTGAAAATGTTGCAGGTGGCACATTTGACCTCTATTATACCATTAGGCGAAACGATGGTCAGAGTTCCAACCAGTGGCAGATGGAGAGAATAATCCCGTTGGATTCTGGGTACCGGTATTACTTGAGAGCTGCAACTGAGAGGTACTTGCTACTAATAAGATCAGAAGACGAGTACAGCTCATCGTTACAGATGACAGACGTGGAATGTTTCTCATTGGACGCCAAGACTTTGCAGCTTCAAAGTGTATGCAGGTTGAAGCATCACATCCTGCGCGCACACATATATACCAACTTCCCACCATCGTTGTCGTCACAGACAATCTGAAGCGGTAAACTTTCTGATTCATTTTAACCTGCATAGTTATCACTCAAATTGTCTCATGAGGTAGTTTGTTATTGTATAAATGACTCTGCTTATTTCTCCCGAGTTTGTGGAAAAGCAAATGCAACTCAGGAGTGATATTATTTGCTTATCTGCTCCACTGTTATGACACATTGCCATTTTAAGATAATCTGACCACTGAAGAAGTAAATGAAAGGGCCTTGCATGCCATAATTTTATAGTAAGCACATATCCATCCAGCATTTGGGGACTTCATTCGTGGGCAGAAGTCACTATGAATGGACAGTGTTGCCTTGTCTAGGAAGTGGTAATTGCGTAAGTATACTCAAGGTTTTTATTCTTTTAGATAATGTCACTGTGTGATGTAACGTGAACAATCGTTATAAGAACTCTACGTGGGAGGAATCGCCTAATTTCGGCTTTCAAGCATGTAGGCACACTGCCAAAACCTTGCAGCCAAAAGTATTCATATATTCCTCCTTTGATTTGATTGTGTTTCCTTTGTATAACGTGTGTTGCTTTGGCTGCAACAAGTTGACGACAAGTATTTTGGAGGAGAGTGTTTATGGTTAGGCTAACAGATGACTTATCATGTCCGCTACTCTCTTGATATATAATTATATATAAGGACACAGAAGTTGCTGCCATGGTCATGGACTCATCTGTAAATCTAAATGATATTGAAATAAATCCATTTAATTGGTATGGTTGCACTTTAGAACCCGTGTCAATACTCTGAATTGTTTCTGGAACCAATCTCCTGTATATGATGTCAGCAAAATCTAACTGGTGAACCATATTATTAGTTTAATGGACTTAGAATTCAAGTAGCAGTTACTTATTGTGCTCAGAAGCCGTTTAATTTGAAATCAGCCTTTCGAAATCAATTAGAGAGGTGGTGGAGGCAGCATTTTTCTTGCGATAGCTTGAATTTTGACCCACCTGAATCTCTTTTCTAGAGGACTCACTTCTAGTTTGTTGATTATCAAGCTACTGATTTTGTATGATGTAACTTTGTGATTCCTTGCTTTGTGTTTGCCTTGTTTCCCAGTTGTACTGTAAAATTACGATGATAAACACATTGTTCGAGTGCTTTCTGTTGCATTTGTAGAATCAGTTGAGATAAATATTACCAATAGGGCAAAGACTATATTAGATGAATATATGCAGTTAAGAGTGTGCAATCCATTCTCTGTGGTTCTTTTGATATCCTGCTGGTATTTATGTAATCTTTAAGGTGTCTTGCTCATAAAAATTTACCAACCGCTCTTATGTTTTGCCACATACAGGACCTATAACCCGTTCATGATTGCATATGAGCATTTTGAGTTAAGAACTCTTCTCAGTTCTCTGATTTGCTGTCTACTTTCTGTGTCAGATTCAGTGGAGTTTGTAGTCTCTAGTCAAGTGATTAGCGTGATCTGGTTGTCCGGAGCATTAGATCATGTGACAGATTGTCAGGGCCGTCACTGCAGCTAAATATGGACGCTTGTGAACGTTGAACTGCTTTTCTGAAGGATAGATGAAGATGGCCTCGAGTGAAGGTGGCAGCACCCATAATGACATCGTACACTTTGTCCGCAAACTTGGATTACAGATACAGAAGGAGATATAAATTTTCTAGTTTGTTGTTTTGGTTGCATCTTTTCTGTTCTGTGTCGGTTATTTTACCTTTTTTGGCGTTGAATATTATGTACAGTATTATCTGTCAAATTGCATGATCGTCGAGTAGTGAAACTGGAAGAGACAGTTGAAACAATTGAAATATTGGTGTGCATACAGCTAAGATCGAACGATTATTATCACGGGTTGGATTACTTCACCTCTGTGTTGTCTTAGACATATTAGGTAGAACCAACAATTGATATATGTATTCTAAAGTGTTAGGCATGTTGCACTTGCACTGTTAGCCTCGAGTTTGCTAACTGGGATAGCAGTTTGCAAAGAATGTACTAGTACTCCATCCGATCCGATTTAATTGTCTCATGTTTATGCAAAGGTTGGTGTAAACCATGCCTGTGACAATTAAATCGGATTGGAGGTTGTAGTAAATTTTGTCAGACATGTGCCTTTTTAAATAAACTCAACTTTTCGGAAAATTGCAACAACCATGTGTTTTTGGTATGCCCTTTCTCGAAGCTCACTGCAGGTATGGCACCTTCAGCGGTACTCCCATTTACGGCTAAAACCTGCCTCTTCACCGTTGGTTCCCCTTCCGTCCGCCAACCGCTGCAGCGGCTAGAGGGTGGGGGACCTCAATGGGATCACCGGACCCCGTAGGGTCTTCTAGTTCTTCATCGTAGGGTCTTCTAGTTCTTCATCTCCGGTGTAGGAGCATCGGCAGCTGCGAGAATAAAGGTCCTTTAGCCTGCCCCAAATCGGTGTTCTTTCCTGAAGGAGCGTCGACAGGCTAGAGTTTGGAGTCGATCGTGGGGCATTAGGCCTGCCGTGATAAAGTTTTGTCTACAGCGGCGACGTTCAGTGGAGAGGACAATGTCGCAGCGTATTGGTGTCCTCAAGTTCCGCCTCCACCAGATGAAGCTCGGCCAGTTACCGCTTTGTCAGGGAACTTGTGAGTCTGGTGTATCCCTTCTCCGTTTGGACGGAGTGGGAATTATCTCCCGGCCATTCTCGGTACTAGTTTTTTCGAGACGGCGATCTCTCGAGATCGTGGTGGTCGGCATCTTCTGGTCTACGTTGACGACTTGCCTATACAAGTGCTTGGGTTTTTCCAATATTTCTTCGACATGGGCTTTGGCTACACCGGAGGCCAGAGGCGGCATTGAGCTTTGCTCACGGCGCGCGTCGAGGGATGCAAAAGAAAGATGGTGCTAAACTTTTTAAGAACTTATGTTTTATTTATTTATATAAGGATGTTCTTGTAAGGGTTGGTTTGAGATAATATATGGCTTTATCACTACGGGAGAAGATTGCCGTCGGCGTATCCCCGTAACCCTGTCGGCGTAGGCTGCGCCGACGGCTGCCGTCGGCGTACTAGCCCGTAGCATAACCCCTCTTCCCGACGGCGTAGAAAAGTCGTCGGTGTATATAGCTACGCCGATGGCTTTGCCGTCGGCATAGATCATATGGATCCCACCTAGATGACTAACGGCCGTTTGGCTACGCCGCCGGCCTAAAAAAATTCAAAAAAAAAATTCAAATTTTTTTTCCAATTTTTTTTAAATTTTTGTTTCAATTTTTGCTTTCTAACTTTTTTGAATTGTTTAACTCGTTAATCTCACAGGATCATTTTTAACTCTAAGTACACTTGATCTGAAGTCAAATTGTACTTGTAGTCAAACTTTCCGATCGGTCACTCATCCTAATATTACTCTAGCCCAAACACGCTTAACTTCTTCATTCCTTCCACATGATCTTCCGACAAAGAAATTAGAACTTATTGTGAATACTATCGTATCAATCATATTAACCATTGAACTATAATGTTAGATGTCTTTATTTTTTTACATTCCATATAATCATTTAAGTAAACAATAATGAATAAGTAATAATAATCCTAAATTCAAATAAAAATAAAATAAATTTTATTTATTTTGCCATTTTTCCATTTAAAATTGAATAATTCATATCTACAAATCTGTAAATCGTAATTCGATAAATAATATATCCAAATCTATCCGAAAAATGAGAGAAATCCAAATATAACATCTCTATCATCTATTTAATTATGTATTGTAACTTTTTAATACTATACTAACTGAAACTATGCCACGATTCATGAAACACCCCGTTTTTAGCACTCGGAAAATAGAAAATAACTTTTTGGTTCGATGAAAAGGAAACCTTGCATTGGATCTCTGATGTAATAGCATACTGTGAACCTAAAAATAATTTTTGCAAAAAATCATGAGCATCAGATCATGTACCTGTAGTTTAAATCTGACTCAATTCCGACAGATTCGGTGAATTTGTCTTTTTCATGAGGGGTAGACGAAAAGCTTTGAGATACCCTGGTTGGGACATTGTCCATACAAGGTGGTCTAGTATTTTTGAAAAATAGAGTGGTATCATTTTGAAACTTTTATTTGATGGTTGCTTCACTAAACACCCTGTTTTTTGCACTTCGAAAATGAAAAATGGCTCTTTGGTGTAACGAAAAGGAAAACTTCCTGCTGCAACATTGTTTGTCATCCCATGATACACATGTGTACACAATATGGGCACATTTATCGTAAATTATACCACGATTCTAACCATAACATTGGTCATTTGACCTGAAAGCCAGAAAACATCGATTGAGATAGGTCATTCTGTGAAGGTTTTTTTGAGACACAATCAATATACCAAGTTTGATATTTTTTCTTACAACTATGTCATATAATATGATACCACGTCAAGGTTTTGCATTGTTTTGACCATTTTTTAATTTTTTATGCCCGTTTCAAACTATCGTCAAACTTTCTAAATCGGCGGGCATGAAGATTCTTAGCTCGGGGCTGAGCCTCGCTAAACTTGAATTAGATCTCTGATAAAATAGCATACTGTAAACCTAAAAATGATTTTTGCAAAAAAATTATGACCATCAGATCATGTACCTGTAGTTCAAATCTGACCCACTTCCTATCGATTCGGCATGAATTTATCTTTTTCACGAGGGGTGGACGAAAAGCTTTCAGATACCCCGGTTGGGACATGTCCATTCAAGGTGGTCTACTATTTTTTTTAAATTGGGTGGTATCATTTTGAAACTTTTATTTTGATGGCCAAAGTTGTGATGCATAGCTTGCATTTGCCTTTCGAGACCATCGGAGCGGTTGTCGATGTTCTTGAACTCGGCCTGCGTCTCGCCAAATTGTTCGCCTTGTCATGTCTCGAGAGCTTGGCAACGTTCACGGAACTCTTGTCAGACGATGGAGTGGCTTGCGCGCGTCATGTACGATCCATGTTCTTCTTCTTGAGGAGGTGGTTGGCTCAACTCACCGTGCCTATCCATCATGCAAAACACACAAGGATTGTATATGGAAGTGTAATATGGTGGTGTTAGCCTTTTACCTTACCTTGGGGGTTGCACTGAACTAGAAATCACAAGTGAGAGCTATAAGTGTGTAAAGTGAAATCGCAAAGAAACCTCACACTAAATAAAGAATTAACTCTCAAAAGCTTTTGGTGGAAGGTTAGGGTAGTGGAAACCACACGAAACGATCCAAAGAAAAAGGTTATTGTCAAAAGTGGTAGAGAACCAAAGATCAAAAGAAAAAAAGGAAACGATCTACAAACACAAGGATACACACATGTGGAGACAGATGTGGTTTGCACGACTATAAAATAAGCACAAAATGTCCTAACGAAGACTACTCTCAGTGTCATGCCAAACAAGGAGAGACTACAACTCGTTCGCCAAAAGAGAAATAAGCAACGGATTTGTGCACATGCCTTGGTCCCGCTCTATTTCTCTGTTTGCTTACAAGCTTGAGACTCTCTTTGTATTGGAAGACTTTGTATCTTTCTATTTTTTTATTCTTTTTCTTCCTTTCTATACTACTATGTCAACTTTTGAATTTGCTTACACACTCTCACTATCCAAGGACGAGTGCACAATGCTTAGACAAACACAAGATGAACTGCTCTCATAGGATAGGTACACACAAGGAACAAGGGTTAACAAGGTGGAGAAAGTTATACCTTCGGTATTGACGACTTGCTACCGGTGTTGGGGATGATGTTCGGTGCCGCGGTGTCGAGGAGCGCGGTATGTGATGAATTGCGGAAGCTCGAAGTTAGTTGGGGCAACACACACACGAGGCTCGAAAATCACAAGAGGAAAAACAGACAAAATTGGGGAAATCAAAATTTTCGGAGGCCAAACCGGTGGTGTCGTACCGTGCGCCAAACTTTTCGGTGAAATTTCCGGTTCCCCAGAATTCACACCGGAATTTTCGGCGGCACGGTCGGTCCACCGGGCCTAGAGCCAAAATTTGTTCATAACGAACTCCAAAAGTTAAATCTGTCAAATTTTTTGGAAATTTGTCTAAATTGGGCTTGAGAAAGGTTCTAGGAAGGTAGATCGGTACCCAAAGCAACAGATCTGTGGAACAAAACCACTAAAAACGCACCAAATCCAAAGATCGATCCGAAGGCAAATTTGGGGCTCTTTTTTTGGGATTTTCAAAAATTTGGTGGATAGAAGAAAATTTTGTGGGGGGATTCGTGAGCAACGAAGCTCTTGATACCAATATGTTGAGGGAAAACCTCTAGGGTGGCCCGATCGTTCATGAATCCCTTGAAATCAAGGGGGAGAAAGAGGGAAAGGACGAAATCTGCGGACTCACGCATGAAGAACATGATGAACACACGCACACACGAGGATACAATACACACTAATAGCTCACACCGGCGGTGACCGGTCTGGCGCAATCTCTAGGATCAGCGTTGGGCGGAGAACTCTCTCTCGAACCGGCACATCAAGTAGGGAGATTCGGTGAGATCTTGACGTCTAGGCAAAGGAACTCTGATGCCTAGGCCTTGTACAACGCGGAGGCACGATGCAAACTCCAATGAGGTTTGTGATATTTGGTGCTCCTTTGTCAAAGGAGCATGAGGCAAGAACTATATAGATCCACAAGGGGTTTCCACTAATTCCAAATATTATGCCTAGGGTTTACAATGGATGTGGAGGACTATATATAGGTCAGCCACTAGTTCAAGGGTACTTTAGGCATAAAAGGGTAAAAACTAGACGAAATAGGAATATTCTTGGGCATCGAACCCATGCAAACGTTCAGGGGGACGATTCCGGCAATAAGCTCGGTGGCACCGGAATCGATGCAGGAATTTCCGGTCGCCGCCGGAATTTCTGGTCAAAACCGAAATGGCTCACATACGTGCTATTCGGTTGGTGCCGGAAGGTTTCGGCGCGCGCCAGGATTTCCGGTCGCTGGTCTGGTCTGCGAGAGCGTGCACCGTAAATATCGGCAAGAATTCCGGTCTGCCGGTCCTAGCACCGGTTTGGTCCGCGACTCCATCTTGCGATGGCTTGGCTGCTTCCCATGGCACTTCTTCATGGGCTTCATACCTGATGATGCATAAAGTATTGGAATGAAGTAGCAAGCCGTCCAATGATGTATCAGAATCACATGAGACAAGGAGCGAATTCACCTTAGCTTGTAGGAGTTTCTCTCGAGCACGAGTCATGGGTCCACTTAGGGACTTGGTGGTGTAGATGTAGGAGCGTCCGTAGGATGGGCTGCATCAAGTAGTATGTTTTTTCCGACCTAAAAAAGAACAACATTTTTTGAAATACACTCATCGTTTTGGAAAATTGCAGCAACCATGTGCTTCTTGAATCTCACTGCAGGTATGGCCTATACAAGACTCGGACCGTTTTTCTAGGGGCTCTCGATAGAAGCGATCCCTAAGCGATCTAAGCAGACCTCGGTTGCCGGCACCACCGCTGTTGGTTCCCCCACCCTCCACCGACCACTGCGGCGGCTGGAGGGTGGGGGACCTCGAATGGGATTACCGGACCCGGTAGGGTCTTCGAGTTCTTCATGTCCGGTGTAGGAGAATCGGCAGCGGCGAGGGTCCTTTAGCCTGCCCCAAATTGGTGTTCTTTCCTGAAGGATCATCAACAGGCTAGAGTTTGGAGTCGATCATCGGGAATTAGGCCTGGCATGTTAAAGGTTTGGCTACGGCGGCGACATTCAGTGGAGAGAATGATGTCGCAGCGTATTGGTGTCCTCAAGTTCCGCCTGTTGGAAATATGCCCTAGAGACAAATAGTAGTAAGGACTATTATCATATTTCATATAGTTTATGATTAGGTTTTATATAATGCTATAACTGTATTTTGTGGAAACATCAATACACGTTTGATATACAAACAACCAGGGGTTCCTAGTGAAACTCTAGTCACTTGTTCATTGGTCAACAGATGATCATATTTCCTGATCATGTGGCATTTATGCTAGTTGGAAATGGAGTCATCTCATTCCGAGAATGAGATGATGAACCAATACCCAACCTAAACATCGTGACTCGATCATGTCACGAAGTTCAAGTTACGATGATTAGAAATGGATCCTCGTAGACTATTCCTTAGACCGTAAGGCTATATCAATCATTGTCTCCCCGAGAGTGCTTTGATAGCATCAAGCGCCACTTGGTCATACAGTGGTTATAAAGGTGTGTTCAGGTACTCGGAGGAAACCGTTGAGGAAATATATGTCAAGAGCGGGATTTGTTCGTCCATGTGACGGGAAGATACTCGAAGGACCCACTCGGAGAAGTTATATCCAATGGCTGCGCAGCATGTGATTTGACCACGGGGATATCACTTGTCAGAACGAGTCTAGTAGAGTTGTTCGGTAACGATATTGAACACGACATGGTGATGTCATTCATCAGATCTCGGGCAATGCAAGTATCGAGTGACAAAGGGAATAAGACACGACTGTCCCGGTTCAAACAACAAAAGATCTTCGTGGAACGCATAGGGGTCACATGGCCATCCAGGTCCCTCTGTCGATCATTCGTGCAGGAGTGTCCCGACCATGTCTGGAGTGTTCCCGAACCGTGGGGTATCACGCTTAAGGGCTTGATGATGCTTAGAGAGTGTTTATAGGATCGGTAGAATCGCCGAAGAATAGTAGAGAGAAAACTGGAAGGGTTTCGGTAAGTCCGGAGGATGTCCGGGGTGGAGGTGGAAGGTGTTCCATAGCCACGGAGATTGAATAATGTGTGAATGAATGTTAAATGTTGATTTAATCATTTATTCATAATTATTTAATAAAGAGAAAATCAATTTAAATGGTCAAGGGCTTAATGGGCCAATTTCCGGAGGGAGAGGGCCCATTAGGGGAAAGGAGAGAGGGAGAAGGGGCAAGGGGCTGGCCCGCTGGGCCTTGCCCCCCCCCCCCCCCCGCGCGGGGCCCACTACGGTGGCCAGCGGCCACCCCTCCCCCCTCCTCTCCTTTAGTCCCACCCTGGGACTTTGAGGGAGGTAGTACCTCCCCTCCCCTTATATATAGTGGGGGTATTTGGCCAAATTAAATACACCAATAATCAATAAAGGTCTTCTCACTTTTGGGAGGACCTCCAGTTGATATTTTCTCTCTCCCCCTCTCTCTCGTGACTGTGGACCCAAGTATGTACTGCGCGAGCGAGAGACATCTTCACCGCGGAGCACCGTCGCACTGCGGGATTCGGATCCGGGAGCTCTACTTCTGCAACTGCTGCTGGATCGGGAAGCAGGAGTCATCGTCAGGCACCGGACGTGTGTAACTCCCCGCGAGGTGTCGCACTTGAGGCACTCAAGTCGTTGGAGCCAGAGGAGCGCAAGGACTTCATCACGACGTTGAGGTCGGCTTCAGCTCGTCTACATCAACCACGCTCTCCTGAGCATTGATAATGCTTTTCGGTCTTCAAGGGTAAGTTCGCGAAAAGCCTCTCCCGTTACTGTATTACTAATAGATAGGTCCTGGCAGCTTCAGGGGTTTCAGGGGCATAGAGTAAATTTATTGTTTTTATACGTGGAACCCCAACAGTGGTATTAGAGCTAGATCTATGCGTAGTAATGCTAGTACGGGTAGAACACACGAGATGTAGCGTGTGGGCGTTGATCTTCTAGTTGTTACCCTCCCCGTGTACTTGTGTATACCGCAGTAATGCTTGATGAAGCGGCCTCCAACCGACTTTACGCGTTCATTCGCGAGACTGGTCCACGCTTGACATACGGCTTATACCGTATAAAGTGGCTTAGGGGGTGTCTGTCTCTCTCGCATTAGTTGGTATACCATTTGCAACGGAGGGCCACGAAAGGGTTGTAGTAGAGAAAACTACTCGATCAGCGTTGTGCTGAAAGTTCGTAGGTAAGAACGGTTCTTGTGCGAAAGCCCATTCAGCCACGTAAAACATGCAAAGATAAAGTAGAGGCGTCTAACTTTGTTTTGTAGGGGGGCGTTGCTTTGTGATATGGTTGTGGCAAAGGTAAAGTGATTAGCTTTTGTTACATAGTAGTAGATAGTCACAGAGGTGACGGACTACCACGCCGGAACCCTAGAGCCGGAACCCAGTGACGACGGATGGAGATCACGACGTGAAGGACCATATCACATCGCATTTACATTCAATGTTATTGTTTGTATATCGTATTGTGTGCTAGTATTAGATACTCGACGGTAGCCTAATAAGATGATCCCTGTTAAAATTACCAACGATGGTGTTCCCCCTTAGTGTGCACCACCAAAAAGTTCTTCGGTATGAGGCGATCTAGGGTACAGGCCTGGGTTTCAGACATATTTATGTTCCCATACAGTGGGTGTAAGCCATGTTGCACAGCAAATACACTAAGGTTGAGTTGGCGAGCCTAGCACGCCATAGAATCGTGGCCTCGGAACACGGATGGTCGAAAGATCGAGCACGAGTCGCATGAATGATGTGATCGACATTTAGCGTCCACCTTTGAACCCACATCGATGGCTGTGTCAATCGGGGGAGATGTGGCTGATAGGGGTCGTGTTATCACTAGGAACCCTTGTGGGGATAGGCATTTCTGAGTGGAGTTATTATTAACTCATTTAATTATAAACTTAGTCTAAATTCCTTTTGCAATTATAAATGTAGAAAATGGTTCTCCCCGAGATTACCTTCCCTATCAACGATTGGTTAAAAGGAGAAAAGCTCAAGTTAGATAGATCCAACTTTTCGGCATGGGTCATGCGCATGTTTGATATCCTTGGTGAGAACAATGTAGCTGACTACATGAACTGCGAGATGTATTTGGAGCCACCCTATTCTCATGAGACCCAGGAGCAGCGGGATCTGCGCTGCCATCATCGTGTGATGGCCACGTTCATATCAGGGACGATGAGCCTCGGAATGGAGGATGGGCTATGGCCAATGGTGGGAAGTCTTAAACCCCGAGTGGTCATGGCACATATGAGATCACATTTCGTGGAACAAGTGCGCATGTGGGAGTATGAGCTGATGGGGGACTTCCTCTCCATAAAGATGGAGGAGGGCTCCTTACTAGACGAGCACTTATTGAGCATCTACAATGCATACATGAGTCTGGCATACTACCTGGACAACTGGTTCTCAAGCTCTTTTGCGATGGGAGTTGTGCTGCGGTCGCTTCTACCAAGCTTCCAAGCACAGGTCAGGATCTGCATTATGAGAGGCGACACAGAAACACTGGATTTCCTCGAGTTCATATCACATTTCAGAAATGTGGTGGATGAACCCGGTGTCGCTAGGGTCATCAATGACAAAGGTATATATTTGATATACAGTTTTATAAATGCTATAATCTTGCAAACACATTTGTAGTGTTAAGTATATCTGATACTTGTTCTGTTTTGCTGAAAACAGGTCCTTCTTGTAGGGGTTCCGCGCATAAAAACAATAAATTTTACTCTACGCCCCTGAACACCTGAAGCTGCCAGGACCTATCTATTAGTAATACAGTAACGGGAGGGGCTTTTCGCGAACTTACCCTTGAAGACCGAAAAGCGTTGTCAATGCCCAGGAGAGTGTGGTTGATGTAGACGAGCCGAAGACGACCTCAAGGTTGTGAAGAAGTCCTTGCGCTCCTTCTGGCTCCAACGACTTGAGTGCTTGAGTGCCTCAAGTGCGACACCTCGTGGGAGTTACACACGTCCGGTGCCTGACGATGACTCCCGTTTCCCCGATCCAGCAGTATTTGCGGAAGTAGAGCTCCCGGATCCGAATCCCGCAGCGCGATGGCGCTCCGCGGTGAAGATGTCTCTCGCTCGCGCAGTCCAGACTTGGGACCACGGTCACGAGAGAGAGAGGGGGAGAGATAAAATATCAATTAGAGGTCCTCCCAAAAGTGGGGAGACCTTTATTGATTATTGGTGTATTTTCTAGGCCAAATACCCCACTTTATATAGGGGGAGGGGAGGTACTACCTCCCCTCAAGTCCCGGGGTGGGACTAAAGGAGAGGAGGGGTGGGGTGGCCGCCGGCTAGCCCCTAGTGGGCCCCGCAGGGGGGGGCAAGGCCCAGCCGGCCTCCCCCTTGGTCCCTCTCCCTCTCTCCTTTCCCCTAATGGGCCCTCTCCTTCCGGAATTAGCCCATTAAGCCTTTGACCTTTTTAATTGATTTTCTCTTTATTAAATAATTATGAATAAATGATTAAATCAATATTTAACATTCATTCACACATTATCTAATCTCCGTGGCCATGGAACACCTTCCACCTCCACTCCGGACATCCTCCGGACTTACCGAAACCCTTCCGGTTTTCTCCCTTCTTTTCTTCGGTGATTCTACCGATCCCATAAACACTCTCTAAGCATCATCAAGCCCTTAAGCGTGATACCCTACGGTTTGGGAACACTTCAGACATGGTCGGGACACCCCTGCACCAATGATCAACATAGGGACCTGGATGGCCATGTGACCCCTGTGCGTTCCACGAAGATCTTTCGTCGTTTGAACTGGGACAGTCGTGTCTTATTCCCTTTGTCATTCGATACTTGCATTGCCCGAGACCTGATCAATGACATCTTCATGTCGAGTTCAATCTCGTTACTGAACAATGCTATTTGACTCGTTCCGACAAGTGATATCCTCGTGATCTAATCACACGCTGCGTAGCTATTGGATATAATTTCTTCGAGTGGGCCCTTGAGTATCTTCCCGTCACATGGACAGACAAATCCCGCTCTTGACATATATTGCCTCTACGGTTTCCTCCAAGTACCTGAACACACCTTTATAACCACCGTTTTACCAGATGGCGTTTGATGCTATATAAACACTCTCGGGAGACAGTGATTGATATCGTCTCACGGTCTAAGGAATAGTCTACGAGGATCCATTTCTAATCATCGTAACTTGAACTTCGTGACATGATCGAATCACGATGTTTAGGTTGGGTATTGGTTCATCATCTCATTCTCAGAATGAGATGACCTCATTTCCAACTAGCATAAATGCCACATGATCAGGAAACATGATCATCTGTTGACCAATGAACCAGTGACTAGAGTTTTACTGGGAACCCCTGGTTTGTTTGTATATCACACGTGTATTGATGTTTCCACTCAATACAGTTATAGCATGATATAAAACTTAATCATAAACTATATGAAATATGATAATAGTCCTTACTACTATTTGTCTGTAGGGCATATTTCCAATAGTCTCCCACTTGCACTAGAGTACAAATACACTAGCTGCATTTGTTCTTAATTATTGGTACCATATAACCGGTACCTAGAACATGCTTGCTCATGGAAGAGGTTGAGTCTTGGGTCTGTACTTTATAGTCCCAGATCCTTTGCAACTTGCTAATGTCACTTTGATTGACATTAATATTCTATCATCTCATGATAGCATCTGTGTGAATGCATCGTCGTTATGGAAGCAGAACGAGGCCTCATTCCAGGAGCCTACAGTGACGTTAGATAAACCTCGAGGGCTTCTCATGGGCATTGTGCCCTGGGACACATCATTCTACGTTAAAAGCGAATTAGTCCTGCCATAACATTATACAACACTTTAGATGGTACCCTTATCTATTATTATAAATGTATTCATCGAAACACTAGTGCACTATGTGCAACTTTCGATGTTTTGTTCACCTCGCTTCCTACTTGACTCTAATTGGTATCTACAGGAGTTTCCAACATATTCTCTTATAAAATAACTCTTTATGCTTTAAGATATGTCATCCTTTATGGATTTGGAAAACATGTCTACAGTTCTCTACTAGACACTGCAGACAAACTTAGCTTAACGTTCTGTGATTCGAACTTAATCACTTTCAAACGTTCCTTAATTGGACCACTTATTATGCTAAGTTATCATCATGGTTTACTAAGACATAACCTATGTCTCAACATAGTGGATGATGATCATCCTTTCTTTATTTCAACTATTGATGTCAAACTTAATGCTATTCCTAATTCGAGTTATTAAGGACCAGTTCCTTAATTAACTTCTATTATGAAACGTTTTTCAGAATCCCTTAAGGAATACTACATAATATTATAATACACCTATTATCAACTTCTACACCTTATAAATCATTATTTATAAGTATTTGCACTTTCATCCTTAACATATTTAAGAATTACTCCTATAAGCTCCCACTCAAACAATGTTGTTAACATATTTGGGTACGAGTCAGTACTCTTACTCAAACAATGTTCCTCCATATTTGAATTTGAGTCTTATATTGCTCCCACTTAAAAATATGTCAATCACCTATTGTTTTAGGAAGACTTACATAGCCCCCACTCAATTTTATGCAAATTGCATATCTCCTTTACTATTTTGAATAACATCAAAATCCTTTGATCAAATATCAAACTTGGAGATTTATTATGAGATACTAGTACTTTACTAGTTTTAAATCCACTAGACGTCCAGCACACATGAATCGAATTCATTTGAATTTGTCCAATACTTGACAAATTTTGTACTTTTGTCATTCACCCCTTTTTCCTACTATGGCTTTGCAGTCATTTGGGAAAATTCCAAGTAACCCCTTTACTTGTGAGATTCAGCAATGAATTGCTTTCTAATCTCAAGTGAATTTTGCTTTTAGGATTTCTCATAATTCTAGTTTACCATTATTTTCTTAGTAGTTTGTAGGTATGTCATATTCCAAGAATCATGACAAGTGATTCACAAATGCTTCCATCCAAGATATGGATTTACATTTTGAATCCTACTTCATGTAGTGAAAAACAATAGTGGAGGTAAAAACACAATTATCATAATCATTGATTCTTTCCTTCTGTGAAGGGAATCGTTCAGGAACGCTGTCTGTTGCGCTTCTCAACACTCTGATGCAGGGTTTTGAATCCTCATCGTGTTTTACACTATTTTCCATTTGCTCCATAATTGAGAAACATCAGTAGAAGTGAGAATTCTCAAGAATGCACCAAAATCCAAGCAATACGAATCTTGCTTTCCTTTTGGTTTGAGCTATGGGTTTCGTATTCAAAGTTTCCAATGAATATACTACAAGGACTTATTCGCAATTGTTTTGGTTATATCGAATAACCCCAAAACTTTCACGAATTCAAATGGTTCACTAATTCTAATTGAGTCCTAACTATTTCTAAGCTAATGGTCTCTACATATACACTACAACGATTTATTTAGTGCCTTCTATTCAACCCCTTTTGATATCTAATATCACATTGTGATGCTTTGTATTTTGACGTTTCAAAACACTTTGCATTCCACAATGTCTTTTATGCCATCCTTATAAATTTGAATTTTATTACTATTGATCAAATCATAGTAATTGGATTCTCTTTTGCATTTATACCCATTGTTGATGAAACACTTTGATCAAATCAAATAGTTTCATATTCATGTTTCCTTTGGTAAACTTACTTTACACATTTAAACAATCAATTAATGATAATTACCATTTTCGTTAAAACCCAATACATCGAATATGTATTTACTTTTAACAATTCTTTCAACACTTTGTATTCAAGTAATACACGGTGTTCAAGTTATTTTGCCGAACTTAGGCATGATTTATACGTGAGAAGAAATCGAATGACTTTCACATATTATCACATAACTTTGAATTCAAACAATGGTTTCATTCATTAATGAATATATCATTAAGTTGGGTATTTTTAAACAAGGCATTTTTAATGTTTTACAAATGTTCATACATTATCAATTAGTTTCAAACAACAAGGATAATTCACACATAATCAAACCAGATATGAACATGAATAGAAATCATTCATAAAAGCAGAACAACTGTTTGTTACAAACTCATATGAATAACCGTCTCACGAAGTGTGAGACACACTAAAGAAGTTCACAATCTCTTGAGTACATTAATCATCCTAAAAGACAAACTAAATGATAAATGTCGAGGGAGAGTGTCGTCGGCCATCATCATCATGCTTGCCATCAACACGCAACGTCACCTCCTCTCCAGCAAGCACCTCTCATGCAGAAGGACCTGTTTTCAGTAAAACAGAACAAGTATCAGATATACTCAACACTGCAATGTGTTTGCAAGATTATAACATTTATAAAACTGTATATCAAATATATACCTTTGTCATCCATGACCTCTCCGGCGATTGGTTCAACCTTTACGTTCTGAAAACGTAATATGAACTCATGGAAATCCAATGCTTCCGTATCACCACTCATGATGCTACTCTGGACATGTCCTTTGTAGCTGGGAGGCAATGACCGAAGCAGTACGTCTATCGCAAATGGATCAGCCATCCAGTAATCCACGAAGTGAACCAGTCTTGTGTGTGCATCAAGCATGCGCTCCAAGTGACTCTTCAGACACGTATGTTCCTCCATCTGTATGGAAAGGAACTCTCCAAGCAACTCGTGCTTCCACATGCGCACATGGCCTATGAACTCTTCTCTCAGCTGATCCACCATCGGATATGGGTCAAGATCACCCATGAGTGGATGTAGTTCATCCACCATCCCGTAACGCATTATTATCTGAATGTAGGTGGACATCTCTTGACGATAGTAGCGGTCTGCCAGCTCTTGTGGGGTCTCATAGTGGTCTGGCTCAGTCAAATCCATCGTGTGGCGTATGTAGTCTACCACATGATTCGTAGTAAGGAGATCATATAGCGCACAAGCCAACTAGGGAAGTTGGATCCATCAAGTCTAAGTTTTTCACCCTTTACCCAATCCTCAATCTCAAAGTAAGCTTCACGGTGAGCCATCTACATTTATAATTGCAAAAGGAATTTAGACTAAGTTTATAATTAAATGAGTTAATAATAACTCCACTCAGAAACACCTATCCCCGGTAAGGGTTCCTAGTGATAACACGACCCCTATCAGCCACATCTCCCCCGATCGTCACGGCCATCAATGTGGGTTCAAGGGTGGACGCTAAGCATCGGTCACATCATTCATGCGACTCGTGCTCGATCTTTCGACCATCCGTGTTCCGAGGCCATGCTTCTCTAGCGTGCTAGGCTCGCCAACTCAACCTTACTGTTTTCGATGTCCAACATGGCGTACACCCACTGTATGTGAACATAGATATGTATGACACCCAGGCCTGTCACCCAGGATCGCCTCATACAGAAGAACTTTCTTGGTGGTGCACACTAAGGGGGAACACAATCGTTGGTAATTTTAACAGGGATCATCTTATTAGGCTACCGTCGAGTATCTAATACTAGCACACAATAAGACATACAAACAATAACATTGAATGTAAATGCTATGTGATGTGGTCCTTCACGTCGTGATCTCCATCCGCCGTCACCGTGTTCCGGCGCCAGGGTTCCAGCGCCGTAGACACCAGGGTACCAGTGTCTTTCCGGCGTGGTAGTTTGTCATTACCGTGACTATCTACTACTATGCAACAAAAGGTAATTACTTTACCTTTGCCACAACCATATCACAAAGCAACACCCCCTGCAAAACAAAGTTAGACGCCTCTACTTTATCTTTGCATGTTTTACGTGGGTGAATGGGCTTTCGTACAAGAACCGTTCTTACCTACGAACTTTCAGCACAACGTTGATCAAGTAGTTGTCTCTACTACACCCCTTTCGGGGCCCTCCGTTGCAAATGGTATACCAACTAATGCGAGAGAGACAGACACCCCCCTAAGCCACTTTATATGGTACAAGCCGTATGTCAAGCATGGACCAGTCTCGCGAATGAACGCGTAAAGTCGGTTGGGGATAGCTTCATCAAGCATTACTGCAGTATACACAAGTACACGTGGGAGGGTAACAACTAAAAGATCAACACCCACATGCTACATCTCGTGTGTTCTACCCGTACTAGCATTACTACGTATATATCTAGCTCTGATACCACAGTAGGGGTTCCGTGCATAAAAACAATAAATTTTACTCTACGCCCCTGAACCCCTGAAGCTGCCAGGACCTATCTATTAGTAATACAGTAACGGGAGGGGCTTTTCGTGAACTTACCCTTGAAGACCGAAAAGCGTTGTCAACGCTCAGGAGAGCGTGGTTGATGTAGACGAGCCGAAGCCGACTTCAAAGTCGTGATGAAGTCCTTGCGCTCCTCTGGCTCCAATAACTTGAGTGCCTCAACTGCGACACCTCGCGGGGAGTTACACACGTTCGGTGCCTGACGATGACTCCCGCTTCCCCGATCCAGCAGCAGTTGCGGAAGTAGAGCTCCCGGATCCGAATCCCGCAGCGCGACGGCGCTTCGCGGTGAAGATGTCTCTCGCTCGTGCAGTCCAGACTTGGGACCACGGTCACGAGAGAGAGAGGGGGAGAGAGAAAATATCAATTAGAGGTCCTCCCAAAAGTGGGTAGACCTTTATTGATTATTGGTGTATTTTCTAGGCCAAATACCCCACTTTATATAGGGGGAGGGGACGTACTACCTCCCCTCAAGTCCCGGGGTGGGACTAAAGGAGAGGAGGGGGTGGGGTGGCTGCCGGCCAGCCCCTAGTGGGCCCCACAGGGGGCAAGGCCCAGCCGGCCTCCCCCTTGGTCCCTCTCCCTCTCTCCTTTCCCCTAATGGGCCCTCTCCTTCCAGAATTGGCCCATTAAGCCTTTGACCTTTTTAATTAATTTTCTCTTTATTAAATAATTATGAATAAATGATTAAATCAATATTTAACATTCATTCACACATTATCTAATCTCCGTGGCCATGGAACACCTTCCACCTCCACTCCGGACATCCTCCGGACTTACCGAAACCCTTCCGGTTTTCTCCCTTCTTTTCTTCGCGATTCTACCGATCCCATAAACACTCTCTAAGCATCATCAAGCCCTTAAGTGTGATATCCTATGGTTCGGGAACACTCCAGACATGGTCGGGACACTCCCGCACCAATGATCAACAGAGGGACCTGGATGGCCATGTGACCCATGTGCGTTCCACGAAGATCTTTTGTCGTTTGAACCGGGACAGTCATGTCTTATTCCCTTTGTCATTTGATACTTGCATTGCCCGAGACCTGATCAATGACATATTCATGTCGAGTTCAATCTCGTTACTGAACAATGCTATTTGACTCGTTCCGACAAGTGATATCCCCGTGATCTAATCACACGCTGCGCAGCTATTGGATATAACTTCTCTGAGTGGGCCCTTGAGTATCTTCCCGTCACATGGATGGACAAATGCCGCTCTTGACATATATTGCCTCTACGGTTTCCTCCAAGTACCTGAACACACCTTTATAACCACCATTTTACCAGATGGCGTTTGATGCTATCTAAACACTCTCGGGAGACAGTGATTGATATAGTCTCACGGTCTAAAGAATAGTCTACGAGGATCCATTTCTAATCATCGTAACTTGAACTTCATGACATGATCGAATCACGATGTTTAGGTTGGGTATTGGTTCATCATCTCATTCTCAGAATGAGATGACCTCATTTCCAACTAGCATAAATGCCACATGATCAGGAAACATGATCATTTGTTGACCAATGAACCAGTGACTAGAGTTTCACTGGGAACCCCTGGTTTGTTTGTATATCACACGTTGATACATTGCAAATGTATCTATAATTTTTGATGTTCCATGCTTGGTTTTATCCACTTTCTTGTGTTTTGTTCCAACTTTGGAGTACTTTTATTATGATTTCTTGGACTAACCTATTAACAAGAGCCACAGTGCCAGTTGCCTGTTTTCTGTTGTTTTTGGTTCCAGAAAAGTTAGAAAATGAATATTCTCGGAATTGGACGGGACAAAAGCCAAAGTGCCTATTTTTCCGGAAGGGATCAAGTGCTAGAATACGAGACGGAGAAGGGCTGGGGCCCGGCCACACCACCTGGCCGCGCGGCCAGGCCTGGCCCACGCCAGGGGGTGGTCTGGCCGCCCCCAACACCCCATCGGCCTCTCCTTCCGCCTATAAGTTGCCCTCGGGACAAAAACCCTAGGTACCCGATCAAAAATCCACGAAAAAGTCTGTAGCCGCCGTCGTCTCTGTCCCTAGATCGGGGGGATCTGAAGCTCTTCTCGGCACCCTGCCGGAGAGGGGAATTCACCCTGGAGGCCTTCTTTATCACCATGCAAGCCTCCGGTGTGATGCGTAAGTAGTTTATCCTTGGACTACGGATCCATGTAGTAGCTATATGGCTGGTTTCTCCTCCTTTGTGCTTTCATGTTTAGATCTTGTGAGCTCCGTTCATGATCAAGATCATCTATTTGTAATTCATACATGTTGTGTTTACGGGGATCCGATGGATATTGAGATGCTATTTTAGATTGATTATTGATTCTATCATGTCTTTGTTATTTGAGATCTTGCATGCTTTCCGTTGTTAGTAGCTATCTTGGCCAAGTAGATGCTAGCAACTCCAAGAGTTAGTATTTATGCTCGGTAGTGGGTTCATGCCTCTGGTAATCTGGGGAAGTGATAGAAATCTCTAAGGTACTAGATGTGTTGTTGCTACTAGGGAGAAAACAACGATCCTTTGTTCATAGAACAATTGTATTGTTTACTTTACACGCAGTTCATAAAGCAATAATCTGTTGCTTGCAACTTAATACTGGAGGGGGTTCGGATGATAACCTGAAGGTGAATTATTAGTCATAGATGCAGTTGGATGGCGGTCTATGTATTATGTTGTAATGCCCAATCAAGTCTCAGAGGAGTCAAGATGATTAGTATATGCATGTATTGCTTTCTCGGTGTTTGTCAATTGCCCCGTTGTAATTTGTTCACCCAGCATGTTATCTATCTAAGGAGAGCCACCTCTAGTGAACTATGGATCCCGGTCATTTTACTTTACATACAATCTACAATCTTTTACTGCTTTGTGTTTACTTTCTGCAAACTTTTACTTCTTTCCATTCGATACGTTTAATCCTTTGTTTTCCGCAAAACATGGTGAGATTGACAACCTCATCGCAAGTTGGGGACAAAGTTCTGTGGTTGTGTTGTGCAGGTCTCCACGTTGCTACTAGCACCGGTAGTGCGCCCTGCCAAAGCTCAGCTAGTAACACCTTTGAGGTGTTTCCTTGCTCCTACTGGTTCGATTAAACCTTGGTTTCATAACTGAGGGAAACTTGCTGCTGTGCTCATCATACCTTCCTCTTGGGGTTCCCAACAAGCTCTACATCAACACCACGCCATCAAGCATTTTTCTGGGCGCCGTGCATAGAGACATCACACGTGTATTGATGTTTCCACTCAATACAGTTATAGCATGATATAAAACTTAATCATAAACTATATGAAATATGATAATAGTCCTTACTACTATTTGTCTCTAGGGCATATTTCCAACACTTCTGCATGAGAGGTGCTTGCTGGAGAGGAGGTGACGTTGCGTGTTGATGGCGAGCTTGATGATGATGGCCGACGACACTCTCCCTCGACATTTATCACTTAGTTTATGTTTTAGGATGATTATTGTAATTAAGAGATTGTGAACTTCTTTAGTGTGTCTCACACTTCGTGAGACGGTTATTCATATGAGTTTGTAACAAACAGTTGTTCCACTTTTATGTATGATTTCTATTTGTGTTCATATCTTGTTTGATTACGTGTGAATTATCCTTGTTGTTTGAAACTAATTGATAATGCATGAACATTTATAAAATATTAAAATGCCTTGTTTAAAATACCCAACTTAATGATATGTTCATTAGTGAATGAAAAACCATTGTTTAAATTCAAAGTTATAATGATAATATGTGAAAGTCATTCAATTTCTTATCACATATAAATCATGCCTAAGTTTGGCAAAATAACTTGAACACCATGTGTTACTTGAATACAAAGTGTTTAATAAATTGTTAAAAGTAAATACATATCCGATGTATTGTGTTTTAACGAAAATGGTAATTGTCATTGTATGATTGTTTAAATGTGTAAAGTAGTTTACCAAAGGAAACATGAACATGAAATTATTTGATATGATCAATGTGTTTCATCAACAAAGGGTATTAAATATAAAAGAGAATCTAATTACTATGATTTGATCAATAGTAATGAAATTCGATTTTATAAAGAATGGCATAAAAGAAATTGTGGAATACAAAGCGTTTTGAAACGTCAAAATGCAAAGCATCACAATGTGATATTAGATATCAAATGGGTGATAGAAGGCACCAAATAAATCGTTGTAGTGTAGATGTAGAGACCATTAGTTAGAAATAGTTGGCACTCAATTAGAATGTAGTGAACCATTTGAATTCGTGAAAGTTTTGGGGTTATTTGATATAACCAAAACATTAGCAAATAAGTCCTTGTAGAGTATTCATTGGAAACTTTGAATACGAAATCCATAGCTAAACCAAAAGAGAAGCAAAACAAGTATTGCTTGGATTTTGGTGCATTCTTGAGAAAGCTCACTTTTAGTGATATTTCTCGATTATGGAGCAAATGGAAATTAGTGAAAAACACGATGAGGATTCATATCCTTGCATCGGAGTGTTGAGAAGCGCAATGGACAACGTTCCAGAACGATTCTCTTCACAGAAGGAAAGAATCAACGATATTGATCATTGTGTTTTGCCTACTAGTGTTTTCACTACGTGCAGTAGGATTCAAAATGTAATCCATATCTTGTATGGAGACATTTGAGAATCATTTGTCATGATTATTGGAATATGACATACCTATGAACTACTAGGAAATAATGGTAAACTATAACTATGAGAAATCCTAAAAGCAAAATTCACTTGAGATTAGAAAGCAATTCGTTGCTGAATCTCACAAGTATAAAGGAGTTGCTTGAATTTTCCCAAATGACTGCAAAGCCATAGTGGAAAAGAGGTAAATGACAAAAACACAATTTGTCAAGTATTGGACAAATTCAAATGAATTTGATTCATGTGTGTTTTATGTCTAGAGGATTTAAATCTAGTAATAGTACTGGTATCTCATAGTAAATCTCCAAGTTTGATATTTGATCAAAGGATTTTGAAGTTTTTCAAAATAGTGAGTGAATATGCAATTTGCATAAAATTGAGTGGGAGCTATAGAAGTCTTCCTGAAATAATATGTGATTGACATATTTTTGAGTGGGAGCAATATAAGTCTCAAATTCAAATATGTGGAAACATATTTTGAGTGGGAGCTTATAGGAGTAATTCTTAAGTGTGTTAAGAATGAAAGCAAAAATACTTATAAATAGTGATTTATAAGGTGTAGGAGTTGATAATAGGTATATTATGATATTATGTAGTATTCCTTAAGGGATTCTGAAAAGGGTTTCAGAATAGAAGTTAATTAAGGAACTAGTCCTCAATAACTCAAATTAGGAATAGTATTAAGTTTAACATCAGTGTTTGAAAGAAAGAAAAGGATGATCGTCATCCACTATGTTGAGACATAGGTTCTATTTTAGTAAACCATGATGATAACTTAGCATAATATGTGATCCAAATAAGGAACGTTTAAGGGTGATCAAGTTTGAATCACAGAACGTTGAGCTAAGTTTGTCCGCAGTGTCTAATAGAGAACTATAGACATGTTTTCCAAATCCATAAAAGATGACATATCTTAAAACATAAAGAGTTATGCTATAAGGGAATATGTTGGAAACTCCTGTAAATACCGATTAAAGTCAAGTAGGAAGTGAGGTGAACAAAAACATCGAAAGTTGCACAGAGTGCACTAGTGTTTCGATGAATACACTTATAATAATAGATAAGGGTACCATCTAAAGTGTTGTATAATGTTATGACGGGGCTAGTTTGCCTTTAACGTAGAATGATGTGTCCCAGGCACAGTGCCCATGAGAAAGCCCTCGAGGTTGATCTAAAGTCACTGTAGGCTCCTGGAATCAGGCCTCGTTCTACTGCCATAACGACGATGCATGCACACAAATGCTATCATGTGATGATAAAGTATTAATGTCAATCAAGGTGACATTAGTAAGTTGCAAAGGATTTGGGACTGTAAAGTACAGACCCAAGACTCAACCTCTCTCATGAGCAAGCATGTTCAGGGTACCAGATATATGGTGCCAATGATTAAGGAACAAATGCAGCTAGTGTATTTGTACTCTAGTGCAAGTGGGAGACTGTTGGAAATATACCCTAGAGACAAATAGTAGTAAGGACTATTATCATATTTCATATAGTTTATGATTAAGTTTTATATCATGCTATAACTGTATTGAGTGGAAACATCAATACACGTGTGATCTTCGTGGAACGCACAGGGGTCACATGGCCATCCAGGTCCCTATGTCGATCATTGGTGCGGGAGTGTCCCAACCATGTCTGGAGTATTCCCGAACCGTGGGGTATCACGCTTAAGAGCTTGATGATGCTTAGAGAGTGTTTATAGGATCGGTAGAATCGCCGAAGAATAGTAGAGAGAAAACCGGAAGGGTTTCAGTAAGTCCGGAGGATGTCCGGGGTGGAGGTGGAAGGTGTTCCATAGCCATGGAGATTGAATAATATGTGAATGAATGTTAAATGTTGATTTAATCATTTATTCATAATTATTTAATAAAGAGAAAATCAATTTAAATGGTCAAAGGTTTAATGGGCCAATTTCCGGAGGGAGAGTGCCCATTAGGGGAAAGGAGAGAGGGAGAAGGGGCAAGGGGGATGGCCGGCTGGGCCTTGCCCCCCCCCCCCCCGCGCGCGGGGCCCACTAGGGTGGCCGACGGCCACCCCTCCTCCCTCCTCTCCTTTAGTCCCACTCTGGGACTTTGAGGGAGGTAGTACCTCCCCTCCCCCTATATATAGTGGGGGTATTTGGCCAAATTAAATACACCAATAATCAATAAAGGTCTACTCACTTTTTGGAGGATCTCCAGTTGATATTTTCTCTCTCCCCCTCTCTCTCTCGTGACCGTGGCCCCAAGTCTGGACTGCACGAGCGAGAGACATCTTCACCGCGAAGCGCCGTCGCGCTGCGGGATTCGGATCCGGGAGCTCTACTTCCGCAACTGTTGCTGGATCGGGGAAGCGGGAGTCATCGTCAGGCACCGGACGTGTGTAACTCCCCGCGAGGTGTCGCAGTTGAGGCACTCAAGTTATTGGAGCCAGAGGAGCGCAAGGACTTCATCACGACTTTGAAGTCGGCTTCGGCTCATCTACATCAACCACGCTCTCCTGAGCGTTGACAACGCTTTTCGGTCTTCAAGGGTAAGTTCGCGAAAAGCCCCTCCCGTTACTGTATTACTAATAGATATGTCCTAACAGCTTCAGGGGTTCAGGGGCATAGAGTAAAATTTATTGTTTTCACACGCGGAACCCCAACACCGCCTCCATCAGATGATGCTCGGCCAATTACCGCTTCGCCAGGAAACTTGTGAGTCTAGTGTCCCCTTTCTCCGTTTGGCCGGAGTGGGAATTATCTCCCGGCCATTCTCGGTACTAGCTTTTCCGAGACGGCGATCTCTCGAGATCGTGGTCGTCAGCATCTTCTGGTCTACGTCGACTACTTCCCGGCCGCTGCTTATACAAGTGCTTGGGTTTTTCCAAGATTTCTCCGACACGAGCTTTGCTACGTCAGAGGCCAGAGGCGGCATCGAGCTTTGCTCACGGCGCGCGTTGTCGAGGGATGCAGAAGAAAGATGGTGCTGAACTTTTTAAGAAATTATGTTTTATTTCGTTGTATAAGGATGTTCTTGGTAAGGGTTGGTTTGAGATAATATATGGCTTTATGCCTTTTTCGCAAAAAAAAAGTATGGCCTATACAGCGGTACTGCCATTTGTGGCCGGGTTTCTGAGACACGGCTAAAACCTGCATGGTACAAAATTGTTGGTAGATTATAGCGTAACTCGCTGTTCCCATGTTTTTAAACGGAAAGCCTGTTTGGGTTGGGTATTCTCCCGCGTTCAGCCAAGGCCAAGTCGATCTGTCCGGCCGCGCGCGAGCGAAACCGACGTTACGCCCGTACGCGCTTCCAAACTAAGAACTCCGATCCCGAGTCGTCAACGACAACGATGATTCACTTCCATATATACCTAGCCAAGTATTCGTCCACACATCCCCGTCTCGATTGCCTTCTACAGTTCTACCCTCAAGCCCTAACTCATCTCGATCGCGTTTTGCCCTCACGCGGTCACGCCCCAGCTCTCCTCTTGATCGATTCCGTCGATCATGGACAGCATCGCCGTGGCCGCCGCCAACTGCCGCTGCAGCCGCGTCGTCTACGTCGGCAACATCGCCTTCCACGCCGCCGAGAAGGAGGTCCTCGACGCCTGCGAGCTCATCGGCCCCGTCCTCTCCTTCCGCGTCGCCGCCGACGCCGCCACGGGGAAGCGCAAGGGCTACGCCTTCGTCGAGTACGCCGACGACGCCACCGCGCAGAGCGCCTGCCGCAACCTGCACGGCCACCCGCTGCGCGGCCGCGAGCTGCGCGTCGGCCTCGCCGACAGAGCCGGCGCCGCTAACGGGAGGCGCCGCCTCGGTGATCACTGCCCCGTCGGCATGGAGGACGCCATCCACGCCGCCTCCCTCGTCGACTTCTCTGGCCGCCCCGCCATCATCTCTCCTCACGCGGTACCTGGCGGGCCTGTCCAGGCACCAGCTGCGGGAAGCGGCGGCCACGTTCGAGAGCAACAAGGTTCTCAAGGAGCAAGTCCCCGGGTTGGAAACAGCGATGGAGATTGTGCAGCGCCTGCTCGAAATGGCGGCCGCGGACGCCGTGGCGGACGAGGCGGGCGAGCGTCTCTGAGACGGCCGACGACCACCGCGCCAAGATGAGGAAGCTGGAAGACGGCGGGAAGGCTGCCGCCGCTGGAGTTGCCTGCGTCTGAGAGATCAATGCCGCAGAAAGTGCTTAGTCGCCAGTAGTCTTTCTTCGTTCGGATGTACGGAGTACTAGTTCGATCTTCATTTTGTAGATCAGGAAACATTTGTACTGTAATGTCACTATCTATGATAATGCAAAATTCCCTTTACTAGTATTATATACGATTTTTCTGTTCACTAATTCCTCTTCTTTCTTGAGTTTTATTTCTTGTAGTTAGTACATCCACAAGATGAACTTGCAGAATCAAGTTTATTTCATGAAAACAAATTTGTACCTTCCAATTTTTTTACAGCCCTCACGCTAACATCAGACACCACAACAAATTGCTCAAAATCACAAACATCGTACACATGCTAGTATCACAAGGAAAAATCACCTAACCAATTGTCAAGCATCAGTTCTGTCCCCACCAATCCCATCAGACGAAAATGCCATCAAAATCCACCTAAAATAAGACCATCAAAATCCACCTACAGGTTCTCCAAAGATACAAAAAAAAACATCCAAGTCCTTCCTGATCAATCAATACAATGCCCCATGTATCAGAACTAGTGTATGCTTCCCTAGCTCCCACCACTAATAATGCACAAATATTACAAGAACGTACGAGCAAGATACCGGCCATTGTTCCATCATCTATATACACATTTTCAGATTTTTCATTTGCATTTGATCACGAGCTCGGAGGGGCCGAACTGGGTATCTTGAAATGCTTCTTTACATAATGTGATGCCTCCGAATCATTTCTGTGGCACAGGACCCTGAGCAGGGTTTTGGAGTCACCTCCCAATTTGCTTTTGCCTCCTTGAGTAACTTCTCGCAGATCATCAATAAGCACACGGGTCTGCGGAAAGAGAGCACATAAGAAATGCCATCTAGTCATTCACAAATATGATTACAGCAAAAAAAAATGATTACAGCAACTACAGAATCCCTAGTCCCAAGTATCATTAAGTCAATGGCGTGTAATAAATTGAGAGTTCGACACACTGCTTCCTTTAGTACCAACACTCTGCTTAGCTGTCTTTGATGCAATTACAGAATCGTTGCTACCGTTCAACTGTGGCCAGTTTGAAGAAAAATGAAATAACTAAGTTCACTCCAGTGGGCAGGTACAGACTATACCTAATAATTGGAGATTAGGTACGGTAATTATGGATGGTGCACTTCCAGAATCTAGAATCTAGAGTTCAACAGATCCAAAACCATGGGAGATTTAATCCAAATTTTACCTCTTGCTTGATCAGATTTATTACAGGACGAACACGTGAGACCAAATTCTCAACAGTTCCACGAGGGAGCCCATCTCCACCAGATATGAAAAATTCCTATATCACACAAAAAGTTTCCTTTTAGGTAAGCAAACAAATAGTCAGCACGAGTTAAGACAACAGTTTATTGGTCAGACAATAAATACAGAGTGAGATTAACATATATTCCAGACGTATGATAAGCATGTCAGTTATAGAATAATACTACCGCATGCATGATGTCCCTTGTATATAAAGCAAAAGCGGCCAAGATGTCTGACACCAATATACCTTCAGAATTTCAAGATCTTCCTCCAAAAGAGGGGCATCATTTGGGGAGAAGACACGTGTAGGACCTCCATCTAGTATTATACGAAGTAAGCCATCCTGAGAAAAAGAACTTATGTTAAAATTATAATCGAGAACTTGTTACAGTATCTCACTAATTTTGACAGCCAAAATTACCAGGGATGCTTGCAGAAGCCCTGTAACCACACGATCCCGCAGTTGCTCCACAATGACAACACAAAGTTGATTAAGTACCTAAAATATTGAGCATTGACATCAAATATATGCCAATAAGTTCAACAAAATCTTACTGGCCGGACGACAAATGAAGAACCTTTACTAAGAGCTTATAATAAGTGGTATATATATATATATATTATATATATATATATATAACTTAGGTATGGAATATGTTAGGTATATATAACTTAGGTATGCATATCTTAGGTATGTGATACCTAGGTATGTATAACTTAGGTACGTATACCCTCAGGTATGTGTGGTTCATAGCGAAAATACGCGTATCACGTATGGTGTCTGGGCACCAAGGTGCACCAGTTATAGCGAAAATTTAGGTACGTACACCCTGGGTATGTACAAATTATAGGTATGGTGCCCGGGCACCATGGTGTCCCATATGGGTGTCCTATATATACAGAGTGGCGCTATTTGCCACCCAGGGTGTAGAATAGTTATTTTTCATCCACCCTCTATCTTTCAAACCGTATATGATTTTTACGACACGTAAATTTTCTCTTACCTCGAAAGTCAAGAACATAAGAAAATTTAGACATGTCGTAAAAAAATTGTTTACATGCCGTATAAAAATACGACATAAAATGCATATTTTTGATGTTTTTTACACTTAAATGACTCATAAATTGTATTTTTATGTCGATTTTTGTGTGTTTCTGATGAATATGAACATAATTATTAGTATACAAAACATTAGTTTCTAAATATGAGAACATAAAAATATGTGGGATGCAAAATAACTATTCTGCACCCAGGATGCTGAATAGGGTTTCTATATATATATATATATATATATATATATATATATATATATAGGACATACTCAAACAGATAAAGTATTACAAATACTTCCGTAAGGCAGTATATAAGACGTGGGTGTAGTTACACCCGGGAGTAAGAAGTATTTTTCCTATATATATATATATATGCGCGTGTCCAAAGTTTGAGGTAACAGCATATGCTTAGCATTTGGCCACACCGAATTTCTGACATAAAAGCTATCCATATATTTTCTCGTAAAAACAGAATATCCTACAAAAAGTTGCATGACATGGATTAGCGCCTGCTTGGGATTGCATTCACATGTAGGAGTGCCCATAAACTTAACACACACAAGCTGAACTATTTGCAGTCAAACATTGGTTTGCATGCTTACGGTCCAAAAATATTAACTGGTAGAGTTCTGTATAAAGTTAGCCTGATATAGGCATATAGCTAGCCAACAAAAGCTAATGGATAAAAAACCAAGTAGACAACTAGACATGCCAGCTGTCAGATCAAATGATGCAAACTTGTGAACGTACCATATCAAGCACTTCCACAATAGTGTCCAGTCGAGCTTGGGCTACACTGTTTTTGTATAAATTATCGATGAATGGCTGTTGCAGGTCCCAGAATATGACCTTTAACCCTATGAAAGAAAAGATGCAAAACTTTAACATTGACGAGCCATCAGCTTCCCGGTTCAAGTGGTTAGTCCATGCATATTTTCTTACCTGTAAATTCACATACCCGATCAATAGCAGCATTGATTTCTTTTCTACTGCCATCAAATTGATTCTTCTGATTGGAGACAACGCTCTTTGATTTTCCGCTCGTAGATCGTCCTAACACAGTTAAATATTAAAAAAAGAATTTAGATTGATCTATATGGACTATGCCAAACAGAGTAATTGGCAATCCTATCAGAGTATCCAACAGATAAACTGTTTACTATTTTAAATGCACACTTACTGATGTCAATGTTGCCAATTTTCCTTCTAGCCCACCGTTCACTTATGCTGTCCTCCAACTTGCCTAGCTGGCTTATACCGTACTGTTTGCATATTCATATTCAGAAACTGGTGACGGTAATAAAAATGAACAATAAAATAGGAAGAATGACAAATATCAAAAAAACGTCATGGTCCTGTAGATGTAAATCATGGCAACAGCTAGTAACAGCTATTGCCTCATACTAGAATACTGTTTCAAGACCAGAACTATCAGTATAATCAATAGCATCTGCACTTGCTGTAAAATTATAATTGCTGATAAATCACTATTACTAATAATGCACCAACTTAACAATAGCTACTTTCAAAAGGGAACAGCATCAAACCAGGAACAGTGAAAGATACAGCTAGGTACAAAGATATATTCAATGGGGCTGTATGATGTAGCAGGCTGGTAGCATAATTATGAACTCCATGTCTGACGTCTCGAAAATTTAAGGAAATGCTACTTCAACGCCAATGCCAATTATTCCAAAATAAATCTTCTATGAAAATTGCTATGCTTTTTTCTTCTAATTTACATCTTTGTGTACTGGAAATTGCTCAGGATCTTGATATGTCATTCTAGATAAAAGCAACGTAGCAGCATCAGTTGTAATAAGAAACTCACATATAGGCTGTTAAGCCGCACACAGAGCTTTGACATCGTAAGTTGAACTATTTCACTTGCTTTTCTCTCATCAACTGTTCTAACTTCCGGGATTTCCTTCTTTACAAAAGCTTTGATTCCAAGCTCCTTTTTATACCGAGTAAGAGCAGGAACAGGTGGAACTAAATCTTCTTTATCAACTGCAAGCACAGAAAACTGTTTTCTCTTAAAATGAAAAGAAAATAAATAGCGTTCAACCAAAGCCCAAGTGTTAAAAACAAACAGAACATAAGTATCTTTTGTCCATCCTAGATACTACCTCAAATATACTATTTAGCAGGGACCATCTATCTAAAGCATGAGTTTGTACTTTGTATTCTACTGCAAGAGAATATTTTCCTTTCAAATCAATAATAGGAAATAAAGATGAAGGAACAAATAAATAACATGCAGCAAGAGGATTAACAGAAAGATACTTTAGGAGAAGTATAAAGGTGATGATGCAAACCTATGGGTCCAATAGCAAGTTGTGTATAAATTTGAAATGCCTTATCGATACCACGACAGAGACTATTTAGCTCGCCAATTCGCATGGGAACCTTGAATGCAAAAAACTGATCTGCAGTCTGCAATAGCTCGCAAGTAACAAAAATTACTTTCGCAGAGGCAGCTCGATTATCAGGCACAAATCATATCTGAAACCATCAAGGCTAAATAACTTCGAGATATTGTGGCATAGAAGAGAAATAGCATTTAAGTTTAACCTATAAAGAGAAATTAATTAACACAAATTTAAAGAGATAATGAAGGACAAGAGGAACACCTCTTCTATGATTCTGTAGACTTCTACTATAGAACCCCCATGGCGTTGTTGAGGGGATATAGGATCCCAAGCCTGTCAAGCACAGATTTAGCATGGAGAAAATGCAGAAATTCGTAACACTCGATGAGTACCGAAGTGATGTTTGAATGCAAAGACAGGTCACATAGGAAGAGAATATATTGTAACTTTGTAAGCAGTAAAACAAAATACACTATCATACACACTAAGATGCCTACAAACTCGCAAACAGTCATATCCAAAAAAAAAAAGGCAATTAATGTGTTAACCTCTTGTTCAGCAGCCCTTTTAACCCAAGTTTCAATTCTCTCGAGTTGCCCATTCACCCAGCGTAGAACAACCGTGCCAGATTTACTTTCAATCTGAGATAAACAAAAGCAGAGAATTAGGGTGAACAATACAACAAAGAAATCCCAGCACATAATAATTGATGATAGAAAAAAAATGGCATGAACATAGCATGTCAAAGGTGACATTAAAGCAATTTAAAATGTTGGGTTGCTTGTAGTTGAGGAAAATATGATCGAGGTATCTAACCTGATAAGGAGTTAGCTTTTGTCTACATATACTGTCCAAACCATCTTCGCCCACAACAGAGGCCATCGCAGACATTATGTACTGCTCGAGAGAATCAGCTGCCGGGAATACAGAAACTACGTCCTCCGTAAGATGCTCAGCATGCTCAAGAAAAGGTCTCTGGCACAACAACCTAATGTGAGCATGCGGTATCAGAAGGTTATGATGGATTTAACAGTCAACTATAACTTACCAATTTGTTCCCATAAAGTTTATGGAGAAGGGAAGCAGAAAGAACAGCAGCCTGTGGATGCCATCTTGACAAAACTGGCACAAAAATGTTTGTATCTTTCTTCAGAAGCTTCTTTGTCTCCTCAGCCAGAGATGCTAAAACATGCTCATGCCCCGTGTCTGCTTTAACCTCTACAGAATGTGCAATCTGAAACAAAACAAAAAATTATCCTAATGTTGACATATCAAATGGAACGAGGAAAGTATATGACATACTATACAAATACACATTGCACTATATGGATATGGATGACGAAGTCCACTTCAGGTGCAGAAGGCTTCTTGATCCAGTACAATAAAAAACTAATGGTCAAATAATTAAAATTATTAGTATGAACATGAAGATTTAGAGTCTAGCATTTATACAGTATCTTCTAATATGCAGACGAAAGACAGCCCTGCCGTTTACCACGTGCTTACACTCTTACATAGTATCTTCTAATATGAATATTGCCTACAAGGCCTCATGTCATACTGACTTGTAAGGAATATAGTGGCCAGGAAGACCAAACAAATATTCTATACTAAAATGCCAAAAGGTATACAATTTTTCTGGCAAAAACAAAATACAATCCTACAGATTCTCGGATGTTTAAGCTTTGGTATCTCTTCTTCCTAATAAACATAACTAAGGTCATAACGCAATTTTGCATATACAAAGAAGACAAATCCATGATCGACACCTCTAAGGGCAAGTACAATGGAGGCGCTAAGAGCAGACGCTAGGAGAACATTCCTGACCGTTATGCGATAATCCCATGCGATCCTGGGAATTGGGCTAGCGTCGCCGTAAAACAAGACGCCGGGCGCTTTGCCGTTTTCCCCCCGCGTGAAGAGATATCCAGGGGCAGTTTAGCGTCTACAACTTCTGTTGGCGTTGGAGACGGGGACTCTTATACAGACGCTATCCATTAAATTATTGTTTTTTTACGCTTAAGCGTCTACCCAAGCACCCGTGCAATGTACATGGCCTAAGTGCAAAGAATCTTGCCAACAGTTGCAATAATGGTATTACAGTTTCTATGACTATGAGTCAAGGTGATCAAATACAACACAACAAATCTAATATACATATACACTATGATCGAACAACATTCAAGGTCTCACATAAACATACATGGGTGAGTAAGTGATCTTTTTATGTCCATCCCATGGGTAAAATAAGTAAAACAATATGAGAAAATAAAGAAAATCAGCAATATTAAGCTATACTACCAAAAGAATAAAGCTGCAAATAAGGTCACCTTCACGAAAGCACTTTTGACAGAAGATGTAATGTAACGTTCAATCTGGTCTCGATCAGGTGACTCCATTGCCTGACGAGCAAAAACAAATATGGGGCAAAATAAGATTTTCTATAGTGCAAACGGTAACCTAAGTTTTGTTTTCCACATTCTGCAGTGCTTGCTATTGATAACATAAGGTTGCTATTGTATACTGCCACAAGTTAGAAGGCGAGGACTGCGGGGATTAGAGACCATTTTGTGAGGAACTCCACTGGATTGGTTTGTTGTCAAGCGCTTTTTGCTCGAGAAATTTCTGGATGTGTTGGTGTTTATACGCACACAAGGCACACAAAGACGGTCCAATTTTTAGATTAAAAAATGTATTTGGGATGAAAAATGAAGGATTTAAGGTTTCAGCACCTTGTCATTTTCTTCACCAAGGATCCGCCTAGTGAGCATTGCTACTGTTACGATATCAGACAACATATTGGGACCCTGCAGATGTAAAGACAAATTTAATGTAGGCATGCATGTTAGGGCGCACATGAGCAAACCAGGACAGAGAAAAACAAACCTCTGAAAAGTGTAGGTGATAATCATTCAATTTCTTGTCCACCCATTTCTGAACTGGAGACAGGAAAGACTGAAAAAACGTGAAGTCCTGACAACTATCATCAGCATCAACAGAACTACGTAAACTTTTCAAGTGTAATCGTTCTTGTGGACCACGCTGTTCCTTCAAGGGTATTTTCCTTAAATGCGCAATCACAACTTTCAGGAGTCCTTGCTCACCTGTAAAAACAAACTGTGTTGTGGAACCTACATTAATTGTCATACTATTGTGATGGTGACTTAATTCATGAGCTAATAAATCAGTAGCACGCTACTGAACAGGACTATATTTAGTGCAGTATGCAAGATCATCTTTTGATAAAATAATAAACTAATGATCCAGTCCAAGGGGTTACTGGTTTTAGATATGATCACCACTTAAACGATAATCGTACATCGTGACAGACTTAAATTGAACTACACTATTAGGTAAAAGAATCATTCCCACAAAATCGTGAAGGCAAAACAGGAGTTTGAACTCAGTTACTTTTTTCCAGATAATGGTCTCTGACACTATTGGGTTTCATATCCATAGGGATGGCTAGTTTTTATGTTGACTCGCCAAGCCTATCACACCCTCCTCCTTTGATTGCCACAGGTCTTTGTTGGGTTTCATTTCTAGCCTACCCCAACTTGCTTGGGACAAAAGGCTTTGTTGTTGTGGTGGTAATTGTTTCTGACACTTCGAAGAGAAAAGGCTAAACTGCCATCATTCAAAAATGGATAAGGATGGTGAGCTTCTCCCTTGCTTTTGGCACATTCGGAGCTATGAAGAAAAAACACAAGATGCCAGAATCCAGAAACACGTTTGATTGCCATTGTAGAGATATTTAAGGCCAACAACAGCATGGCTAACAACAGCACGAGCACAAAATAATCCAAGAAGGATAGTATATTACTTCTCAATTAGTGCTTTACCTGTCGAAATAACACCCATGCATAGCATGTATCATGAATTGTCTCTGTGATTCCTAGTATCCGCCAAGTTGACTTTAGGAGCTCAAGGATTTCTTCCACCTCCTGGCATATTAAAGCAAATATGTAAGAAAAATGTTGCAACCGATGGGATGGAAAGGGGAAAATGACAGGCAAGGATTTTAAGTACTGGCCTCTGTAAGTTTTCCCTCATCTAAGATGTCAAAAACACTGCCGAGCATTTTTTCATACAAGGCAGCATTCAGATGGTAGCCATCAGCCCAATGACAAACCTCACCAGTAAGATCACCTCGAGCAGGCCTTTCAGAGAAAGATGTGGCAACTTCTCTCAGTGATCGTAGGCATTCTGTACGCTGAACCTCTGCAGCAGATGGTGGCAGAGACTAGCAAATAATACACCATAATAACCTCCATTTAGTGCCTATTCTATACAGCGCTTATTTAGTTTAATAAATCAACCATAAGAAATGACTGGGGTACGCATAAGACCTCAGATTCTTCAATCTTCCTGAAAAGGTTTCTTAGCTCGTTGACTTTTCGACCTAACTCTCCAAATCCAACAACAGGATGGTTTATTAGGCCCTCCTCCAGCATGTTTAGCTAACCAAAGACACAAAAGGAATATATACTGTTAAGTCATGTAACTAGTCCAAAATTATTAAAGCACAAATGGATGGCTAACCTGTCTTTTCTGCCAACGAAGATATGCCTTCATGTCAGAAAATTCAGCTCTAGATATACAGCACAATAGTTCCAGTGGAATCAATAGATTGTCCATCCGTTTTCCGACTTTACCCACCATAGCATTGAGTAGTCCTTGTCTAGTCCTAATATCCATGGACTCTGTAATCTATTCAAAAGCAGAGGGGTGAAGGAGGTAAGCACATTAGCATGCTGAGTATGAAGAAATCAGGTTGCACACAAACATATAAAGAAACGGAACAGTAACCTTAAACTCAATAAGTTGTTCTATATATGGTTCTTTTTGAGAAGTTGTACTATAAATGTAAGCTACTAGTGTTCAAATGTACAAATATAAGCTCAACAGAGTGAAATAAATATATAGTACAGAAGAACAAAAAACACAAAGGTAGAATTTTGTTTATTAAATTATTTATCAGGAACAGATAGGTAAGACAGCCCACCTCAAGTTGTGCTCTCAAGATTTCAAGTAAACCAACTAAACCTGGTTGCCGCTGAGTTTGAGATTCAGCACTTTCACTCTTACTACGGCCAAGTTTCCTCATTAATCTGTGTCTCTTCTCCTTCTTCTTTTCTTTCTTTGGAACTATAAGCCCCCTATAAGCAGTTTAAATAGGTTAGTACTATGATACTCCTGATCTTCTAATTAAAATAATAGCTCGTCACATTGAACTGCGCAGGCCTACCCTGAAGCACCAGCAGCAGCAACAAGGATTTCATATGCTGTTTCACGAAGATCATCATCTGTGATACCTGGAAAAATACGATAGTTATCGCTTTTCAATAACTTTCTTTGCCAGATAATTCAGAATTTAGAGTCAATCAAGCTTAAGAAGAGAACACTTCTGGCCTTAGGGTTGTGCTGCCATCCAACTGGGATGTGCACTGATGTCTGGTTTTTTTTTTTTTTTTGCTTATCGGCCACTGCCTTCTAGGAGGTTTGTAATCAAACTTCTCTCTATCCAATAAAATGGAACACAAAAGGCTTCTTTGCGTTTTCTCTAAAAAAAAGATTAAGAAGAGAACAACAAGGACCTAGTTATTCCAATAACTATTTTTTTTAACGAGGATTATCCAATAAGTAAAGAAAATGTTTTTGCGCCATCTTGGTGCTCTCCTTCTAATACAAATGACGCTCATTTAGATTTGCGTTCGAGAAAAAAATGCTTTTGTTTTCTTTCTTTATCCAATAGTTCAGACTCACGAATGAACAGGTAACTTAAGTGCACAATGACAACACAGTTATTCCAAAACTAAAGGGAACGCCTTCAGGTGATTAAGGAAAGTAGGAAACTCAAGAAAGCATTAGTGCAGCACTAGCAAGCTATGAGGACCAACAAAATGCACTTCAAGGGAGAAGGAACAGATGGAAGATCATTGAAACATCTCTAGTAGCAATAGCATGACGATTATTTTAAGGAACATAAGATATGGCTAGTTAACTTCAATCTATTATCAGACCTGCAATACTGATAGCTGTTAATTAATAACTATTACCTGTTTCGAATAATGGTAACCGCAATGAAAGATCGTTGGCATCAGTTTGATGCCTTCTAGAAGCCCTTCGGCTATCGAATTCATCTTCTTCATCCTCAAAGTCTTCAATGTCATCTATGGTTAATTCCTTCTCAGTGGGAGAGTCCAATGATAGTGATTTTGGCAGGTTTGCAACTGGTAATGGCACAGGAATTTGCGGTTGTTCAACAACTGGTGGTATCACAACTGGTGATGGTGCAGTGGCAGGAACAGGGGGTGGTTCTCTTGCTGGTGCTGATCCTGAATATTCGGGTTTTGTAAGTAAAAAGAACTCTTCCACAGCTCCTGTGTTAGCCTGAGAAAAGAAAAGATTGAGGCATATGAATGCCATAACTCAATAGGCAATGAATTTTAATGGCTCTGAACATGTTGTGCAAAACATATGAAGTACGCATATAGCTGAATATGAAATATTCCATATTAAACTGGAAAGGTCGTGCAAAAATGCACATATGAGGAGATGTTCCGTATGCGTGTATATTCAGCAGAATGATTAGTAAAGTAAAACATGCAGCACGTATCATGAATGTTCCTCAATCATATCAGTCCTACTTTGACAAATGGAAATTTCTTAGAAAAAAGTAGAATACAAGAAAAAACCATAAGTATACTCACAACATAAGGATAATCAATGCTGTCATGATAAATCCGGATGGCATTTCCAAGGTCAAGTGGTTCCCCTGTGACATCAAAGGATTATCAGTACATATGAGAAGACAAAGTGAGACACTAGAATGATGAAGGCTACAACTGTTTCACCTTTCTTGGCGCAATTGAGGACATAATCAACACTGACTTGGTCAATGTCCACATCATCCAAAGAGATTGCGCCAGGGGGCATTATAACTTTCTTGATCAAGTTACCAGAAAGGATGTAGTTGAGCAAGACATGGCGATCACGGCGATAACGCTGTAGAAGCTCAACAGCATTTTCTCTGTTCAGGTTGAAACATAGTGAACTTAGTTTACAACTGAAAGTTGACATCTGTGGTAAATGGCAGGATGTTTGTTCTGAAGCGACCATTACTCGTCCATACTGCGTGCAGGGGAGACAAAAATGCCGAGGAAGTACTACCAATTGCTTGCCAGCAGCATAATGAACCTGCGGAGGAAAACTCAAATGTTAACTACATGACGCGACATGAGGATGAAAATGTTTAGCACGAGTGTTTACATAAGAAAATAAGAAATGAGTGAGCTGCAAATCTTCTCCTACAGTTGGTGCATTATCCCTGTCTAAAGAAGCAGACACGAAAGCTAGCCCTCCACTTGCTCTAGATTTTGATGGTTAAACCAACCAGCATAATGGAGAAAGAAGAGGCGCGTACTAACCGAAAGGCTTCGGTGGAAGTGTGGGGGGCTTGCCGGCGGTGGAGATCCAGGAAAAGTTGAGGGGTTGCTGACGAGACGGCGATAGGTGGAGACGGGAAGGAGGGGAAGGCGGCGAGTGGCGGTAATGGGGATCCGGTGGCGGAGGGGGATGCGGCGGCAGAGATCCGAAGGAGGGGAGGCAGCTGGTGGTATCGGGAAAGGCAGCAGTGGTCAGTGGAGCCAAGAGGATTTTGAGAGCTCAGACAGACTTAGAGTTGGGGCCTCGGGGGAGGAAAGCCAGGAAGGAGCCGGACACGGACGTCCGTGTAACGGCATCTCCACCGGGCCGACCCAACCAGCTCAGACGCGTCCGAGCGCGTTGTCCGATTCGATCTATTCGTACACCTAATTTGTCTGACCGCTGGATCGGTCTGGACAGTGCGCACGTCCGCCTCTTGTTCACCCGGTCCCTGTAGCGAGTGGCACAAAGATACTTCTCCCCCAAACCCTCGCCCTCCATATCCCACCGCCAAAGAAGGCGCGGTCATCGCCGCCGCCACTATCGGCTGCCGTCATCGCCCCCCGCGATATCGAGCAGGACGACTGCAGGCCATGCGTGTTGCCGGAGTTGACTGGACGCTCCACAAGCCATCCCACCTCCCCCGGCCTCCGTCTACCGATATAATCTGTTCGGTCGTTTGCCGAGGTGCGTTCACCGATCCTTTCTTGGTTATCTGGTCCGTTGCGGGAGTTAGCATAGCCATTGACGGTAACCTGCTGGACAGATGGGTAGCAGTCGAAGGGGGATCGAGTTCTTTTACAAGAATTTTGTCGAGTCGTCATTCGACGAGGAGTGCGATGGTGAGACCGAAATTCTGCTTGAAGCTGCACAGATGGTGCACGACCACTACCTCCTCCCGCCGCGTAGAGGTGGCTCGTCAAAACGGCGTGTAGCCAACCATGAACGCGACCGGGAAGAGGGGCACATACACCTTTACAAGGACTACTTCTGCCCAACTAATCCGGTCTTCAAAGAGAAGGCATTCTGTTGCCGTTATCGGATGTCCAGTAACCTGTTCTTAGACATACTCAATGGGGTGAGGGAGTACGACTACTACTTCGAGGCCAAGTACGATTGCACCGGTAAGTTTGGCTTCTCCTCCTACCAGAAATGTCCAGCTGCCATTCGGCAGCTTGCATATGGAGTGTCCGGTGATCTCCTGGAAGACTACATGTGCATGGGCGAGTCTACATGCCATGAGGCCATGTATAGATTCTGCAGCGCAGTGGTAGCGGTGTTTGGCAAAGTATATCTGAGAGAGCCATACACCAAAGACACTGCCCGCCTTCTGTCCATCAACGAGCGTAGGGGGGTTTCTGGGATACTTGGCAGCATCGACTGCATGCATTGGCAGTGGAAGAATTGTCCTTTTGGTTGGCAAGGATAGTTCAAAGAGCATGTGGAAGGTTGCACTGTCATATTTAAGGTTGTTGCATCACAGGATCTCTAGATTTGACACTCATTTTTTGGCACGGCTGGATTAAACAATGACATCAATATGCTGCAGAGGTCTCCGGTGTTTGCTAGGCTGGCAGAAGGCAATGCCCTACAAGTTTTCTATGAGATCAATGGCAATGCATGTGATATGGGGTACTATCTAGCTGACAGAATCTATTCATCCTGGGGCACCTTTGTGAAGACAATCCGCAACTCTGGAAATGAGAAATGCAAGAGGTTTGCGAAAAAGCAAGAGGCCGCTAGGAAGGATGTGGAGCGAGCATTTGGTGTGCTTCAGTCAAGATGGACCATTGTTCGATATCCTGCTAGAACCTGGAGCACAGAGAGGATATAGGATGTGATGACTGCTTGTGTGATCATGCACAACATGATCGTTGAGGACGAGCGTGATGATGGCATCTTGGACCAAGGTTGAGATTTCCAGGGTCCATTGGTTGAGCCAGAGCCAGGTGTAGCGTCTTGGGAAGAATTCATGCAAGTGCATAAAAATTTCTGTCACTAGCAAACCCATGACCAGCTTCAACTAGATTTGGTTGAGCATATATGGGCTCGTGCAGGAAATCTAAATGCTTAATCCCTAATTTGCTTTCTGCAATTTGAGTGACATTTGGTTATTTTTTATCGAACAATGTCAGTGTGTACTATTCATATGTAAGCACTATTTTAATTATATTATCTAATCTAGTTTTTTTGCTTGTCAAAATATACATTTGTTTGTATAATTTTATATGCAAAGGCCAGCTCTGGACAGCGCTGGCCAGGCACGGACATTTGGGTCGCGTTGTTGGGACCCCAAAGCGACTGCGGGCTGACCCAAACGGACGGTTTCGATCGCCTGTTTGGGTCAGGCATCTCCACCGGGCCGATCCAAACGCGCGACTGAAACTGTCAGTTTTTTCCGTATAGGTCAGCCCACGGTCGCTTTGGGGTCGCGGTCTGGCCTGTCGGGCCGACCGTGCCCAACGGCATGACCTAAATGTCCGCGCCTAGCCATCATGGCCACATCGTTTTTTTGAAATTCAAACCAACACAATTCGCGCGTAAATAAACTAGCAAAGTGTATACATAATTATACAAACTATATTACATTTAAAACATAAAAAGGGAAAAAACTGGCCCTAGCCCTAGCCCTAGATACTGACGATATCTCCGCCGCCGTCACCATCTCGTTCATCTATGGATCGAGCTCGATGTACTCCGGCAGCGTCCAGAGGTATGGCGGTGGCAGTCCCGGAGCTGGCGCCGGCACGGGTGCAGGAGGTGTCGAGTAGTCGATCACCTGGTCTGGCCGCGCCGGCCACGCGTTTGTTTTCGCCGGTGCGGGTGGGGCAGACCACTCCGGCGCGGATGGAGCAGACCACCCCCATAGCAGCTGTGGTGGGGGCGGTGGCAGCTGCTGCCCCGCGTTCACCTACGCTACCAGACCGGTGAGCTGGACGACCTCCTGGTAGCCATCCCACATCCGGTCCTCCTGCATCGCGCTGACCACGATGACCTGCTCGGGTAAGACATCCTCATCGTAGCCCCGAGCCAGGACTTCCTGATATGTCCAAAACGTATCTACTTTTTCGAACACTTTTGCTATTGTTTCTCCTCTAAACTTGTGTGATTTAGATACAACTAACACAGACTGACGTTGTTTTCAGCGCAATTATTTTGATGTCTAGTTTTTGTGCAGAAAATCAACTATCGAAAAAAATCCCGGAAAATATGCCAAAAATCATATTTCACTAGAAAACTCACGGAGCCAGAAGACGAGACGAAGGAGGGCCACAAGGGGCCCACACCACCTGGTTGCGCGGGTCAGCCCAGGCCGCGCTTGGGAGGGGTGTGGCCGCCTCGGTCACCCCCTCGGCCTCCCTCTTTTCCTATAAGATGCCCCTTGACCTAAAAACCCAGGGTGGTCCGTGTTTTTCTAGATAGAGTTCCGTTGCGCCGCCACCACCAAAAACCGCGATTCGAAAACAGAAACTCCATTCTGGCACCCTGCCGAGACGGGGAATTGGAGGATATCATCGCCGTCATCATCACCATCGCTTCTCCATCGACCATCCATGAGTGAGTAATCCCCCTTTGTAGGCTATGGGGATGGTAAGGATTGGATGATATCATTCATGTAATGACATCAGATTGTTAGGACATGGTGCCTAGTATCTATTATTAGTGTTTTTTGACTTTGTTGCAACTTGTTATGCTTAATGCTTGTCACTAGCACCCGAGTGCCATGATTTCAGATCTGAACATGTTATTTATTCATGAGGATATTATTGTTTGTGATCTTACCTGCAAGTTGTATACACATATTATTGTCCGGAACCAAAGGCCCCGAAGTGACAATAATCGGGATAACCGGAGGGGATGACTTTGATGTGAGGATCACATGTGTCCATGGAGTGTTAATGCTTTGTTTCAGTGCTCTATTAAAAGGAGCACCTTAATTGCCAGTAGTTCCCTTGAGGCCCCGCTACAAACGGGCTGGCGGGACAAAAGATGTTGTGCAAGTTCTCATTACGAGCACGTATGACTATATATGGAACACATGCCTATGATTATTCAGTACTTGGATGCTTTATCTTATTTATCTGCAAATGCCCTATATCTTGATTGATATATGAATTGTCTTGTCCATGCAATGCCTGTCCATCCATCCCTATGCCTACCGCGCTTTAATCATACTGTTTACTTCAATTGTTACTACTATCTTTACTTTTACTATTGCTTTTACTTTGTTATTACTACTACAAAACTGTTGCTACTGATAAACTGCTGTGAGCAAGATTGTTTCTAGGTGCAGCTGAATTGACAACTCAGTTGTTAAGGCTTATAAATATTCTTTGGCTCCCCTTGTGTCGAATCAATAAATTGGGTTTCACTTCCCTCGAAAATACTACGATACACTCCCTATACTTGTGGGTCATCAAGACTATTTTTTGGCACTGTTGCCGGAGAGCATAACTCTATTTATCAAGTTCACTTGGAATCACTATTGTTCGCTGCCATCCATTTCATCATGGGTAAATCTCGTGATGGCAAGATTCCTATATTACCATCCACGACAAGGAGAGGTATGGTTCTGAACACCTATGTTGCTCTTGATTCACCATCTATGATGAGTAAGCTCCTTATACCACCACATACACATGCTACACATACTGCTACTTCTGCTGAATCTAAAACTTCTGATACTTATGATGTTGCTTCTACTGTGCTTGATAAGAGAGGTTCATTAGGTCCTTTCCTAGATGCTACGATTGCTAGAACTATAGCTGGATACACTAAAACTCCTAATGAAGACACTACTACACCTGTTAGTTCACCTGAGTCTATAGAGAGTTATGATATTGAAGATGGATATATAGAAATGAACGATGAATTTATTAAAGAATTTCAAAATACTCATGGTAAAAGTGCTATTAAGAGTCTCCTTGAGAGGCGTACTATAAAACCCAAATTATCTCCTAATGGTAAGTTTGCTACATCTCCCATAAACATTAAAGATAAGGATTATGATTTCTCTCTTGATTTATCTTACATAACCATTGTTGAGAAAGAACTTTTTTGTGGGACTAAGAATGAAAGTGTTGTAGCACATATGACTAAGCTTTCTACCATGAGTGGCCTATTTTCTGATGATATTAAGATGCGCACCTACTTTGTTGCTAAAATTTTCCCTTTTTCACTGAAAGGAGAAGGTAAGGCTTGGTTTAATAATTTACCTCCTAGATCTATTGATAGCCCTAATTGCTTGATTAGTACTTTCCTTCAGAAATATTTCCCTCCTAGTGCTAGACATGCCATTTTGTAGGAACTTTTTGATTTTAAACAGGGAGAAAAAGAGATATTGCCTGAATCATGGGCAAGGTTTTGTGCTTTGATTCATGCACAGGCTGGATGTCCATTACCTAAGAATGAGATTCTTGATATATATTATAATGGACTAACTGAAAAATCTAGGACATACCTAGATAGTTGTGCTGATTGTGTTTTCAGGAATAGAAGTCCCAAATAAGTTGAGGAATTAATGGCTAAAATAAGCAAGAATTATGATGACTGGACTTCACTTGAGCCAACTACACCTGAGTCAACTACACTTGAGTTAACTGTGCCTGAGCCAACACCAACACCAAAGAAGAGGGCAGTTATTGAACTAAATGATGAAGTGATGAAGAAAGCTAAAAAATGTCTTAAGGAGAAGGGTATTAAAGCTAAAGAAGTGAAGAATATACCTCCTATAGAAGAATTATGTAAGCCAGTCTCCCACTCATCCACTATTGAGGAACACTCTGTCCAACATTTTGATGAAGGTGATATTCCTTATTCTAAACCTCCTGATCAATGCTTGGAAAAATTGATATTTTTATTGTTAAGCAAGATAATTTTAATAAAAGAGTGCAAAATCATTTAATGGAAAACTCTAGAGCTATTATTGAGTTAAGGGATATTGTGGAAAGAACCTCCAATGATGTTAAAATGCTTGTTAAACATTTACAAATGGTTCAAACTCAAATTGATCAGCTTATTAAAGTACAAAAAGATTTGTTAGTGAATGCTGCTAAAGAAAAAGATGCTTATAAAATTAGAACTAGAAGTGGTGCTACCACTTAGGATCCTCTATATCCTGAGGGGCATCCTAAAAGAATTGAGCAAGATTCTCAACAAATTGAAAATAGTGGTACTTCTCCTAAGAAAAGGAAAAAGAAACATAAAACTATTATAGAGTCTTCTGAACCTGCTAAAAATCCTAATAGTATATTTGTCTCTAATGCTAAAAATGAAAGTGGTAATGAGGAAAATGATGCTCCTGATAAAGAAAAAGTTGAAGAAGAACCTGAAAGACACATTAAGAATACTAAATACACTAAGGATGATTTTGTTGCTAATAAACATGGTAGTGAGAGAGAGCCCTAGTTCCAAAAACCTATGCCTTTTCCTGATAAGAAACAGAAGTCAAAGGAAGACGAACACTATAATAAGTTTTGTGAGTGGATGAAACCTTTATTTTTGCAAATTCCTTTAACTGATGCTATTAAACTGCCTCCTTATTCAAAGTATATGAAGGATATTGTCTCTAATAAAAGGAAGATTCCTAATGAGGAAATTTCTACTTTGCTTGCTAATTATTCCTTCAATGGTAAGGTTCCAAAGAAACTTGGAGACCTAGGGATTCCAACTATTCATTGTTCTATTAAAAATAGCTATGTTAGAACTGCTTTGTGTGATTTGGGAGCAGGAGTTAGTGTTATGCCTTTTTCTCTCTATAAGAGACTTCAATTGGATAAATTAATACCAACTGATATATCTTTGCAAATGGCTGATAAATCTACTACTATTCCTGTTGGTATATATGAGGATGTACCTGTTCAAGTGGCTCATAATTGCTTGATATTAACTGACGTTGTTGTGCTTGAAATGCCTGAAGATGATAATATGTCTATTATGCTTGGGAGACATTTTCTTAACACTGCAGGAGCTGTCATTAATTGCAATCAAGGAAAGGTAACTTTTAATGTTAATGACAAGGAACATACTGTCTATTTCCCCAAGAAGATTGATAGGAATTATGGCTTAAATTCAATTAAAAATATTGAGAGCGTCCAAGTTGGAGAAATATATTGTCCCATACCATGAGAAAAATATGAGACTATTATGATTAGGACCATTGCTATCAAGGTTGAGGTAACATAATCATTTAGTGGAATATAAAGTTTTATTTCATATAAAATTGTTTTGGTAACAAGACCTGATTAACCTTGTTAACAAAGGGATTTTAATGAACAAAACAATGTTTTCACCATGATTATCTTTGCTTACTTTTATTTTATCCATTTTAATTTTTGCTTTCGCTTAGGTTACTTTTCTATTGTTGGCTGCTTGTATATTAGAGTGTCTTAGAACTTCTGAAGTTTTAGTTTTATTTTGTTATTGCATCATTCTAAAATTATCTTTCTGCCAGAAAATTATTCATCAATACCTGAAAATTGCTAAAAATAAAGTGTCTCGAAAAATTTCAAAAAATTGATATTAAATTTTTACGTCCAAAAAGGGGCAGAGAAGTACCTGGAGTGACCCAGGGGGGCCCACCAGGCAGGCACACCACCTGGTGGCGCGCCCACCCCAGGGCGCGCCTGGCCATGGTGTGGGCCACCTCTTGCCCTCCACTTACTCTCCATCCCGCCACTCCTTTCTCTCTCCCGAGAAAACATCAGTTCATTGCGGAAACTCGCATTCTTGCTATTCTTGCTCGCGATTTTTCGATCTCCTTGCTCGGTCCATCTTTGCTGCTGAAATTTGGAGCATTTGTTCTCCGGTATGTGACTCCTCCGCTTGTCCAAGTAGATTTGTGATTAGTGGTTTATACCTTGAGTATTTTGCTACTGTAGGTGACAGGTTATGTGATTTTGTAAGATTGTTCAATGCTTAGAAAAATTGTTTTGATGCATGTTTAGGCCCCTTACAAGTCCCTATAAGTAGTTCCTTTCATTATGTATTCACTTTGCAATCACTTGTATGATGGTTGTCTAAAAATTTCAAAAAAGAAGATGAATGAGCACCAACTCAACCAACATGAATTAAGGGTGCCTATGGTTATGAAGGTTCACCGTGAGGAGGAAGTCTTTCCTTCTACCTATCCATGCCCCGAATTCATAAGGGCTGGAGGGATTTCTCAAGATTTCCATACTTTAATTACTAATGCAGGATTGGAGCATTTTGTGGGAGATGAACCTTACCAATATGTGAAACTAACTATATCTATGGTGCAGGATTTCCGATTTAGTTGCTCCTTGCCTAACACCATGGTCCACTACAAAATTTACAATGTAACTGTCGATCTTTGATACGTTGCTAACGTATCCATAATTTTGATGTTCCATGCTTGGTTTTATCTACTTTATTATGTTTTGTCCACACTTTGGAGTACTTTTCATATGATTTCTTGGACTAACCTATTAACAAGATGCCACAGTGCCAGATGCTTGTTTTCTGTTGTTTTTCGTTTCAGGAAAGTCAGAAAATGAATATTCTCGGAATTGGACCGGACAAAAGCCAAAGTCGATATTTTACCGGAAGACTCATGGAGCCAAAAGACGAGACGGAGAGGGGACATAGGGCGGCCAAACCACCCCTAGGCACGGGTCCCCTTAGCCGCGCCAGGGCATGGTGTGGGCCCCCTGGCCGCCCACCGACCTTGCCTCTTCGCCTATAAGATGCCTCCCGACGCAAAAACCCTAAATCGTCAAGCCTCCAGCCATGAAAAGTTCCGCAGCGCCGCCGCCACCGAAGGGGAGATTCGGGGGACAGAAAGTCTCTATTCGGAACCCTGCCGGGATGGGGAAGTGCCCCCGGAGCCATCTCCATCGATCTCCACCACCATCTTCAAAAGTTTTCTTCTTTTGGCCATTTGATCGAACACTTGGTGGGCAGAATCAAACTGGCCTAACTATTACTATTGTTGATCAAATATTGTCGAGCCATTTGAGCCACATTAACCCTCTTGGTCTCCCCTAGACCCAACCAGACCAAAACCAGCCCATCCCCTAGTCCCTAGCGCTAGTGTAACGCTGCACCGAGGCCATGATCGCCGGACGATCGTGCCCAAGCCGCAGCAGACCGCCAGCCCCTCTCCGCCGCTCCAGGAAGCAAGGCACCATGTCACCGCCGTCCACGGTCCACCCCACGACCACAGATAGCCACTGGACCACCCCAGAGCAGTGCCACACTATCCTCTCTACGCACGCCAGAGCGCCATCACCGCCAGCACGCCACAGACCGCGCTCGCCGCTCCGCCTCAACCCCCTCACCCCGTCAGACACGGCTGTAACCCGTCGCGCGACCCACACTCGTCGGGAACTGCGTCGAGCCCCGCCCTGTCTTCCAGAGCGCACAATGCTCCCGACTGTTAGCCACCGCCCCTAGCATCGCCATAACGCCATAGAGGACCGCCAGGAGGCAAGCCATCATCCGCCTACGCCGCCCATGCCTCTAGGCCGTTGTGCCGTCATCACCGGCGAGCACCGCCCATGCCTCACTGCCGCCTCGCCATGCCTATATAAGGAGGCCTCCCCAGCACCAATTTGTCACACCATTCTCATCCACTCCCCCTCAGAACACTCCCAGCCCCCCACCCAAGCAAGCCATAGCCTGCGCCGGAATTTCACCGGAGTCTACCGCGGAAGGAGGAGAAGGGCGCCATTGATCCAGGCCATCTCCTGAGACGCTGCCAGTACCAAGAGAACCGTCGTCGTCTTCTCGTTCGTTTACCCGCCTCACGGCACTAGCTGGAGCCCCGGTATGTCTCCGCGGCACCCCCACCAAGCCGTTCGGGTTCAGTATCGCTGACGACGAGTGCATCATTAACGACGACCATGAGCTGTTGATCCAGGATCTAATCCTGCGGCCACCGTCCGCCCATACCATTGCGGCAACCCCTGTCCCACTAACAGGTAGGGCCCTCACTTAAAACCAGCCTAGGCGCTGTGTGGAGTAAACTGGGTCGGCCCATCTATTTCCCGCATGACCCGTTTAATTCAAATAACTCCTTTTCTTTTTAGACTTAAACTAGAATCTATCTCTTAGTTTAAAAATCAACTTAGAGAGTTTTACAAATACAAATGGAGTGATTCCAAAAAAAATTTGGAAGGCTAATGAAAATCTCTATCCAAGCCCGTTGGATTTAAATCATTTAGAGTTAGAGATCGAAGGATGATCATACGATCAATCGAACTCTCTCCTAGTAAAAATAACAAGACAGAAGCTTTTGCACATTCAAACATTTTTGTAAAATCAACCATAATAGCTTTTGAGTTGTTTCCAACTCTCAAAAATCACATTTAACCAACCTATCTGAATATGTAATAATATTAAGGTTTGCATGCAGTGACTTTGGACTAGTACCAAAATAATACTGTATAGGCATTTCTAGTCACTTTAAATCATTAATTATTAAGCTTAAACTTATTAAAATGTGATTCAACCCTTAAATCACATTCCCATATGTTAGAATATGTGGTGATGACATGTGTCCACATGATCCCATATTTTAAATGGATAATATTAAATCTTAGTTAATTTCAATTAGTAGAAATTACTTTTCTCAAATAAAATAAATGAAGCTAGTTCATTAAACCTTGGGATGTTTGTGATGATACTAGATCATCCAATGTGTGTCTTAGTGTGCTAAGTGTAACATCCCAAAACTTCAATCCAAAGCTTATCAAGATCAAAATCATCAAATTTGGAGTTAACAAAAACTTTCCCAAATTAAAAATAAAAGCATTCATGTGTATGTGCATTTAAATTAGGAATTGATTTGAATTGCCATGGTTCTGTGATTCTTTGGTTTTAAAATGTTTCTTAGGTGATTTAAACATCATCTACATCATTCCCAAAATTTTCCTAAAGAAAATAAAATCAAAAACAATTAAAAGGGAGGAATGGTCATTTTGGCCATTTTAATCCACTACACTACTTTGAGTGTTCCTAGCACTCATTTCTTAATAGAAACAATTAATGATCTTTGCACCCCTTGCTAGTACACATAATGAGGTACCAAGGCCCACCTTTTGATCTGCTAAAAACATTCTTTTACTTATTTTAATTGGCATGTGAAAATTGAATCCAATGCATATGCATAGATCACCCCTATTTCAAAAACCATCTATATGAGATCCACTTTCAAAACTCTTGCAACCAGAGACTGCCTAGCACTAGTGTAGATCACCCAAAAATTTTGAACTCAAAATTCAAAAGTTTTCTTCTTGCGGCCATTTTATCAAACAGCTTGTGTGCACAAATCTGTCCAAAATCCAAACACTATTTGGAGCAGTAATTTTGGTCACCATTTGTGCCTAACCTTGTCCCCTTGTTCCCTTAGTACAAACTCTACCATTTGCTAGCCCGGCCAAGCCCTGTGCACACGACCAAATGGTCATGGCCATTAAGGCCGAGCACTTGGAGCACCCCCACCGGCGACATCGCGCTACAGCAGCCGCCAACCTCTCTCACCTTGTCCAGCACATAGCTAGTGGTCCACCGCCACCGTCTAACCAGCCCCAGGCCAGAGACAGAGGGCAGAACGGACAAAAACCGCCGCGCCCGGAGCTGGTCGACCATGCCGACACCGCCCGCAGAGCACGCACTGTCCCCGCGTGCACAGACCGCCCCTCGGCCGCAGCCCATGCCTATCGCTCCGCCATGACCTGGGGAACACCCCAGACACCCCCGCTGGCTGCCCAACTCACCCCAGCCACCGCTCGCCGTCAAACCCGCCGCCTCTGCCGGCCAAAGCGCGTGACGCTCCAGACCAGCACAGAGCCCGCCTTGCCGCGCCTTTAAGCCCCAGCGCACCTCCAGGAGATAGGCCACCGCCCCCTACCTCGAGCCACGCCGCTAGCCCCCTGTGCCGCCCTCGCCGGAGTCGCCTGCCCACACCGTTCGGTCTCACCGTCGGGCCTATATAATCCAGCCTCCCTAGCACCATTTCTTCACACCCACTCACTCCCCACCTCTCACTGATCCTTTCACCTCTCTCACCGGAGCCAATCGAGCTTTGCCTCACCGGAATTGGAGCCGGAGCCGCCGCAGCAGGAGGAGAAGGGCGCCTGCGATTTAGGGCACCCCAAGCTCCGCCGCAACCGCGCCTTGCCTCGTCGTCGTCTTCCAGTTCGTTAGCCCGCCCCACCTACCTCGCTGGAGCCCTGGTACGTCCCCGGTCGACCCCCACCGAGCCGCTAGGGCAAACTCTCGCCGACGACCTGTTCGTCGTCGACGACGACCCTCAGCCGTAGATCCCCCTTCTAATCCTACGGCCCACAGCGCGCATACCGTTTCGCGTGTTAAGAACCACTGACAAGCGGGACCCCCTGTCAGCTGAGCCCCGCGCCACGGAGCGCCACTGGGCCGGCCCATGTTCTTTCCCGCGCTAGGCCAACCGTTCAAAATTGGATTTTTTTTTAAGTTGAATCTAGTTTCTGTCCACTAGTTTAAAATTAAATTCTAGGAGTTTTACAAATCCAATTTGCATGAAACCAATTTTGTCTGAAAGGTATTCAGATGATCTATCCAAGCCCGTTGGATTTAATTCAATTAGAGTTGTATATCTCTCCTAATAAAAATAACAAAACAGAAGCGTTTGCACCTTGCAACATTTTTATAAAATCAACCAAGTTAGCTTTTGAGTTGATTCCAACTCTCAAAAATCACATTTCATCATATCTATCTAAATATGTAATAATATTAAGGTTTACATGCAGTGACTTTGGACTAGTACCAAAATAATGCTACATAGGCATTTCTAGTCACTTTAAATCATTAAATAATAAACTTAAACCAAAGTAATATTGATCCAACCTTTAAATCTCATTCCCACATGTTAGAGTATGTGGTGATGACATGTGTCAACATGATCCCATATTTTAAGTGGAGAATATTAAATTTTAGTTAATTTTCAATGAGTAGAAATTACTTTTCTAAAATAAAAAGGATGAAACTATTGAATTAAACTTGTGATGCTTGTGACGATAATATATCATCAAATGTGTGTCTTAGAATACTACTTAGCCTAGTTAAGTATTGTTTGGTGATTGTGTGCTCCGTATGTATTTATAGACGATAGTACCGACCAAGCTTTCGAGGAGGAGGAGTTCTACCAAGAAGAAGAAGAAGAAAACTTCAACCACTGCACCAATCAAGGCAAGCTAGCACTATCCAAGATTAACCCTTGCAAGTTGTACTTGCAAGCCACCATTAACAATGCAAGCTAACACTTGCAAGTTTAGTGCTTAGCAAGCTAGGATCAAACTAGATGGTTTAGCAAAGATGCCTTGGGCATGCTTTGATCACACCCCTTTGAATATTAGTACCCCAAGTTTTATTTACAAGTTTTACCTCCCTTAGTTTACACAAAGTTCTTTACTTGTTTTGAAGGTAGCATAAAAGTATAAAACTTGACCTATTTAGCTAAGCTTTAGATGTCATTCTATGGCATGAGATTGAACCCATCTTTCCACCTTAGTGAACACTCTTAACTTAGTAATTTAGAGTGGATCAAAAACTTGAGTCACTTTAGATGGGAACACTTGGTGAAAATGAATTATGAAAACCTTGGAATGATGAGTCATTCTATTGAGACGTTTTGACATGTGTTGAGAAACACAAATGGTTGATAATGATGAAAATGTTGAGGCATGAGCCTTGACCCTTTTATAAAACCGATGGTTGGATCCGGATGCGATATCATTCCAAATTTACCGTACAACCACACTACCTGAATTGGGTAAGGTTTAGCTGGAAATTTATATGCATTAGTATTAGTTCCCTCGCGGGAGAGGTTTGAGCTGAGGCTACCTCTCAATGTTGTCCACCTATGCAGTGCCCAAGATGACTGATGGTCATGGTTGGGAGGCCATGCTCATAGGAGAGGTGCTTATACTAGGGTGTGTAAAGGGAAGGTTATGTTTGATTATCTGCATACTAAGTATGATGATTCAGGGTTATCCCTAATAGATGTATCGAATCTTGTGGTGAAAGTGTACCACCTCTGTAGAGTGTCAAACTATTCGAATAGCCGCGTTCGCGGTTATGGACAGTTGGAATGGCCATACTGTTTCGTTGTCAGATGTTTTCCAAATAACTTGAAATGAAGGATGAATCTTGACCTGACCACAACAGGGTTGTGTTTATGACAATAGCTTCCCAACTTAAGTGATTCTAGAATTTTACTTTAGCTTTCTTTGCTTCAGAACTCAGCTTAGGTTTCAAACTTAACCTTATAGTTAAACTTGGATTTAGCACTTTAACTTAGAATTATAGTACTTGTTAGTGGTAGTTTGCGAGTACTTAAAGAGTACTCATGGCTTTTGTCCCTGGCTATTATCATGGCCAGACTATGAAGGAGACTATCAAGATGATGGCCAACAGGACGACTATGATAACTAGGACTATCTGCCTTCGTCAGCATTGCATGTGCCCCTGAAGATGGACCCCACCGCTACGCTTATCTTTTATTTCTGTTGCTTGTTGTATTAAGACTAGATCATGAGATCCTTATTTGTGTAAGACCTTATGTATGGTTTGTAATGGATGATGTACTGTGATATCCAATCCGTTATGTCTCGCAAAAATGGTAATCCGGGGATTGCGAGGTATGGCATAACGGGCATCTGGGATTAAAAATCTGGGTGTTGACAAGTTGGTATCAGAGCCATCCTGACCATAGGAGACCCTAGTTAGACTGGACGTTCAAACAAAAACTTAGTTTCAAAACCAAAGTGAGTATTTATGAAAAAAACTATCTCCTCTCTTACCCTTGTGAATTCTTTCTTTCTCAAAAATTCATGTTACTCAAAATTCTTACCCTACTACTTAAAATTTGACACACTTGATCACTTCACTAACTTCCTCATCCTTAATTCTTGTAGATGGAGACTCAGTTCAGCAAGTTTTACCAGTTGGGAAACGGAGGTCAGCTGATCTTCGAGAGGGATCTGGACTCACTGTCAGAGTTACTAGGACGCCCGCACCCAGAGTTTCTTGGAGCTCAACTTCCAGGACCCCTAGGAGGAGACCTACAGTGGCTCGTCACCGCAGATCTTAGAGGGAGCATTGAAGCACCAACTTCTGGGAGAATTCAGTTCTCCGTGAGAGAGAACAACTGGCTAGATGGATTAGCCAGGGCAATGCATGAAGCTCTCGCACGTCTATGTGCCCTCAGTGTCAACAAAATCCAAGGAACTCGTTTTGCCCACTATGCAAGACGTGACTTCATGGGAATGCCGATGGAGATGCCGGGTCACCCAGAGTTGAGGCGTCAAGTGGAGAACCTTGACTTCTTGCTGCATGACCGACAACAGGAACTGGACAATGCCAGAGAGTTAGCCAACCAGAACCATGCCATTGCCGACCAGAAGGCCTAGACTTTCGCACTGCTTTTCCAAGACCGCCAGTCTCTTCACCGCCAGCATGCAAAGAAGGATCGCACCATCGCCCGTCTTCGCAAGAAGGTGGCCGACCTCGAGAAGACCATCAAGGAGCAGGAAGCTCAGCTTGCAGCAAAGGAAGAAGAAGATGAGGGTGAAGACATCCAGGGAGACATGGATTTTTACCTCAGCAATGATGATGATTTTCTGGCGGAGGATGCCGTGGACTTCTACACTGAAGGTGATGACTCCGACTTCATCGACGATGAGTAGAGGCACTAGAGCACTGTCGTAGCATGAGATGTATCGGTCTCATTGTATCGTAGCTTGCAGAATGGTTCTTCAAACCATCTGTTTCCCTTTTGATTGTTGTGGTGGGTGTTGTATCGTGTGCTTGCTTGCATGAATGAAAATGGAGTTAGTTGAAAAACCTGAGTCTAAACTCAAAGTTTTAGCTTTGAAAACCAAAACCATGAACCTTAGAATTTCCCTCTTACCCCTATATCCCTCTCAATCTTCAGATGACTCGTGGAAACCAAGGAGGGAGCAGCTCGTCGCAAGACCCAATGCTATAGATCTTGCAGAATCTCATCGCAGACCACGAAGCAAGCAGGGCAGAACGTCAAGCCAACTTAGCAACGCTTCAACAGATCGCCCAGATGGCTCTCAACAACCAAGGGCATGGAAATCAGGATCACCAGGGATCCAAACTCAAAAATTTCAGAACACCAATCCCCCAATCTTCAACCAATCTGAGAACCCATTAGATGCTGATGACTGGTTACAGACCATGGAAAACAACTTAGAAGTTGCCAGAGTTGATGAAAATGAGAAAGTTCTCTTCGCCACCCACTATCTGGCAGGAGATGCAAGAGCTTGGTGGAATAGCATCCACAATATGAACCATGGTCAAGTGATGACATGGGAAGCATTCAAAGTCAAGTTCAGCCGCACCCACGTGCCGCAGGGACTAGTCAACAGAATGAGAGATGAGTTCCGCGAATTGAAGCAAGGAAGAATGACTGTGGTGGATTACCGTGACAGATTCCTGTCACTTGCCAGATATGCACCTGATGAAATCAACACGGAGGCCAAGAAGAAGGAGAGATTCTTGAACGGACTGCATGATGAGATGCAGACTGTCCTTGTCAACATCCGTTTCCAGGATCTCGAAGAGCTAGTCGACTCTGCCATTCAGATGGAAGGGAAGATTAACCAAGCAAATGACAACCGCAAGCGTCGTATGATGCAGCAGTCTGGATCCACCAGTCAACAGAAGTACCGTCCCAACCCGTCATCAGGATATGCACCAAGGAACAACCGACCCCCAAATTCTCGCCCAAGCTACCCCAACCGTAGCGGAGGCAATGTGAAGTCCGGAGGAAACAATCACAACTCCGGTAATGCCAACAATTTCAACAGTGCACCTCCCAAGAACCACAACAACAACAACACTACACCCCGAACTGGCAGCAATGCTGTGCCTGTCGCAGTTAAGGACAAGTCCCAGATCACTTGTTTCGAGTGTGGAGTGAAGGGTCACTACTCCAATGAGTGTCCCAAGAAGACTACAGCCAATGCCAATCTGAATGCCCCAGCTCAGCAGCAGCATCGTGTTCAACCCGGAAGGAGATTTTCCCCAGGGAACCCTCACAACTGCAATGGACGTCTCTTCCACATGAACGCAGAGGAAGCCCAGGAAGCGCCAGATGTAGTGTTGGGTATGTTTTCTGTCAACTCAGTTTTAGCAAGAGTATTGTTTGATTCTGGAGCATCGCATTCATTTGTCACCGAAGAATTTGCATGCACTAGTAAGATTCGCCCAACCAACCTGAAGCATGTCATGATAGTTCAAATCCCCGGTTCAACAACCAAAGCTAGAAAAATTTGCAAAGTTGTGCCTATCAGAATACATGGGATAGATTTTTATGCCAACCTAATTGTACTTGGAACCAAAGGTTTGGAAGTAGTACTAGGTATGGACTGGATGTCAAGGCATAAAGGACTGATAGATTGTGCTAATAAAGCCATCACCATGACCAGTAGTTCTGGAGTCACAGTAGAGCATATCTCTGAAACCTTACCCCGTCAATTCAAGTGCAACAAGAGTGTAGCCCTGCCCACCATACACCAAGTCAGAGTAGTCTGTGAATACCCCGACGTATTCCTAGATGAATTGCCAGGTATGCCCCCGGATAGGGATATTGAGTTCATTATCGAACTAATCCCCAGAACCGGACCTATAGCCCAGAGACCCTATAGCATGAACCCCTCAGAGTTTGTGGAACTGAAGAAGCAGTTGGATGCCATGTTAGAGAAAGGCTTGATTCAACCAAGCGCATCGCCATGGAGATCACCAGTGTTATTCGTCGACAAGAAAGATGGAGGCAATCGTCTATGCACAGATTACAGAAAGTTGAATGACGTCACTATCAAGAACAAGTACCCCTTGCCAAAGATAGAAGATCTATTTTATCAGTTGACTGGAGCTCAGGTATTCTCAAAGATTGATCTTAGGACTGGTTATCGCCAAGTTAAGATTCGTGCAACGGATATTCTGAAGACCGCCTTTACTACTCGTTATGGTTTATACGAGTATATGGTTATGTCTTTTGGATTAACCAATGCCCCTGCTTATTTCATGAATCTCATGAATAAGATCTTTATGAATTTCCTAGATAAGTTTGTAGTTGTGTTCATCGACGACATTCTTATCTACTCCAAGTCAGAAGAAGAGCATGAGCAACATCTGAGAGTTATCCTAGAAACCCTGAGAGAGCATCAGTTATATGCCAAGTTCAGCAAGTGTGAGTTCTGGCTAAAAGAAGTAGGATTCCTAGGACATATCGTGTCTACCGGAGGAGTCTGTGTTGATCCCGCCAAAATCAAAGATATTGAAGAATGGGAAGCCCCAACCACTCAAACCCAAGTCCGTGCATTTTTCGGATTAGCGGGATATTACCGCAAGTTCGTAGAAGGATTCTCGAGCATAGCCCGACCCATGACCCAATTGTTGAAGAAGGACAAGAAGTTTGAATGGACAGACAAATGTGAAGCTAGTTTTCAGGAGATGAAGAAGAGATTGATATCAGCCCCAATATTGGTCATGCCAGACATCAAGAAGCCGTTTGATGTGTATTGTGACGCATCCAAGATTGGTCTCGGATGTGTGTTGATGCAAGAAGGCAAGGTCATCGCGTATCTGTCTCGACAACTGAAGAAGCATGAGCAGAACTATCCGACCCATGATCTTGAGCTAGCAGCCGTGGTTCTAGCATTGAAGACATGGCGTCATTATCTGATGGGTAATCGCTGTGAGATTTCCTTAGATCACAAGAGCTTGAAGTATATTTTCACTCAGAAGGAGCTGAATATGAGGCAAAGGAGATGGATAGAGTTAATCAAGGATTATGACCTTGACATTCACTATCACCCCGACAAAGCCAATGTGGTAGCGGATGCTCTTAGCAGATTGCCGTGTAGGCTTAACACCATGATCAAGGAGAAGCAACCAAGTTTGTATAAAGAGTTGGAGCAATTCAGGACTGAATTAGTTAGCAAAGGATTCTTAGCCAGCATTGAACTTCAACCCACTTTGATTAGCCAAATCAAGGAAGCCCAGAAGGGGAATGAAATTATCGACGGAATCAAACGTCGTATTGGTACAAGAAAGGTACCTAGATTCACTGAAGACGAAGAAGGCGTACTTTGGTACAAAGGACGTATCTGTGTGCCAGCAGATTCAAAGCTGAAGGAAGTTATCATGAAGGAAGCTCATGATACTCTTTATTCTATCCACCTCGGAGGAACAAAGATGTATCAGGATTTGAAAGAGCAATTTTGGTGGCACAAGATGAAGAGAGAGATTGGAAGCTACATCGCCAAGTGTGACATCTGTCAAAGAGTCAAAGCAGAGCATCAGAGACCTGCAGGACGGTTGCAACCATTGCAGATTCCGAAATGGAAATGGGATTCCGTCAGAATGGACTTTATTACCGGTTTACCTACTTCTAGTAGGGGAAATGAATCAATCTGGGTCATAGTTGATAGACTGTCCAAGGTAGCCCACTTTATATCTGTCAAGACAACTTACCAGAGTGCAAAGTTAGCAGAGCTATACATTGCTAGGATTGTTAGTCTGCATGGAACCCCCGAGGCCAACGTATCAGACCGAGGAACCCAGTTTACCTCAAGATTTTGGCAGAAAGTCCAAGAAGGATTAGGAACCAAGTTGAACTTCAGCACAGCGTATCACCCGCAAACTAATGGACAAACTGAGACAGTCAACCAAATCCTAGAGGATATGCTTAGAGCTTGTGTGTTGGAATATGGATCAAAATGGGAAGACTGCCTGCCTTTCGCAGAATTGTCATATAAAAACAGTTATCAAGCTAGTTTGCAGATGGCACCATTTGAATTCCTACACGGAAGAAAGTGTTGTACCCCTTTGAATTGGTCGCAAGTAGGAGAGAGTCAGATCTTTGGACCCGACATTCTCCGGGAAGCAGAAGAGAAAGTTCATAAAGTCCGTGAGCACCTCAAGACCGCCCAATCCAGACAAAAGAGTTATGCTGACAAGAGAAGGAGAGACCTGACTTTCAATGTCGGAGATTTTGTATATCTCAAGGTTTCACCATTAAAGGGAACTCAACTCTTTAGTCTTAAGGGAAAGCTAGCCCCCAGATATATCGAACCTTTCAAGATTCTGAACCGTCGAGGAGAAGTATCGTATCAACTGGAACTACCTGAAGAGATGTCAGCCATCCACAATGTGTTCCATATCTCGTTACTTCGCAAATGTATGGAAGTGCCCGAGAAGACTGAAGTTTTCAAGAACATCGACCACAGAGCTGTAGAAATCAACAATGAGATTGATCTTAGTATCAAACTTGACCTTTACTTGTTTAAAGGTAGCATAAAGAGTATAAAACTTGACCTATCTAGTTAGACTTAGATGTCATTCTATGGCATGAGATTGATCCTAGTATCCCACATTAGTGAACACTCTTAACGTAGTCATTTAGAGCTAAACCAAAACTTGATCACTTTAGATGGGAATACTTGGTGAAAATGACTTGTGAAAACCTTGGAATGATGAGTCATTCTATTGAGATGTTTTGACATGTGTTGAGAAACACAAATGGTTTATGATGATGATGACAATGTTAAGGCATGAGCCTTAGCCCTGTTCCAAAAACTGATGGTTGGGTTCGGATGCGATACCATTCCAATTTTACCGTACAACCACAATACCTAAATTTGGTAAGGCTTAGACGGAAGTTTATATACATTAGTATTAGTTCCCTCGCGGGAGAGGTTTGAGCTGAGGCTACCTCTCAATGTTGTCCACCTATGCAGTGCCCAGGATGACAGATGGTCATGGCTAGGAAGCCATACTCATAGGAGAGGTGCTTATACTAGAGTATGTAAAGGAAAGGTTATGTTTGATTATATGCATACTAAGTATGATGATTCAGGGTTATCCCTGACAGATGTACCGAATCTTGTGGTGAAAGTGTACCACCTCTGCAGAGTGTCAAACTATTCGAATAGCTGTGTCCACGGTTATGGACAGTTGGAGTGGCCATACTGTTCCGTTGTCAGATGTTTTCAAAACAACTTATGAAATGAATGGTGACATGACTTGACCACAACAGAGTTGTGACTATGACAACTAAGTCCCACTTAGGTGTTTTCAACCTTTATTTTATCTTTGTTTGTTTCTGAACTCAACTTAGGTTTCAAACTTAGTTTTACAAATAAACTTAGAACTTAGCATTCCTACTAGAACTATCTTACTTGTTAGTGATAGTTTGCGAGTACTTAAAGAGTACTCATGGCTTTGTCCCTGGCTAATCCTATGGCCAGACTATGAGGAGGACTACCCTGAAGGAGGACAGCAGGACGGCTACGACAACTAGGATCATCTCCCATCGTCAGCATTGCCTGTGACTCTGAAGATGGACCCCACCGCTACGCTATTTGTTCCGCTACTTGATTGAACTAAGACTAGATCATGAGATCCTTTATTTGTGTAAGACCTTATTATGGTTTGTAATGGATGATATATTGTGATATCCAATCTGTTATGTCTCGCAAAAATGGTAATCCTGGGATTGCGATGTATGGCATAAGGGGCATCTAGGATTAAAGATTCAGGTGTTGACAAATTGTGGTATTTGTTGGAACCATCTAGATCTCAAGATGACAGTGTGGGGTTATCTAGATGGGGAAAGCGGACTTTTAGGTGTGCTGTTATAGCCCTACCATGGATTAGAGTGTCCAACCGAAGAGTAGTTCAGAGTAGTATCATAAAGAGAAGATATTTATATGAGAGTGTTCACTATTGAAAGTATGATCCCTAGGCCTTGTTTCTAAGCATTGAAACAGCCTTTGCTACTAGATCTATTACATGTTTGCTTGCTTTCATCTTTATTTCAGTTTGCCTTTAGTCTCTTCCACACCATCAAGCTATTTTCTGGCACCGTTGTCTTATATCCATACCACTTGTATTTCACTATCTCTTCGCCGAACTAGTGCACCTATACACCTGACAAGTGTATTACGTGTGTTGGGGACACAAGAGACTTCTTGTATCTTGATTGCAGGGTTGCTTGAGAGGGATACCTTTGACCACTTCCTCCCTGAGTTCGATAAACCTTGGGTAATCCACTTAAGGGAAACTTGCTGTTGTTCTACAAACGTCTGCACTTGGAGGTCCAGTAACTGTCTACAAGAATAGAAGTGCGTAGACATCAAGCTATTTTCTGGCACCGTAACCGGGGAGGTAGGGTAAAAGGTACTCACATCCTCCGGTGTGAGTGATCGAAGTTATTTCCTTTAGATTTTGCAATTTTGTCTTTTTGTTTCTTGTTTTCACTAGGTAGGCTTAATGGAAAACAAAAAAAATTAGAGAGCTTTTAAGTATTTTTCCTAAGTTAGAACATGAATTGTCTGAAAAGAAAATTAAAAAACCCATGGAACTTTCTTTGCATGCTAATAGCAATGTTATTAGTATGAATCTTTTGAACACCTTTGTTACTAATGCTATGGAAACGTCTAAGCTTGGGGAAGTTAGTTTTTATGAAAATGATCTTTTTAATTCCCCAGCTTTAAAGAAGAAAATTTGCTCTAATGATACTTTATCTCCCATATGTGGTAATTCTAATGATACTTGTGATATTTTAAATCCACATACTGAAAGCATCTCTTTTAAAATACCTATAAAAATTATTGAACATGTTATGAACAGTTGTTATTTGGGAGATGGAACTGTCCATCCTGATGATCATTTACTATTTATACACGAATTATGCGAGTTGTTCAAGTGTGCAGGTATTTCAATGAACCAAGTTAAGAGGAAGCTATTCCCTTTTTCACTTAAGGGCAAAGCAAGGGAGTGGTATGAGCTACTAGATGATCCTCATCATTTGGAGTGGAAGGAACTTGAATCTCTCTTTTACTCTAAATTTTATCCTCCTCATGAAATTCATAAAGATAGGAATTACATTTATAATTTTCATCCACATGATGGAGAAAGTATTGCCCAAGCATGGGGGAGATTGAAGTCACTAATTCTCAAATGTCCCATTCATGAGCTTCCTAGTAATATTGTTATTAATAATTTCTATGCAAGGCTTTCAGGACATTACAAGGACTATGTAGATACTTGTTTAGAGGGATCCTTCACGAGTAAGGAGGTCAAAGCTAAGTGGGATCTTCTTGAAACAATTCAAAGCAATACCGCGGATTGGGATAACAACAAAGGTAAAGAACCAGGTATAAACTGTGAGTATAATTGCATTAAGTCTTCACTGCTGATTTTCAAGAGCTTAGTGCTAAATATGGTCTTGATCCTCAAATTCTTATTGATTGTTTTAGAACCTTTGCTTCTCATATTAATGCTCCTAAATAAAATGGGACATGTATCATGAGCCTTTTAAAGACACTTGCAGGGATAATGAAATTGTTATTAATGATAGCAATAAACATGCTCAAACCTCTGAAAGTACTACTTCTTATAAGCATGTTAATTTTTGTGGAATACATAGACCTTGTGATGATAATCAAATCGAAGAAGAATATTGTATCACCCACAGGAATGAAAAAACTAGAACGTGGTATAGGGCTCTAAATGATCTTGGTAAAATAGTTTGTGCCCTTTATCCTTTTATTTGTGAACTTTGCTTTGAAATGGGTCATTTCAATTTTCAATGCTCACGACAAAATAATAGCCCTTTTAATCCAATGAGTATTGCAAGTTTGTATTGTGATGACATGATCACTCCTAATCAGCATGATCACCTTACATTATTTTTGGGGTGTGAAGAGTTATCAAGAAAAACCTCTTTGGTAGACATGATCACTCCTAATCAGCACCCGCACAATGAACCATGGTCAAGTGATGACATGGGAAGCATTCAAAATCAAGTTTAGCCGCACCCACGTGCCACAGGGTCTAGTCACCGGAATGAGAGATGAATTCAGAGAATTGAAGCAAAGTGATGTCTACACACTTCTATTCTTGTAGACAGTTGTTGGGCCTCCAAGTGCAGAGGTTTGTAGAACAGCAGCAAGTTTTCCCTTAAGTGGGTCACCCAAGGTTTATCGAACTCAGGGAGGAAGTGGTCAAAGGTATCCCCTCTCAAGCAACCCTGCAATCAAGATACAAGAAGTCTCTTGTGTCCCCAACATACCCAATACACTTGTCAGGTGTATAGCTGCACTAGTTCGGTGAAGAGATAGTGAAATACAATTGGCATGGATAATTATAAGTGGTAACGGTGATAGAAAATAGCTTGATGGCGTGTGGTTGACGTGGGAAAAGACTAAAGGCAAACTGAAATAAAGAAGGAAACAAGCAAACATGTAACAGATCTAATTGCAAACGGTGTATCAATGCTTACAAACAAGGCCTAGGGATCATACTTTCACTAGTGAACACTCTTATATAAATATCTTCTCTTTATGATACTACTTTTAACTACTCTCCGGTTGGACACTCTAATCATTGGTAGGGCTATAACAACACACCTCAAAGTTCATCTTTCCCATCTAGATAACCCCACATTGTCACCTTGAGCTCTAGAGGGTTCCAACAAACACCACAATTTCATAGAAACATCCAGCTCCAAATATAACTCATAATAAGTATTTGTAATCTCTAGCCTAAGTGCCACCATGGTGTGCACGCTGTCACTTTCACACACATGGATTGTTGAGAGCTTGTGTGTTAGAATATGGATCAAAATGGGAAGATTGCCTGCCTTTCATAGAATTCTCATATAACAACAGCTATCAAGCCAGTTTGCAAATGGCACCATTTGAGTTACTATATGGAAGAAAGTGTCGTACCCCTTTGAATTGGTCGCAAGTAGGAGAGAGTCAGATTTTTGGACCCAACGTTCTCCGAGAAGCTGAAGAGAAGGTTCATAAAGTCCGTGAGCACCTCAAGACCGCCCAATCCAGACAGAAGGGTTATGCTGACAAGAGAAGGAGAGACCTGACTTTCAGTGTCGGAGATTTTGTGTATCTCAAGGTTTCACCATTGAAGGGAACCCAACGTTTTAGTCTGAAAGGAAAGTTAGCCCCCAGATATGTTGGACCCTTCAAGATTCTGAATCATCGAGGAGAAGTATCGTATCAACTGGAACTGCCAGAAGAGATGTCAGCCATCCACAATGTGTTCCATATCTCGTTACTTTGCAAATGCTTAGAAGTGCCAGAGAAGACCGAAGTTTTCAAGAACATCGATCACCGAGCTGTTGATATCAACAAGGATCTGACATATCGTGAAGTGCCCATCTGTATCTTGGAGGAAGCCTATAGAACCACTAGGATCCGGAGTATAAAATTTCTCAAGATCCAATGGAGCAACCATACCGAAGAAGAAGCCACTTGGGAGCGAGAAGTTTACATTAAGACTGAGTTCCCAGATCTCTTTAGTTCCTAGTTTTCTTTCTTAAATCTCGAGACGAGATTTTGTTTAAGGGGGGGAAGGTTTGTAACATCCCAAAACTTTAATCAAGGTTAATCAAGATCAAATCTACCCAATTTAGGGTTAACAAAACCTTTTTCCATTTAAAATCTTTAAGCATTCATATGTGTGTGCATTTAAAATAGGAGTTGTTTGAAATGCCATTATTGTTTGTTCTAATGGTTGTAAAATGGTTCTATGATGAATTTCACATCATCTATATCATTCCCAAGCAAAAACCAAAGAAAAAGAAATAAAAAAGAATTAAATAAAGGAAATGGTCAGTTTTGCCATTTTAATCAACTAGCCCACTTTGGGTGTTCCTAGCACTCAAATTCCAACAGAAAAAATGTGGATCTTTGCACCCCTTGCTAGTACAAGTAGTGATGTGCCAAGGCCCACTTTGTGATCTCCCAAAGACATTCAAACTCTAATTTTAAATGACAATTGAAAATGGAATCTAGTTCATATGTCTAGATCACACTTTTTCAAAAACCACTCAAATGAATTCCATTTAACAAATCCTAGCAACCACAGATGTTTAAGCATGTGACAAACCACTCCACCAAATCTCATTTCAAAATTCAAAAGTTTTCTTCTTTCGGCTATTTGATCAAACACTTAGTGGGCAGAATCAAACTGGCCTAACTATTACTGTTGTTGATCAAATATTGTCGAGCCATTTGAGCCACATTAACCCTCTTGGTCTCCCCAGACCCAACTAGACCAAAACCAGCCCATCCCCTAGTCCCTGCGCCAGTGCAACGCCACACCGAGGCTATGATCGTCGGACGATCGTGCCTAAGCCGCAGCAGACCGCCGGCCCCTCTCCGCCGCTCCAGGAAGCAAGGCGCCACTTCACCGCCATCCACGGTCCACCCCACGACCACAGATAGCCACTGGACTACCCTAGAGCAGCACCGCACTATCCTCTCTGCGCATGCCAGAGCACGCCAGAGCGTCATCACCGCTAGCACGCCACAGACCGCGCCTCGACCGCAGACCGCGCGCGTCGCTCCACCTCGACCCCCTCACCCCGCCAGACACGGCCGTAACCCACCGCGCGACCCACACTCGCCAGGGACTGCGTCGAGCATCGCCCCTGTCTTCCAGAGCGCATGACGCTCCCGACCGTTAGCCACCGCCCCTAGCATTGCCATAACACCGTAGAGGACCGCCAGGACGCAAGCCACCGTCCGCATATGCCGCCCATGCCTCTAGGCCGCTGTGCCGTCGTCACCGGCGAGCACCACCCATGCCTCACTGCCGCCTCGCCACGCCTATATAACGAGGCCTCCCCAGCACCAATTCGTCACACCATTCTCATCCACTCCCCCTCAGAACACTACCAGACCCCCACCGGAGCAAGCCGTAACCCGTAGCGTCAGAATTTCGTCGGAGTCTGCCACGGAAGGAGGAGAAGGGCATTGTTGATCCGGGCCATCTCCCGGGACGCTGCCAGTACCAGGAGAACCGCCGTCGTCTTCTTGTTCATTTGCCCTCCTCACCGCACTAGCTGGAGCCCCGGTACGTCCCCACTGCACCCCCACCGAGCCATTAGGGTTCAGTCTTGCCGGCGACGAGTCCGTCGTCGACGACGACCGTGAGCCGTTGATTCAGGATCTAATCCTGCGGCCACCATTCGCCCATACCATTTCGGCAACCCCTGTCCCACTGACAGGTGGGGCCTCACTTAAAACCAGCCCGGGTACTACGTGGAGTAAACTGGGCCAGCCCATTTATTTCCTGCGCGACCTGTTTAATTCAAATAACTCCTTTTCTTTTTAGACTTAAACTAGAATCCATCCCTTAGTTTAAAAATCAACTCCGAGAGTTTTACAAATCCAAATGGAGTGATTCCAGTTTTGTTGGAAGGCTAATAAAAATCTCTATCCAAGCCCGTTGGATTTAAATCATTTAGAGTTACAGATCCCTCCTAGTAAAAATAACAAGACACAAGATTTTGCACATTCAAACATTTTTCTAAAATCAACCATAATAGCTTTTGAGTTGTTTCCAACTCTCAAAAATCACATTTAACCATACCTATCTGAATATGTAATAATATTAAGGTCTGCATGCAGTGACTTTGGACTAGTACCAAAATAATGCTATATAGGCATTTCTAGTCACTTTAAATCATTAATTATTAAGCTTAAACTTATTAAAATGTGATCCAACCCTTAAATCACATTCCCATATGTTAGAATATGTGGTGATGACATGTGTCCACATGATCCCATATTTTAAATGGAGAATATTAAATCTTAGTTAATTTCAATGAGTAGAAATTAATTTTCTCAAATAAAATAAATGAAGCTAGTTCATTAAAGCTTGGGATGTTTGTGATGATACCAGATCATCAAATGTGTGCCTTACTGTGCTAAGTAGACTAGTTAAGTATTGTTTGGTGATTGTGTATTCCGTATGTATTTATAGACGATAGTACCGACCAAGTCTTCGAGGAGGAGGAGTTCTACCAAGAGGAGGAGGAAGATAATTTCAACCACTTCACCAACCAAGGCAAGCCATCATTAACAATGCAAGATCACCCTTGGAAGCTATTTTTAGCAAACTAGAATTAAGCAAGATAACCTAAGCAAAATGCACTAGGCATGCTTTGGTTATACTTTTGACTATTACCTACTCCAAGTGTTATTTACAAGCTTTACCTTCTTTACTTTACCAAAGTCCTTTACTTGTTTAAAGGTAGCATAAAGAGTATAAAACTTGACCTATCTAGTTAGACTTAGATGTCATTCTATGGCATGAGATTGATCCTAGTATCCCACATTAGTGAACACTCTTAACGTAGTCATTTAGAGCTAAACCAAAACTTGATCACTTTAGATGGGAATACTTGGTGAAAATGACTTGTGAAAACCTTGGAATGATGAGTCATTCTATTGAGATGTTTTGACATGTGTTGAGAAACACAAATGGTTTATGATGATGATGACAATGTTAAGGCATGAGCCTTAGCCCTGTTCCAAAAACTGATGGTTGGGTTCGGATGCGATACCATTCCAATTTTACCGTACAACCACAATACCTAAATTTGGTAAGGCTTAGACGGAAGTTTATATACATTAGTATTAGTTCCCTCGCGGGAGAGGTTTGAGCTGAGGCTACCTCTCAATGTTGTCCACCTATGCAGTGCCCAGGATGACAGATGGTCATGGCTAGGAAGCCATACTCATAGGAGAGGTGCTTATACTAGAGTATGTAAAGGAAAGGTTATGTTTGATTATATGCATACTAAGTATGATGATTCAGGGTTATCCCTGACAGATGTACCGAATCTTGTGGTGAAAGTGTACCACCTCTGCAGAGTGTCAAACTATTCGAATAGCTGTGTCCACGGTTATGGACAGTTGGAGTGGCCATACTGTTCCGTTGTCAGATGTTTTCAAAACAACTTATGAAATGAATGGTGACATGACTTGACCACAACAGAGTTGTGACTATGACAACTAAGTCCCACTTAGGTGTTTTCAACCTTTATTTTATCTTTGTTTGTTTCTGAACTCAACTTAGGTTTCAAACTTAGTTTTACAAATAAACTTAGAACTTAGCATTCCTACTAGAACTATCTTACTTGTTAGTGATAGTTTGCGAGTACTTAAAGAGTACTCATGGCTTTGTCCCTGGCTAATCCTATGGCCAGACTATGAGGAGGACTACCCTGAAGGAGGACAGCAGGACGGCTACGACAACTAGGATCATCTCCCATCGTCAGCATTGCCTGTGACTCTGAAGATGGACCCCACCGCTACGCTATTTGTTCCGCTACTTGATTGAACTAAGACTAGATCATGAGATCCTTTATTTGTGTAAGACCTTATTATGGTTTGTAATGGATGATATATTGTGATATCCAATCTGTTATGTCTCGCAAAAATGGTAATCCTGGGATTGCGATGTATGGCATAAGGGGCATCTAGGATTAAAGATTCAGGTGTTGACAAATTGTGGTATTTGTTGGAACCATCTAGATCTCAAGATGACAGTGTGGGGTTATCTAGATGGGGAAAGCGGACTTTTAGGTGTGCTGTTATAGCCCTACCATGGATTAGAGTGTCCAACCGAAGAGTAGTTCAGAGTAGTATCATAAAGAGAAGATATTTATATGAGAGTGTTCACTATTGAAAGTATGATCCCTAGGCCTTGTTTCTAAGCATTGAAACAGCCTTTGCTACTAGATCTATTACATGTTTGCTTGCTTTCATCTTTATTTCAGTTTGCCTTTAGTCTCTTCCACACCATCAAGCTATTTTCTGGCACCGTTGTCTTATATCCATACCACTTGTATTTCACTATCTCTTCGCCGAACTAGTGCACCTATACACCTGACAAGTGTATTACGTGTGTTGGGGACACAAGAGACTTCTTGTATCTTGATTGCAGGGTTGCTTGAGAGGGATACCTTTGACCACTTCCTCCCTGAGTTCGATAAACCTTGGGTAATCCACTTAAGGGAAACTTGCTGTTGTTCTACAAACGTCTGCACTTGGAGGTCCAGTAACTGTCTACAAGAATAGAAGTGCGTAGACATCAAGCTATTTTCTGGCACCGTAACCGGGGAGGTAGGGTAAAAGGTACTCACATCCTCCGGTGTGAGTGATCGAAGTTATTTCCTTTAGATTTTGCAATTTTGTCTTTTTGTTTCTTGTTTTCACTAGGTAGGCTTAATGGAAAACAAAAAAAATTAGAGAGCTTTTAAGTATTTTTCCTAAGTTAGAACATGAATTGTCTGAAAAGAAAATTAAAAAACCCATGGAACTTTCTTTGCATGCTAATAGCAATGTTATTAGTATGAATCTTTTGAACACCTTTGTTACTAATGCTATGGAAACGTCTAAGCTTGGGGAAGTTAGTTTTTATGAAAATGATCTTTTTAATTCCCCAGCTTTAAAGAAGAAAATTTGCTCTAATGATACTTTATCTCCCATATGTGGTAATTCTAATGATACTTGTGATATTTTAAATCCACATACTGAAAGCATCTCTTTTAAAATACCTATAAAAATTATTGAACATGTTATGAACAGTTGTTATTTGGGAGATGGAACTGTCCATCCTGATGATCATTTACTATTTATACATGAATTATGCGAGTTGTTCAAGTGTGCAGGTATTTCAATGAACCAAGTTAAGAGGAAGCTATTCCCTTTTTCACTTAAGGGCAAAGCAAGGGAGTGGTATGAGCTACTAGATGATCCTCATCATTTGGAGTGGAAGGAACTTGAATCTCTCTTTTACTCTAAATTTTATCCTCCTCATGAAATTCATAAAGATAGGAATTACATTTATAATTTTCATCCACATGATGGAGAAAGTATTGCCCAAGCATGGGGGAGATTGAAGTCACTAATTCTCAAATGTCCCATTCATGAGCTTCCTAGTAATATTGTTATTAATAATTTCTATGCAAGGCTTTCAGGACATTACAAGGACTATGTAGATACTTGTTTAGAGGGATCCTTCACGAGTAAGGAGGTCAAAGCTAAGTGGGATCTTCTTGAAACAATTCAAAGCAATACCGCGGATTGGGATAACAACAAAGGTAAAGAACCAGGTATAAACTGTGAGTATAATTGCATTAAGTCTTCACTGCTGATTTTCAAGAGCTTAGTGCTAAATATGGTCTTGATCCTCAAATTCTTATTGATTGTTTTAGAACCTTTGCTTCTCATATTAATGCTCCTAAATAAAATGGGACATGTATCATGAGCCTTTTAAAGACACTTGCAGGGATAATGAAATTGTTATTAATGATAGCAATAAACATGCTCAAACCTCTGAAAGTACTACTTCTTATAAGCATGTTAATTTTTGTGGAATACATAGACCTTGTGATGATAATCAAATCGAAGAAGAATATTGTATCACCCACAGGAATGAAAAAACTAGAACGTGGTATAGGGCTCTAAATGATCTTGGTAAAATAGTTTGTGCCCTTTATCCTTTTATTTGTGAACTTTGCTTTGAAATGGGTCATTTCAATTTTCAATGCTCACGACAAAATAATAGCCCTTTTAATCCAATGAGTATTGCAAGTTTGTATTGTGATGACATGATCACTCCTAATCAGCATGATCACCTTACATTATTTTTGGGGTGTGAAGAGTTATCAAGAAAAACCTCTTTGGTAGATATGAGTGCTTTTGATATGAATAGCGGCTTGCATGGTTGTCATCTTTATTGTGTTGATAATTGCCACACAAATACTTACATACAAAAATATCCTAAAAGAGGAGATCTTACCAAGATATGACATGACTAATATGTGTTTTGGTCTTATTAATGAAAAGGAGGAATCCTCCAAAGTTTCTTCTAGTCTCTAACAATGAACCAGGGTATATGGAGAAGCTTCCTTTCAAGCCTCTCCCTCCTAAAGAGAAGAAGAAAAAGAAGAAGAGGAGGAGTAAAAGGAGAGAGGAAACAATATTTTCCCCTAAGCATGTTGCTCCTATTATAGTTTTTGATGAGTATGAACTCGATGATGTTCCTAAGCCTATTACCTATAGTAGTGATCATGATTGGGAAAAGCACAATACTTTTGATATTGAAAATATCTTCGGTACCAATTCTGAAAATGATGATATTAATAATTACTGTACTATTAGTGTTATCCATGTTCCTTCCAATGATGATATGTTTACAAATAAAAACACTTTGGAAGATAACTATTCTATTGCTTATGATGATACCATACCTCCAATATATGATGATTGCAATGATGAATATGATATTTTCAGTCCACCTACTATTGAGGAGGAAATTAATTATGATTACAATATGCCTCTTATATTTGATGATTATGGTGCTGAGAATAATAATGATAGCTATTTTGTTGAATTTGCTCCTACTACAATTAATAAGAATGACTATGTTTATGTGGAGAGTATTAATTCTTTTATGCATGTGGCTCATGATAAGAATGTTTCTTGTGATAGTTATATTGTTAATTTTATTCATGATGCTACTGAAGGTTATTATGAGAGAGGGAAACATGGTTTTATGTATCTCAACAATATTAAATTTCCCCTCTTTATGTTGAAAATTTTGAAGTTGCACTTGTTTTGCTTTCCTATGCTTGTTGCTTTGTGCTTTCATGACTTGTTTCTTTACAATATTCCTATGCATAGGAAGTGGGTTAGACTTAAATGTGTTTTGAATTTGCTTCTTTATGCTCTCTTTTACTTTAATTCATATTTCTTATGTGAGCATCTTCTCAAACTATCAAGCCTAACTTAAAGGCATTAAATAAAAGTACTTATTGGGAGATAACCCAAAAGTTTTAGTTGATTCTTCGAAGTTATTTCTTCAGTAACAACCTCTCCTTATCATTTTTGTATGGTTTTTGTGCCAAGAGTAACCTCTAATGAGAGAGAAGTAATGCTTGGGAAAGTTGTTGTCCCAAAACACATTTTTGTGCTTCACTGTAGAAATTCGTGTAAAAGCTCTATACGTCGTTTTTAGGCGTGAATTTTTGTGCTTCTGCCCCAGGTTGTTATCTAACTTTCGTTAGTTCAACACTTTTCGATTTGAGCAATAGAAGGTCTTCGAAACAATTGGTTTTTACCTACTGGTCTGTTTTGACAAATTTCTGCCATTATTTGCATTTGCTTCTTGTTGGTTCCTTTTTGAGTTGTTTTGGAGAATTGAGCTTTTTGAGGGAAATGCTACAGTAGCTTGTGTTTTAGTGGAAGTTTTATTGGTGTTGAAACTGAACCTAAAGACTTATTATCTTGAGTGCACTAATGTTGCTAATAAAGATTGTGTGAAGTTTTGTATGAAGAAAAATTTCAGGTGTATGGAAGGAATGATGTAATGAGATGAAGGATGGACTAAGATCAAGCTTGGGGATGCCACGTGTGTCACCCCAAGAAATATCCAAGAAGTACAAGCGTCAAAGCTTGGGGATGCCCAAGGCATCCCCTTCTTCATCAATAAAAATTCCAGGTTTCTTCCAAACATTCCATTTTTATTGTTTCATGCACAATTGTGTTGTTCTTGGAGCGTCTTCTTTTTCGTTTTATTAGTTTGCTAAATAAATTGGTTGGACCCCCTCTTTCATGCATTGGTTTTCAAATAGTTTGGTTTGGATTGGAAAAGAGTAGGAAAAGTTCATGCTTAAGTGGTAAAAGGAGTTTGTTTTTGACTGTGGCCTATGCTTTGTCATGCCATGCTTGATATTTCTTTGGCTTTATGCTTAGTGATCTTTGCTGTAGCATGACATGTTATAAACAATTGAGATTACTTAATGTGCCTTTGTAGAATCATGCAATGTTTTAGCATATTAAAGCATAGTATTGTGGTATTCTCCTTTGATGCTTTATTTGGGTTGACTTGGCACATGCTCACACCATGTTATGACTATCCCAAGTCACCATAGACTTTATGATCCTTTAGTTTTCAACTTGTAGTATCACTTTATTCTTTGATCAATGATGTTTTGTCGCTCTGCATGATTATGGCCATTATTGCTCTCTTAGTTTGTCGCTCCCAGTATTTTGCTAGCCTCCGCAACCAAGTATGAGTTCCACTCATGCATCCAACTCTAAAACCCAAGTTATTCCAAAGAGTCCACCATACCTACCTACTAGCATATGCTATTCCAAGTATATTCATGTTTTTATCTACCTTCCAAATAAAACTTGTTATGAGAAAACTAGTGATGAAAGCTCTCACGAACTTGATGGCACACTTTACTTTGCTTGCACTTATTTGTTGGGGATTAGCAGAACCATGCTGTCATGGGGAACGCTTTCAACATTGCACTTGTACTTTGTACCTAGTTGATATCATGCTCTTTTGTCTATGGATGTCGTCGGTGTGAAATGAAAGGGGAGCTTATAAGTCCATGGAGTTATGTATATGTGTTAGAGAAACGCCTAGGCCGCTGGTCTAATCCATGCTGTCATGGTGGAAACCTGTAGCGTAACCATAATGAGCTGTCTATGAAGCATTCTTCTTATAAAAAAAGAGTCATATATTGAGAAAAAAGAGAAAAAAAAGAAAAAAAAGAAAAAAAAGAAAAAAAAGATATATACGAAAATAGGAAAGAGAGAAAAAGCACCATATTCCCATGGTAAATAAGAAGATTGCTGAGATGCTCGTTGTCTGCTTGCCTTGTCATTTTGATATGGGGATTCTTCCGTATCATCGGGCAAGGGGTACCCCGTTGGTGGTTCTCTATGATGATAACTAGGACTATTTGTGTAAGACCTTATTATGGTTTGTAATGGATGATGTTCTGTTATATCCAATCTGTTATGTCTCGAAAAAATGGTAATCCTGGGATTGCGATGTATGGCATAACAGGCATCCATGATTAAAAATCCAGGTGTTGACAAGTTGGTAACAGAGCCATCCTGACCATAGGAGACCCTAGTTAGAATGGACGTCCGAACAAAAACTTAGTTTCAAAAACCAAAGTGAGTATTATGGAAACTATTTACTCTCTTACCCTTGGGAATTCTACTCTCAAAAAATTCATGTTCCTCCAAATTCTTACATTACTACATAAAACTTTGACACACTTGATCACTTCACTAACTTTCTCATCCTAAATTCTTATAGATGGAAGCCCAATACAACAAGTTCTACTAGTTGGGCAACGGAGGCCAACTGATCTTCGAGAGGGATCTTGATTCACTGTCTGAGTTCTTAGAGCGTCCGCATCCGGAATTTCTTGGAGCTCAACTCCCGGGTCCACCAGGAGGAGATTTACAATGGCTAGTAACTGATGATCTTCGAGGCAAGATAGAAGCACCAGTATCTGGGAGGATTCAGTTCTCAGTGAAAGAGAACAACTGGTTAGATGGATTAGCCAGGGTGATGCATGAAGCTCTCGCTCGTCTGTGTGCCCAGAGTGTCAACCTAATCCAAGGAACCCGCTTTGTTCACTATGCAAGGCGTGATTCCATGGGAATGCCGCTAGAGATGCCAAGTCACCCAATATTGAAGCGTCAAGTGGAGAACCTCGACTTGCTACTGTACGACAGATAGAAGGAGTTGGACAATGCTAGAGAGTTCGCCAACCACAACCTTGCCCTTGCCGCCTAGAAGGCCCAGACTTTCTCACTGCTCATTAAGGATCGTCAGTCTCTTCGCCGTCAGCATGCAAAGAAGGATCGCACCATCGACCGTCTTCACAAGAAGGTGGCCGACCTCGAGAAGACCATCAAGGAGGAAGACGCTCAGTTTGAAGCAAAGGAAGAAGAAGAGGAAGGTGAAGATATCCAAGGTGATATTGACTCATACCTCAACAATGATGATGACTATCTGGAGGAGGATGCCGTGGACTTCTACACCGACGATGATGACTTCGACTTTATCGATGATGAGTAGATGCACTAGATCACTATCCTAGAGTGAGGAGTATCGGTCCCATTGTATCGTAGCTTGCAGGATGGTTCTTAAAACCATATGTTTTCCTTTGATGTTGTGGTGTGTGTGTGTGTTTGTATCGTGTGCTTTGCTTGAATGAATGAAAAGAAGTTAGTTGCAAAACCTGAGTCAAACTCAAAGTTTTAGCTTTGAAATCAAAACCATGAACCTTAGAACTTTCCCTCTTACCCCTTTATCTATCTCAATCTTCAGATGACTCGTGGAAACCAAGGAGGGAGCAACTCATCGCAAGACCCAATGCTGTAGATTCTGCAGACTCTCATTGCAGACCGTGAAGCTAGTAGGGCAGAGCGCCAAGGTATTCTAGCAACACTGCAGCAGATCGCCCAGATGGCTCACAACAATCAGAACCATGGAAATCAGGATCATCATGGATCCAAACTCAAAAACTTCCAGAATACCAATCCCCCAATCTTTAGTACTTCGGAGAACCCGCTGGATGCTGATGATTGGTTGCAAACAATGGAGAACAACTTAGAGGTAGCCGGAATGGATGCCAACGAGAAAGTTCTTTTTTCCACCCACTATTTGGCAGGAGATGCAAGAGCATGGTGGAACAGCACCCGCACAATGAACCATGGTCAAGTGATGACATGGGAAGCATTCAAAATCAAGTTTAGCCGCACCCACGTGCCACAGGGTCTAGTCACCGGAATGAGAGATGAATTCAGAGAATTGAAGCAAAGTGATGTCTACACACTTCTATTCTTGTAGACAGTTGTTGGGCCTCCAAGTGCAGAGGTTTGTAGAACAGCAGCAAGTTTTCCCTTAAGTGGGTCACCCAAGGTTTATCGAACTCAGGGAGGAAGTGGTCAAAGGTATCCCCTCTCAAGCAACCCTGCAATCAAGATACAAGAAGTCTCTTGTGTCCCCAACATACCCAATACACTTGTCAGGTGTATAGCTGCACTAGTTCGGTGAAGAGATAGTGAAATACAATTGGCATGGATAATTATAAGTGGTAACGGTGATAGAAAATAGCTTGATGGCGTGTGGTTGACGTGGGAAAAGACTAAAGGCAAACTGAAATAAAGAAGGAAACAAGCAAACATGTAACAGATCTAATTGCAAACGGTGTATCAATGCTTACAAACAAGGCCTAGGGATCATACTTTCACTAGTGAACACTCTTATATAAATATCTTCTCTTTATGATACTACTTTTAACTACTCTCCGGTTGGACACTCTAATCATTGGTAGGGCTATAACAACACACCTCAAAGTTCATCTTTCCCATCTAGATAACCCCACATTGTCACCTTGAGCTCTAGAGGGTTCCAACAAACACCACAATTTCATAGAAACATCCAGCTCCAAATATAACTCATAATAAGTATTTGTAATCTCTAGCCTAAGTGCCACCATGGTGTGCACGCTGTCACTTTCACACACATGGATTGTTGAGAGCTTGTGTGTTAGAATATGGATCAAAATGGGAAGATTGCCTGCCTTTCATAGAATTCTCATATAACAACAGCTATCAAGCCAGTTTGCAAATGGCACCATTTGAGTTACTATATGGAAGAAAGTGTCGTACCCCTTTGAATTGGTCGCAAGTAGGAGAGAGTCAGATTTTTGGACCCAACGTTCTCCGAGAAGCTGAAGAGAAGGTTCATAAAGTCCGTGAGCACCTCAAGACCGCCCAATCCAGACAGAAGGGTTATGCTGACAAGAGAAGGAGAGACCTGACTTTCAGTGTCGGAGATTTTGTGTATCTCAAGGTTTCACCATTGAAGGGAACCCAACGTTTTAGTCTGAAAGGAAAGTTAGCCCCCAGATATGTTGGACCCTTCAAGATTCTGAATCATCGAGGAGAAGTATCGTATCAACTGGAACTGCCAGAAGAGATGTCAGCCATCCACAATGTGTTCCATATCTCGTTACTTTGCAAATGCTTAGAAGTGCCAGAGAAGACCGAAGTTTTCAAGAACATCGATCACCGAGCTGTTGATATCAACAAGGATCTGACATATCGTGAAGTGCCCATCTGTATCTTGGAGGAAGCCTATAGAACCACTAGGATCCGGAGTATAAAATTTCTCAAGATCCAATGGAGCAACCATACCGAAGAAGAAGCCACTTGGGAGCGAGAAGTTTACATTAAGACTGAGTTCCCAGATCTCTTTAGTTCCTAGTTTTCTTTCTTAAATCTCGAGACGAGATTTTGTTTAAGGGGGGGAAGGTTTGTAACATCCCAAAACTTTAATCAAGGTTAATCAAGATCAAATCTACCCAATTTAGGGTTAACAAAACCTTTTTCCATTTAAAATCTTTAAGCATTCATATGTGTGTGCATTTAAAATAGGAGTTGTTTGAAATGCCATTATTGTTTGTTCTAATGGTTGTAAAATGGTTCTATGATGAATTTCACATCATCTATATCATTCCCAAGCAAAAACCAAAGAAAAAGAAATAAAAAAGAATTAAATAAAGGAAATGGTCAGTTTTGCCATTTTAATCAACTAGCCCACTTTGGGTGTTCCTAGCACTCAAATTCCAACAGAAAAAATGTGGATCTTTGCACCCCTTGCTAGTACAAGTAGTGATGTGCCAAGGCCCACTTTGTGATCTCCCAAAGACATTCAAACTCTAATTTTAAATGACAATTGAAAATGGAATCTAGTTCATATGTCTAGATCACACTTTTTCAAAAACCACTCAAATGAATTCCATTTAACAAATCCTAGCAACCACAGATGTTTAAGCATGTGACAAACCACTCCACCAAATCTCATTTCAAAATTCAAAAGTTTTCTTCTTTCGGCTATTTGATCAAACACTTAGTGGGCAGAATCAAACTGGCCTAACTATTACTGTTGTTGATCAAATATTGTCGAGCCATTTGAGCCACATTAACCCTCTTGGTCTCCCCAGACCCAACTAGACCAAAACCAGCCCATCCCCTAGTCCCTGCGCCAGTGCAACGCCACACCGAGGCTATGATCGTCGGACGATCGTGCCTAAGCCGCAGCAGACCGCCGGCCCCTCTCCGCCGCTCCAGGAAGCAAGGCGCCACTTCACCGCCATCCACGGTCCACCCCACGACCACAGATAGCCACTGGACTACCCTAGAGCAGCACCGCACTATCCTCTCTGCGCATGCCAGAGCACGCCAGAGCGTCATCACCGCTAGCACGCCACAGACCGCGCCTCGACCGCAGACCGCGCGCGTCGCTCCACCTCGACCCCCTCACCCCGCCAGACACGGCCGTAACCCACCGCGCGACCCACACTCGCCAGGGACTGCGTCGAGCATCGCCCCTGTCTTCCAGAGCGCATGACGCTCCCGACCGTTAGCCACCGCCCCTAGCATTGCCATAACACCGTAGAGGACCGCCAGGACGCAAGCCACCGTCCGCATATGCCGCCCATGCCTCTAGGCCGCTGTGCCGTCGTCACCGGCGAGCACCACCCATGCCTCACTGCCGCCTCGCCACGCCTATATAACGAGGCCTCCCCAGCACCAATTCGTCACACCATTCTCATCCACTCCCCCTCAGAACACTACCAGACCCCCACCGGAGCAAGCCGTAACCCGTAGCGTCAGAATTTCGTCGGAGTCTGCCACGGAAGGAGGAGAAGGGCATTGTTGATCCGGGCCATCTCCCGGGACGCTGCCAGTACCAGGAGAACCGCCGTCGTCTTCTTGTTCATTTGCCCTCCTCACCGCACTAGCTGGAGCCCCGGTACGTCCCCACTGCACCCCCACCGAGCCATTAGGGTTCAGTCTTGCCGGCGACGAGTCCGTCGTCGACGACGACCGTGAGCCGTTGATTCAGGATCTAATCCTGCGGCCACCATTCGCCCATACCATTTCGGCAACCCCTGTCCCACTGACAGGTGGGGCCTCACTTAAAACCAGCCCGGGTACTACGTGGAGTAAACTGGGCCAGCCCATTTATTTCCTGCGCGACCTGTTTAATTCAAATAACTCCTTTTCTTTTTAGACTTAAACTAGAATCCATCCCTTAGTTTAAAAATCAACTCCGAGAGTTTTACAAATCCAAATGGAGTGATTCCAGTTTTGTTGGAAGGCTAATAAAAATCTCTATCCAAGCCCGTTGGATTTAAATCATTTAGAGTTACAGATCCCTCCTAGTAAAAATAACAAGACACAAGATTTTGCACATTCAAACATTTTTCTAAAATCAACCATAATAGCTTTTGAGTTGTTTCCAACTCTCAAAAATCACATTTAACCATACCTATCTGAATATGTAATAATATTAAGGTCTGCATGCAGTGACTTTGGACTAGTACCAAAATAATGCTATATAGGCATTTCTAGTCACTTTAAATCATTAATTATTAAGCTTAAACTTATTAAAATGTGATCCAACCCTTAAATCACATTCCCATATGTTAGAATATGTGGTGATGACATGTGTCCACATGATCCCATATTTTAAATGGAGAATATTAAATCTTAGTTAATTTCAATGAGTAGAAATTAATTTTCTCAAATAAAATAAATGAAGCTAGTTCATTAAAGCTTGGGATGTTTGTGATGATACCAGATCATCAAATGTGTGCCTTACTGTGCTAAGTAGACTAGTTAAGTATTGTTTGGTGATTGTGTATTCCGTATGTATTTATAGACGATAGTACCGACCAAGTCTTCGAGGAGGAGGAGTTCTACCAAGAGGAGGAGGAAGAGAATTTCAACCACTTCACCAACCAAGGCAAGCCATCATTAACAATGCAAGATCACCCTTGGAAGCTATTTTTAGCAAACTAGAATTAAGCAAGATAACCTAAGCAAAATGCACTAGGCATGCTTTGGTTATACTTTTGACTATTACCTACTCCAAGTGTTATTTACAAGCTTTACCTTCTTTACTTTACCAAAGTCCTTTACTTGTTTAAAGGTAGCATAAAGAGTATAAAACTTGACCTATCTAGTTAGACTTAGATGTCATTCTATGGCATGAGATTGATCCTAGTATCCCACATTAGTGAACACTCTTAACGTAGTCATTTAGAGCTAAACCAAAACTTGATCACTTTAGATGGGAATACTTGGTGAAAATGACTTGTGAAAACCTTGGAATGATGAGTCATTCTATTGAGATGTTTTGACATGTGTTGAGAAACACAAATGGTTTATGATGATGATGACAATGTTAAGGCATGAGCCTTAGCCCTGTTCCAAAAACTGATGGTTGGGTTCGGATGCGATACCATTCCAATTTTACCGTACAACCACAATACCTAAATTTGGTAAGGCTTAGACGGAAGTTTATATACATTAGTATTAGTTCCCTCGCGGGAGAGGTTTGAGCTGAGGCTACCTCTCAATGTTGTCCACCTATGCAGTGCCCAGGATGACAGATGGTCATGGCTAGGAAGCCATACTCATAGGAGAGGTGCTTATACTAGAGTATGTAAAGGAAAGGTTATGTTTGATTATATGCATACTAAGTATGATGATTCAGGGTTATCCCTGACAGATGTACCGAATCTTGTGGTGAAAGTGTACCACCTCTGCAGAGTGTCAAACTATTCGAATAGCTGTGTCCACGGTTATGGACAGTTGGAGTGGCCATACTGTTCCGTTGTCAGATGTTTTCAAAACAACTTATGAAATGAATGGTGACATGACTTGACCACAACAGAGTTGTGACTATGACAACTAAGTCCCACTTAGGTGTTTTCAACCTTTATTTTATCTTTGTTTGTTTCTGAACTCAACTTAGGTTTCAAACTTAGTTTTACAAATAAACTTAGAACTTAGCATTCCTACTAGAACTATCTTACTTGTTAGTGATAGTTTGCGAGTACTTAAAGAGTACTCATGGCTTTGTCCCTGGCTAATCCTATGGCCAGACTATGAGGAGGACTACCCTGAAGGAGGACAGCAGGACGGCTACGACAACTAGGATCATCTCCCATCGTCAGCATTGCCTGTGACTCTGAAGATGGACCCCACCGCTACGCTATTTGTTCCGCTACTTGATTGAACTAAGACTAGATCATGAGATCCTTTATTTGTGTAAGACCTTATTATGGTTTGTAATGGATGATATATTGTGATATCCAATCTGTTATGTCTCGCAAAAATGGTAATCCTGGGATTGCGATGTATGGCATAAGGGGCATCTAGGATTAAAGATTCAGGTGTTGACAAATTGTGGTATTTGTTGGAACCATCTAGATCTCAAGATGACAGTGTGGGGTTATCTAGATGGGGAAAGCGGACTTTTAGGTGTGCTGTTATAGCCCTACCATGGATTAGAGTGTCCAACCGAAGAGTAGTTCAGAGTAGTATCATAAAGAGAAGATATTTATATGAGAGTGTTCACTATTGAAAGTATGATCCCTAGGCCTTGTTTCTAAGCATTGAAACAGCCTTTGCTACTAGATCTATTACATGTTTGCTTGCTTTCATCTTTATTTCAGTTTGCCTTTAGTCTCTTCCACACCATCAAGCTATTTTCTGGCACCGTTGTCTTATATCCATACCACTTGTATTTCACTATCTCTTCGCCGAACTAGTGCACCTATACACCTGACAAGTGTATTACGTGTGTTGGGGACACAAGAGACTTCTTGTATCTTGATTGCAGGGTTGCTTGAGAGGGATACCTTTGACCACTTCCTCCCTGAGTTCGATAAACCTTGGGTAATCCACTTAAGGGAAACTTGCTGTTGTTCTACAAACGTCTGCACTTGGAGGTCCAGTAACTGTCTACAAGAATAGAAGTGCGTAGACATCAAGCTATTTTCTGGCACCGTAACCGGGGAGGTAGGGTAAAAGGTACTCACATCCTCCGGTGTGAGTGATCGAAGTTATTTCCTTTAGATTTTGCAATTTTGTCTTTTTGTTTCTTGTTTTCACTAGGTAGGCTTAATGGAAAACAAAAAAAATTAGAGAGCTTTTAAGTATTTTTCCTAAGTTAGAACATGAATTGTCTGAAAAGAAAATTAAAAAACCCATGGAACTTTCTTTGCATGCTAATAGCAATGTTATTAGTATGAATCTTTTGAACACCTTTGTTACTAATGCTATGGAAACGTCTAAGCTTGGGGAAGTTAGTTTTTATGAAAATGATCTTTTTAATTCCCCAGCTTTAAAGAAGAAAATTTGCTCTAATGATACTTTATCTCCCATATGTGGTAATTCTAATGATACTTGTGATATTTTAAATCCACATACTGAAAGCATCTCTTTTAAAATACCTATAAAAATTATTGAACATGTTATGAACAGTTGTTATTTGGGAGATGGAACTGTCCATCCTGATGATCATTTACTATTTATACACGAATTATGCGAGTTGTTCAAGTGTGCAGGTATTTCAATGAACCAAGTTAAGAGGAAGCTATTCCCTTTTTCACTTAAGGGCAAAGCAAGGGAGTGGTATGAGCTACTAGATGATCCTCATCATTTGGAGTGGAAGGAACTTGAATCTCTCTTTTACTCTAAATTTTATCCTCCTCATGAAATTCATAAAGATAGGAATTACATTTATAATTTTCATCCACATGATGGAGAAAGTATTGCCCAAGCATGGGGGAGATTGAAGTCACTAATTCTCAAATGTCCCATTCATGAGCTTCCTAGTAATATTGTTATTAATAATTTCTATGCAAGGCTTTCAGGACATTACAAGGACTATGTAGATACTTGTTTAGAGGGATCCTTCACGAGTAAGGAGGTCAAAGCTAAGTGGGATCTTCTTGAAACAATTCAAAGCAATACCGCGGATTGGGATAACAACAAAGGTAAAGAACCAGGTATAAACTGTGAGTATAATTGCATTAAGTCTTCACTGCTGATTTTCAAGAGCTTAGTGCTAAATATGGTCTTGATCCTCAAATTCTTATTGATTGTTTTAGAACCTTTGCTTCTCATATTAATGCTCCTAAATAAAATGGGACATGTATCATGAGCCTTTTAAAGACACTTGCAGGGATAATGAAATTGTTATTAATGATAGCAATAAACATGCTCAAACCTCTGAAAGTACTACTTCTTATAAGCATGTTAATTTTTGTGGAATACATAGACCTTGTGATGATAATCAAATCGAAGAAGAATATTGTATCACCCACAGGAATGAAAAAACTAGAACGTGGTATAGGGCTCTAAATGATCTTGGTAAAATAGTTTGTGCCCTTTATCCTTTTATTTGTGAACTTTGCTTTGAAATGGGTCATTTCAATTTTCAATGCTCACGACAAAATAATAGCCCTTTTAATCCAATGAGTATTGCAAGTTTGTATTGTGATGACATGATCACTCCTAATCAGCATGATCACCTTACATTATTTTTGGGGTGTGAAGAGTTATCAAGAAAAACCTCTTTGGTAGATATGAGTGCTTTTGATATGAATAGCGGCTTGCATGGTTGTCATCTTTATTGTGTTGATAATTGCCACACAAATACTTACATACAAAAATATCCTAAAAGAGGAGATCTTACCAAGATATGACATGACTAATATGTGTTTTGGTCTTATTAATGAAAAGGAGGAATCCTCCAAAGTTTCTTCTAGTCTCTAACAATGAACCAGGGTATATGGAGAAGCTTCCTTTCAAGCCTCTCCCTCCTAAAGAGAAGAAGAAAAAGAAGAAGAGGAGGAGTAAAAGGAGAGAGGAAACAATATTTTCCCCTAAGCATGTTGCTCCTATTATAGTTTTTGATGAGTATGAACTCGATGATGTTCCTAAGCCTATTACCTATAGTAGTGATCATGATTGGGAAAAGCACAATACTTTTGATATTGAAAATATCTTCGGTACCAATTCTGAAAATGATGATATTAATAATTACTGTACTATTAGTGTTATCCATGTTCCTTCCAATGATGATATGTTTACAAATAAAAACACTTTGGAAGATAACTATTCTATTGCTTATGATGATACCATACCTCCAATATATGATGATTGCAATGATGAATATGATATTTTCAGTCCACCTACTATTGAGGAGGAAATTAATTATGATTACAATATGCCTCTTATATTTGATGATTATGGTGCTGAGAATAATAATGATAGCTATTTTGTTGAATTTGCTCCTACTACAATTAATAAGAATGACTATGTTTATGTGGAGAGTATTAATTCTTTTATGCATGTGGCTCATGATAAGAATGTTTCTTGTGATAGTTATATTGTTAATTTTATTCATGATGCTACTGAAGGTTATTATGAGAGAGGGAAACATGGTTTTATGTATCTCAACAATATTAAATTTCCCCTCTTTATGTTGAAAATTTTGAAGTTGCACTTGTTTTGCTTTCCTATGCTTGTTGCTTTGTGCTTTCATGACTTGTTTCTTTACAATATTCCTATGCATAGGAAGTGGGTTAGACTTAAATGTGTTTTGAATTTGCTTCTTTATGCTCTCTTTTACTTTAATTCATATTTCTTATGTGAGCATCTTCTCAAACTATCAAGCCTAACTTAAAGGCATTAAATAAAAGTACTTATTGGGAGATAACCCAAAAGTTTTAGTTGATTCTTCGAAGTTATTTCTTCAGTAATAACCTCTCCTTATCATTTTTGTATGGTTTTTGTGCCAAGAGTAACCTCTAATGAGAGAGAAGTAATGCTTGGGAAAGTTGTTGTCCCAAAACACATTTTTGTGCTTCACTGTAAAAATTCGTGTAAAAGCTCTATACGTCATTTTTAGGCGTGAATTTTTGTGCTTCTGCCCCAGGTTGTTATCTAACTTTCGTTAGTTCAACACTTTTCGATTTGAGCAATAGAAGGTCTTCGAAACAATTAGTTTTTACCTACTGGTCTGTTTTGACAAATTTCTGCCATTATTTGCATTTGCTTCTTGTTGGTTCCTTTTTGAGTTGTTTTGGAGAATTGAGCTTTTTGAGGGAAATGCTACAGTAGCTTGTGTTTTAGTGGAACTTATTATCTTGAGTGCACTAATGTTGCTAATAAAGATTGTGTGAAGTTTTGTATGAAGAAAAATTTCAGGTGTATGGAAGGAATGATGTAATGAGATGAAGGATGGACTAAGATCAAGCTTGGGGATGCCACGTGTGTCACCCCAAGAAATATCCAAGAAGTACAAGCGTCAAAGCTTGGGGATGCCCAAGGCATCCCCTTCTTCATCAATAAAAATTCCAGGTTTCTTCCAAACATTCCATTTTGATTGTTTCATGCACAGTTGTGTTGTTCTTGGAGCGTCTTCTTTTTCGTTTTTGTTTTTCGTTTTATTAGTTTGCTAAATAAATTGGTTGGACCCCCTCTTTCATGCATTGGTTTTCAAATAGTTTGGTTTGGATTGGAAAAGAGTAGGAAAAGTTCATGCTTAAGTGGTAAAAGGAGTTTGTTTTTGACTGTGGCCTATGCTTTGTCATGCCATGCTTGATATTGCTTTGGCTTTGCTTAGTGATCTTTGTTGTAGCATGACATGTTATAAACAATTGAGATTACTTAATGTGCCTTTGTAGAATCATGCAATGTTTTAGCATATTAAAGCATAGTATTGTGGTATTCTCCTTTGATGCTTTATTTGGGTTGACTTGGCACATGCTCACACCATGTTATGACTATCCCAAGTCACCATAGACTTTATGATCCTTTAGTTTTCAACTTGTAGTATCACTTTATTCTTTGATCAATGATGTTTTGTCGCTCTGCATGATTATGGCCATTATTGCTGTCTTAGTTTGTCGCTCCCAGTATTTTGCTAGCCTCCGCAACCAAGTATGAGTTCCACTCATGCATCCAACTCCAAAAACCAAGTTATTCCAAAGATTCCACCATACCTACCTACTAGCATATGCTATTCCAAGTATATTCATGTTTTTATCTACCTTCCAAATAAAACTTGTTATGAGAAAACTAGTGATGAAAGCTCTCATGAACTTGATGGCACACTTTACTTTGCTTGCACTTATTTGTTGGGGATTAGCAGAACCATGTTGTCATGTGGAAAGCTTTCAACATTGCACTTGTACTTTGTACCTAGTTGATATCATGCTCTTTTGTCTATGGATGTCGTCGGTGTGAAATGAAAGGGGAGCTTGTAAGTCCATGGAGTTATGTATATGTGTTAGAGAAACGCCTAGGCCGCTGGTCTAATCCATGCTGTCATGGTGGAAACCTGTAGCGTAACCATAATGAGCTGTGTATGTGTAGTGACCTCAGATCGATAAAGATCCTAAGTCCCTGTGATTAACATGCTAGTCCCTGGATCATTAGCTAGCACTCAGAGTCGATGAATTATCATGTAAAACACAAGTCTTTATTACATGAATCGAATAATCCAGAGTTTACATTATTACAACAGAAGCAAAATATATACAACTTGGAGTCCCATCAATGCCACCGATAGGTTGAGTGAAGACCCACGATCCTAGCGCACCTTTCAACGATGATCTCCAAATTCTGCACATAAAACGTGCAACCAAACGAGTTGGGTCAATACTTTGAATGTATTGGCAAATCACACCAAGGAAAGAGTAGTCTCTACATGTAAGGCTAAGAGTAGGCTCTGGGGTTCATTTGCGTAAAGCCAATTTTTATCAATGTAATAAGAAAGGAAGAAAGTTTTCCCTACTTTGTAAACTTTGATAAATAGTATAGGGTCGAATGGAACACGTGGATATTACTCACCAAGTGCCCAAATCAACCTAGCACTTGGATATTACGCACCAAGTTCCCAAAATCCCACCCAATGGCGATATTACTCACGCCTTGGGGTTTATAAAATGTTAAGTTTGGAAAAGAGAGAGGAAGATCTTTCAGAGGCTCCATCCTTCAGATGCTCAAAGTTGTTCTGTTTCCGTGAACACGGCTGATCGATCAGATTGCAATACTCTCGAGAGGTTGTGCACTTTCCCCACAATCTACGATCAAGTCCTTTTATAGACAAGACCATGGCGAAGCCTTCCCTTAGTAGCCCCTCTACCAGCTGGATCCAACCGTGCCAAGAACCTCCAAATGTTGGTACCCCGGTCAGGTTTCCCACTAAGTACTAAGCCAGGACATAGCCCATATGTATTGTGGTTGCACGGGAAGCTTCTGAATTCTGAAACATGGCAGACTTCTTTGATTCCTGGGCGGCCGTCCTCCACCAAAATCCCACTCGTTGTCCCGACAACCATTCCGCCCAGAAGAAAACTTAGTTTTATTTTGAAGAGGGTTTTGGAGTAGAAAAGTTCGCTCGAGAAAGCTTTCGTACTTAGAATTTTTTTGAGTCTTTCAAACCCTCCCAACGGTACTTGATATATACAAGTATATCGCATAGCAAGCATAACTTAGAAAAACTGGATAACCTGTTGGGATGGAAAATCCTAAGCATAGAGCTACTGATGGCATACTACAAAACCGCACTTGCGAAAATAGTACTAAGAAAACCTACCAAAATCCTACACATGCATACTACAGAATTTGAAGAGTAAAACATGCATAGTCAAAACTGGGACATAAACATGAACAAGTGGTGTAACTTGCCTTATGTTAATAATATGTGTGACGATTGAATTCCTTCGCATCAACCGCACTCTCCGCACAATCTAACGCAGGGACAAGTAGTTCCAATAAAAACAATTGCAACCATAGCAAACACAACAATGATTATCATAACCATGCATAATGATTTAATATTAGTTCTTGGAATGGTATTAGATCATATGATGCATGTTGGAGATTATTTAATGCAATAGGGTATTTATTATTAAATATTGATGACCAAAAAAGAGGTTTTAGTAGTTTCATTGTGACTTCTGTCCTAATTGTCGAATTCAATTTGGTTCTAGAGTTACTGGATAGAGGACATTAATACGAACCAGTAGGAATTGGATTCAACCTAAACGGAGTTGTGGATCTTTTTCTATGATTTATTTACTGTTTAATAGAGTTTAAATCGTTTAAAATATTTACCTATTCAAAAATTATATCTAAGACCAGATATGTATTCTTCGTGAAATTGTGAATCTGGGGACATATTATTTATATTTTTCGGATCTACGAATAATTTACTATGAATTTAATTAGTCTAAAAGGGCTATTAAACCAATTAAATTACTATAGTAAATATGTGTAGTACAAGACAGATCTATTAGCATAATAATATTCTACACAATTTTATGAATCCATTGATATATTATAAGCTATTTTAGGATGTGCAAATATTTTCCTATGATTTTTGCAAGATTATAAACTTTTCTGCCTATTTAATCTATTTTCAAAAAGACAGAGATGTGGCGATGACGTGGCGAGATCTGATTTGCTGATACCTCTTCGGTTAAGTGAATCATCTACAGCCTCTGGATCTTGATCGGACGGTGGGGGCGGCCGCTCGCTCTTCGGCTTGGTGTCGGCTTGAGCTCCCGGCTCTGGCTCGGCTTGGCTCGGCTCTAAGAGGTCTGGTCCACCCAGATTAGATCGGACGACCGACGTTGACGATGGCGAGCCAGCGGCGTCACGTCGACGATGGTGGGTGGCGGCAGCTCCCGGAGGTGGCCTCTGGCGGTGCTCAGGCGAGTCCCTGGGATGGAGGAGTGGACGACGGGGTGCGCCGCATTACTACAGTCTCGCGGGTATCCTCGGTGACGTCCTTTGCTTCCTATAGCAACGGCGATGGTCGGATGGAGCTCCACGGTGGCTGTGTTACTCCGGCGAGAAATCCCGGACGCGTTGGCGATCTGGGGAGGTAGAGACAAGGTCAGAGAGGCACGGTGCATTGAGGGGAAGAGGATAAGAGGGAAAGGAAGACGAGGGGAGGGTCGGAACCTCGGGTTTCCAGATCGATCTGAAGGTGACCGGCGGCGGCGGATTGGAGCTTGATAGTGGGGTGCTAGGGTTCGGGGAAAAAGGAGAAAAGGTACACGAGGAGGTGCTGGGGGTTTATATGGGGTGATCTCGTGCGGAAGGGGCAAGAAAATCAGAACGGAAACAGCCGAATCGACCGGGATTCAAAACGGGAGGATGAACCGTGTTCATCCCGGTCTCCAGCGACACGGGGAAGAAGGAGTGGTGGGACCCGCCTATCATCGTGAGAGGGGAGGAGAGCGGGCTGAAGCTGGGCCGCGACTGCGGGCTCGCTGCGGGCTGCGTGCGTCTAGGGCGTGCGGTAGGTAGGGTACGGGCTGGCTCTGGCTGGCCCGTTTAGGTTAGGCTTAGTTTTTTTTAATTCTTTTCTGTTTTAGTATTTCTTGTATAACCTTTTCTTTATAACTCCAAATGAGCTGAAAATTGTTTCTAAATTTTTGTAAATTCAAAATACACACCATGAGCATCATAAGAACTGTTTTTGGTCATAGAAAATTTATCCATATGCCATTATGCATATAAGTTATTAGATGGTTATTCAGGGAAAACCAACTGGGGTCTTTGATTAAAGATTTGCATGATGCAATGCAAACTAAAAGCTTTGGATCTTTACAAACTTCCCAACCAATTGGATGGTCATATAACCCATTCTTTTAATGTGATTTGGTGAAATTTCAAACAAACAACAAAAGGATCTTTTTATTCAGAAATTTCAACAAGATCAACAATTCAATCAACTTATTAATTTTATTTTTAACATTCCAAAATAGGAGAATTTTGGGATGTTACAGACTACCACCCTTAAAAAGAATCTCGTCCTCGAGATTCGAGAAGGCTAGAAAGAAATAGGTTCGGTTACACTAGAGTACTACCACCCTTAAAAAGATTGTATTTGTTGGTTTCTCCGGATACAATAATTTATAAGCTTAACTCACAATGACATAATTCACCATAGCCTGGTGGATGGAGTGGGCTTCTTGTTATTGCCATTGCGATTGCAATTTCCACCGCTATTCTTCCTTTTATCAGGACAATCTGACATGTAATGCCATGTTTCGCTGCACTTGTAGGATGTCACTTGGCTAGGATTTTTCTTGGGATTCTTATTGCTGCTACGTATATTACCATTACCATAATTGTTTTCATTCTTTCCACCCACATTATCATGTTCTGTACAATCAACACCATAATGCCTAGGATTGTGACACTTGAAACATAGGACCTTGCTTAAATCCTTCCTTTTCATTGGGAAGGACAACATCTCTTCTTTATGCTCTACCTCAACATTCAGAAACCTTGATTGTTTTCTTGAGCCAGCTTGGGGAAAATGGTCATTCCTTTCATATGTCGAGTATCGTGAAGTGATGTCTTTGGGAGTGGTGTCTAGAGTCTTGACTCCATCTCTAGCCCTTGTCGTAGACTGTGTGTCCTCTAAGTGCTTCATGAGTCCTTGGCGCATTCCGTCTCTGACTTGATGATTCACTTGTTGTACCATCGGGTAGAGGTGACATTGGGAGGGGCAGTGGTTGGTTCCTTCACACAAGAAGCATGTAACTTGAGAGGTAGGGCATTCTTTAGATGGGTGAATTGCTTCATAGTAGGGGCACTGGTCACGATGCTCCTCGGAGGTGTGTCCTATATCTCCGCAGATTCTGCAAGCTGAATGTTTTGGGGGCTTTAACTCCTTGGGTTTTTGATATTCGAGTGACAAGACAAGATTGTAGTAGAACCACTTTAAATTCTTCCCAGGATATCATCCCCTGATGATCATCAATGGTGTGTTGCATCTCCCACCAAGTTTCAGCGTCATCCTTTAGGAATTGGGTGGCATAATGAACCATTCTATTGGCTTCAACCTTGTGCATCCATTGCTTTACATCGGCGTGGCTCATTCACTTAGAGAAGTTGAGTTCCTGTCTTCCTTGATGGTACATCCCATCTGTCGAGTTGGCCAAGGTTTAGAATAGGAATGAATGGATTATAGAAGAGTAGAAGAATAACCCATACAAACAACTTTATTTAGAAAAATAGGTTTTTAGTTGCTAAGGTATTAAAACCATAAAAGACAACAAAAAATTTGTCACATCTATACCGTAGCAAAGTCTGTCCGGATTTGGTTCCTAATAGGTCACTTGGAATCTTCCAAGCTTCGAGTCTTCGATGTCTTCGTGATCTTGACAGCCTTCATCTTCTTCAGTCTTTCAAGGTCTTTAGTTAATAACCTTGACTTAAGGCCTTCGAAGTCTTTGGTACTTGTAGCTTTGAAGTCTTCAATTCTCGTAACTTCAGTCTTGGAACATCTTCTGTGGAGGTCTTCAAGTCCTAACTTGAGCGAGATGGTCTTCTTTGGAAAGGTAGTCTTGAGAGAAGTTTCTACTTGAAGTTCATAGTGGTCATTTCTAATGTTGAAAACAAGAGACTTAAGAAATTTTTAAACCCCAAATATAGATGATGAGAAGTATGAGAGTTTTTCTAAAATAAATTAGAAAATATTACTCCTAAGGTTTTTCCGAGGCTAGGGTCACGATCTACAGTCAACTTATGCTTTGATACCATCTGTAGTGACCTCAGATTGATAAAGATCCTAAGTCCCTGTGATTAACATGCTAGTCCCTGGATCATTAGCTAGCACTCACAGTCGATGAATTATCATGTAAAACACAAGTCTTTATTACATGAATCGAATAATCTAGAGTTTACATTAGTACAACAGAAGAAAATATATACAACTTGGAGTCCCATCAATGCCACAGGCAGGTTGAGTGAAGATCCGCGATCCTAGCGCACCTTTCAACGATGATCCCCAAATTCTGCACATAAAACGTGTAGCCAAACGAGTTGGGTCAATACTTTGAATGTATTGGCAAATTACACCAAGCGACACGAGGATGAACCGTGTTCATCCCGGTCTCCAGCGACGCGGGGAAGAAGGAGTGGTGGGACCCGCCTGTCAGCGTGAGAGGGGAGGAGAGCGGGCTGAAGCTGGGCCGCGGCTGCGGGCTCGTTGCGTGCTGCGCGCGGCTAGGGCGTGCGGTAGGTAGGGTACGGGCTGGTTCCGGCTGGCCCGTTTAGTTTAGGCTTAGTTTTTTTATTCTTTTCTGTTTTAGTATTTCTTGTATAACTTTTTCTTTATAACTCCAAATGAGCTGACAATTGTTTCTAATTTTTTTAAATTCAAAATACACACCATGAGCATCATAAGAACTATTTTTGGTCATAGAAAATTTATCCATATGCCATTATGCATATAATTTATTAGATGGTTATTCAGGGAAAACCAATGGGGTCTTTGATTAAAGATTTGCATGATGCAATGCAAACTAAAATCTTTGGATCTTTACAAACTTCCCAACCAATTGGATGGTCATATAACCCATTCTTTTAATGTGATTTGGTGAAATTTCAAACAAACAACAAAAGGATCTTTTTATTCAGAAATTTCAACAAGATCAACAATTCAATCAACTTATTAATTTTATTTTTAACATTCCAAAATAGGAGAATTTTGGGATGTTACAGTATGAAGCATTCTTCTTATAAAAAAAGAGTCATATATTGAGAAAAAAGAGAAAAACAGAAAAAAAAAGAGATATACGAAAATAGGAAAGAGAGAAAAAAAAGCACCATATTCCCATGGTAAATAAGAAGATTGTTGAGATGCTCGTTGTCTGCTTGCCTTGTCATTTTGATATGGGGATTCTTCCGTATCATCGGGAAAGGGGTACCCCGTTGGTGGTTCTCTATGATACACATGTACTTACGATGACAAGAACTTACCGGTGACTAAACTTGAGTAGCATGAGGAGTGACCCTCGTATTCAAGGGACATGAGATTTCCAACTTATACTTTGTCAAGCATATACTCCATAGTTTGTTCACTTTGACCTTAATCACTTCAAGATGCTTTTGATAGGGGCAATGAGAGCTGAAAGCTATTAAGTACCATAATTTTTGGAAGCTCTTTATGAAACTTGAATCCCTACATCCTTGTATGAAGGCCTTTCTTTTACTTTTATGTTGAGTCTCCACCTTCTATATTTATGCACCTATTTTGAGAGCATAGTGGCAATTCTTAGTTCTATGTGCATTGTCCCAAGAATTGTTGATTGATGCATAATTTTGATATTGCTTGTTCTTAAACTATTTGTATCTAGTCACTCTTATGAACTTTGAAGGTGTCCTATGCATTTATGTTTGCTACTCTATGAGGGACAAGCTGAATGCCACTATGTTATGTTTTGTTTATGTGAAACAAACAAACATCTTGCAAAGCATTGTTATTCATGAATCTTTTGTTTATGCCTTTTCATGTTGCAACACAGTTGCTTTGTCTTATTGTTAGAACTTTGTCTTTCATGTTATGATTGAAGTACTATGATCCTAGCTATCAATGTTTTACAAATACTTTGATCAAGTTTATGATGGTGCATGTCACCTCAAAAATTATTCTTTCTTTTTATCACTTACCTACTCGAGGACGAGCATGAGTTAAGCTTGGGGATGTTGATATGTTGCTAACGTATCCATAATTTTTGATGTTCCATGCTTGGTTTTATTTACTTTCTTATGTTTTATCCACACTTTGCAGTACTTTTCATATGATTTCTTGGACTAACCTATTAACAAGATGCCACGGTGCCAGTTGCCTATTTTCTGCTCTTTTTAGTTCCAGGAAAGTCAGAAAATGAATATTCTCGGAATTGGACCGGACAAAAGCCAAAGTCGATATTTTACCGGAAGGCTCACGGAGCCAGAAGACGAGTCAGAGACGGGCCACAGGGCGGCCAAACCACCCCTAGGGTGGGTCCCCCTGGCCGCGCCAGGGCATGGTGTGCCCCCCTGGCCGCCCACCGACCATGCCTACTCACCTATAGGATGCCTCCCGATACAAAAACCCTAAATTGTCAAGCCTCTAGCCACGTAAAGTTCCACAGCGCCGCCGCCACCGAAGGGGTGATTCGAGGGATAGAAAGTCTCTGTTCCAACACCCTGCCGGGACGGGGAAGTGCCCCTGGAGCCATCTCCATCGATCTCCACCACCATATCCATCACCGTTGCTGATTCCCATGATGAGGAGGGAGTAGTTCTTCCTCGAGGCTAAGGATTCTACCGATAGCTATGTGTTCATCTCTCTCTCTCTACGCGTGATCATATTGTGATCATGAGCTTTGTAATCAAGTAGATCTACCTTGCTACTCAAGTGCTTTAATAGATCTCTGCTCTCCCCATGTGTGTGAAAGTGATAGCGTGCACACCATGGTGGCACTTAGACTAGAGATTACAAATACTTGTTACGAGTTATATTTGGAGTTGGATGTCTCTATGAAATTGTGGTGTTTGTTGGAACCATCTAGAGCTCAAGGTGACAGTGTGGGGTTATCTAGATGGGGAAAGCGGACTTTGAGGTGTGCTGTTATAGCCCTACCATGGATTAGAGTGTCCAACCGGAGAGTAGTTCAGAGTAGTATCATAAAGAGAAGATATTTATATGAGAGTGTTCACTAATGAAAGTATGATCCCTAGGCCTTATTTCTAAGCATTGAAACACCCTTTGCAACTTGATATGTTACATGTTTGCTTGCTTCCATCTTTATTTCAGTTTGCCTTTAGTCTCTTCCATGCCATCAAGCTATGTTCTAGCACCGTTGTCTTATATCCATACCACTTGTATTTCACTATCTCTTCGCCGAACTAGTGCACCTATACACCTGACAAGTGTATTGGGTGTGTTGGGGACACACGAGACTTCTTGTATCTTGATTGCAAGGTTGCTTGAGAGGGATACCTTTGACCACTTCCTCCCTGAGTTCGATAAACCTTGGGTAATCCACTTACGGGAAACTTGCTGTTGTTCTACAAACCTCTGCACTTGGAGGCCCAACAACCGTCTACAAGAATAGAAGTGCGTAGACATCAATCTCTCTTTTGATGACTTTTGTGCAGCTATTAAAGTACCACAATGGGGTTCGTGTGGAAGGATTATAGAGCGACCTACACCACTCATGGACTTGTATGCAGAGATTTGCCAAGGGAGCAGCTTCTCAAAGGAGAGTGGTAAAATTCGTAATATTCATCTCCCATCTATTCGATACTTTGCCTACTTTATTGCCAAGTGTGTTCTCGCTAGGAAAACTACTAATATATTATCCTCATATGATCTAGCCTTCATCTCAGCTGCCTTAAAACGAGATAGGACCTATAATTTGGGTGCCTTGATAGTTTTCCGTCTTGCTGCTAACCGTGAGAAAGGTGGAATTTGTGGAGGCCTCATCACCTCTCGTTTATTAGCTTTGCATGGTGTAGTGCCTCATCATTTAGACCTACAGTTTCCCATAGAGAGGCTTGACCTTAATTCCATGGTACACCATAAATTCGTTTTGTCTTGGGCTAATTTGAGTGATTTGTCTTATGAAATAACCTTTCTCAAGGCTGGTTGGAGAAGGGGTAAGTCCGAGCGTGTTGTTCTTTTGCCTGCGCCTGTTTTGTTTAATCTTGATACCAGGTGAAAGGGAAAAAGGACGCCGCCTAGAGGGGGGGAGGGTGAATAGGCGTTTTAAAATTATTACGGTTTAGGCTCTAATAAATGCGGAATAAAACTTAACGTTTAATTTATCAAGCCAAAACCTATATCCACTAGTTTCACTAAGTGCACCAACAACCTATGCTAAGCAAGACAAGCAACAAGGTGATAGCAAGATATAGTACTTCAAGCACGACGGCTATCACAATGTAAATTGCATAGGTAAAGGGCTCGATTGAGAGATAACCGATGGACGCGGAGACGATGATTTGTTTCCCAAAGTTCACTTCCAAAGAAGCTACGTCTCTGTTGGAGAGGTGCGGGGGCGCAATGAACTTCGAACGCCACAAATGGCTCACCTCGAGGTGTGGTGGCTCGATGCTCACCCAATGCCACACAAGGCTTCACCAAGGATGAGAAGCCACGCAACTCACCGACGCCACAAAAGGCTCACCCTATTCTCCCGTGAGCTCGCCACAAAGGCCTACTCACCTTCCACTATGGGACACTTGAGGGCGGTCACCGAACCCGTACAAGGCTTGGGGCAATCTCCACAACTCAATTGGAGGGCTCCCAAGAAACGCCACAAAGGCTCCACAATGCCACAAAAGGCCAACAAGCTTGGGCAACCTCCACAACTCAATTGGAGCCCCAAGAACAATGCCACAAAGGCTACAAAGCCACAAAAGGCAACAAGGCCACAAAAGTCTACAAGACCACAAAAGGTCAACTATCCAACCACACAACCGTCTAGGGTTCCAAGAACCCAAGAGAAACAAGCCCAAGGTCTTGAACTCGCCGAATCTCCAAGGAGAACTCAAACCTATGCACCAAATGCAAGAGGCAAGTCCTTCACTCTCAAATTCCACCAAAGCTACAAAAGCTATTGGGGGAATAAGGGAGGAAGAACACAAGAGGAGAACACAAAACTCTCCAAGATCTAGATCCCAAGGATTCCTTCACAAAGAAGGGATTTGGCTTGGTGGGGCTTGTAGATCTAGATCTCCTCTCTCAAATCCCTCAAAAAGATGCAAGAATCATGGGAGGGGAAAGGGGAGAGGGCAAGCTCTTCAAGGTCAACAATGGAGGAGAGAGGGAGAGCAAGAACCAAGAAAGAGCAAGTTTTTGGGGGCGAAGGGGAAAGGGGAGCTCCTTTTAAAGGGCTCCCCGATCTGCCCGTTACCCACAGAATCGCGCACGGCCGGTAGTACCGATGGGTGGCCGGTACTACCGGTGGCACCCAGCCAACGGTCAGAAAACAGCGAGAGACAGAACACAAATGCGAGCCTGGTCGGTACTACCGCCGCTTCACCGGAACTACCGGTGGCCAGAATGTCCTAGCGGTACTACCGCCTGAAAATCCGATCCAAGTTCCGTCAAATAGGCAGAGAGAGTACATAACCCAAAATGGGTTCACCGGAAGTTGGGCCGGAATTAACACCGGTACTACCGGCGGCATTTCTGCCCGAGCGGTACTTCCGGTCAGAGAAACTTCAGAACCAGAAATGCCATAACTTTTGCATCCGAACTCCAAACGAGATGAAACCAATTTTGTTGGAAAGATAACAACGTGTAGAATCCAAAATATTGGATATCACCAAGGGAGAAAATACCATGAATATATATGTGAGATACCTCCCAAGGTGTGGAGCCGAAAAACCCGCAAGATCAAAAACGCAATGAGATATGCATGGGAAAACCGTTTTTGATGAACTAGAGCATGTTATGAAGATAGCCACAAGCTCTAGATCCTCACATGGACAAGAACCAAACAACAACCAAGAAAGATGCTGCTATGTATGCAAAGGTTTGAGCTCTCACCGAAAGATACGAACGAGTCACCCACTCGAGAGCCCCTCTTGATAGTATGGTTATCTATCCTAAACCCGGTCTCCCAACACTACAAGAATACTACAAGAGACCAGTAAAAAGGAAACCCTATCAAGACCATACCTTTGCCTTGAGCATCCCACTTGAGCTTGATGTAGACGATCTTGACACCTTCAAGATGGAACACCTTTCTTGATTGCACTTGTTTGCACTTGCTTGATGAAGTCTTGAGACATGCTCCCCCATACACCATGGGGAAGCATCTTATTCAAACTTGTCTTCATCATTCTCCTGAGCTTGCACAACAAATCTTGACGATGTCTTGAAGATAGCCATGAGGAACTCCATCTTCTTCTTCTTCAAGACAAACTTGATCTTCTTCTTCTACTACATGATTCCAAAAGGCACAAAGCCCTTGGACAAAGCTTCTTCTTTTTCATCCTTGAAACCAACACATGGTCCAAGCGATGCCAATGGACAAACCTACAAGTGAAACTCAATTTGCACATTAGTCCATAGGGATTGTCATTAATTACCAAAACCACACATGGGGCATACATGCCCTTTCACCAGGGTAGGATGGTCACTCACTGAGGAAGAGATCGTACGTGATGACCCACAAGTATAGGGGTGTATCGCAGTATTTTCGAGGGAAGTGAAACCCAATTTATTGATTCGACACAAGGGAGCCAAAGAATATGTATAAGTCTTAACAACTGAGTTGTCAATTCAGCTGCACCTGGAAATAATCTTGCTCACAGCAGTTTATCAGTAGCAACAGTTTTGTAGTAGCAATAGCAAAGTAATAGCAGTAGTAAAAGTAAAGACAGTAGTAACAATTGCAGTAAACAGTAGGATTAAAGCGTAGTAGGCATAGGGATGGATGGACGGGTGTTGCATGGACAAGACAATTCATATAGCAATCAAGACGTAGGGCATTTGCAGATAAATAAGATAAAGCATCCAAGTACAAGATAAGCATAGGCATGTGTTCCATATATAGTCATACATGCTCGTAATGAGAACTTGCACAACATATTTTGTCCTGCCAGCCCGTTTGTAGTGGGGCCTCAAGGGAACTATTGGTAATTAAGGTGCTCATTTTAATAGAGCACCGGAGCAAAGCATGAACACTCCGTGAACACGTGTGATCCTCACATCAAAGCCATTCCCTCCGGTTATCCCGATTATTGTCACTTCGGGGCCTTTGGTTCTGGACAACAATATGTGTATACAACTTGCAGGTAAGACCATAAACAATATTATCATAATGAATCGATAACATGTTCAGATGTGAAATCATGGCACTCAGGCTCTAGTGACAAGCATTAAGCATAACAAGTTGCAACAAAGTCAAAAAGCACTAGTAATAGATACTAGGCACCATGCCCTAACAATCTGATGCCATTACATGAACGATCTCATCCAATCCCTACCATCCCCATAGCCTACAGCGGGGGATTACTCACTCATGGATGGGGGAAACATGGATGGTCGATGGAGAAGTGATGGTGATGATGATGGCGATGATCTCCTCCAATTACTCGTCCTGGCAGGGTGCCAGAATGGAGTTTCTGGTTCCGATTCGTGGAATCTGGTGGTGGCGGCGCAACGGAACACTTTCTAGAAAAACGTCGAACCCCCTTGGTTTTTAGGTCAAGAGGCAACTTATAGGCAAAGAGGGAGGCCGAGGGGGTGACCGAGGCGGCCACACCACCCCCAGGCGCGGCCTGGCCTGGCCCGCGCGGCCAGGTGGTGTGGGCCCCTCGGGGCCCTCCTCCGTCTCGTCTTCTAGCTCCATGAGTCTTCTAGTGAAATAGGATTTTTGGCATATTTTCCGGGATTTTTCCTGATAGTTGATTTCTGCACAAAAACTAGACACCAAGGTAATTCTGCTGAAAACAACGTTAGTCTGTGTTAGTTGTATCCAAATCACACAAGTTTAGAGAAAAGACAATAGCAAAAGTGTTCGGGAAAGTAGATATGTTTTGGACGTATCAACTCCCCCAAGCTTAGCTTATTGCTTGTCCTCAAGCAATTCAGTTGAAAACTGAGTGCGATAAAAGAAACTTTCACGAACACATTTGCTTCATATGATGTATCTATTCTCAGCATATGGTCAACTACTTAAGCAATTCATAATAAAGAGTATGCAAATAAGATTACTTAATAGTCATTGCAAACTATGAAGAGATTCCAACTCAAAAAATAGTAAATAGCATGAAATATAAACATAAGCAACATTGCAATGCTCATAACAAGGTATGATAGAGTGGTATCTGGCTTGCCTTTGATTGTAGAGCAAACATAAATGCCAAGGCACCTCTGAAGTTCAAGTGAAGACTAGAAGTAAAGATATCAAAGATACATGCATCAAAGTCATGACATAATTAATCAAGTTTTGAGACAAGCACATTACACTAAGAATGACAACTATGCTCTCAATAAAGTGCTCATAGAATATGTGATGACTCAACAAGGAAATGAAAAGGTTTTGAAAAGTTTGAAAGGCGTCCAAATGCTGAAAGTATGGTACTCATTAGCTTTGAGCTCTCATTGCGCCTATCATAAGCATCTTTAAATGGTTAAGGTGAAAGTGAGGTCTAATCTGAGTTATATGCTTGACAGACCATAAACTGGAAATCTCATGTCCCTTGAGTACGAGGGCCGCTCCTCATGCTACTCAACTTTAGTTACTGGTAAGTTCTTGTCATCGTAAATACATGTGTATCATAGAGAACTGCCAATGGGGTACCCCTTGCCCGATGATACGGAAGAATCCCCATATCAAAATGACAAGGCAAGCAGACAATGAGCATCTCAGCAATCTTATTTACCATGGGAAAATGGTGCTTTTTTCTCTCTTTCCTCTTTTCTCATCATTTTTTCTCAATAGCTATCTCTCTTTTTTTATAAGAAGAATGCTTCATAGACAGCTCCTTATGGTTACGCTGCAGGTTTCCACCATGATTAGGCATGGATTAGACCAGTGGCCCAGGCGTTTCTCTAACACACATACATAACTCCATGGACTTACAAGCTCCCCTTTTATTTCACACCGACGACATCCGTAAACAAAAGAGCATGATATCAACGGGTTATATATTTACAGGTATTGAAAGCGTTCCTCGTGACAGCACGGTTCTGCTAATCCCACCCTATAATTTGCAAGCATATGACTTTCATGGATAGTCACAATGGTTCAGGTTTATTAATTGCAAGAAATAAAGTGTGCCATCAAGATCAAGTTCGTAAGAGCTTTACTAACTAACTTTCTCATAACAAGCAAATATTTTATTTGGAAGAAAACTAGGCATATTGAATATGCACGGAATAACAAATGATGCTAATAGGTAGGTATGGTGAACACTTTTGGCAATATTGGTTTTGGGGAGTTGGAAACACAAGTAAAGCTTATACTCAGTGCATTCAGTGCACGTGAAGGCTAGCAATAGTAAGGGAGCGACAAACGGGAGAGCAATAACTATCATAATCATGCTTGCAACAAAACATGACTAATCATGGCATGAAAGTGATTCAAGACCCCTAAGGCAAAATAATTCATCAAGGCTTAACTGATTATTGTTTCAGTCATATGCATGCGTGAGCATGTACCAAGTCAATTCAAGTGAAACATTCAGAGGAGGATACCACAGTGTCATACCAAGTTATGATTAGAGCAATGCAAGCAAACATTCATATGACATGCTACAAACTATTAGCAAGCTGGAGCTAATCATAAGAAAGCAAGAACTACTAAGCATCCATAAATAACATATACCCTACATGAACAGACTAAGCATGCCCACAATGATGAGTATATGTACAAAAATGAAAACACATAGAGTTCGTTACCAGCCTCTTACCACACCTCAAGTTGTCATTAATCCTCATTATTACCCTTCACTTGTGTGGCTTGAATAATAACATGAAACCAAATTCCACTGAGGACTGTTGAACCCTGCAACAAACTTCACAAAACCAAAGAAGAACAACAAATATTTTTGGGTTTTCAATTTTTAAAGGCAAGAACCAAAAAGGAAGAACAAGCAAAGCAAAATCTTTTTGGGTTTTTCGAATAATTAAGACAAAGCCAAAAGGAAGAAGCAAATTGTCGTTGTATTGGGAACGACAGTACCTAAACAGGTTAGATAGAGGTGTGGGGACTAGCATGGAAGCTCTTGACGGTGTCCGCAGGCGGGATTGGGTACAAGCAAGTGTAGCTGGACACAGGAAGTACCTAGGTTCGAAGCCCTCGCGATGAGGTAAAGCTCCTACTCCTGCCGATCTGACTATGAGTGGTGTATGAGCTACAATCACTCCTTGAGCTGTATTCTCTAGCTACTGCCTTAAATGCACTGAGACCAACCCTACGCGTATCTGTCTATGTGTGTGCTCGTTTGAGAGAGAGCTAGCTAGCTGAGAGTGATCGATCAGACTAGTACTAGTGTGTGTGGAGTGATCGATGGGTGTGAGCGTGCCAAGAATGAGTCCCTCCCTTCCCTTATAAAGATGGCTCAAGGGACATGGTGGGACCCACTTGCCTAACATTAGTATTGCATGTGTCATGCATGATGTAGTGCATAGTGGCACACTAGTGCATACATCATCTGACTAGTGGAGGTATCGCAGTAGTGTGGCTCGGGTCTTGTCGGTCTAGTCATTGTACTTGCTGTCCTTCTCGTTGTTTGTCTTCTGTCTTTTGTCGATAGGACCAAAGCGCTAGTACTCGACCAATGTAGCAGCAGACCCAGCCGGGGGCGATCCAATTACATTGATCTGGCCTGGGGGTGCTGGGACGATCGAGGAGCGGCGGATCCGGCTGGTTCCCCTGCCGGCAGCCCAGCCAAACGAGGCGAGGTGGCCCAGGCGGAGCCAGCAGAGCAGACGCTAGGCAGCCCAGGCGGGGGCGAGTAGGGGCCTAGCCGGGCGAGTGGAGCAGGCCCCGTGGGGGAGCCAGCCCACGCGGGGAAGCAGTGGGAGGCTCAGTCGGGCGGAGGCCCATGCGGGCGAGGCGGTGGGGACGCGGCCCATCCGGGCGGGCGAGCCGGATGGCGGTGGCACCAGGCGCGAAGCGGCCCAGCCGGGGGGAGCGGGCCCCGTTGGTTGGGGGGGCGGGAAGGGCGTAGTGAAGCAGGCCAGATGGCCCAGGAAGGTGTGGGCTAGCTGGCTAGAACCTCCCAACCGGCCCAGGTCGCGCAAGCTTGCTGTTTTCCTTTTGTTTTTATCTGTTTTTGCCTTTTTTATCCATCTTGAGTGCTTCTTTGGGGTACCCGGGGATAATCCCCCTGACACTAACCCCCGAGCGCGCGCTGATTTTGCCCGGAGGGGGAAATTCGCACGAGCTCCAAAAAACTTGACATTGTCGTTGTAGATGAAGTGCTTGAATGGCGTCCAAATGGACACCTCCAGCCCGGGAAGCAACACAACTACCGCAGGGGCACGCGAGCGCACCCGCGGGGTGTATCCCCCGAGATTCGGAGTAGCTGACAAAGACAGGTGATGCGAATCTTCTATATCTTGCCCTTTTCGACACCTCGAACTTGCTATTCGGCTGAACGCCTTCAGTCGGACTGGAGCACTTGATTACACCGGGGGTGCGCGAGCACACCTGGTGGGTGTAGCCCCTGAGATTCAAAGTAGCTGGCGTAGCCATGTGCTTTGAATCTTCATCTGTACTTAAAATCCGACTCAGTGCAGTCGTGCAAAACAAACAAATATAAGTGAACTTGTTGTCAGTACATCAACATATAGTACACATGCTATCAACCGGATAACGGTTTTATTTTTCAAAAACTAGCTCGTGAATCTCATAACATTTAGTCACTTTATTGTGCGCTCTGCTGTTTACGCTATGTCCTTGCCAGCCAGCCGGGTTGCGGTCTGGAGCCAAAACCGAAGGGGGAGCTGACAATACATTGCGCACGGTACTGGGGGCTGAGCAGCCGGAAAATACCAACTAGGCACAAGGCGAGAATGTCCGATATGTCGCACCCTTCGCCGTTTTTCATGTGGGATGCCTCGAGCTTTTGCTCTTGCTAGCCGGACAGCCGGGTTGCGGTCTGTAGCTGAGACGACGGGTGGACCTCTGACACCATCGCACACTACTCAGCCGGTTTACGGATTTAGCAGGCCGGGCCAACCGGCAAGCCCCTGGGTAGTGGTTGTCGGCGCCGAAAAACTGAAAGCAGGACGGAAACCAACATCTTGCGATCTCTCGAGGGTTGCTCGAGGTCGGAAAAACACTCACATCATAGTAGTTGGCGTGGTAGGGTCGAAAACGCGATTCCGTAGTCGTTGTGGGTGCTGGAACGGTCAAACTGGTGTTCTAGTCGGATAGCCTGGCTCCAGCCGGACAGGCAACCAAACGTGGCATAGCCGGATTTGGTTCCCAGCCGGCCAGACAACCAAACGCGCCAGGCTGCGCCGAGCCGGCCTGGCCCCGTTGCAACGGGTCCATCTGGCCAAACCGGTAACCAAACGGGGCGAAGCCGCTTCTAGCCGGTTAAATCGGCAGCCAAATGGATGAAGTCGCGCCAAGTCGGCCCGACTCAGCCGGAACAGGGGCCAAACCAGACGAGTCGGACGAACAAACAGGGTCAGCCGGACCGAAACGGTACAGCCGGATCTGGTTTTTTCTTGTCTTTTTTTTCTCCAATCCGACTACAGCTAGCCGGATCTTTATTTCTTTAGTTTTTCCGACCAACCTGCTCTTATTCACTTCTTTTTTCTTTCTTGGCTTTTCTAACCGGCCTCGCACCGCTACTCCCACTTTTCTTTTTTTCTTTTCTTTCTTTCTTTCTACCTCCAAACCGACTGGCACGATCGATGCCTCTCTTCCTTTTTTCTTTTCTTCTTCTATTTTTCCCATCCGGCTAGGTGCGGCTCCTTCCTGGAGTCGTTCTTCCCCAACCGGACCAGACACGCGCACGCACGGAGGCGCCGCGAGCCGCAGCGGGCGGTGGTGCTGAAGCGAGCAGCGGGGGCGTGCAGCCACGGGCACCTTGGGCACGCGGCCCTGCTGTGGTGGCGATGCAGAGGCAACACGGGCGCGCGGAGGTGCTACCGATGGCGGGCGTGGAGCTGCGGCTGTGGTGGGCACGGGCGCGGGAGGTCGCGGCGGCGGTGGTGCAAGGCAGACGCGACGCGAAGACAGGCACGCGGGCAGGAGTGGGTGGAGCGGCGCATAGGGTCTTGCATGAGAGTGGGCGTGGCGCGGCACGACTCGGAGGTGCATACGGACATGCGGGGGCGGGCTCGGGCCGCGGCGGCATGCCGGAGCGCATGGGGATGCGGCGATCCGAGGCGGGAGAGGAGTTTGCCGCGGGAGGAGCACGGTCGAGGACGGGGCTCGCCGTGGCCAGCGCGAGGCCGAGGGGTGGGCGCGTAGGTGCTGTAGCAGCGCACGCGGGCGGACAGGGACGTGGGACCAGCCGTCGCGGGAGGCGGAGGTGGACGCGGCGGCGGACAGAGCCATGCCACCGCGGTTGACTAGAAGGAGTATGTGTGCGGATCCGCGGCCATGGACTGAGGAGCGCAGGGGTACACGAATGTTGGAGGAGGCACGTGCGGGCGCGAGACGCGCAACCGCGGGCGGCCGGACCGCCAGAGGCGCGGCGGTGTAGCTCGACGGAGGCACGCAGGGAGGCGCTATAGAGGTGCTGGGTGCATGCGGAGGAGCACGCACGGATGCAGTCGAGATGCCGCCGGCGCGGGCTCGGGACGAACTTGTCGCGGACATGGAGACGACGAGGCCGACGCAGGCGGCCGAAGACGCGGGCGAACGCGACCTCGCGAAGTTTGATGAAGACGAGCGCACGGTGGTGCCGCAACTGATACGGACGGATGCGAGGCGCGGACAGCACGGACAAGGGCGGCTTGACGAGCCCCCGAGAGAGTCGGCGAAGTGGAGTCGGTGACGACGGCGTGGAGGCGGCGAGCCCCTGAGCAACTCGATACGGCATCGGAACTGGCGACGATGAAGTGGTCCCGTGCGGAACGGAACTCCGGCCGAAGCTGTCAATGCCCCACAGTGGGCGCCAACTGTCGTTGTATTGGGAACGGCAGTACCTAAACAGGTTAGATAGAGGTGTGGGGACTAGTAGGGAATCTCTCGACGGCGTCTGCAGGCGGGATTCCTCGTGATGAGGTAAAGCTCCTACTCCTGCTGATCTGACTATGAGGGGTATACGGGCTACAATCACTCCTTGAGATGTATTCTCTAGCTACTGCCTTAAATGCACTGAGACCAACCCTACGTGTATCTGTCTATGTGTGTGCTCATCTGAGAGAGAGATAGCTAGATGAGAGTGATCGATCAGACTAGTACTAGTGTGTGTGGAGTGATTGATGGGTGTGAGCATGCCGAGAATGAGTCCCTCCCTTGCCTTATAAAGATGGCCCAAGGGACATGGTGGGACCCACTTGCCTAACTATAATATTGCATGTGTCATGCATGATGTAGTGCATAGTGGCACACTAGTGCATACATCATCTGACTAGTGGAGTTATGGCAGCAGTGTGGCTCGGGTTTTGTCGGTCTAGTCGTTGTACTTGCTGTCCTTCTCGTTGTTTGTCTTCTGTATTCTGTCGATAGGACCGAAGCGCTGGTACTCGACCGATGCAGCAGTAGACCTAGTCGGGGGCGATCCGGTTACATTGATCTGGCCTGGGGGTGCTTGGATAATCGAGGAGCGGCGGATCCGGCTGGTTCCTCCGCCGGCAGCCCAGCCGGACAAGGCGAGGTGGCCCAGGCGGAGTCAGCAGAGGAGACGCCAGGTAGCCCAGGCGGGGGCGAGCAGGGGCCCAGCTAGGCGAGCGGAGCAGGCCTCGTGGGGAGCCGACCCACGCGGGGAGGCAGTGGAAGGCTTAGTCGGGCGGAGGCCCATGCGGGCAAGGCGGCGAGGACGCGACCCATCCGGGCGGGCGAGCCGGATGGCGGTGGCACTAGGCGCGAAGCGGCCCAGCCAGGGGGATCGGGCCCCGTCGGTTGGGGGCACGGGAAGGGCGCAATGAAGCAGGGCGGATGGCCCTGGAAGGTGCAGGCTGGTCGGTTGGAACCTCCCAGCCGGCCCTGGTCGCGCAAGCTTGCTATTTTCCTTTTGTTTTTATCTGTTTTTGCTTTTTTTATCCATCTTGAGTGCTTCTTTGGGGTACCTCGAGATAATCCCCCCGACACAAACCAAGGCAAAAATAAAAAAGAAGCAAACAAAGAGAAACAATGAAAATATTTTTGGTCCTTTTGTATTTTGGAAAGCAAAAGTAAAGAAAGAACAAAAACTAAAAAGAGAACGAAACATGGATATACAAGTACCGACTAAGTATGATATGTAGATGAGTGTGATGTCGGTGTACCTCCCCCCAAGCTTAGGGTTTTGGCCTAAGTGGGTATCAATCCTAAGCTGGCCAAGATGGAGCGCCTCCGTGGTACGGCGATGAGGTGCCCTCGTCCTGATACGAGCTCGAGGACGCCCCACCGTAGTGCGCAGAATAGTCGTAAGAAGGCACATCCTCCTGGTGCTGCCTATGGAAACCAAGCAAGCGGAGCTTCTCGTCCACCTCCTCCTTAGAACGCGACCATGGCCTCCTGTAAATACTTAACAAAGTGGATTGTGGCAAAGGAATTTCCCTCTCATCTCCGTCAGTAAACAACATTCTGTATACTAAACTATACGTACTAGAGTCAGCAGTGACAAAGTGATGCGTTTTCATAGCAGCAAGATCAAGTCTTTGTGGTGCCAACACAGTGTCATTAGGATCCACAGAGATTTCTAAAGCAGCAACCATGCATGAGATAATAATGCCCCCATAAATAGGTCCCCTAGCAGCTAGGCGGTGAGCAATGAGAGAGCCAAGATTATACTTGGTATCATTATTAAGTGCAAGGCTAAATGATAATTAGAAATATTACTAGTGTTCTCCCTACCAAGAATGCTAGTGGCAAGATAATAAGCAAAATATCTAAGAGCTGGGAGTTGAATATTCCTTATCTTCCCGCGCTGAGCTACGCGGTCATCGTCATTTGTCACACTTCGATAGAGCTCCAGAAAATCAGCGCGTCGACCTTGGATCTTCTTCACTATCCCCGTCATGCCTATACCTATAATGCTGCAAAATCTTTCCAATGACATGGTAATAGGCTGATTATAAATTCTGAAAAAAACTGTTGACTGATAAGGGGTGTTAGTGAAAACGAAACTCTCAACGAAAGTTTTGGTGAGCACGGCATATTGCTCACTCTCATCTTCCATGTACGTGGTCAGGCCAACCCTCTGAACCAGTAGTAAGAAATTATTGAGGATCCTTGCAGCTTGCAAAAAGGTAAAAAAGGGAAGGTAGATGGGTGAGCATCTCCCTCATCTCCTTCATTGCCAAAGCGTGGTGCAATAAGATCTTCATTGTATGATGGCCTAAACTGAGATGCTGATCTTGAAGGCCTTGCCCTCCTGGGTGTGTCCCTCTCAAATATTTCTCCAAAGGTGTGGTTGTTCATCTTTGATATTCTGAAATTTAAACATCCATTATACAAGTGATTGCAAAGTGAAAACATAATGAAGGAAACTACTCATAGGGACTTGTAAGAGGGCTAAACATGCATCAAAACAATATCTCTAAGCATTGAACAAGCTTACAAGCTCTCATAACCTGTCAGCTACAACAGCAAAATACTCAAGATATAAATCACTAAACACAAATCTACTTAGACAAGTGGAGGAGTCACATACCGGAGAACAAATGCTCCAAATTTCAGCAGCAAAGATGGGCTAAGCAAGGAGATCGAAAAATCATGGACAAGAATAGCAATTACGCGATTTCGAGCAAAGAGCTGGTGTTTTCTCAAGAGAGAGAAGGAAGTGGCAAGTGAGAGAATGAGTGGAGGGCCAGGGGTGGCCCACACCATGGCCAGGCGTGCCCCTAGGGTGGTCGCGCCACCAGGTGGTGTGCCTGCCTGGTGGGGCCCCTGGGTCACTCCAGGCACTTCTCTGCCCCTTTTTTCACGTAAAAATTTAATATGAATTTTTTGGAATTTTCCGAGACACTTTATTTTTGAGCAATTTTCAGGTATAGATGAATGATTTTCTAACAGAAAGATGTTTTTGGAATGATGCAATGATAAAACAAAACTAAAACTTCAGAAGTTCTAAGACACTCTAATATGCAAGCAACTAGCAAAAGAAAAGTAAACTAAATGAAAGCAAAAATTAAAATGGATAAAATAAAAGTAAGCGGAGATAATCATGGTGAAAACATTGTTTTGTTTATTAAAATCCCTTTGTTAACAAGGTTGATCAGGTCTTGTTACCAAAACAATTTATATGAAACAAAACTTTGTATTCCACTAATGATTATGTTACCTCCACCTTGATACCAATGGTCCCAATCATAATAGTTTCATATTTTTCTCGTGGTATGGGACAATATATTTCTCCAACTTGGATGCCCTCAACATGTTCAATTGAATTTAAACCATAAGTCATATCAATCTTCTTTGGGAAATAGACAATATGCTCCTTGTCATTAACATTAAAAGTCACCTTTCCTTGATTACAATTGATAACAGCTCCTGTAGTATTAACAAAAGGTCTCCCAAGAATAATAGACATATTGTCCTCTTCAGGCATTTCAAGCACAACAAAATCAGTTAATATCAAGTAATTATGAGCCACTTGAACAAGTACATCCTCACATATACCAACAGGAATAGTAGTAGATTTATCAGCCATTTGCAAAGATATATCAGTTGGTATTAGTTTTTCCAGTTGAAGTCTCTTATAGAGAGAAAAAGGCATAACACTAATTCCTGCTCCCAAATCACACAAAGCAGTTCTAACATAAGTATTTTTAATAGAGCATGGAATAGTTTGAATCTCTGGGTCTCCAAGTTTCTTTGGAACCTTACCATTAAAGGAATAATTAGCAAGCAAAGTAGAAATTTCTTCATTAGAGATCTTCCTTTTATTAGAGACAATATCCTTCATATACTTTGAATAAGGAGGCAATTTAATAGCATCAGTCATAGGTATTTTCAAAAATAAAGGTTTCATCCACTCACAAAACTTATTATAGTGTTCATCTTCCTTTGACTTGTGTTTCTTATCAGGGAAAGGCGCACGTTTTTGGACCCAAGGCTCTCTTTCACTACCATGTTTCTTAGCAACAAAATCTTCTTTAGTGTATTTAGTATTCTTAGTGTGCCTTTCAGGTTCTTCTTCAACTTTTTCTTTATCAGGAGCATCATTTTCTTCATTACCACTTTCATCAGCATCAGAGACAGATATACTATTAGGATCTTTAGCAGGTTCAGAGGATTCTGCAATAGTTTTATGTTTCATTTTTTCTAAGGAGTAGTACCACTATATTCAGCTTGTTGAGAATCCTGCTCAATTCTTTTAGGATGCCCCTCAGGATATAGAGGACCCTAGGTAGCACCACCACTTCTAGTTCTAATTTTATAAGCATGTTTTTCTTTAGCAGCATTAACTAGCAAGGCTTTTTGTACCTTAATAAGCTGATCAATTTGAGTTTGAACCATTTGAAAATGTTTAACAAGCATTTTAACATCATTAGAGGTTCTTTCCACAATATCTTTTAACTCAATAACAACTCTAGAGTTTTCTATTAAATGATTTGGCACCCTTTTATTAAAATTACATTGCTTAACAATAAAAACATCAAATTCTTCTAAGCATTGATCAGGAGGTTTAGAGTAAGAAATATCACCTTCATCAAAATGTTGGAGAGAGTGTACCTCAATAGTGGATGAGTGGGAGATTGGCTTACATAATTCTTCTATAGGAGGTAAATTCTTGACATCTGCAGCTTTAATTCCCTTCTCCTTAAGACATTTCTTAGCTTCCTTCATCACTTCATCATTTAGTTCAACTAGCTTAGTGGCCCTCGCAAATGCGAGGGCATGATCTTAATAAGTCAAAAGTGACTGATAAATAAATAAATTACTTAATATATATTCATATTATGCAATAGGAAATAAAATGTTCCAATATACATCGTATATGTTATGCTCTTAAAATTGATTACTCTTGTGGTCTATTATGTTACATGTATGTTGATCTAAAGTTTTTCATGTATTTGTACAAAATATGTTTCCCTTTGTGTTTTGTTTATATAACCTTTAGAAATTACAATGACTCATGTTTCTTCTAGAACTTGAGAGATTAGTCCAGATTTCCAAGATTGAACTTCTATATGTGCATCAATGTATCTATGCAAGAACGTGAGTATATGCCTGAAGAGTTTAGTTAAAGGACAAACATATAATTTTTTTTCTTTAATAGAGACCTTTGTTATTGGTACACATTTTATTTGTGTATGATCATAAATACATGTGAGCTCAGACATTGAACAGTCTCTAGCATATACATTTTATCATTAATTTAAATGTGTATGTCGGTATAGACTTCTTAAATTTTTGTATGAATGTATTTTTCATGATGTAAAAAAGAATTATATTTCATATTTTCACTTTAGATACTTTAAAATATCCTATTGGTCGAAGTTACACTAACTATTGTTAATTATTTAGTTAATCTAGATAACTTTTAGAACGAAAGAAAAGTGGTGCGTATAGGCTAAGAGGATTGCTTTACAAAGTGTCTTCTCAATCCTTTTATCTTGTATGGAAGTAATATTAGATTAGATTTGTGCTTCTTTTGTATAGCTATTTTTGTTTTTTCTGATAAAAGGTATGCCTGTGTGGAAATTATCATATAATTTATGGACATGCATACTATTTTTCTAGCGTAGATTCATTGGACATATATGTATTTCCTGACAATACATCCATCTTATTATGTGTTGCCATGTCCTAATGTAGTTCCCTTGGGTCTTCCTTGTAACTTTTTACTAATAATATCTCAATTGGCGCATGCCAACTTTGCCTTGTCCCCCACTACCTCTTCTTACTGTAACCCTTTATCAAACCTCGGTAAAATCATAGCTCAGCAAATGATATATTATAAATAGAGTTGTCTTATGGTTCCAAGGAGTCCGAGAGTTTATCAGTGACATTGACTTGAGTAAGGGAGATAAATGCATTGTAAATGCTTTCATATTTCATATGGGAGATGGCACCTTTATGTATGGCATACCTATACTTTTTGGGTATGTTTGTCACACTAAATATAGCATACTAAATATAGCATACTCATACTTTGAGATATGCTTACCCCACTAAATAGTCTAATGGGTTGTAGATGTGAAATTTATTTCAAAACAATGGAACACCACACAAAATGAAGTCGATAGAAAAATGAAGGTTTATTTAACATGATAAGAAAGTATAAAACTCTTAATTATGGATCAAAGTATAGAATATTTCACTTTTGGGGGGTTTGGGTGTATACTTCCACCGTTTTATGTATATATCGGTGTATAAATACTTTTACTCTATAATTTTAGTTTCAAAAGATGAAACATGAACATGTGCACATTAATTTGATAGATTTCAGTCTGTAAAGCCGGTTGCTTCAAGAATACTATTACTTCCCCCAATCCATAATAAGTGCCGCCCTCCGATCTATAATAAGGGCGACACTTATTATGGATCCGAGAGAGTACATATTTTCTGCTATTTACTAATTATCAAACATTCCACGTATATAGTGTGAAGAAAGACCGACCAGGTTGATCCCAGGACCAGCTATGGTGACATGGTGGACGATGCGGTTATACGATTGTGTCGCCAAGCTGTCGTGTCGCTCCCATACAAACAGATGAATGCAATTTAGCGTGTCAGTATATGTCAACTGTGGCACGGTCTATATCAGCCTTGTTCTAGCTACCTCTTCTTGCTTCTTCGGTATGGAAACACGTATAGCAAGTCAGCTTCGGAGCTTGATCGCTCCTACTATATCGTACATTCCCATCCTATTTTCCGGTGGGTTTTCGCTGGCTATGAAAAGCTTCCGATCACGTACAGGTGGTCCATGCTTGAAAGTTAAGAATGTGCTCGGCATCTGACCGTAGGACGACAATGTAGTGAAGAGCTTAAGAATTTGCATAACACATCCATGTTATTAAGACCCGTGGAGGCAGGAACACGTGCAACTGAAGTCCTGGCCGGATCATCCCGATACAAGTACGGTGGCGGCGTAGGCGACTGAGTACAGCAAGCGGCACGTGAAAACCGCGAGACAGCTTGAGGCACCACTCTTCAGCCAGTGCACGCATGCACCTGGTCCCTCCGTTCTGAAATATAAGATTTTTTATCTATTTTTTAAACACATGTTTTTAGATACCTTTTCTATTCCTCTGATCCAAATTAATGATCTTATATTTGTATTGATTTTGATGTATCTATCGCTAAAACGTGTGTAGTTACATCCCAATCTAGATAAGTTTGAAAATATTAATTTAAATCAGAGGATATGTAGGTTTACTTACTTTTCTCCCAACTTATATACTAAGATGTCTAGATAGATAGACGTGAGGTAGTACATGATAAAAACAAAGTTAGGCTCTGCTCGGCCCTTTGCCAAAAAGGACTGTCTTCTCGAGTACTCTCTTCATCTAGAAATAAATGACTTGAATTTTCTAGATCCACATATATCTATATATATTTTTATGTATAGATATGTTCGAATAGAGATAAAGACAAATCACTTATTTCTGATGGAGGGATTACTTCTAATTCCGACCACACTGATTCAAAATTGCTTGGTAGATGCAGACAGAGGGCGCGTGGCCGGCGACGCACTCAAATTTTCTTTTCTTCTTAATTTCCCTTAATCCTAGCCACAATGATTGGAATTCACTAATTGTATTTTCTCATATTGTGCCGAAAGGAGTAATTAACAGCAAAACAAAATTAAAGAAGCACACGGAGCAATAAAGAAAGGATTGTTAAGTGCCATTACCTGCTCCGGATGTCCGGTTGTTTGCATGACAGAAGCTAGCCCACGATCAATCCATCCACCGATTGTACGCCTACATGCGTTCAGGCGTGAGCCAAGATTGGAACCTGGAGAATGGGCCGGCAAAGGGCACAGACCCAAATACAAAATCACCGACAAAGTACCTGAGAACATCAGATCGGAATATGGCGGCGGCAGCACATGTGCGAACTCGCTTGGGTTTCTTGTGTACGGTGGAATCCAGACCATGTTAACTTGTTTCCTCGTTTAGCTAGACAGAAATAAAAACGGCATGGACAACTTATTGAGGGTATTGGTGGGTAATTTTGTTAAACCTTAATGTCTATAGGCTAGCTCTAGGATCCATTGGTTGTCATTGATTGATTAGCTAAACTGATGGTCAGATGTTTCTAATTTTTGTGAGATTTTCTAGCCTATTTCTCTAATTTCTGGTTAACCCGTAATGTACTTTTAATATATAATAGATAACTCCCCTCTTCTTTGATGTTGGTATAGGCGCATGCCCAGTTAACTCAGGTGTAGTTGTCTTAGGTATAGTCAGTTCATATGAAGTCTAGTCTTCATAATTCTTGCTTATTTTAGCCATTAATTCCTCAGCTTCTTTGGGGGTTCTATTCCTGAAAACACAATCAACACAACTATCCAAGTATGTCCTAGATTCTTCAGTTAGTCCATTATAATATATATCAAGAAGCTCATTTTTAGGTAATGGACATCCAGCCTATGCATGAATCAAAGCACAAAACCTTGCCCATGATTCAGGCAATATTTCTTTTTCTCCCTATTTAAAATCAAAAAGTTCCTGCAAAATAGTGATGGACCAAAATATATCGAGCTCGTTGGGGAACCCCAAGAGGAAGGTATGATGAGCACAGAAGCAAGTTTTCCCTCAGTATGAAATCAAGGTTTAATCGAACCAGTAGGAGCAAGGAAACACCCAAAAGGTGTTGCTAGCTGAACGTTGGTAGGGCGCACTACCGGTGCCAGCAGCAACATAGAGACATGCACAACACAACCACAGAACTCTGTCCCCAACTTGCGATGAGGTTGTCAATCTCACCGGTTTTGCTGAAAACAAAGTATTAAACGTATCGAGTGGAAGAAAGTAATAGTTTGTAGAAAGTAAACACAAAGCAGTAAGTAGTTGATTGTAGATTGAAAGTAAAAGAAAGGACCGGGGTCCATATTTCACTAGAGGTGGCTCTCCTTAAGATAAATGACATGCTGGGTGAACAAATTACAGCGGAGCAATTGACAAACATCGAGAAAGCATACATGCATATACTAATCATCTTGACTCCTTTGAGATTCGATTGGGCATTACAACATTATACATAGACCGTCATCCAACTACATCTATGACTGATAATCCACCTTCAGGTTATCATCTGAACCCCCTCCAGTATTAAGTTGCAAGCAACGGATAATTGCATTATGAATTGCGTGTAAAGTAAACAATACGATTGTTCTATGAACAAAGGATTGTTATTTTCTCCCTAGTAGCAACAACACATCTAGTACCTTAGAGATTTATGTCACTTCCCCAGATTATCAGAGGCATGAACCCACTATCGAGCATAAATACTAACTCTTGGAGTTGCTAGCATCTACTTGGCCAAGATAGCTACTAACAACCAAAAGCATGCAAGATCACAAATAACAAAGACATGATAGAATCAATAATCAATCTGAAATAGCATCTCAACATCCATCGGATCCCCGCAAACACAACATGTAGGAATTACAAATAGATGATCTTGATCATGAACGGAGCTCACAAGATCTAAACATGATAGCACAAAGGAGGAGAACCAGCCATCTAGCTACTACATGGACCCGTAGTCCAGAGATGAACTACTCATGCATCACACCGGAGGCTTGCATGATGATTATGAAGGCCTCTAGGGTGAATTCCCCTCTCCTGCAGGGTGCCGAGAAGAGCTTCAGATCCCTCCCGATCTAGGGATGGAGATGACGGCGGCTACAGACTCTTTCGTGGATTTTTGATTGGGTACTTAGGGTTTCCGTATCAGAGGCAATATATAGGCGGAAGGAGAGGCCGAGGGGGTGCCTGGGGCGGCCAGACCACCCCCTGGCACGGGCCAGGCCTGGCCGCGCGGCCAAGTGGTGTGGACGGGCCCCAACCCCTCTCCGTCTCGTATTCTGACTCCAGGTGTCCCTCGGTGAAAAACTGACTTTGGCTTTTGTCCTGTCCAATTCCGAGAATATTCATTTTCTGACTTTCCTGGAACCAAAAGCAACAGAAAACAAGCAGTTGGCACTGTGGCTCTTGTTAATAGGTTAGTCCAAGAAATCATATGAAAGGTACTCCAAAGTGTGGACAAAACACAAGAAAGTAGATAAAACCAAGCACGGAACATCAAAAGTTATAGATACATTTGCAATGTATCAACATCCCCAAGCTTAACTCCTGCTCGTCCTCGAGTAGGTAAGTGATAAAAAGAAAGAATAATTTTTGAGGTGACATCCACCATCATAAACTTGATCAAAGTATTTGTAAAACATTCAAAGCTGGGATCATAGTACTTCAATCATAACATGAAAGACAAAGTTCTAGCAATAAGACAAAGAAACTATGTTGCAACATGAAAAGGCACAAACAAAAGATTCATGAATAACAATGCTTTGCAAGACGTTTGTTTGTTTCACATAAAGAAAACATAGCATAGTGGCATTCAGCTTGTCCCTCATAGAGTAGCAAACATAAATGCACAAGACACCTTCAAAGTTTATAAGAGTGACTAGATACAAATAGTTTAAAACAAGCAATATCAGAGCTATGCATCAACCAACAAGTCTTGGGACAATGCACATAGAACTAAGAATGGCCACTATGCCCTCAAAGTAAGTGCCTAAAGGTAGAAGGTGGAGACTCAATATATAAGTGGAAGAAAGGCCTTCATAGAAGGAAGTAGGTATTCGAGTTTCATAAAGAGCTTCCAAAAATTATGGTACTTAATAGCTTTCAGCTCTCATTGTCCCTATCATAAGCATCTTGAAGTGATTAAGGTTAAAGTGAACAAACTATGGTGTATATGCTTGATGAAGTATAAGTTGGAAATCTCATGTCCCTTGAATACGAGGGACGCTCCTCATGCAACTCAAGTTTAGTCACCGGTAAGTTCTTGTCATCGTAAGTACATGTGTATCATAGAGAACTGCCAATGGGGTACCCCTTGCCCGATGATACGGAAGAATTCCCATATCAAAATGACAAGGCAAGCAGACAACAAGCATCTCAGCAATCTTCTTATTTACCATGGGAATATGGTGCTTTTTTCTCTCTTTCCTCTTTTCATGATCTCTTTTTTTCTCCTTTTTCTCAATATCTGACTATTTTTTTATAAGAAGAATGCTTGGAATACACTTGGAATAGCATAAGCTAGTAGGTTGGTATGGTGGAATCTTTGGAATAACTTGGTTTAAGGAGTTGGATGCATGAGTGGAACTCATACTTGGTTGTGGAGGCTAGCAAAAGACTGGGAGCGACAAACTAAGAGAGCAATAATGGTCATAATCATGCAGAGCGACAAAACATCATTGATTAAGGCATAAAGTGATACTACAAGTTGAAAAATAAAGGATCATAAAGGCTTATGTTGACTTGGGATAGTCAAAACATGGTGTGAGCATGCGCCAAGTCAACCCAAATAAAACATCAAAGGAGAATACCACAATATTATGCTTTAATATGCTAAAACAACACATGATTCTTCAAAGGCACATTAAGAAATCTCAATTGTTTATAACAAGTCATGCTACAGCAAATAATACTAAGCATAAAGCCAAAACAATATCAAGCATGGCATGACAAAGCATAGGCCACAGTCAAAAACAAGCTCTCTTTAACACTTAAGCATGAACTTTCCTACTCTTTTCCAATCCAAACCAAACTATTTGAAAACCAATGTATAAAAGAGGGGGTCCAACCATTTTATTCAGAAAACTAATCAAACCAAGCAAACAAAAAACCAAAACGAAAACGAAAAAGAAGATGCTCGAAGAACGACACAATTGTGCATGAAACAATAAAAATGAAGCGTTTGGAAGAAACCTGGGATTTTTATTGATGAAAAAGGGGATGCCTTGGGCATCCCCAAGCTTTCATGCTTGTAACTCTTGGATATTTCTTGGGTGACACGCGTGGCATCCCCAATCTTGAGCTTCAGTCCATCCTTCATCTCATTACTCATTCCTTCCATACACCTGAAAATTTTCCTTCATACAAAACTTCACACAATCTTTATTAGCAACATTAGTGCACCCAAGATAATAAGTCTTTTAGGTTAAGTTTTAACACCATTAAAACTTCCATTAAAACACTAGCTACTGTAGAACTTCCCTCAAAAAGTTCAATTCCCCAAAAGAACTCAAAAAGGAACCAACAAGAAGCAAATGCAGAAAATGGCAGAAATATATCAAAACAGACCAACAGGTAAAGACAAATTTTTTCTAAGACCTTATGTTGCTCAAATAAAAAAGTGTTGAACTAACGAAAGTTAGATAACAACCTGGGGCAGAAGCATAAACATTCACGCCTCAAAAGGACATACAGATATTTTACACGAATTTTTACGGTGAAGCATAGAAATCTGTTTCACGACAGCAACTTTCCCAATCATTACTTCTCTCTCATTAGAGGTTACTCTTGGCACAAAAAGCAAATAAAAAAGGATAACGAGCGGTTATTACTGGGTTATCTCCCAATAAGTACATTTCTTTAACGCCTTTAAGTTAGGCATCAGAAGCAAGAAAAAGGATCAAGTGTTCTCAAATGAAGAAGCAGTAAGAGCAAATTTTGTTTTCATAGAAGAGGCAAAAGAAATATTCTATCTCTTCTTAGGGAAGTGTTCTATAGCTTTCTTGAGTGGGAGTTAATATTTAATGGTGCTTTCTTTCATATCAATAATGGCACCAACAGTTCTAAGGAAAGGTCTTCCCAAAGTAATAGGATAAGAAGCATTGCATTCAACATCCAAAACATAGAAATCAACGGGGATATAGGCATTGTTAACCATAATAAGGACATAATTAATACTCCCCATGAGTTTCTTTTTAGCATTATTGTCAAGTGGGACATTCAAATAACAATCTTCAAGTGGTGGCAAATCAAGTATATCATAAATCTTTTTAGGCATAATGGAAACACTACTATCAAGGTCACATAAAGGTTTGAGATCAAAATCATTCACTTTCATATTAATGATGGGTTCCCAACCATCTTCTTGTTTTATAGGAATAGAAGCTTTATGTTTCATCTTTTCTTCTTTAATCTTTATGAGAGCATCGCAAGCTTTTGTAGGAACTTAATAACTTCAGAGATATTGCAACCATCAAGATCAAAATCATAATTATCATCTAAAGTAGTAGAGCTATTACTAGCCTCAACACTAGTGGTAGTGATAGTAGAAACACTAATGTTTCTAGCAATTTCATCTTCTCTTTCCCACTTAGCATGCAGTTCAGCTAATAGTCTAACATTTTCATTAATTCTAACTTGTATGGCATTAGTAGCTGCAAAAGTATTATCAATAGTTTCAGGTTTAGCAGCCATTTTATTCAAAGAAGATTGAGCTTCAGCCAGTGATGCTATATTTCTTTCAGCATTAGAGAGTTTTTCCTCAATAGTTTTATTGAAAGCAGTTTGTTTACTAATAAAGTCCTTAAGCATAACTTCAAGTTTAGAGGGTGCACTCCTATTATTGTTGTAGGAATTTCCATAAGCATTACCATTGTTGGGAGGATATGGCTTATAATTGTTGTTACCAAAATTATTCCTGTAGGCATTGTTGCTAAAATTATTATTTCTTATAAAGTTCACACCAACTTGCTCTTCTTGAGCAACCAAAGAGGCTAAGGGAACATTATTTGGATCAATACGGGCTTTCCCATTAACAAGCATAGACATAATAACATCAATCTTATCACTCAAGGAGGAGGTTTCCTCAACAGAATTTACCTTCTTACCTTGTGGAGCTCTTTCAGTATGCCATTCAGAATAGTTAACCATCATATTATCTAGAAGCTTTGTTGCAGCACCCAAAGTGATGGTCATAAAGGTACCTCCAGCAGCAGAATCCAATAGATTTCTTGAAGAATAGTTCAATCTTGCATAAAAGGTTTGGATGATCATCCAAGCAGTCAGTCCATGAGTGGGACAATTCTTTACCAAAGATTTCATTCTTTCCTAAGCTTGAGCAACATGTTCATTATCAGATTGTTTAAACTTCATTATTTCACTTCTTATAGATATAATCTTAGCAGGAGGATAGTATTTTCCAATGAAAGCATCTTTGCATTTAGTCCAAGAATCAATACTATTCCTAGTTAGGGAATTTAACCATTCTTTAGCTTTTCCTCTCAAGGAGAAAGGAAACAATTTAAGCTTAATGATATATCCATCTATATCCCTATGCTTTTGCATCTCACATAGTTCAACAAAGTTATTTAGATGGGCAGCAGCATCTTCACTACCAATACCAGAAAATTGTTCTCTCATAACAAGATTGAGTAAAGCAGGTTTTATCTCAAAGAAAGTAGCTTCAGGAACAGGTGAAGCAATAGGTGTGCTCATAAAATCATTGTTGTTGGTGCGAGTGAAGTCACACAACTTAGTATTTTCAAGAGTAGTGATTTTTTTTGTGTTTTGATAAAGAAAGCAAACTAGTAAAACTAATTTTTGTGTGTTTTTGATCAAGAAACAAACAAACAAAACAAAAGTAAACTAAGCAAAATAAAAATAACAAAGTAAAGAGATTGGTTATGAGGGACTCCCCTTGTGAAGATGTCCTTGACTCCCCGACAATGGCGCTAGAAAAGTAGCTTGATGGCCCAAAATATATCAAGCTCGTTGGGGAACCCCAAGAGGAAGGTATGATGAGCACATCAGCAAGTTTTCCCTTAGTATGAAACCAAGGTTTAATTGAACCAGTAGGAGAAAGGAAACACCCCAAAGGTGTTGCTAGCTGAACACTGGCAGGGCGCACTACCGGTGCCAGCAGCAACGTGGAGACATGCACAACATAACCACAGAACTCTACCCCCAACTTGCGATGAGGTTGTCAATCTCACCGGTTTTGCTGAAAACAAAGGATTAAACAAATTACAGCGGGGCAATTGACAAACACCGAGAAAGCAATACATGCATATACTAAACATCTTGACTCCTCTGAGACTTGATTGGGCATTATAACATAATACATACATCCAACTGCATCTATGACTAATAATCCACCTTCAGGTTATCATCCGAACCCCCTCCAGTATTAAGTTGCAAGCAATAGATTATTGCTTTACAAACTACGTGCAAAGTAAACAATACGATTGTTCTATGAACAAAGGATTGTTGTTTTCTTCCTAGTAGCAACAGCACATCTAGTACCTTAGAGATTTCTATCACTTCCCCAGATTACCAGAGGCATGAACCCACTATCGAGCATAAATACTAACTCTTAGAGTTGCTAGCATCCACTTGGCCAAGATAGCTACTAACAACGGAAAGCATGCAAGATCACAAATAACAAAGACATGATAGAATCAATAATCAATCTGAAATAGCATCTCAATATCCATCGGATCCCCGCAAACACAACATGTAGGAATTACAAATAGATGATCTTGATCATGAATGGAGCTCACAAGATTTAAGCATGATAGCACAAAGGAGGAGAACCAGCCATCTAGCTACTACATGGACCCGTAGTCTAGAGATGAACTACTCATGTATCACACCGGAGGCTTGCATGATGATGAAGAAGGCCTCCAGGGTGAATTCCCCTCTCCGGCAGGGTGCCGGGAAGAGCTTCAGATCCCTCCCGATCTAGGGATGGACATGACGGCGTCTACAGACTATTTCGTGGATTTTTGATCGGGTACTTAGGGTTTTTGTATTAGAGGTAATATATAGGCGGAAGGAGAGGCCGAGGGGGTGCCTGGGGCGGATAGACCACCCCTTGGCGCGGGCCAGGCCTGGCCACGCGGCCAGGTGGTGTGCCCGGGCCCCATCCCCTCTCCGTCTCATATTCTGGCTCCAGGTGTCCCTCAGTGAAAAACTGACTTTGGCTTTTGTCCCATCCAATACCGAGAATATTCATTTTCTGACTTTCCTGGAACCAAAAACAGCAGAAACAGGCAGCTGGCACTGTGGCTCTTGTTAATAGGTTAGTCCAAGAAATCATATGAAAATTACTCCAAAGTGTGGAAAAAACATACGAGAGTAGATAAAACCAACCATGGAACATAAAAAATTATAGATACATTTGCAATGTATCAAATAGCATGTCTAACACCAGGAGGGAAATATTTCTGAAGGAAAGTACTAATCAAGCAATCAGGGCTATCAATAGATCCAGGAGGTAAATTATTAAACCAAGTTTTAGCTTCTCCTTTAAGTGAAAAGGGAAAAATTTAGCAACAAAGTAGGTGCGCATCTTAATATCATAAGAAAATAGACCACTCATGGTAGAAAGCTTAGTCATATGTGCTACCGCACTTTCATTCTTAGTCCCACAAAAAGGTTCTTTCTCAACAATAGTTATGTAAGATAAATCAAGAGAGAAATCATAATCCTTATCTTTAATGTTTATGGGAGATGCAACAAACTTAGCATTAGGAGATAATTTGGGTTTTATAGTACGCCTCTCAAGGAGACTCTTAATAGCACTCCTATCATTGGTGTTTTGACATTCTTTAATAAATTCATCGGTCATCTCTATATAACCGTCTTCAATATCATAGCTCTCTCTAGACTCAGGTGAACTGATAGGTGTAGCAGTGTCTTCATTAGGAGTTTCAGTATTTCCAGCTATAGTTCTAGCAATCGTAGCATCTAGGAAAGGACCTAAAGAACCACTTTTATCAAGCACAATAGAAGCAGGATCATAAGTATCAGAAGTTTCAGATTTAGTAGTAGTAGCAGTGTGTGTAGCATGTGTATGTGGTGGTGTAAGGAGCTTACTCATAATAGATGGTGAATCAAGAGCAAGAGAGGTGTTCAGAACCGTACCTCTCCTTGTAGTGGATGGTAATATAGGAACTTTTCCATCACGAGACTTACCCATGATGAATGGATGGCAGCGAACAATAGTGATTCCAAGTGAACTTGATAAATAAAGCTATGCTCCCCAGCAACAGCGCCAGAAAATAGTCTTGATGACCCATGAGTATAGGAGGTGTATCACAGTATTTTTGAGGGAAGTGAAACCCAATTTATAGATTCGACACAAGGGGAGCCAAAGAATATTTATAAGTCTTAACAACTGAGTTGTCAATTCAGCTGCACTTGGAAACAATCTTGCTCACAGCACTTTATTAGTAGCAACAGTTTTGTAGTAGCAATAGCAAAGTAATAGCAGTAGTAAAAGTAAAGACAGTAGTAACAATTGCAGTAAACAGTAGAATTAAAGCGCGGTAGGCATAGGGATGGATGGATGGGCATTGCATGGACAAGACAATTCATATAGTAATCAAGACGCAGGGCATTTGTAGATAAATAAGATAAAGCATCCAAGTACTAGATAATCATATGCATGTGTTCCATATATAGGCCTACATGCTCGCAATGAGAACTTGCACAACATCTTTTGTCTTGCCAGCCCGTTTGCAGCGGGGCCTCAAGGGAATTACTGGCAATTAAGGTGATCCTTTTAATAGAGCACCGGAGGAAAGCATGAACACTCCATGAACACATGTGATCCTCACATCAAAGCCATTCCCTCCGGTTATCCCGATTATTGTCACGTCGGGGCCTTTGGTTCCGGACAACAATATGTGTATACAACTTGCAGGTAAGACCATAAACAATACTATCATAATGAATCAATAACATGTTCATATATGAAATCATGGCACTCAGGCCCTGGTGACAAGAATTAAGCATAACTAGTTGCAACAAAGTCAAAAGGCACTAATAATAGATACTAGGCACCATGCCCTAACAATCTGATGCCATTACATGTACGATCTCATCCAATCCCTACCATCCCCATAGCCTACGGCGGGGGATTACTCACTCATGGATGGGGAAACATGGATGGTCGATGGAGAAGAGATGGTGATGATGATGGCGATGATCTCCTCCAATTCCCCGTCCCGGCAGGGTGCCAGAACATGGTTCCGATTCGCGGAATCTGGTGGTGGCGGTACACCGGAACTCTTTCTGGAAAAACGTTGAACCCCCTTGGTTTTTAGGTCAAGAGGAAACTTATAGGCAAAGAGGGAGGCCGAGGGGGTGACCGAGGTGTCCACACCCCCTAGGCGCGGCCTGGCCTGGCCCGCGCGGCCAGGTGGTGTGGGCCCCTAGTGGACCTCCTCCGTCTCGTCTTCTGGCTCCGTGAGTCTTCTGGTAAATCAGGATTTTTGGCATATTTTCCGAGATTTTTCCTGATAGTTGATTTCTGCACAAAAACTAGACACCAAGGTAATTCTGCTGAAAATAGCGTTAGTCCATGTTAGTTGTATCCAAATCAAACACATTTAGAGAAAAAACAATAGCAAAAGTGTTTGGGAAAGTAGATACGTTTTGGACGTATCAATATGTATCTGGGGGAGCTCTCCCAGTAGGAGAAGGATACTCGAAGGAAGGTCACAGATGATTTGGTCCAGCCCTCGAATGAGGGGGAGTCTTCGTACCAGCAACCTACCTATGATTGGGGAGCTTCTTCTTCTTCACATGGGCCTAACTACGATCATTCTTATGATGACCCGCCAGCTTGGAGTTCTTACCCGCATTGGGGTTGATACCCACTTAGGCCAATAGCCTAAGCTTGGGGGGAGGTACACCGACATCACACTCATCTACATATCATGTTTAGTCGGTACTTTGTATATCCATGTTTCGTTTTCTTTTTAGTCTTCGTTCTTGCTTTATTTCTGCTTTCCAAAACGCAAAAAGACCAAAAATATTTTCTTTATTTCTCTTTGCTTGCTTCTTTATCTTTTTAGCCTTGGTTTGCTTCTTCCTTTTATCTTTGTCTTAATTATTCGAAAAACCCAAAAATATTTAGCTTTGCTTGTTCTTCCTATTTATTCTTGCTTTAAAAATCGAAAACACCAAAAATATTTGTTGTTCTTCTTTGGTTTTGTGAAGTTCGTTGCAGGGTTCAGCAGTCCTCAGTGGAGTTTGGTTTCATGTTATTATTCAAGCCACAAAAGGAAATAATGAAGATTGATGACAACTTGAGGTGTGGTCAGAGGCTAGTAATGAACTCTATTTGTTTTTATTTTTGTACATATACTCATCATTATGAGCATGCTTAGTCTGTTCATGTAAGGTGTATGTTATTTATCGATGCTTAGTGGTTCCTGCTTTCTTATGATTAGCTCCAGGTTGCTAATGGTTTGTAACATGCCATATGAACGTTTGCTTGCATTGTTCTATTCATAACTTGGTATGCCATTGTGGTATCCTCCTCTGAATGTTTCATTTGAATCGACTTGGCACATGCTCACGCATGCATATGACTGAAACAATAATCAGTTAAGCCTCGATGAATTAATTTGCCTCGGGTATCTTGAATCACTTTCATGCCATAATTAGTCATGTTTTGTTGCAAGCATGATTATGACAATTATTGCTCTCTCGTTTGTTGCTCCCTTTCTATTGTTAGCCTTCACTTGCACTGAGTATGAGCTCTACTCGTGTTTCCAACTCCCCAAAACCAATATTGCCAAAAGTGTCCACCATACCTACCTATTAGCATCATTTGCTATTCCGTGCATATTCAGTATGCCTTGTTTTCTTTCGAATAAAATGTTTGCTTGTTATGAGAAAGTTAGTTAGTAAAGCTCTCACAAACTTGATGGCACACTTTATTTCTTGCACTTAATAAACCTGAACTATTGTGACTGTCCATGAAGGTTATATGCTTACAAATTATAGGCTGGGAGTTAGCAGAACCGTGTTGTCACGGGGAACACTTTCAACACCTGTAAATGTATACCTAGTTGATATCACGCTCTTTTGTTTACGCATGTCGTCGGTGTGAAATAAAAGGGGAGCTTGTAAGTCCATGGCGTTATGTATGTGTGTTAGAGAAACGCTTGGGTGGCTGGTCTAATCCATGCTTAATCATGGTGGAAACCTGCAGCGTAACCATAATGAGCAATCTATGAAGCATTCTTCTTATAAAAAAATAGAGATAGAGATTGATAAGAAAAGAAAAGAAAAAAAGGATGAGAAAAGAGGAAAGAGAGAAAAAACACCATTTTCCCACGGTAAATAAGAAGATGCTGAGATGCTTATTGTCTGCTTGCCTTGTCATTTTGATATGGGGATTCTTCCGTATCATCAGGCAAGGGGTACCCCGTTGGCGGTTCTCTAAGATACGCATGTATTTACTATGACAAGAACTTACCGGTAACTAAAGTTGAGTAGCATGAGGAACGACCCTCGTACTCAAGGGACATGAGATTTCCAGTTTATGGTCTGTCAAGCATATAACTCATATTGGACCTCACTTTCACCTTAACCATTTAAAGATGCTTATGATAGGGGCAATGAGAGCTCAAAGCTAATGAGTACCACAATTTCAGCATTTGGAAGCCTTTAAAACTTTTCAAAACCTTTTCACTTCCTTGTTGAGTCACCACTTATTCTATGAGCACTTTCTTGAGAGCATAGTTGTCATTCTTAGTGTAATGTGCTTGTCTCAAAACTTGGTTAATTGTGTCATGACTCTTATGCTTGTATCTTTGATATCTTTACTTCTAGTCTTCACTTGAACTTTAGAGGTGCCTTGGCATTTATGTTTGCTCTACAATCAAAGGCAAGCGATATACCACTCTATCATACCTTTTTATGAGCATTCCAATGTTGCTTAATATATGTTTCATGCTACTTATTATTTTTGAGTTCGAATCTCTTCATAGCTTGCAATGACTATTAAGTAAACTTATTTCATATTCTTTATTATGAATTGCCTAAGTAGTCGATCATATGCTGAGAATATATACATCTTATGAAGCAAATGTGTTCGTGAAAGCTCTTTTATCACACTTAGTTTTCAACTGAATTGCTTGAGGACAAGCAATAAGCTAAGCTTGGGGGAGTTGGTACGTCCAAAACGTATCTACTTTCCCGAACACTTTTGCTATTATTTCTCCTCTAAACTTGTGTGATTTGGATACAACTAACACGGATTGATGTTGTTTTCAGCAGAATTACCTTGGTGTCTAGTTTTTGTGCAGAAAATCAACTATCACGAAAAATCCTAGAAAATATGCCAAAAATCCTATTTCACCAAAAGACTCATGGATCCAGAAGACTAGATGGAGGAGGGCCACGAGGGGCCCACACCACCTGGCCGCGCGGGCCAGCCCAGGCTACGCCTGGGAGGGGTGTGGCCGCCTTGGTCACCCCCTTGGCCTCCCTTTGCCTATAAGATGCCCCTTGACCTAAAAACCCAGGGGGTTCGACGTTTTTCCAGATAGAGTTCCGCTGCGCCGCCACCACCAGAAACCGCGATTCGGAACCAGAAACTCCGTTCTGGCACCCTGCTGAGACGGGGAATTGGAGGATATCATCGCCATCATCATCACCATCGCTTCTCCATCGACCATCCATGATTCGCCCATCCATGAGTGAATAATCCCCGGCTGTAGGATATGGGGATGGTAGGGATTGGATGAGATCGTTCATGTAATGGCATCAGATTGTTAGGGCATGGTGCCTAGTATCTATTATTAGTGCTTTTTGACTTTGTTGTGACTTGTTATGCTTAATGCTTGTCACTAGGGCCTGAGTGCCATGATTTCAGATCTGAACATGTTATTGATTCATGAGGATATTATTATTTGTGATCTTACCTGCAAGTTGTATACACATATCATTGTCCGGAACCAAAGGCCCCGAAGTGACAATAATTGGGATAACCAGAGGGGATGGCTTTGATGTGAGGATCACATGTGTCCACAGAGTGTTAATGCTTTGCTCCGATGCTCTATTAAAAGGAGCACCTTAATTGCTAGTAGTTCCCTTGAGGCCCCACTGCAAACGGGCTAGCAGGATAAAAGATGTTGTGCAAGTTCTCATTACGAGTACGTATGACTATATATGGAACACATGCCTATGATTATTTAGTACTTGGATGCTTTATCTTATTTATCTGCAAATTCCCTATATCTTGATTGCTATATGAATTGTCTTGTCCATGCAACGCCCGTCCATCCATCCCTATGCCTACCGTGCTTTAATCCTACTGTTTACTGCAATTGTTACTATTGTCTTTACTTTTACTACTGCTTTTACTTTGCTATTACTACTACAAAACTGTTGCTACTGATAAACTGCTGTGAGCAAGATTGTTTCCAGGTGCAGCTGAATTGACAACTAAGTTGTTAAGGCTTATAAATATTCTTTGGCTCCTCTTGTGTCGAATCAATAAATTGGGTTTCACTTTCCTCGAAAATACTGCGATACATCCCCTATACTTGTGGGTCATCACTTCCTGGTACTCTCTGGGGGTAGGTGCGTGGAGGAGGATGCGGGGGACAACCCCTCTGTAACGTCCCAACATTAGAGCTTAGAAATAAGCTAAACACATGTGTGCGCATTGCATTCATGCATAGAAAATCCGGATAATTTTCGCGCTTTTAAATAAAACTTGTCAAAGTGATTGAAGCTTCTCTTAACTTGGTGGAACTGAAGTAGATCATCAAGTTGACTGCGATAAGTTTCAATATGACCTTTGCTACAACCTTATCTTTGGGTAATATGATTTGATCTAAGGGTAGATCAGATGTAATAAAACTAAGTCACAACACACTACTTAATAAGGAGTACTAGATCTTCTAGAGATCATTACATGGTATTTCATACCACAAATCAAGGATGAATACTTAATATTCTAAAGATGATATTAAGATATGACCTACCATAAACTCTGTATACCAAGTTAAGCTTATAACTTAAGAAAAAGAAACTCATGACTAAAACTTGAAACACTTGTTTGCCATAGTTGTTCCTACCATGGGTATCATGGTAGTTCTTAAACATTTACTCTTATTACAAATAGAATAGAAAGGAAAGTCAAGCCAAGACCATCCAACACATATTCTTAATATGATATTAAGAGGTGCCGTATCTATTTAACCAAGTCCTAGTGTCTATTGATCATCAATGTGTGTGATCAATGCTTGACCTAGCACTCATTGACTTGTTAACCTTTAGCTTTGACCTGTTATGTTAACCTTTCAAAGACCTTAAGTAAATTAATCTGAAGGAAGAACTAGATATGGTTGAGTGTACCATCATCAATGGAATGTGATCCTTAGTGGAGATCAAACCATTTGATGTTGGAGGAGTTAACTCGCCCATGAGTTAACTAGAAGCAGTACCTAAACTCAAGGGTTGAGCTAGTAATTGAGGAACTATGAGAAAGCTAGTAGTATTAGTACATTAGATAACCATCTTGTTAGGACAAGTGGATATAGACTTAGAGTAAGCTTGTTTAACAAGATAAGTCTATAGAGAGACTAATACAAGTTTACTACTTAGTTGAGTATAGATCTTGATCAAACAATGAGAAGCCTAAGCTTTGTATGATCAAATGATGGTGGTCATTATTCTCAAGTCACTTGAGAATAGATGATTAGGTGTTGAAGAAGGGTTATGAATATACCAAGTTAGGCAGGTTCTAGTAAGCTGGATCATCTAGCTTGATCATTAGAAGTCAAGCTAGAGTATGATGAAGTGTTTGATGAGTTGTATGGAGTAGTTGGAGGCATAGTAGCTTAACCAAGTTAATATAAGGACAACTGGTATTATGGGAGTAGTACTATACCTATTTCTAAGGATTGATATCCTTTGTATGTATAGTAAGGATTGTAGTCTTGCAAACATTGGAAGTAGTTGCAAGATGAAGTTAAGAAAGTTAATAGATGGAGTTAGCAGTAGCTACATTTATAGGTGCATCAATGGTAGTTAATTAAGAGGAGTTATATACAAGGAGTAAGAATGGAGTATTGTTGAGTGGCATGACCATGTCACCATATGATGATGGATATGGTGGAGTCAGATGATTGTCTTATTCAGTAAGATGTGATCTTTGTGAATAAGATAAGATAGATTTATAGAGTATATTTAGGAAAGGAATTCCTTATCTAAGGATAAGACTAGTGAAGTCTTAAGGTAGGAGTGCTTGAGAAACCTTTAACCAATAGTACACCAAATTAGGACAAGACCCATGTCCACCTCTTTGTTTAAAATCCTAGAATAAATAAAGTAGTTAAAATAGTTCCTATCTTTAGGCAGTCAATGGATAGTATCTCTTAGTCAAATGAAATGTCTAAGAGATAAGTAGAAACCAGATGAGTGTTTACAGATGAAAACCTTGTTTGCTTTATTATCTTAAACCCTAACCAAAAGTGTTATGTAGTAATTCTAATCTCTATAAATCAAGTAGGGTTGGAATGGGATAAACCACCAAATAGGAAGAACCATGGAATTTAAATCACCCTCTTATGAACCACAAGACTTAAAGCATTATAATATAAATATGAAATCTAATATGATACCAAGTGTGTATAGAATGATAAAATCACCATTAGCCCTTTCTAATCCTTACCATGGTAATTATCAAATTGAAAATGGAAACCATCCTTACAAGTTTTTTATAAAAGGAATAAAATCCTAAAGCCCTAATCCTTAATTATATTTCATAATGAAACAAACTTTTAATATAATGGATATATTTTAAATGCACAATAAGAAATCAAGAGAAGAAGATCATACTTGATCTATACAATAATGTTCATAACCTACAAATTTCTGGATATTTAAATCCTTAAAGAAATTCCAATTTGAAAAGAATTTATTAAAGAAAATAGAAAACAGTAAATCGAAATGGAAAAGAAAAAAACAGCACAGCAGAACCGGCCCACGGCCATTCCCTACTTTCCGCTCACGAGCAGTAGTAGCAATTTTTCGCTCACTTTGCAAAAGCCCAGTACTAGCCCATCTCGCTCTCACTCTCTGACTGACCCGTGGGACCGAAGAAGGACTGCGGGTTGAGCTAGAGTTTTGTCTAGGGGGTTTTGTGCAAAATGGCCGTCGTCGTCACTGATACGCACACAGGCTGCGTATCAGTGATAAATAGAAACCAGATGAGTGTTTACAGATGAAAACCTTGTTTGCTTTATTATCTTAAACCCTAACCAAAAGTGTTATGTAGTAATTCTAATCTCTATAAATCAAGTAGGGTTGGAATGGGATAAACCACCAAATAGGAAGAACCATGGAATTTAAATCACCCTCTTATGAACCACAAGACTTAAAGCATTATAATATAAATATGAAATCTAATATGATACCAAGTGTGTATAGAATGATAAAATCACCATTAGCCCTTTCTAATCCTTACCATGGTAATTATCAAATTGAAAATGGAAACCATCCTTATAAGTTTTTTATAAAAGGAATAAAATCCTAAAGCCCTAATCCTTAATTATATTTCATAATGAAACAAACTTTTAATATAATGGATATATTTTAAATGCACAATAAGAAATCAAGAGAAGAAGATCATACTTGATCTATACAATAATGTTCATAACCTACAAATTTTTGGATATTTAAATCCTTGAAGAAATTCCAATTTGAAAAGAATTTATTAAAGAAAATAGAAAACAGTAAATCGAAATGGAAAAGAAAAAAACAGCACAGCAGAACCGGCCCACGGCCATTCCCTACTTTCCGCTCACGAGCAGTAGCAGTAATTTTTCGCTCACTTTGCAAAAGCCCAGTACTAGCCCATCTCGCTCTCACTCTCTGACTGACCCGTGGGACCGAAGAAGGACTGCGGGTGGAGCTAGAGTTTTGTCTAGGGGGTTTCCTGCAAAATGGCCGTCGTCGTCACTGATACGCACACAGGCTGCTCGCTGGCTGGAGCTCCATCGTCCGCCGCCGCGCCATGACGTAGGCCTCGTCTAGATTCGTGCTGCCGTCACCAGGAGGGGATAAGATCGCCACTGAGACGCTCCAGCCCATCATCATCCACATTCTCCCTCGCTCGCTCTCTTTATCTCTCTCTGTACCGAAACCTAGCTCGCTGGAGCCACTCCTCGCTGACGCTCTCGACCGTCCCAAGACTATCCAATACCACCACGATGCTCTTCTGCATCTTCTCGGTCGATTGCCCCAGCCCGGGGAAGCTGTAGCAGCTCTAGATGCTCAGATTAGTACCTCTGTTCCTGACGTCGGCCGTCGTCAATTCCATTGATTCTGGCTGCGCCTGCCCTCATCATCACCACCACGACAACCGGGGTAAGTCAATGGTCTTTAGGGACATCTCCACCGTATTCTTCTTCCTCTCTGTCGGTCCCGCCATGGTCACCCGACACCACCGCCGCCGTCCGCCGTAGATAATCGTTTTCCGGCGACCATTTCTGAGCAGCGCTGTGATGGCTCAATGCACTGCGCCCAGAAAAGTGTTGATGGCTCGTGGTTGATGTAGAGCTCGTTGGGAACCCCAAGAGGAAGGTATGATGAGCATAGCAACAAGTTTCCCTCAGTTATGAAACCAAGGTTTAATCGAACCAGTAGGAGCAAGGAAACACCTCAAAGGTGTTACTAGCTGAGCTTTGGCACGGTGCACTACCGGTGCTAGTAGCAACATGGAGACATGCACAACACAACCACAGAACTTTGTCCCTAACTTGCGATGAGGTTGTCAATCTCACCGTGTTTTGCGGAAAACAAAGGATTAAACGTATCGAATGGAAAGAAGTAAAAGTTTGCAAAAAGTAAACACAAAGCAGTAAACAGTTGTAGATTGTATGTAAATAAAAAGGACCGGGATCCATAGTTCACTAGAGGTGGCTCTCCTTAGATAGATAACATGCTGGGTGAACAAATTACAGCGGGGCAATTGACAAACACCGAGAAAGCAATACATGCATATACTAAACATCTTGACTCCTCTGAGACTTGATTGGGCATTACAACATAATACATAGACCGCCATCCAACTGCATCTATGACTAATAATCCAGCTTCAGGTTATCATCCGAACCCCCTCCAGTATTAAGTTGCAAGCAACGGATTATTGCTTTACGAACTGCATGTAAAGTAAACAATACGATTTTTCTATGAACAAAGGATTGTTGTTTTCTCCCAAGTAGCAACAGCACATCTAGTACCTTAGAGATTTTTGTCACTTCCCCAGATTACCAGAGGCATGAACCCACTATCGAGCATAAATACTAACTCTTGGAGTTGCTAGCATCTACTTGGCCAAGATAGCTACTAACAACGGAAAGCATGCAAGATCTCAAATAACAAAGACATGATAGAATCAATAATCAATCTGAAATAGCATCTCAATATCCATCGGATCCTCGCAAACACAACGTGTATGGATTACAAAAAGATGATCTTGATCATGAACGGAGCTCACAAGATCTAAACATGAAAGCACAAAGGAGGAGAAACCATCCATATAGCTACTACATGGATCCGTAGTCCAAGGATGAACTACTCACGCATCACACCGGAGGCTTGCATGGTGATGAAGAAGGCCTCCAGGGTGAATTCCCCTCTCTGACAGGGTGCCGGGAAGAGCTTCAGATCCCTCCCGATCTAGGGATGGAGATGACGGTGGCTACAGTCTCTTTCGTAGATTTTTGATCGGGTACTTAGGGTTTTCGTCCCGATGGCAACTTATAGGCGGAAGGAGAGGCCGAGGGGGTGCCGGGAGCGGCCACACCACCCCCTGGCACGGGCCAGGCCTGACTGCGTGGCCAGGTGGTGTGGTGGCTCCCTGGCCCTTCTCCGTCTCGTATTCTGGCACTTGATCCCTTCCGAAAAATAGGCACTTTGGCTTTTGTCCCGTCCAATTCCGAGAATATTCATTTTCTGACTTTCCTGGAACCAAAAACAGCAGAAAACAGGCAGCTGGCACTATGGCTCTTGTTAATAGGTTAGTCCAAGAAATCATATGAAAAGTACTCCAAAGTTGGAACAAAACACAAGAAAGTGGATAAAACTAAGCATGGAACATCAAAAATTATAGATACATTTGCAATGTATCACGCTGTCACGATCCTGTTCACCGTCGTTCCCTCATTCCAGCACGCCCAGCTGCGTGTGCTGAAACATTATGGATCGCCGCCGGCGACCATGATCTGGTGGTGGAGGTCGGGCTGACGTCATGCCGACGTCAGACCCGCGTCACCCTAGCCTAGTCAACACGTTTGACTAGTCTTTGCCTAGGTGGCCTGTCGACGTGGCCTATGGCCCATCTATCTGTGACTTAGGCTAGGGTTAGTGCTAGTATAAAAAGTATTATCTATTTAGTAAATAGATAAAACCAAATAAGTTTAATATAAATATAATTTTCAGAAATTGAATAAAATGGTTAAATCTTGTTAATTCTATATTTTTTGTTTTATAATTCAGAAAAATGTATGTAATATATCAAAATGTTTAGAAAATTTAAATCAATAATTTAGCCTTATTATCAAATATTATTGTGTTAATTATTTAAATAATTATTATTTAATAAAGATTTTATAAGTAATAAAACTTTAAAAATTCATATTTTAATATTAGTAAATAAGAAAAATATAAATAATATACCAAATTTTTTATAAAAACAAAATATACAATTATAAACTTGTTTAAATTATTATTTTATCACTTAACTAATATTTATTATTTATTTAGTTTTATAAAGTGATTAAACTTATAAAAATCATATCTTATTATTTAAAATTCACAAAAATACTTATAATATACCAAAATGATCACAAAATATAAATTGTACACATTAAAAATGTCAACTCTTACTTTTGAAGTAAAATAAAAGGTAAAGGTCTAATAAATCTTATTTTAAACCTTTTATTTTATTTTAATTCCTTAAAAAATACATAAAAATTTACCATTACTTTTAGTATTATTTGTTAGAGTAAAGAAATGTAATAGCAAGTCAATTATTGTTGAGTGAAGGTAACTTAGGTAAAACCATTTTAAAATATATCTACTAAAACTATCATCTCAAATTATGGGTATTTTAATTTTTGTAAAAAGATTTTACCAATTATAAAATCAACTAAAATAGTATATTGTTTATCACAAGAATTCCATGCACTTAAAAAACACCAAAATCTTATTTACTAATTCCTTCCCCAGTTTTAGAAAAACACTTAAAGATTTAAACCAAATTCCAAAGTAATTGAAGTAATACCCATTATTCACTTATTAAGTATAACCATTGGTTTATAAGATAGAAAGGTAAATGCATCCACTAATGCTATGATTGTTCAATGTAGTAATGTTTTCCTCTTTAAATAATCTTAGCTAATGAGAAACCTTAAAGTGTTAACCTTAAGTTTAAATACATTTTACTTTGTAAAGTAATATTTCTCTCAAAAGTTATTCTTCTAAGAAACATTAAAAGTAATCCTTGAACGCTTCTTTAAAAGATCTTTGATTCATAATCTTTTTTAAGCAATATTTTAGGTACCATAACCCATTTGAGTGCTTTAGTATTGCATATTAGTTGTTATATTTACTTATTGTTTCACACACACTCTTACAAGCCTTAATAAGAAGCATAAGTGTGAAACTGAAATAAAAGTGCAACACATTCCTAAGAACTCATCTCAAACTCCAAACCCTAAATTAGATACGACTATTCCGGGGATTCGCGTTTATCAAATTGCATTACGTTACTTATGCATCGTTGCATCCTGCTTCTTTAAATATTAGTCCTTACTAGACCAATGATGCTATTTACAGAATTTGGATCTTCTATTGTCTTGAAGACCGTGAGTGCATAATCTTGCAATCACAAAAGGCAAGTTCACAACTTGCTCATGTCCTTCGATTATTTTCTATCAAATGCTTGTAACTCAAATGTTGTCATCACCTGCATTCCAAAAAGGTCAGAAAACATTATTTTTATAACAGTAAAATGCACCGGAGGTCCTAAAAGTTTGGAGGAAACTGTATGTAGGTCCTAAAAGTTTTAACTCGTGTACCGGAGGTCCTAATTATCAGATCCATGTGCACTGTAGTTGTAGCTATAGTTGAGAATTAGGACCTGTGGTGCACAACCAACTCAGAATTAGGACCTGCAGTGTACAACTAACTGTGAATTAGGACCTCCGGTACACGAGTTGAAACTTTTAAGATCTGCATATGGTTTCCTCTAAACTTTTAGGACCTCCGGTGCATTTTACTCTTTTTATAATACTATGATTATGGATTATTTACCAGATGGTAATAATCTACTGATACAATTCCAGTGGTAAAGGAACATAATATCTAGGGCTTAACAACCAATGTCGCTAGTGATTCTAGCGCCATATATTACGCGTCAATCATAAGACTTGGAATGGGGTGGGAAAGTCAGCTGTATCTTCTCCCTTTCATATGGAGGCAAGATAACCTTATCGTGACGTTGGGATTCCTAGTGTGGATCCAACATATGGGTGGGCACCCTTAGGCCCCACAATTTTGGTGTCTAGATTATTTATAAGTGGCTGCCGGAGGTATAGACGAACCCCCAGGGGCATCACCAGCTGATGACCCACAATTATAGGGGGTGTATCGCAGTATTTTCGAGAGAAGTGAAACCCAATTTATTGATTCGACACAAGGGGAGCCAAAGAATATTTCTAAGCCTTAACAACTGAGTTGTCAATTCAGCTGCACCTGGAAACAATCTTGCTCATAGCAGTTTATCAGTAGCAACAGTTTTGTAGTAGGAGTAGTGAAGTAACAATAGTAGTAACAATAGCAGTAAACAGTAGGATTCGAGTGCGGTAGGCATAGGGATGGATGGACGGGCGTTGCATGGACGAGACAGTTCACATGGCAATCAGAACATAGGGAAATTCTAGATAAATAAGATAAAGCATCCAAGTACTAGATAATCCTAGGCATGTGTTCCATATATAGTCATACGTGCTCGCAATGAGAACTTGCACAACATCTTTTGTCCTGCCAGCCCGTTTGCAGCGGGGCCTCAAGGGAACTACTGGCAATTAAGGTGCTCCTTTTAATAGAGCACCAGAGCAAGCATTAACACTCCGTGAACACATGTGATCCTCACATCAAAGCCATTCCCTCTGGTTATCCCGATTTCTGTCACTTTGGGGCCACTGGTTCCGGACAACAACGTGTGTATACAACTTGCAATGTATCAACATTTGCAATGTATCAACATCCCCAAGCTTAACTCCTGCTCGTCCTTGAGTAGGTAAGTGATAAAAAGAAAGAATAATTTTTGAGGTGACATGCACCATCATAAACTTGATCAAAGTATTTGTAAAACATTCAAAGCTGGGATCATAGTACTTCAATCATAACATGAAATACAAAGTTCTAGCAATAAGACAAAGAAACTTTGTTGCAACATGAAAAGGCACAAACAAAAGATTCATGAATAACAATGCTTTGCAAGACGTTCGTTTGTTTCACATAAAGAAAACATAGCATAGTAGTATTCGGCTTGTCCCTCATAGAGTAGCAAATATAAATGCATAGGACACCTTCAAAGTTCATAAGAGTGACTAGATATAAATAGTTTAGAACAAGCAATATCAAGGTATGCATCAATCAATAAGTCTTGGGACAATGCACATAGAACTAAGAATGGCCACTATGCTGTCAAAGTAGGTGCATAAAGGTAGAAGGTGGAGACTCAATATATAAGTGGAAGAAAGGCCTTCATAGAAGGAAGTAGGGATTAAAGTCTCATAAAGAGCTTCCAAAAATTATGGTACTTATAGCTTTCAGCTCTCATTGCCCCTATCATAAGCATCTTGAAGTGATTAAGGTTAAAGTGAACAAACTATGGTGTACATGCTTGACGAAGTATAACTTAGAAATCTCATGTCCCTTGAATACGAGCGTCGCTCCTCATGTTACTCAAGTTTAGTCACCGGTAAGCTCTTGTCATCGTAAGTACATGTGTATTATAGAGAACCGCCAATGGGGTACCCCTTGCCCGATGATATGGAAGAATCCCCATATCAAAATGACAAGGCAAGCAGACAACGAGCATCTCAACAATATTCTTATTTACCATGGGAATATGGTGCTTTTTTCTCTTTCCTCTTTTCATAATCTCTTTTTTTCTCTTTTTTTCTCAATATCGGACTCTTTTTTTATAAGAAGAATGCTTCATAGACAGCTCATTATGGTTACGCTGCAGGTTTCCACCATGTCAGCATGGATTAGACCAGCGACCCAGGTGTTTCTCTAACACATATACATAACTCCATGGACTTACAAGCTCCCCTTTCATTTCATACCGACGACATCCATAGACAAAAGAGCATGATATCAACTAGGTACAAAGTACCCATGCAATGTTGAAAGCTTTCCCCATGACAGCATGGTTCTGCTAATCCCCAACAAATAAGTGCAAGCATATACAACATAGACGACACAATGGTTCAAGTTTATTAAGGGCAAGAAAAGTAAAGTGTGCCATCAAGTTCGTGAGAGCTTTAATCACTAGTTTTCTCATAACAAGTTTAATTTGGAAGGTAAACAAAAACATGAATATACTTGGAATGGCATATGCTAGTAGGTAGGTATGGTGGACTATTTGGAATAACTTGGTTTAGGGAGTTGGATGCATGAGTGGAACTCATACTTGGTGGTGGAGGCTAGCAAAAGACTAGGAGCGACAAACTAAGAGAGCAATAATGGCCATAATCATGCAGAGCGACAAAACATCATTGATCAAAGCATAAAGTGATACTACAAGTTGAAAACTAAAGGATCATAAAGTCTATGGTGACTTTGTATAGTCATAACATGGTGTGAGCATGCGCTAAGTCAACCCAAATAAAGCATCAAAGGAGAATACCATAATACTATGCTTTAATATGCTAAAACAATGCATGATTCATACAAGGCACATTAAGCAATCTCAATTGTTTATAACAAGTCAAGCTACAACAAAGAATACTAAGCATAAAGCCAAAACAATATCAAGAATGGCATGACAAAGTATAGGCCACAGTCAAAAACAAGCTCCGTTTACCACATAAGTATGATCTTTCCTACTCTTTTCCAAACCAAACCAAACTATTTGCAAACCAATGTATGAAAGAGGGGGTCCAACCAATTTATACAGATAACTAAGCAAGAACAACACAACTGTGCATGAAACAATAAAAATGAAGCGTTTGGAAGAAACCTGGAATTTTTATTGATGAAGAAGGGGATGCCTTGGGCATCCCCAAGCTTTGACGCTTGTAATTCTTAGATATTTTTTGGGGTGACATGCGTGAAATCACCAAGCTTGAGCTTTAGTCCATCCTTCATCTCATTACTCATTCCTTCCATACACCTGAAATTTTTCCTTCATACAAAACTTCACACAATCTTTTTTAGCAACATTAGTGCACTCAATATAATAGGTCTTAAGGTTCAGTTCTAACACCAAATAAACTTCCATTAGAACACTAGCTACTGTAGCACTTCCCTCAAAAATCTCAATTCCCCAAAAGAACTCAAAAACGAACCAACAAGAAGCAAATGCAGAAAATGGCAGAAATCTGTCAAAACAGACCAGCAGGTAAAGATGAATTTTTTCGAAGACCTTATATTGCTCAAATCAAAAAGTGTTGAACTAATGAAATTTAGATAACAACCTGGGCCAGAAGCACAAAAATTCACTCCTCAAACGGATGTACAGAGATTTTACACGAATTTTTACGGTGAAGCACATAAATCTGTTTCAGGACAGCAACTTTCCCAATCATTACTTCTCTCTCATTAGAGGTTACTCTTGGCACAAAAAACAAATAAAAAGGATAAGGAGCAGTTATTACTGAAGTAATAACTTCCAAGACTCATCTAAAACTTTTGGGTTATCTCCCAATAAGTACTTTTCTCTAACGCCTTTAAGTTAGACATGATAGTTTGAGAGGATGCTCACATAAGAAATATGAATTGAAGTAAAAGAGAGCATCAAGAAGCAAATTCAAAACACATTTAAGTCTAATCCACTTCCTATGCATAGGAAGCTTGTATGCAAATAAATTCGCAAAGAACAAAGTGACAGGCATAGGAAGATAAAACAAGAGTAACTTCAAAACTTTCAGCACATAGAGAGGTGTTTCAGTACCATGAAAACTTCTACAACCATATTTTTCTCTCTCATATAATTTTCAGTAGCCTCATGAATGAACTCAACAATATAACTATCACATAAAGCATGCTTTTCATGTTCTACAAAACATAATTTTTATCAAGCTCAAAAATAGTGGGATTAAAACCTTCAAACCCACTTTTAACAATTCTATAAAACAATGACCGATCTTTCAATATAGGACCATCGTCTAGAGCTTTATCATAAACAATTTCTAAGCAAAACTCTTTATTACCATGCATCTCGAAGTTAGGCACAAATAAAGGATTATCACAGATAACATGAACATAACATTCATCCTCCTTTGGTAAGCATGGGGGACAATCAAATAATGTAAGGGATAAAGACTTACTCTCATTAGAAGGTAGGCATGGGTAGCTAATCCATTCTTCCTCCTTTTGTTCATCACTCTCCTCCTCTTTTTCATCTAATGAGCTTTCAGGTTCATCAATTTCTTCTTCCATAAGATCCTGCAAGGCATTAGTCTCTTCCATTTGTGGAAAGCATCTATTAATATATTCAAGAATATAGCCATTTCTTCCTTGTAATTATCAAAGCAAAATTTAAGTATATCATAAACCTCATATTTATAAGGTGAATCATCAATATTTTCAAGCAAACTAGCAAGTTCAAATGCACCCTTACAAGCAAAATAAATTCTTCAATTTGTTCCACATCATAAAATTCATAATTTCCTTTAACATAAGAAGATATGGTAACATTATCATTATACTCACATTGAAAAGGGAGGTGTTTATACCTCTTACAGCAACAAGATTTATCAAAGCAATAAGTAACATTATAAGTAGAGCACACGTTTCTAACAATGGTATACAATTTATCAATTTGTTCCTATAAGTGTTTCCCTTTTTGTGACAAGCGGTGTTCCGTGAACCCACCTTGCCAATAAGATTCAGTTTCAAAGAAAACAACCATTGATAGAAAGCATGATAAAGCAAGACAATAACAGACCAACAAAAATAACAACTAGAGTAGGAACTTTTTTTTGTATTTTTGATAAATAAACAAGTAAACAAGGTGGAAATAAGCTAACCTTGAACAATAGTGATTCCAAGTGAACTTGATAAATAAAGCTATGCTCCCCGGCAACGACGCCAGAAAATAGTCTTGATGACCCACAAGTATAGGGGGTGTACCGCAGTATTTTCGAGGGAAGTGAAACCCAATTTATTGATTCGACATAAGGGGAGCCAAAGAATATTTATAAGCTTTAACAACAGAGTTGTCAATTCAGGTTGATACATTGCAAATGTATTTATAATTTTTGATGTTCCATGCTTGGTTTTATCCACTTTCTTGTGTTTTGTCCACACTTTGGAGTACTTTTCATATGATTTCTTGGACTAACCTATTAACAAGAGCCACAGTGCCAACTGCCTGTTTTCTGCTATTTTTGGTTCCAGGAAAGTCAGAAAATGAATATTCTCGGAATTGGACGGGACAAAAGCCAAAGTGCCTATTTTTCGGAAGTCATCAGATGCCAGAATATGAGACGGCGAAGGGCTAGGGGCGGCCACACCACCTAGCCACGCGGCTAGGCCTGGCCCGTGCCAGGGGGTGGTCTGGCCGACCCCAGCACCCCCTCGGCCTCTCCTTCCGCCTATAAGATGCCCTCGGGACGAAAACCCTAAGGGCCCGATCAAAAATCCACGAAAGAGTCTGTAGCCGCCGTCATCTCCATCCCTAGATCCGGAGGGATCTGAAGCTCTTGCCGGCACCCTGCCGGAGAGGGGAATTCACCCTAGAGGTCTTCTTCATCACCATGTAAGCCTTCGGTGTGATGCGTGAGTAGTTCATCCTTGGACTACGGATCCATGTAGTAGCTAGATGGCTGGTTCTCCTCCTTTGTGCTTTCATGTCTAGATCTTGTCAGCTCCGTTCATGATCAAGATCATCTATTTGTAATTCTGCATGTTGTGTTTGCAGGGATCCGATGGATATTGAGATGCTATTTCAGATTGATTATTGATTCTATCATGTCTTTGTTATTTGTGATCTTGCATGCTTTCCGTTGTTAGTAGCTATCTTGGCCAAGTAGATGCTAGCAACTCTAAGAGTTAGTATTTATGCTCGATAGTGGGTTCATGCCTATGGTAATCTGGGGAAGTGACAGAAATCTCTAAGGTACTAGATGTGCTATTGCTACTAGGGAGAAAACAACAATCATTTGTTCATAGAACAATCGTATTGTTTACACTACACGCAATTCGTAAAGCAATAATCTGTTGCTTGCAACATAATACTGGAGGGGGTTCAGATGATAACCTGAAGGTGGATTATTAGTCATAGATGCAGTTGGATGGCGGTCTATGTATAATGTTGTAATGCTCAATCAAGTCTCAAAGGAGTCAAGATGATTAGTGTATGCATGTATTGCTTTCTCGATGTTTGTCAATTGCCCCGCTGTAATTTGTTCACCCAGCATGTTATCTATCTTAAGGAGAGCCACCTCTAGTGAACTATGGATCCCGGTCCTTTCTTTTACATTCAATCTACAAACGGTTTACTGTTTTGTGTTTACTTTCTGCAAACTTTTACTTCCTTCCATTCGATACGTTTAATCCTTTGTTTTCAGCAAAACACGGTGAGATTGACAACCTCATCGTAAGTTGGCGACAGAGTTCTGTGGTTGTGTTGTGCAGGTCTCCACGTTGCTACTAGCACCGGTAGTGCGCCCTGCCAAGGCTCAGCTAGCAACACCTTTGGGGTGTTTCCTTGCTCCTACTGGTTCAATTAAACCTTGGTTTCATAACTGAGGGAAACTTGCTGTTGTGCTCATCATACCTTCCTCTTGGGGTTCCCAACGAGCTCTACATCAACACCACGCCAGCATTTTTCGGGTGCCCGGGCCCTAGTGACAAGCATTAAGCATAACAAGTCACAACAAAGTCATAAAGCACTAATAGAAGATACTAGGCACCATGCCCTAACAATCCGATGCCATTACATGAACGATCTCATCCAATCCCTACCATCCCCATAGCCTACAACGGGGGATTACTCACTCATAGATGGGGGAAACATGGATGGTCGATGGAGAAGCGATGGTGATGATGATGACGATGATCTCCTCCAATTCCCCTTTCCGACAGGGTGCCAGAACGGAGTTTCTAGTGCTGTTTCATGGAATCTGGTGGTGGCGGCGGAGCGGAACTCTTTTTGGAAAAAACGTCGAACGCCCCTGAGTTTTTAGGTCAGAAGGCATCTTATAGGCGAAGAGGGAGACCGAGGGGGTGTCTGGGGCGGCCAGACCACCCCCTGGCGCGACCAGGCCTAGCCCACGCGGCCAGGTGGTGTGGCTAGACCCCAGCCCCACTCCATCTCATATTCTGGCTCCGGGAGTCTTCTGGTGAAATAGGATTTTTGGCTTTTGTCCCGTCCAATTCCGAGAATATTCATTTTCTGACTTCCTTGGAACCAAAAACAGCAGAAAACAGGCAGCTAACACTATGGCTCTTGTTAATAGGTTAGTCCAAGAAATCATATGAAAAGTACTCCAAAGTGTGGACAAAACACAAGAAAGTAGATAAAACCAAGCATGGAACATCAAAAATTATAGATACATTTGCAACGTATCACCAGCTCATAGAGTCTTCGGGAACTCCCCATGGTTATAACTTGCCCTAGTTGGAGGCTTAACGGAGGTGTAGTCATCCCCGGAGGATCGTGCAGACATATGGGGTCGCGGAGAGGGCAGTACTGGTTTGGATCTTAGACTGGGCCCCACACCAAGGAAGTGTGGACGAGAATGCAACTCGGTTGTGCAACAAAGCTAAGGTCTCTTGTGGGAAAAGTGACGCACCTCTGCAGAGTGTAAGAATTGTGACATGTTACTCCCTGTTCCGGGAAGGAGCTACGAACGCGACAGGAAAGGAACTCCATGAAGTTCTGGTCAACCTGTGAAGGTTGTCGGACATAGTTTTCAGAATAAAAGCAACCTTTGAAGAAATGTTTACGAAAACCTGCATTGCCTACAACCTCTGGTCTGTGGCTATAGAGATAGTGCATCATACACTCCTTTTTAGTGAACTTGCTGAGTACGCTCGTACTCAAGCGTACCTTTTTAACCCTTGCTAGGTTCTAAGCTATTGAAGACGACGTCAACATCAATGTCTACTCAAGAAACCATCATCGGCAGCTCAGGTTCTTCAATCAAATCAATGAAGTCAACATATTCATCAACCAAAGTGAAGACAAAGTCTCTGAGTAGATAGAAGTAGATTCTCTAGCCATAAAACCTACTTCTGTAGAGCATTGCAATAGCAGCAATGGCAAGCCAAATAGTTTATATACTAGTCGTAGTTACTAGAGATTTCTGAGTTATTATTTCTGGTTCTTCTTTGTAAGAAGTTCTTTCTCTCTCTTTAACCTAGAGTGTTTTCTGGATCTTTTGTAAAGAGTCGAGTTGTAATCTATAGTCATGTCTTGGACCTGCTGTGTTTCTATTGTACCACTCTGAGCGATGTAATACTAGTGAACGATGTTTCATTGGTGTTATGGCAACGACTGTAGTGTACTACATCATGCAGTGGTATGCTGGGTCACCACACCCTCCTCCTCCTCCTTGACGATAATGTTGACATCGTCGCCGTCGCCTCCAAGGTCGGCATCAGAGTGGTTGACGGCGCCGTCGGAGGCGGGCTTGATGGCAGGGAGGTCGCGGGGCCCCACGAGTCGAACTCATCACGATAGGTGCTGAGGCGGCACGCCGTGTGCTCCCACTCTAGGAACTTCTTCTAGAACTTCTTGTTATGGTAGGCGCGGTCGTAGCGGAAGGCCGGCGGGAGCTGGCGGATGCGGCGGGCCATCTCCTCCTCCAGCGGCCTGCCTCCTTGGGCACGGGTGGCATCGGCACCTGCTCTTGGTTGAGGTGCCATCCCGTGGGGAAGGAGACATCGTGGTGGGCGATGCCTCTCCTCTCCCTCCACCGCCGCTCGCACTCCGCCTTGAGGAAGTAGCGGCGATCGCGGGCTGGGCCCTCCTCCTCCTAGCGCGTGTCTGGGGCGCCGACGAAGTCCTGCACCCGGGGCGGCGATGGCACGACCCCCCGAAAGAAGGTCGGCATGCCGCTCCCCTGACGGCGCCGGCCGCTTGAGCCGGATCCGTCGGCTTCGTGGTCGTTCTTGGACTTTTTGAACCACCCCAGTTTCTTCATCGTTGGTGGCGGCTTGTTGCTGAGTGGCTACGACGATGGCAATGGCGATGGCGAGAGGAGGGGAGGTGTGTGGCACCGACGGTCACTGGGGCTAGCTTATGTAGCCCCTGCCGGTGGGAGCGCGCAGGTTCTCGCGCCTTCGTCATCAATGCAGGCGCGGGAACTCAGGCGATGCCCCGTCCCGTCGTCATTGATGACGAAGGCTGCCGCGGTTGCGTCTGACTCGGTGTCGCCATTCAGTCTGCCGCCCGCGCCTCTGAATCGGTGCCGTGGTTGCGTCTGAATTGGTGCCGCGGTTGCCTCTGATTCTCTATACGCTGACGGGTGGGCCAGTAGCGCGCGGTGGAGGACACGCCCGTGAGCCGCCCGTGTCCGGGCCGACGCAACAGTCACGTAAATTAGGTGCACCGATAGGTCGAGTCGAACGTGTCGATCCGGATGGGTCATGCCGCTGGGAGACCGTGCACACCAAGCACGTCCGTGCGGACGCGTTCAAACGCGCCCGGCGGGTTGGGTCGGACCGGTGGAGATACCCTGAATTGCCTAACGCTTCGTGGACGGGCCGCATAACCCAAACGGACTCACGGACATCGACTGTTTAGCCCGCTACGCCCGTCTATCCTGATAGGATAGGGCAAAGTCGTCATCCCGTTCACCACCGTTGGGCTGCGCCCCGCTCGTCTCCGAAGGCGCCCAGCCAGGGCCCAGGCTCCCTTGCTGTCGCCGCCTGCGTAGAAAGATGGGTGCGGCGGTGGAGGAGAAGAATCCGGTAGAGGAGGGGAAGAATCTGTCGAGGGAGGTGGACAAGAATCCGGCAGAGGAGGAGGACAAGAATCCATCAGGGATAGGTCTGGCTTTCCTTGATCCTTCTCCTGCCCGCACTCATCGATTCAATTCTCTCTTTTTTTTTGCTTCAAAGGGAAGTGCTAATGGTGAATTTCAAACAGAGTATGAAGTGGTTACTGGTTAGCATTAGTGACAGTAGTGGTTCATCCATGTGTTCTGAATACCCACCGTGGCTTATTTACATCTTGGCATTGGATTCTAACATAGGCCTTTGTTTTGGATGGCTGTGATTCCATCCTGAATTTCACCGGAGTTGTAGTGAAACATTTGACATCGGTACTAGGGACTGAAACAACCTTGCCTGCCACCATGGTGTAAATAGAGGACTATGTGCTAATAGTGAACCATGATGTAAAATAATCTGTAAGATTTAGATCCCACAAAATTTCAACCAAGTTTCTCTGAATCAGAGACTTCTGGAACAGATCAAGGTGAATTCAGTAATCATGCAGTCAGTCTATGTTGTCAAATTCTCACAGAACCTGGTAGACGTAGACCTCACTGTTTTATTTAAGTTTCGTAGACGTAGACGTAGACCTCACTGTTTGAATTGCCGTGGATTTCACGTGTTCAGTTTATTTAGTAGTGCTTTCTGAAAGCTACCGTAGTGCCAAGTAGTGAAGAATGCAGATAATTAGTGAAGAAACATAAATATCTGTTAAGAGTGCAGAACTATCTGATTGCTCTGCTTTGTGGCGTTGAGTGCAGTATTTCTGAAGCTACAGTACTAGTACTACATAGTGCATGCACGTTTTGTCAGTGCCGCAGCATTTTAACCTGAATTCTTGATTAGTCTGTAGCTGAAATGAAAGAATGCAAGATAAGTAGTAAAGAAAATATAATTTTGTTAGTTTACTGAACTTGCAAGAGATATATACTTTAGAGGGCATTTATGTTTGCAATTGCAAGAAGCATACCTTGGTTAGTTATATGTCATGCAAATTCTGAGCAGTGTTAGACCGGGCTCGCTCGCGCGCAAGAAGGTCGAGCTCATCCTCTCCAGACCTGGCGTTGAGCGGCTCGCCGTCTCCCTCGACCTCTACAACCTGGGATCTGCGTGAGTGCTCTGTAATTTCTTGGCATGCTTCGTTCTGTTTCTTGATTGGGTTTTCCTTGCTTCCATATTGTCAGCCTTACCTGCTTTTGTTTGTTACTTATCCATCCTACATTGACAAATAATAAATCAACTTTGCATCAGGAGCTATATCTCTGATGTCACAATGTACAGAACAGTGTAGTAATGTTTCATACTTTTACACTATTTCCCCGTCTGTGTCTTGATCAAGGTTATGCATGCCATCAGTACTACTTATGTAGGAGATTAAGATGGATATATACACTGGCGGGCCTTCAGCAGGGCGAACCTGGGCGATCCCCCCCCCCCCCTCGCCCCTAATTTCAGCGCATTACACGAGTCAATGGCCTATTCTACATGGGTCTGGAACTACTTGACCATTCGGTGCATGTGAAAGTGACACCATCCAGCCATCGGAGCATCTCTCACCTTCCCAGCCCGTCTTTGCTATCATTTTCCCCATCGGCCCACTGAAAAAAGTTCTAGCCCATTCGCGAGTAGATAAGTGTTCCTCTACAGAGTGAGCTTTCCTAAGAAAAATCTACAGTGTGGGTGTGCATGGAATTAGCAAGAAAAGGTGGCAAAAGTCCAATGTTCATTTATCCCTCTAAATAAAGCTTAATGACGTTCATTCCCTCTCAAAACAACATATTTCTACGATTGGAGTCTACTCTATATCAATCTTGTACTAGCAAATTGCAATTTGTTTGTCCAACTATTTATCTCTAGAGAAGTGTAGTTCCATTTTACATGGACGATTTTCTCAGGAATTTGACTACCTATTCTAAAAAATATAGGCTTTCTACTATGCAGTTTCGTCCCTCCTTAGATTCCATTCAAGGTCCGCCGCCTTTACCCATGGTGACAATCTGCATGGCTCGCATGATAACTTGGAAAGTTGGGATCGATCTATAGACGTTATTCACTCAGTGTTTATTATGGTTGAAGTCTTTCGAGAATCAATAGTTTTGGAAAAAATGGATGTGAATGGATTGTTCAAACTGGTTTGTGAGTTCAAATCGTTATCACTACCGACGAGGGAGAAGAATTTTACCTGAGTAGATAGCCTGTGGGCTAGAAATGAAGTTCGAAAATTCCAAGTGTCCGCTTTCCTCGTGACGATGTGCAATAGATGTTAATAACTTGGAAAAATATGTTTGTTTGCAATATGAATTTAGGTGTAAACATAATAAGATGGATAATGCTGGGACCAGAATTACCTTCCCTAAGACCCACAACACTGAAAAGCTTTCGGTGTAGAATACATTCAAATGTGAAACAGGCATATGATTCATGGCAGTTAAATGGTTATTTCTAACAATCCTACTTGGCCACAGAACATAAATATGCCAAGCAAGATACTTACCCCACGTTGAAAATGCAATGGAGGCAATGGATGCACAACCTAGACCACCAGGCCATGATGCTCGAGTAGTTGGCCTCGACCAATGGCCTTGGCAAAGAGACACCGACAATAAATCATGCATTAGGGGAGCAGTGTTGCAGCTTCGCCACATGATATGGATTATGAGATAAACACCCCCAAGAAGTCACTGTAGGATGACCATAATGCAATTAATAAATAGAGAATCATAGTACAACAGACAACTTCTGCTTCACTGATATACAACAGTCGATGAGTGACGGCTCATCTCTTATAGCGGGATGGCAATAATATCCATGGATGTAGGTATCCACAGCTATCCAGCACGTCGGACACGTGTTTAGAGGGCATTTTGTGCCCTTAGATATTTGCAGGCAGGTACACAATAAGCCCCATTGTCATATCTACTTAAGGATTCTCAAACCCATTAGAAATGTGCCCCATGGTTAAAAATGACGATGATGCAGACACCTCTCTTACAAAGATTTTCTAAACCATCATATATGAGGTCTCAACTGGTTAGCAGGCCCCATGTGAGACATGATGTCTAACATTCTCGGGCTGAATGTGAGACATGACCTCTTCAAAGGGGGTTTGTTGAAATCTGCATAAGTTACATGGTCCAAGCACAACCGATAGGTGTCCCTTGGTCTCTCGCCATGAAGTGACACTTGACGTAATCGGGGCCATTGGAAAGAAAGCACATCATCACTGATGCTCAAACGCATGATAGTCCACCGCGGATGCTTGGAGGATGAAAGAGCATAATAAGAGAGGATCAACCAATGGATGAAGAAGCAAATGTTAAGGGATCATCACCTTAAGCACCGACACGGTTGGCTAAAGGGGCAGCATTTCCAATTGAGTTTGGACTTGGCAAGGGTACAACATAAATGGTGCACATTTTACATGAAAACTCAAGATGAGAAAAGCACATTATAGAATTGATATGTCCAAACATAAGCCTGACATAGATATGGGAATAAAGAATGTGACAATGAGTAGTATAAAATTACTTTATAGGAGAACTCTTATTCGTGTAGACACCTGACGCCCTACCTTATTCAGAAAGGACTCTAGGAGATATGGAAATTACCCACATGTACCAGAATCCCACAGACTAATGAAAGTTATCCTTAAGTCTGTGTATGAATAGGAGATCTACTCTGAGAGAGGAATCCATGTCATCCAAGCCATTGCTTCATGACTATATTAGAACCAACCCCCCCCCCCCCCCCCCCCCCCCCCCCCCCCCCCCCCCCCCCCCCCCCCCCCCCCCCCCCCCCCGCCGCCGCCCCCCTCCTCGAGTTGAAGACCAAGGCATGCAAAATCAAAGCGTCATCCAAGACATTGCTCACGACTATATTGAAGCTAGAGCCCCCTCCGCGTGGCTAAATGCAAAAACAAAGCCTTGAAACCTATTCTCCACAAGCCTTTTGACAAAAAACAATGCCCAATAGATCCATTGACTCTCAGCTAGTAGTAGACCGCATCGAGAGTACCCTTCGATTTCCTTGAAATCTATCTGAAGATCAATAGAAAGCACATAAGAGGATCATAAAACTATATATCCTTATAGTTCCGATGAACTACTCGACGGTCTTGAAGTATCCACCTCTCTTTTTCTCGTACACACGCCAAAGCATGTCAATGTAATATCCACCTCTTTCTATCCACGTATCTATCAATCTTAAGATCACGACTTACTAATTGATGAAACCAAGAAGTTTGTGAAGGTTGCATATTCCCTAGCATGAGATGATAATCCACCAATGGTGTCGGTTGTGATCTATGAATCAAGCTTTATCAACGGAGGTGGCATTGTATCCCACCATAGTTTTGAACTCGACAACACATCCTTTGTCTTAATTTTCGCTAGACTTCTCTTTACCCCCGCACTCACTCGTTAGAATCTTGATTGTTTTTCCTATTTGATTGGGATTGATTTATAGAACGTAGATATTAAGATAAGAATGCAAAACTTGGTTAAAATTTTGTAATCTCGTACTTTCTCCTCTCTGGAAGATACCCTAGGTACTTTCACTATTAGAAGCAAATGGCAATAATAACACACATAATTAAATAATAATTTATAAAAAGGACCATTTTTAATTCAAAAAAATTTAGTGCAACAATTAACATGAACTCGTAAATTTCACATTTTGGGTCATATATGGTAACAAACTCAAACATATAAGACGAAACCGAAGGAGTGACGTTAGATGTCCAAGAAATGTTACTAATTAGTCCATGATGGATCAAATGGGTATTTTAACAATGAAAAGGGTGCGAATTATTTAGATATACTCTACCGCATTAAATGAGGATATCCTTATTTTGTAATGATTATTGGGTACTAATTAAATACCCAATTTCCTGATTCCCCATCTCTTTCTTCCAATCTTCCTTATTAGTCGTCGGCCCTCAAAGAGCTTTGTCGACCCATCAATCTCAATGGAATCATCCCCTATGTCGTCGCTCACCAAGGACCTCGTAGCGGAGATCTTCTTGCGTGTGCCTTCCCTTGATGACCTTGCACGGATCGCCATGGCAAACGACTACTGTCACCACATCATCACCGACCCCTACTTTGTTCGATGTGTTCCTTCCCATCGCTACCCTTCCTTCCTTGGTTTTCTCACTAGGGATGGCTTCCATCCTGTGCAACCACCTCACCCCTCTGCTTCCATCTCCCATGCGCTAGTCGCCGCTTCAGATTTATCCTTCTCGTTCCTTCCGTTGCCGGGTAGCTGGATTGTCCAAGACATATGTGATGGCCATGCCCTCCTAAGTCGCAGCCATGGAAGCAAGGGAGACCACGAGAGCATCTTCATGCACCTTGCGGTATGCGACCCTTTGTCCCGTCACTATGTTCTACTCCCTCCATTACCTGATGATCTATACACCTCTGTCCAAGACTTGTGCCCCGAGGGACTCAACTACAAATGTGAAATTTTCCTTGTTCCTCGGTGTGAATGTGCGGTAGTGGAGACTTCATTCAAAGTGATATGGATGGCACGTGGTCATAAGAAGCTACTTGTCCTAATCTTCTCTTCTGTAGTTGGAAAGTGGCATGCCGTTACATCTCTAGACGGTCAATACACTGGTGAAGTCATCTCATTCCGTCGTCGTGTGCACTCTCGTCGTAGTTATGCATATGGTTGTTTCTACTGGAAGATGGGTGAGACAGGAAAGGTTCTTGCCCTTGACACAAGGAAGATGGAGCTCTTTTTTTCCAACATTCCACTTGGCTATCTTGAGTATGATTGTGCCATGGTAGAGGCAGGAGAAGGCAAACTTGGTATATTTGCTCTCTTTCATCACATGGCAGGTACAAGACTTCACCTCTATTACACAACTAAGAAAAGTGAGGCTGAGAGCACCAATGAGTGGTGCTTGGAGAAGACGATACAATTGCCACCCACCGAGCATGACTACCGCATCCTATGTGCAACTAATGGGTACTTGTTCATGCGATACAGTCGAGATTCCTCATATGGAAATTTCAACTATGGATATATTTTGATGGACGTGAAGACTTTTCTCTTTGAGAAATTCTATGAAACAAATCGCTCTTTTCCATTTCCCACTCCATATTTTGGTTTCCCACCATCATTGTCACCACCAAGTATATGAAATGGTAAGTTTTTTATCATGGTATTTTCCCCCTGAATGTATCTACTCTGTCGATAGTGTGCTTCGCTATGCAACTGACTTCCTTAGATGCATAAGCTATTGCAGTTGCAACTTAATGTATCATCTGGGGCCATAAACTAGCTTTCCGTATTACATTAGAATTACCTTTTTGTTGTTGCCAATATGTGGTTATATGATTCTCTAGCTTCTTTTGCAATTTGGATACTGCTATGGAGGCAACATTTTATTTGCAGATCAATGAGATAGTTTTCTACGAAAATATCATGTTTCGGGTAGTATTTCGTCAGCGTAGATATGTAAGTAAATCAATGAAGAGTTCCATCACATTTGAAATTTTATTTTTGTCAACTCCTTACTAGTATACCTTTCCTGTTATTTTTTATAATGATTTTTTCTAGCAATCATGGTCTCAACTTGTACTAAGTATTTGGAAGCCTTTTACTCCATAGTTAGACTATCCAGTGAAAATATTGTTTATGTTGTCATATTTATTCTCCTGCATTTTATTGGTAGAGAACAAACAGACTAGAGATGGAATAGGGATGTATTTAGTTAAAGGGGCCAGTCATCTTATAAAATGGAAATTTGACCTCCTAGTTAAAAAGAGAAAAGGAGTCAGTCATCTTACTCCGTATAGTTAGACAAATATTATTTTTTAAGTTAAAAAGAGAAAAATGCAGTAAGTCTGGTATACTTTGGATCTTTGAAATTGCATATACCAGACTTCTTACTTATCAGCCCACTCAGAGAGTTTTCTTTTTTGTACACAGAATGGCACTGGAGTACAAATATAGTTGCATGACCATGATTTTGTTATTCTTCTGGTTGAGCTTGATTTCAAATATCATATCACACACAGACAATTGGTTTACGTTTAGTGTTTGTACATGCATTGTAAGGCATATTTCCTTTCGTGTACTATACAAGTACTAGACTTAATACCTGTTGTTAGGGCTAGGGTTTGTATGAATATCTCAAACATCTTGTTAATAAAGATCAAAGAGAAAATGGCGAGAAACGATTTTGTATATATATATATTCTAATAGCTCGCTTCCAAAGACACTTGCAACTAATCATGTGTCTACATATTTTATTAGCAAGATACCACCACTTCCAAAATATGTCTGCTTGTTTCTATGTCTTGGTACTAGTGCTAGATTATTTTTTCATGCATTAACAATCTTCACCCTCTCCCCGCATCACAAATATGATGGTCTCTCGGCTGGTAGACTACCGGATACTCTAAGAGTCCAAATAACCGACACATTGCATTGTGCTGGTTGTTTGATTATCTAATTAGAAATCATTTTGGCTGCTCCAACACAAAATGATTTACTCCTTATTAATTAAACTATGCATTTGAGATTAAAATTTGTATTTTTTACCAGTGGGTATTTACTTTGATAAAATAAAGGACACTGTAATTTGGAAGTATTTTTACATAACATTGCTATTAACACAACATCTAGAAGAAAGTTTACTACAGAGACCGCCAAGGGAATCACAGTGCACCACACTACCACTCTTTAAAAATTAACTAGCACAATGCACCGCACTAGCACTATTCTAAAAAAAAAATCGATAAAGGGTGATTTATTACTTAAAGAGTAACACTATTCTAATAATTGAACCATAAAGCAAACCAGCACCACATTATACAGACTAATAATAGAGTCACTTTTTCCTCTTTGCATCACTTAATATACTTCATAACAACTTTGTTTGATTTACAAATAACCTGCATCTGTTTTGAGGTGATATGAATCATCATCCTGTGTCTTCTAACTGTTTAGCAATATATACTCATCTGTGACAATCTTCAGTTATAAGTACCGTATATATAATTGACTTGTCGAATGGTGTAAGCAAAAATGTTGTTACCGCTCCTGTATGGCAAAGTTCTCTAACTACTGTCTGGTTGCATATGCAGAAGTATTTTGCTGTGATGCTCGGAGCTTGGATATATTGCATCAAGCTGCAGTGAGCGATGAGGCTGGCCATGGTGTCACACCACCGCTTGAAAATCTGCTTCGGAGGATCCTGAGCATGTGTATTACTACCAGGCAATGACTGCCGTTTAATTTTTCTTCTATTAGTCAAACTCTTGTTGTGTCATTTTCAATCCTTCGCTTAAAGACATAGAGAAATCGTCACATTGGAATGTTATAAGTATTGTCTGTGGCATGACTGCGGATGTTCAAATGGTTTTGGAGAATTTGGGTTATTTTTTATGGGTCCAGATAAATGGAGCGAGGTGGCAATTTAGCTGCTAAATGGTGGTGCTTGCTCTCGCCAGGAACATGAGGCTTTATCAATTATCATTCTCGTCATGTACAAGCATGCCATTCTGCTTAACATAGCGGTCTTCCGTTCTGTGTGTAGTGGTAGTTGCTTTTGTATATATCATGTGGTTAATAAGCGGTGTGCATTCCTGGCAAAATAAATTCCAGTAAAAAATAAGTAAGTAGTGCATATGTTTTGTTCTGGTCACATTCTATACGCTACTCCCTTGCAGAGTTTACGTTTACGTTTACTTTGAAGTGCTCACCTGAACTATTTCTTCCATGTTTTTCTCTTTCTGTCGAGAGAAGATTCTTCAGTTCCTAGGAGAGCTCTTCTGTGAATTCGCTTCTCCAAACGAAACCCCACCTGGTGCTAGAGCCTACTCCATCCGTTTTAAAATATAAGATGTTTTAACTTTATAAAAGGAGTGTATCTAGACCCTTTTTAGTGTGTAGATTCATAGAGATTTGGAGTGAACCTACACTAAAAAAATAGGTTTACAAAGCTAAAACATCTTATATTTTAAAATGGAGGGAGTATTTCCTTATTTTCCTTCTACTTTTTTTTTCCATACGACTCTATCCATTACCATAGAGATAATAGAACATATGTCTCCTAGTGTCTTACACCAAAACCTATCTACACATAAAGCGATAAACAGAATACGCAATACAATAGCAAACCTAAACATCAGGAACTCAAAAGAGGAAAAGGGGGGAGTTAAGAAGTTGGAGTATGTGGGAGTCCCACACAGAGGGAAAGGACCACTATTTTGTTTCTAAACGATATGCAAGGATCTCCAGGATACTTCATTCCTTCAGTCTCCAGCCACATCAACGTCATCATCCATCTCCCTGTCCTCGAATTTCCTTCTACTCTAGCTAAGTTACAGTTGCAAATTCAGTGACGAATGGCAATCTGAGTGCGTGACGGCATAGCAAATACTCACCAGGAAATAGCTTTCCATTAACCAAATTGTGCAGCAATATTGTTGTTCGTTGGCAACCAGAAGTTGGGCGAAGGTAGGTACTCCCCATACGGCTTTGGGGTTCAGAGACCATCTTCGTTTTGCACCAAAAGCACACTAAATCGTCGGCTACTTTGTAACAGACCCATGGGCTATACGATATATCGAAACCAAACTGAAATTTAGAAAGAAGAGTGACTTAATCTCCAGGAACCAGTCTCCACCTGAATTCGGTTGAGGTGCAGCGAGCATTGCATCTGTCACAATTACCCCACCACCCAACTCCTCCCCCTCCACGCCGCCGTCACAGGACACGGCTAGGCGAAGCCTGGCTGGCGCCGGCGGGACTCCCTCATCCCCTCGCGCATACGGCGTTGGCACGGGACTGCCACCTCAGGCCAGGGCATGGCACGGCTGTCGGGTGTAGCACCCCAGTAAAACCAATACTAGAAAATCGTTTGTTGTTTTTATTTTATGCATCATCATGATTGCATGCTCATGTCATCATGCCATATTGCATTTAAGCATCATCATCATCATGCATATATTAGCTAAAATTATTTTCCAAAGGCCTATCTTGTTTCTATTACCCCTCCGTTATTTTAAATTATTAAACCCCGGTCCTATCGAATCTTTTATTTGTCTAAAACGTATTTACAAATATTTTGTTTTAAAAGAAAGAAAACAAATAATAATAAAACTATTTTACCGGAGAGCCAGTCGAGCTGGTCAGGCCAAAGGCCTAACCGGGTCAGACCACCTACGACCCGGCCCAGTCAAGCCCTAACCAAACCCTAGTCCTAGAACACCCAAATCCTAACATATTCCTAACTAGTCAACCCCACATGTCGCCGCCACCCACCCGGTACACACACCTGGGACACGCAGTCGACATGCTAAACACGCACGCACCCGCACTCCACAGCACGCACTCTCCCTACCCCGCACGGCAGCACGCACACACACCCCACACACAAACACACGCAGCGGCACCACACCGTCAGGTAACGCACATCGGCCCCGCAAGACCACCCCGCGACGCTCCCCAGTCACTCGACACGCCACCTACTCCCCCGCTGACCCCATCGCTCGCTCACCCGCAACCCGGCCCCACCCTAGCGTTGCTGCTACGCGCCGCGACCCCGCTCTGCATCGCGACCTCGACGCCCCCGTGATCCCCATCCCCTCTCTCTCTCTCTTTCCCGCGTCGCCTTCCTTCTCTGGCCCTGATTCCACCTACCTCTCTCACATCGATGCCTCACCGTCCGAGCTCCTCCCCGACCGCAGTGCTCCATCCGCCGCCAGCTGCCTCCTTCCTAGCCGCTGCAGGTTTGCGCGTCGCCGCCGCAGGACCCGTCGTCCTCGGTGCTGTCTCTCTTCCGCCGCCGTGCGTGGCCGCTCGGTGCCCCGCCTCGCTCGGCCGCCTGCCTCTACACCTCGTCCCCGCCAACCAGAGCTCCGCGTCGTCGCCCCTCGCCCTACCCCGCTGTCGCGACCCACCTCGCGAGCTCCCGCGGGCCCCTGCGAGCCCGCCCTACTACAACCCTCTGTCACCTCTCCTCATCCGCCCATCGCCACGCCAGCCTCCGCCTCCCCGCTTGGAGCCGCCGCCCCTTCCTCTCATGCAGCCACCGCTGGCCCGGTTCCCAGCGCCGACCCGCGTCCTTCTCGATGCCATGTGCACTACTGGCCGCCCTCTGTCCAGTAGCATGCCATGCTCGGAGGGTTTCTACTTACCTCCTCACTGGCCAAGCCAGGTCTCTTCCTCTCGTTCGTTTGGTGCCCAGACCAAGGACGGCCTCGCTGTGATGTTCCTGCAGTCGTCTTGTGTTGCAACTGTGTCCGGGTACCCGACGGTGTGCTACCGAGGAGGATGTGACCGCATCACCAATATCTTCTTGTCGACAAGACTGATTCGATGCCGCACCCTGTGATCTTCTACACGGACCCGAAGCCTTCTTCGTCTTGGATCCGAAGACCGAGACCTCGAAGACAGAACCCCATTGAACCCAAGATCTTTGAACCTCGATGCGTGACCCTTTTCTGAGACCCCTATTTTGATGAATATAATATATCTTGTTGCATACTATTAAATTGTTCATGCTCGCATACATAATATTTTGTTTGGGGATACTTTGTCGATTCACCTCATAATTAAATATGAAGTGCATATGCGGGCTATATTTGTCTCATCTCAACTCCATTTAAATTTGTGTAGCGAACCGATGCTATATTTTTCCTTGTTAAGACAACATTTAAATTGAGGGGTACCTAAACAACATGAACCTACTAATTAATCATCGGGATCTTGATCCTGCTTAATATTTCCTAGTTGCATCGCATCTTTGCCATGTCATGCATCATACATGCATCATGCCCGATCTTCTGCCTTAGTATTAAATAGTGCATCTGGTGTTTCTTTTAGTGCTTTGCTTCTTCGTGGATTATGCCGTTGAGTTGATGCGAGTGCCGACAAGTCCTTCGGATAATCGTTGAGTTGATACGAGTGTCGACAAGTCCTTCGGATAATGTATCTTCGGCAGTTTTCCCAGACGAGCATTCTCCCCCTTTCTACCTTTTTTGCATTTATAGTCTTTACTTCCTCATGTTGATCTATTGCTATATGGGTTATCGATGCTTTAGTTTTGTGTACCTGTTATATCCCATGCAACCTATATTGCCTTGGACACCTCCTATTGCATGTTTGTTTATAGACAGTCAGCCTTGAGAGTCATAGTTGCTTGCTCAGGTGCTGCTCTGTGTTGTCGACGTTCCATCGTTATTGGGGGTTGGCACATGCTTAGTGGTGGAGTTGATCATAACTTTCATTACAACTTGTTAAATAAAATGCTGAAAATAGATATAATGTAGAAGCACCGGTGGGTAATAGATGTTATTTGGTTTTTACCCGCCCACTTGTGTCCACCTAGGACCCGAGTTCTTGACACCTGTTCCGAGATCGAGCGCGCTAACCACGAGTGGGGTGTGTGGGCACCCCTATCGGCTTACTACTTGATTTCAAAGTACTGTGCTAGGGGCCACAAACTAGTTTGGGGCGTTATTACTATCATGTACTTATGTCATGCTTTACTGCTTTATTTACTATTACACGTGGAGCGCCTGTACTATTTAGGAACAAATGTGGAATGTTTTCGCGGTATCGACAAGCCTAGTCACACTTTCGGATTCCCAATCGTTTATAGCCATTGACACAAACCCTGGGTCCGTCTCGGAGCCGACCGACTTAGTTGCAGGTAGCTTAGTGGGGTGGGCCCCATGTACTTGCTTTGGGTCTGGTAAACGTCGTGTCCGAAGCACCGTTGACATACCGTTGGGTGTATGTTTTATGATCTTGCACCTACCTGGTCTGACAACAAGGGTTGAAGTGTGTGTTGATACTTTGGTGCACCCCTATAGAGCTAAATATTTTCGAAAAGCCGTGTTCGTGGTTATGGACGACTTGGAGCACAGTTTCTCGATCATAGACAACTATAACTAAAGAATTACTGTTATAATTTGACTTGGATCTAATATGACTAGTAAGTTGGATAACGACCATGAAATGAATAAATAAAACTACCAACTGTGTGAGTTTCCTCAGAAGGACTTCCTCATTTGGTCTTGAGGGGGAAATACCAGGATGGATATGGTTGGTGTTAGTATCAGGTTGGTTCCAAATAGGTCGTTCTTACCCCTCTCTGATAGTCGACAGTTGTATCGAGTCTCTATAGGTTGATTAGTGCATGCTTCGTTGCCGCTTCAGTCCACCATACCTATGTAGGCGAGAGCCGCCGAATTCTAGACTCGCCGTGTACTGGCCTCAGTACTAACCGCTCCCTTTTTTCTTTGCCCTTTGTCGGCACCCCTTTTGTTTGACAGGTATAAGTTCGACGTTGTTAGCAGGGTTACCCTTCCGGCTTGGCCTGGGCAGGGTTATGGACCCCATTGGTTATTCTTCAGGGATCTTAGCCCAATTTGCATCTTATCCGTACTCGGATGTTGTATCGTTTTCAAGGTGATTTGGATCTTTATATTGTATATTTGTATTCTTGACTCGAGGAGTCGTTGTTGTATATATATGTTTTGTGGGTTCTATCGTGAACTATTGTGTAATGGTATTACTTTGTTTTCCACCCGCGCGCAAGTGCCTGGTGGGCATCTTTGGATCGTTTCTATGCAGGTTTGGCGGGAATCGCTAAAATCTGCATAGGGTCGATTCAAGGGTGTTACATCAGGCGCCATGGTTGGGCCTCTTCGGCGACGTGGCAGGCGATGTTCTGGTGTTGTGCACCTTAGAGGCGGCACTCCGATCTCTGGGTTGCATGGGTGGTGGGCGGCATGGGCTTCGAGGACGTCTTGCAGCGACCATGGTCTGCATGGCGGTAGTGCTAGCTAGGGTATGTTCTGGGCCATACCACCTAGTTCGTTGTGCGGGTGTGTCTGGATATCTTAGTGACTGCATCACAAACCAGGTAATGGGGATGCGCGACTGCCGGTGAGAACCGAGCCGACTCGATCAGGATGGACGATGGTGGTGTCTTGCGTTGTTACCTTTTCAAAGGGTTCATATATGTAGCTCTCACATCCTCGTTCGGGCTTTTCCTGGGTAAACCTTAGATATGGGTATCCTGGATCGGATGATGACGACGCTCAATGTCGTTCTCCGTACCAGGGGCATCATTTTGGAGCATCTGCTAGTCAAAAGGGAAGAAGGTGGAACGGGTTCATCCTACACAAAGTCCTTAACGGAGATGTCAATCATGCCTAACCACCAAGTCCTACATTCAGTCATGCATAACCGCCAAGTCCTACATTTAGTCATGTCTGGTTTGGTAGGTGCTACACACAACAGATCTTCTGAAGGCTTCAAGCTACGTCAGATGGCGGGACTCGGCGGCATGGTGCCAAGGGGTATCGGTGGTGACCCCGTGTGCGTGTTGATAGATGCGTGCAGGACAGTGGTGATGTATGGCATCGACGACAGGCCTGGCAAGGTCATTACTTTGATCATCCTAAATATGGGTCGGCGAAGACATGTGCATCAACTATTTGTGTGTGCACATTGATGCGCGTCGAGGATCAGTTGGACTGGGTTTTTCTCCTAGCTTGCCGTTGGACGGTTATAATGAGGTCTCCAGTTTTAGACGATGTGTATCGGTGAATGTGAGAGTTCATGGCAACGAGGCCTAACATGGCTACCACATCCATCTAGTTTGTAGGTTTTGCGACAATCGTCACTAGTGAGGTCGCTTCAGATCGATATTTGTATTTCTTTATAAGGCTCTGTTGAAATAATATAGTGCGTCATTTTGATGTAGAGGCCGGGGTTTTGTCTATTTTTCAAGAAAGTGAGTATTGCAGCCAACACGGAGGGAATGCGCAAGCGAGAAAGAGGAGGACATGTGACATAGGTACGATTACTCGGATGCTTATAATTTACTACCCTAGACTGGATAAAGGGCTTCTGGCCCATGAAGATTCCAGATGATAGCCCAAGGAAGCAACCGACAAAATCTTTGAATATATTAGGAAAGAGACTATGAACCGACATTGAGTTGGTATTGTAATTACGCTTGTATGAAACCTATCCGCATACAGCTTTGAGACCCAGCCTATTATATATAGGACGGGAGAAGCCCAAGCGAGGGTACGGAAATCTAGAAGACAACTTGTAATAGTGCGATTTCCCCAATATTCAGGTGACTTTGACTTTATTGTTTTCCTGACATCCGATGAAATCCCCAGCGTTCTCTTTTCAGCGAAACCCTAAATCCATCATCATGGGCATTGCCGAGGTTACCCCTCGTCAATTGGCGCCGTCTGTGGGAAACCTGAACGCTGGAACCATGGATTCAGAGGACCGCTCTCCACCAAGCATCAACCCGACGAAAGTAGTTCCACACCCGCCCACCCCTGTGATGGTACCCGCTGATTTCAACGATGGATCCGATCTAATCATCAGAAGTTTCCACTTCCAAACAGAAGACCCGCAAGAATCACACCCTTCGGCCCTGATTACATCAGAACCGTCGGTGGAAAAATTTACGCCTACGGAAGCATCAGCATCTTCCCTCGGGTCCTCCATGGACGCCACATCACAAATCGAAGTAGGCGAAGAAAGCGAGCAAATCGAGATGGATCTGGGGGACCTTGATGGTCTTTATGACAATATCTCCTTTGGATCAGATCCACAGTTAACCCCACCATGCAAAGCAAGCCTAGCAAATTCAGAACCCGAAGAAATCAGTGAAAGCATTGACTTCGGAATTCGGATGACAGAAATCTACCTAGAACTAAAACTGATGGACCTCACTGGCTCACCCCGACAATGTCCCCCTCGGTGCAGACGATGACGTCACCAACCCATATATCACTCAGCACCAAAGTATGCATGATCATCAGAGACGCCTCGACCCAGCAAGACTCCAACGATAACCCAATTTTTAACCCTGATGATATTCTTTCAAGCCATAATGCAGGAGATCACGTCAACGAAGGAAGCCAAGGAAACGGGGGGACCCAATAGTTAACCGCGAAACTCGAGAAGAAGGAGAACTACGCGGAGGTGAGAGGCAAACTCTCCGGCTACCAGCAGCGGCATGGCAAAAAGCAAGGGAAGCAATCTCGAGAGCAGTTCCGATGACAGCAGATGCTTCACACAAGGATCTATTAGCATACCAATACCTACTTCATCACAAGAAGAGAGACCTACTCAGGATGCAGAGACAACTCGATGAAATAAAAAGAGTAGCCGACGAATCTAGCCTACGACAAGCGCAGCTAAGTTCCACTTGAGGATCAAGGAGCGTAATAGGAGGAGCACCGCCAAGGAGAGGAACATCTCAATTAGAGAATATCCCTGAAGCAGAAAGAGGCGGACTCATCCGGGATCTTGATCTATCGTTCATGTCGATCGATCAAGCAGGAAACATCAAGGCAAAAACGGCTCAAGCAGCTATCGTGGCCGCGCAAACATATCTGATCACAACTCAGACCGCACCCGACGATCCTCATGCGGCCCTCCACCACTCCGCACTAATAAATCTAGGCATGGTAGGAGAATCTCTCGCGCAAAAAGAGCAAGGAACCACGTGACAGTTCGATAGATCCCCATGTATTCGCAGCAGCCCTCGGCAAGTGGGACACACCCGACGATCTCGATCGCCACAACGGGTCCATTTTTCAGAGTCAGCCGTGAAATGATGCAAGAAACAACATTACTCAGCAAAGAATCAATCGGTCCAGAGAAGAGCGTAGCACCCGAAGATATCACGATGGCGAAAGCGAGGAAGAGAAAGAATTATGCGAAGCCAGTTGCTTTACCCGACAGGTTCGTAAGACTTCGGTACCAAGAGACTTTAAATTACCTCAAGATCGTCAAAAGTACGATGGCCTCCAAGAACCCAAAGTTTGGCTGATAGATTACCTGGCAACCGTCAGACTACAAGGCGGATCCAAAGCTATAGCAATGCAAATCTTGCAGCTGCACCTAACTGGTGCGGCACACTCCTGGCTAAAACAACTACCCGAAGATTCTATCAGCAGCTGGAATGATCTTGAGGACAAGTTTATTAGGAATTTCTAGTCCACATTCAAGCGACCCGCGTCTTTGGAGAATTGCGGGCCTGTAAGCAAAAGCTGGGAGAATTAATACGAGCCTTCGTCCAACGGTGGAACATCATACAAAATTCGACTGAAAAGCCATATCCGATGAAAGAGCAATCGACGCCTTCAATGATGGACTTCGTTGGCAGGAGTTCATAGAAGAACTAGGACGGACCAAGCTAAAGACAATCTCGCAGCTGATGGACATAGCCAATTGTTGGGCTGACGGAGAGGACGCGGTACACAAAAAAAGAGCCCGTTCACCCGAAGACGACAGGGACAGGCGTAATAATGATCGGAGACGACGAACCAATGATGTGTACCATACACCAAGTTATGTTGCAGCAAGTTTCTCTGGAGGGGACAACCGACGGAGCGACGATTACAACAGCAGATACCGTGGCAAGAGGGACAACATCAGTGGAAGCCAGTCGCAGCAACGGTACCAGCCAACGAATCGAGACCCACCTATGTCAGCAGGACAAATGTTGGAAGAACCCTACAATATGCACTACTACGTCGACCCGGCAGGGAAAAGGAGATCAAATCATCTCCTAAAGGACTGCCGAACATTCTTAAAAATGCAAGAGCTTTGCAACGCAAGGGCAACCGAAGCAGCAAACCGAGGTACGCTACCACACCCGGCGCTTTGGCTATCGGTGCGCCGCCACCACCACAAGGGCATCCGCCAGCAGGATAGCCGAAAAACACAACACACCAAGACGAAGAATATCCCAGGTCAAAAGGAGATATGTCAATGATCCAGAAGGGACCGCCCTCCAACATAACACAGAAGTTGATCACTACGCAAGTAAACATGGCAGTAACAAAGCCGCCTCCTACACTGGAGTATCTCCATTGGTCAGAACAAGAAATTACCTTCAGCAGAGCTGATCATCCACTACGGGTCCCTTGACCTGGCCAGTCAACGCTAATAGTAGAAGCACAATTCGGCAGGTTCGACATGAGTAAGGTTTTCTTGGATGCGGGAAGCAGCATCAACCTGATTTACGCCAAAACACTACAGGCCATGAATTGGTTCATGACGAATCTAGTATCTAAAGACACAACTTTCCACGGGATAGTTCCAGAAAAAGCCGAAATTCCATTGGGCAAAGTCCATCTCGACGTAGTCTTCGGGGTCAAAGAATAACTTCAGGCCGGAAAAACTCGAATTTGAAGTCATAGATTGGCCATCACAATATCACGCGATCATGTGACGCCAGCTGTCGCACGGTTCATGGCAGTACCTCACTACGCATATCTGGTGCTAAAAATGCCAGCCCTCAATGGGGTCATAATAGTCAAAGGAAGCTTCAGCCGCGCGTACAGCTGTGATCGGGAATTCAACAAAATCTCAGAATCTTTCGGGATGGATACAGAACTTGGACAGCTCGGATGAAGAGTCACTACACGAAGGGAACACCCACAAGAAGCAAACATCAGAAGAGCAAGCGCGCAATGGTCTCGCAAAAGCAACCTACATGGCCTCCAATAAAGGTCTCGCATAGGAAGACCCACTCGTCGACAAGACGAGAGCACCACAACACAGAGCATGATGAAGAACCCAAAGAACAGAAGCCGAAGTTCCTAAATAAAATCTTCACTTAGACGCACTTTATATTCAATAAAAGGCCAGCGGCTAGGCGATCACGCCCTCACAATGTATTTACCATCCATGCTTATCAATAAATAAATAAAGTATTTCATGAGATACAAATTTCTACGGTAAACAAACACTAGTTCGTCGGGTCCTCAACAAGAGAATACAACATAAAATCAAAATCTCGTATAAAACATACGACCTTTTACACAAAATATAAGAAAGTTCTATACAATATTTCGTCTATAAAGTACAAGGCTGCATAAACAAGCAATCAGATAGCAAAATTAAGGAAAAATTCTTCGTCTGCTTCTAAGCATCTTCGCACAATCCTAATGGTGGATCTATGAGCAGCGGCATAATGAGGCGCCATATAAACAAGGTCGCCATCAGAAGGGGGAGGCAGACCCGAAGATACAACATCTAGATCTAGCGTCGGATGATGTGCATGTACCCAAGAGAGAGCAAGCTTGGCACCCAGCACAAGTTGAAGCTTCACGTAATGATGATTCCTTTCACCTTGTCGAAACTTCGCAATCAAATCCGCCAAGTTCTGAGGCTGTGGGTCTCGAGGAAACATGGCATTATAGACAAGGGCAAGCGATTGCGACAACACTCGACAAATTGCTCCAACTCAGACAGGCAGTCCTGAAGCAACGCAACAGTATATGCATGACGATGATCAGTCCAAAAATCTATTTCAAAACTTCGGGAGGCAGACACAAGAGCTTGCATTTTGTTGCACAAACGTTGGGCTTCCTCCCTCTCGCACAATCAGGGAGGAAACGTTAACTCCCCGCAAGATAGAAAAAGCAACCGAAGAAAGAGGAAGAAGTATTACACAATAGCCTTTCACTTGCCCTGGAAATTTTCTCCAAGAAAAAAGCCTCGCGATTAAGGGCCTGGCGTGTCTTTGATTGGGAAACATCCACCATCGATTGAACGACCCGAAGTTTTCCTTCAAGTTTTTTCACCTGTTCTATCTTTTTAGCGTACAACGGCGGGTCCACCGTACGCGTGATGGTATCACTGGTCACACCTACTACAGAGGAGGACGGAACAACATCCGACAGTTGCGCGGATCTAGAAGGAGCCGAAGATTCATTCAAAATCTAGCAAGACAAGAAAGGTATGAAACGTTCAGCATATAAAAGCAATCTCACATGCATATATTCAAAAGTTGCTTTCTTATAAAAAGAAGCAAGGGGAAGCTAGATAAATTCAAGGTTCATTACAATAACAGAACGGGAGACACGATAAAGATTACAAAACAAAGCCTATGAAGCCGTCTCTTTCAAAGACAGAGTAGCACTAGTAGAAGGGACACTAGCTACGGGAGCGGCAGGAGCAGCCGAAGAAGGATCGACCGTTGAAGAAGGGGCAGCTAGCTTCTCCGAGCCTGAGATTAGGCCCAGAAGCAGCCGAGAGTACTTTCTGGCCCTCTTAAAATATGTGGCTTCAAGTCAATTTCTTGGCCATTGGAGGTGACCGGGACAGAGGAGCTAACCTTATCCCAGTTGACCTTCTTGTCGTGCGCCATCGCTAGTGCCATCAAAGTTTCGGCACCACTCTTTGACTGCATCAAGCTATAACCAACAATGGGGCTGGGATCGGCACCGAAGACAATGAAAAGATTGTTCAAGTTGTTCGGCACCTCCTTGGTTGGAAATACTTTGGAGTGAAGGCTCTTGAAGGCACGGCGGGAGCGGACAAGATGTAATATCCTAGCATTAGAGCTTAGAAATAAGCTGACATAAGATGTGTGCATTGTATTCATGCATAGAAAATCCGGGGAATTTTCGCGCAAAATAAAAGAGATATAGAGGAATCGATATCTCTCTTGTTCGGATGGAAATGTTAGGGCAAGTGTGATAGATTTCGACATGACCTCTATGGAACCTATGTGTTTTGAGGAAGAGTGATTGAAATTCAATTCAAATATGAGTCATAGTTGAGTATTCAAATGATATATTTGAATATAAAGATAAGTGAAAATGAATGATAATAATAAGTAAATAAATGAATGATTATTTATAAATAATGTACAAATTGTTAAAAAATTCTAGAATACAAAATAATAAGTTACACTTTATTTTATTACAATTACAAGTACGAATAAATTAAAAGAGAAATTGACTTTATAATAAGAGGGAAAGTTTAACTTTATTAAATAAGTTATACAATATTACATTGTCTTCACATTATCCAAACAGAAGATCAATTACAAATGAGTAAAAGAAAAACCAAAACCTATTTCTAAGTTGTCTCTTTATCTTCATTAGTCTTCTTCCCTGCAAGCAAAAACAACAAACAAAAGAAATGGAAAAAGGGGTATGGGGGTTATTATACTCTCAGGTTGGCAATGAAATGCATTGCTTGGTCATCATTGAGTGTTGTTAAAATGGGCCAATATAGAATCTGTTCTTATCAAGGTTTTTGCCTTAGACAAATTACATCATCAAGTAATAAAAGAGGGGCAAGTTTCACCAGGCAGTAATTAGTAAAAGGGTAACATGTGGAGATATTTTCACTTGAGCTGATCCACACGACTAGACCACACAAACACACAGCTTAGTCACCTGATTGCATGCAGTGTGCTGTCAATACAACAACAACACTACTAGCACTCAACCAGAGCACTCACTTGAAGCTCATCCACAAACAACACAGCTCTTCTTCTCAAACACCAAACCAGGAACACATCAATCCTGCCATAGCCAAGAAAACCATACTAGCCAAATCATACACCTGATCATCCAAACGCTCACAAGATGGTGACTTAAGGAGGTGGTGGAGCAGGCAGACAGAAAGATCAAGGACAAGATTTCAGGATCCAGAAGTAGCAGGAGCAGCACCAGGAGGTGAAGGACAAGATCAAACCAGCAAAGCAAGCTAGCAAGATCAAGCAACCAGATCAACCAACAACAACACCAACAACTCAACTGTTGTGGTGAGTAATATAAAACCCTCACATGATCTAACTATCCCATCTAGATAAGAAGTCATGTGTTGTTTTATACTTAATCTCTCAGAAATCATCCAAGTGGGGTGAATCCATCATAGAGGGATTTTGAATACAAAAGCCATAAGTAGACTATACAAACTAAACCAGGATCTCAGACCAACATCATTGATCCTGGATATAAAGTTATATTCCATATTCCAATATAAACATAGCCAAGGTTATGAATTCTGGGCACATCTCTTAAAAGAGTAGCACCTCAGAATCCATAGATCTTATGAATCCATATAAGCACACCAACCATTTTATCAAAAGGATTCCAGAATAAGTAACTGGTATCAATACCAGAACATATCTATGAGGGACAACAAGATAGGAAACTAGTTCCTATGCCTTAGAGCAACATCATAGGCAAAGATGCTTAAAAGAAGCTTTCAACTTATCTTTGGTATTTATCCAATCTTAAGCACTGACAAAGTAAAGCCTAGTAGTAGAACCAACACATGTGTTCCATTTTAATGATGGTGTCACAAGAACAAGTTCTAAAATCCAAGCAAAACAATTACTTACCTTTCATAGATAAACTGGCAAGCCATTAAATATCGTTTTCCTAGAATTAAACACCTGAAATCATCATCAAGTTTATCTATTCATCATAAGAGCATAATTGTAATAGCATGTTAACACTCAATCTGTATGTGACTATACCATCCAACATTAAAAAAATGCAGTGAATAAATCACTGACAGAACTACTGTCAATAACAAGATCATGACAGTAGAGAACTTCCAGATTACAAGAATCCACAAGTAATAATCCCACAGTAGCACCATCATTTAGTTAATGCCTAATAACCAATTGGAATTAGGCTAAGACAACCACTAGCATCATCAAAACCAACTGTAGACAATGATAACATGATATACTTAATCACCATCCCGAATTACCATCACTTGTAGTGTCAATTCATCGACTATAACCAACACAGAGGGATGAACCCTAATCAATCACGAACCCTAATTAGGGATAACCACTAGAAGCATATAGAGGAGTTCAATAGAGGCAGAGACAGAAGGCATAGCAAAATTAAACTCACCAGTGGTCCTCGCTATAAATTAGAAGAGGAAGCAGAGGGGCCGACGAGCGAACGGTGGCACAAGGAGCATCTGAAGGGCGTTGCAACCCGCACCGAGACGAGGCGGCGGCCACATCATCGCATGAGGACGAACAGCACCACCACAACAACACATGAGCACCTCATAGCACCACTGGGGTAGCGGCGAAGGCATTGATACGTTGCAAACGTATCCATAATTTTTGATGTTACATGCTTGGTTTTATCTACTTTCTTGTGTTTTGTCCATACTTTGGAGTACTTTTCATATGATTTCTGGTACTAACTTATTAACAAGAGCCACAGTGCCAGCTGCCTGTTTTCTGCTGTTTTTGGTTCCAGGAAAGTCAGAAAATGAATATTCTCGGAATTGGACAGGACAAAAGCCAAAGTCAGTTTTTCACCGAGGGACACCTGGAGCCAGAATACGAGATGGAGAAGGGCTAGAGGGCGGCCACACCACCTAGCCACATGGCTAGGCCTGGCCCGTGCCAGGGGGTGGTGTGGCCAGCCCAGGCACCCCCTCGACCTCTCCTTCCGCCTATAAGTTGCCTCCGATACAGAAACCATAACCACCCGATCAAAATTCCACGAAAGAGTCTATAGCCGCCATCATCTCCATCCCTAGATCGAGAGGGATCTGAAGCTCTTCCCGGCACCCTGCCGGAGAGGGGAATTCACCCTGGAGGCCTTCTTCATCACCATGCAAGCCTCCGGCATGATGTGTGAGTAGTTCATCTCTGGACTACGAGTCCATCTAGTAGCTAGATGCTGGTTCTCCTCCTTTGTGGTTTAGATTTTGTGAGCTCCGTTCATGATCAAGATCATCTATTTGTAATTCTGCATGTTGTGTTTGCAGGGATCCGATGGATATTGAGATGCTATTTCAGATTGATTATTGATTCTATCATGTCTTTGTTATTTGTGATCTTGCATGCTTTCCGTTGTTAGTAGCTATCTTGGCCAAGTAGATGCTAGCAACTCCAAGAGTTAGTATTTATGCTCGATAGTGGGTTCATGCCTCTGGTAATCTAGGGAAGTGACAGAAATCTCTAAGGTAATAGATGTGCTATTGCTACTAGGGGGAAAACAACAATCCTTTGTTCATAGAACAATCATATTGTTTACTTTACATGCAATTCGTAATGCAATTATCCGTTGCTTGCAACGTAATACTAGAGGGGGTTCGGATGATAACCTGAAGGTGGATTATTAGTCATAGATGCAGTTGGATGGCGGTCTATGTATAATGTTGTAATGCCCAATCGAATCTCAAAGGAGTCAAGATGAGTAGTATATGCTTGTATGCTTTATCGATGTTTGTCAATTGCCCCGCTGTAATTTGTTCACCCAGCATGTTATCTATCTTAAGGAGAGCCACCTCTAGTGAACTATGGATCCCGGTCCTTTATTTTACTTTCAATCTACAATCAACTGTTTATTGCTTTGTGTTTACTTTCTGCAAACTATTACTTTCTTCCACTCGATACATTTAACCCTTTGTTTTCAGCAAAACGGTGAGATTGACAACCTCATCGCAAGCTGGGGACAAAGTTCTATGGTTTTGTTGTGAAGGTCTCCATGTTGCTGCTGGCACCGGTAGTGCGCCCTGCCAAAGTTCAGCTAGCTACACCTTTGGGGTGTTTCCTTGCTCCTACTGGATTGATAACCTTGGTTTCATAACTGAGGGAAAACTTACTGCTGTGCTCATCATACCTTCCTCTTGAGGTTCCCCAACGAGTTCGTTAATACACGAGTCATCAAGTAATTTTTCTAGCGCCGTTGTCGGGGAGTCAAGGACATCTTCACAAGGGGAGTCCCTCATAACCAATCTCTTTACTTTGTTATTTTTGTTTTGCTTAGTTTATTTTTGTTTTGTTTGCTTGTTTCTTTATCAAAAACACACAAAAAATAGTTTTACAAGTTTGCCTTCTTTATTAAAAACACACAAAAAATGACTACTCTTGAAAATACTAAGTGTGTGACTTCACTAGCACCAACAACAATGATTTTATGAGCACACCTATTGCTCCACATGTTCCTGAAGCTACTTTCTTTGAGATAAAACCTGCTTTACTTAATCTTGTTTTGTGAGAACAATTTTCTGGTATTGGTAATGAAGATGTTGCTGCCCATCTAAATAACTTTGTTGAACTTTGTGAGATGCAAAAGCATAGGGATATATATGGAGATATTATTAAGCTTAAATTGTTTCCTTTCTCTTTGAGAGGAAAAGCTAAAGAATGGTTAAATTCCCTAACTAGGAATAGTATTGATTCTTGGACTAAGTGCAGGATTGAACTATTCTTCAAGAAATCTATTGGATTCTGCTGCGGGAGGTACCTTTATGACCATTACTTTGGGTGCTATAACAAAGCTTCTAGATAATATGATGGTTAACTATTCTGAATGGCATACTGAGAGAGCTCCACAAGGTAAGAAGGTAAATTCTGTTGAGGAACCTTCCTCCTTGAGTGATAATATTGATGTTATTATTTCTATGCTTGTTAGTGGGAAAGACCATATTGATCCAAATAATGTTCCCTTAGCCTCTTTGGTTGCTCAAGAAGAGCAAGTTGATGCGAACTTTATAAGAAATAACAATTTTAGCAACAATGCCTGCATGAATAATTTTGGTAACAACAATTATAAGCCATATCCTCCCAACAATGGTAATGCCTATGATAATTCCTACAACAACAATAGGAGTGCTCCCTCTGAACTTGAAGTTATGCTTAAAGACTTTATTAGTAAACAAACTGTTTTCAATAAAAATATTGAGGAAAAACTCTCTAATGCTGAAAGAAATATAGCATCACAGGCTGAAGCTCAATCTTCTTTGAAAAAATGGCTGCTAAACCTGAAACTATTGAGAATCCCTTTGCAGATACTAATGCCATACAAGTAAGAATTGATGAAAATGTTAGACTATTAGCTGAATTGCATGCTAAGTGGGAAAGAGAAGATGAAATTGCTAGAAACATTAGTGTTTCTACTATCACTACCACTAGTGTTGAGGCTAGTAATAGCTCTACTACTTTAGATGATAATTATGATTTTGATCTTGATGGTTGCAATATCTCTGAAGTTATTAAGTTCCTACAAAAGCTTGCTAAAAGTCCTAATGCTAGTGCTATGAATATGGCCTTTACAAAACACATTACTGATGCTCTCATAAAGATTAAAGAAGAAAAGATGAAACATAAAGCTTCTATTCCTATAAAATAAGAATATGGTTGGGAACCTGTCATTAATATGAAAGTGAATGGTTTTGATTTCAAATCTTTATGTGATCTTGATAGTAGTGTTTCTATTATGCCTAGAAGGATTTATGATATGCTTGATTTGCCACAATTGGAAGATTGTTATTTGAATGTCCCACTTGATGATAATGCTAAAAACAAACTCATGGGGAGTATTAATGATGTTCTTATTATGGTTAACAATTCCTATGTCCTCGTTGATTTTGTATGTTTTGGATGTTGAATGCAATGCTTCTTGTCCTATTACTTTGGGAAGACCTTTTCTTAGAACTGTTGGTGCCATTATTGATATGAAAGAAGGCACCATTAAATATCAACTCCCACTCAAGAAAGGTATAGAACACTTCCCTAAGAAGAGAGAGAAGATTTATTTTGCCTCTCCTATGAAAACAAAATTTTCTCTCAATGCTTCTTCATTTGAGAACACTTGATCCTTTTTCTTGCTTCATATGCCTAACTTAAAGGCGTTAAAGAAAAGTACTTATTGGGAGATAACCCAAAAGTTTTAGATGAGTCTTGGAAGTTATTACTTCAGTAATAACTGCTCCTTATCCTTTTTATTTGCTTTTTGTGCCAAGAGTAACCTCTAATGAGAGAGAAGTAATGATTGGGAAAGTTGCTGTCTCGAAACAGATTTTTGTGCTTCACCGTAAAAATTCGTGTAAAATCTCTGTACGTCCTTTTGAGGCATGAATTTTTGTGCTTATGTCCCAGGTTGTTATATAACTTTCGTTATTTCAGAACTTTGCGATTTGAGCAACAGAAAGTCTTCGAAAAAAATCGTCTTTACCTGCTGGTCTGTTTTGACAGATTTCTGTCATTTTCTGCATTTGCTTCTTGTTGGTTCCTTTTTGAGTTCTTTTAAGGAATTGAGCTTTTTGAGGGAAGTGCTACAGTAGCTTGTGTTTAATGGAAGTTTTATTGGTGTTAGAACTGAAGCTAAAGACTTATTATCCTGAGTGCACTAATGTTGCTAATAAAGAATGTGTGAAGTTTTGTATGAAGGAAAAATTTCAGGTGTATGGAAGGAATGAGTAATGAGATGCAGGATGGACTAAAGCTCAAGCTTGGGGATGCCACACGTGTCACCCCAAGAAATATCCAAGAAGTACAAGCGTCAAAGCTTGGGGATGCCCAAGGCATCCCCCTCTTCATCAATAAAAATCTCAGGTTCCTTCCAAACGCTTCATTTTATTGTTTCATGCACTGTTGTGTTCTTGGAGCGTCTTCTTTTTCGTTTTCATTTTGGTTTCTCATTTGCGTTGTTTGCTTAGTTTGCTGAATAAATTGGTTGGCCCCCCTCTTTCATACATTGGTTTTCAAATAGTTTGGTTTGGATTAGAAAAGAGTAGGAAAGTTCATGCTTAAGTGGTAAAGAGAGCTTGTTTTTGACTGTGGCCTATGCTTTGTCATGCCATGCTTGATATTGTTTTGGCTTTATGCTTAGTATTCTTTGCTGTACCATGACTTGTTATAAATAATTGAGATTGCTTAATGTGCCTTGGAAGGATCATGCGTTGTTTTAGCATATTAAAACATAATATGTGGTTTTATCCTTTGATGGTTTATTTGGGTTGACTTGGTGCGTGCTCACACCATGTTATGAATATCCCTAGTCACCATAGCCTTTATGATCCTTTAGTTTTCAACTTGTAGTATCACTTTATGCTTTGATCAATGATGTCTTGTCGCTCTGCATGATTATGGCCATTATTGCTCTCTTAGTTTGTCGCTCCTAGTCTTTTGCTAGCCTCCGCAACCAATTATGAGTTCCACTCATGCATCCAACTCCTTAAACCAAGTTATTCCAAATAGTCCACCATACCTACCTACTAGCATATGCTATTCCAAGTATATTCATGTTTTTATCTACCTTCCGAATTAAACTTGTTATGAGAAAACTAGTGATTAAAGCTCTCACAAACTTGATGGCACACTTTACTTTTCTTGCCCTTAATAAACTTGAACCATTGTGTCGTCTATGTTGTATATGCTTGCACTTATTAATTGGGGATTAGCAGAACCATGTTGTCAGGGGGAACGCTTTCAACATTGCACTTGTACTTTATACCTAGTTGATATCATGCTCTTTTGTCTATGGATGTCGTCGGTGTGAAATGAAAGGGGAGCTTTTAAGTCCATGGAGTTATGTATATGTGTTAGATAAACGCCTGGGCCGCTGGTATAATCCATGCTGTCATGGTGGAAACCTGCAGCGTAACCGTAATAAGCTATCTATGAAGCATTCTTCTTATAAAAAAAGAGTCAGATATTGAGAAAAAAGAGAAAAAGAAAAAAAAGATTATGAAAAGAGGAAAGAGAGAAAAAAGCACCATATTCCCATGGTAAATAAGAAGATTGCTGAGATGCTCGTTGTCTGCTTGCCTTGTCATTTTGATATGGGGATTCTTCCGTATCATCGGGCAAGGGGTACCCCGTTGGTGGTTCTCTATGATACACATATACTTACGATGACAAGAACTTATCGGTGACTAAACTTGAGTAGCATGAGGAGCGGCCCTCGTATTCAAGGGACATGGGATTTCCAACTTATACTTCATAAAGCATATACACCATAGTTTGTTCACTTTAACCTTAATCACTTCAAGATGCTTATGATAGGGGCAATGAGAGCTGGAAGCTATTAAGTTGAATCCATCCTTCCTTCTATGAAGCATATACTACTCATCTTGACTCCTTTGAGATTCGATTGGGCATTACAACATTATACATAGACCGTCATCCAACTGCATTTATGACTAATAATCCACCTTCAGGTTATCATCCGAACCCCCTCCAGTATTAAGTTGCAAGCAACGGATAATTGCATTACGAATTGCGTGTAAAGTAAACAATACGATTGTTTATGAACAAAGGATTGTTGTTTTCTCCCTAGTAGCAACAGCACATCTAGTACCTTAGAGATTTCTGTCACTTCCCCAGATTACCAGAGGCATGAACCCACTATCGAGCATAAATACTAACTCTTGGAGTTGCTAGCATCCACTTGGCCAAGATAGCTACTAACAACGGAAAGCATGCAAGATCACAAATAACAAAGACATGATAGAACCTATAATCAATCTGAAATAGTATCTCAATATCCATCGGATCCCCGCAAACACAACATGCAGAATTACAAATAGATGATCTTGATCATGAACGGAGCTTACAGGATCTAAACAGGATAACACAAAGGAGGAGAACCAGTCATCTAGCTACTACATGGACCCGTAGTCCAGAGATGAGCTACTCATGCATCACACCGGAGGCTTGCATGATGATGAAGAAGGTCTCCAGGGTGAATTCCCCTCTCCGGCAGGGTGTCGGGAAGAGCTTCGGATCCCTCCCGATCTAGGGATGGAGATGACGGCGGCTACATAATCTTTCGTGGATTTTTGATCGGGTACTTAGGGTTTCCATATCAGAGGCAATATATAGGCGGAAGGAGAGACCGAGGGGGTGCCTGGGGCGGCCAGACCACCCCCTGGCGCGGGCCAGGCCTGGCCGCGCGGCCAGGTGGTGTGGCCGGGCCCCAGCCCCTCTCCATCTCGTATTCTGGCTCCAGGTGTCCCTCGGTGAAAAACTGACTTTAGCTTTTGTCCCATGCAATTCCAAGAATATTCATTTCCTGACTTTCCTAGAACCAAAAACAGCAGAAAACAGGTATCTGGCACTGGGGCTCTTGTTAATAGGTTAGTCCAAGAAATCATATGAAAAGTACTCCAAAGTGTGGACAAACACAACAAAGTAGATAAAACCAAGCATGGAACATCAAAAATTAGGGATATGTTAGCAACGTATCAGGGGGCAGGCACACCCTAGGGTGGCGCGGGTCACCCCTGGCCACGCCACCAGGTGGTGTGGCCACCCTGGCCCACCTCTGGTTGCCCCTTCGCCTATAAAAGCCTCCCGAGACGAAAACCCTAAGTACCAGATCAGAATTCAACGAAATTTTTCCGCATTGCCACTGCCACCGAAGAGGAGATTCAGGGGACAGAAGTCTCTATTCCGGCACCCTCCCGGGATGGGGAAGTGCCCCCAGAGCCATCTCCATCGACTCCACCGCCATCTCCATCGTCGTTACTGATTCCCATGATGAGGAGGGAGTAGTTCTCTCTCGAGGCTAGGGCTCTACCGATAGCTATGTGTTCATGTCTCTTCTATGCATGATATTATTGAGATCATGAGCTTTGTAATCTATAGATATATTCTGCTACTCAAGTGCTTTAATTAATCTCTACTTATCCCCACGTTGGTGAAGTTTACAGTGTGCACACCGTGTGGCACTTTGGCTAAGGTTACATAAATACTTATCATGAGTATAATTTGAGTTGGATGTCTCTATGAGATTGTGGTGTTTGTTGGAACCATCTAGCGTTCAAGCTGATAGTGAGGAGTTATCTAGATGGGGAATGCAAACTTTAAGGTGTGCTTCTATAGCTCTACATCATCCAACCAGAGAGTAGTTCATGATAGCATAATGAAGAGAAGATATTTATATGAGAGTGTCCACTAGTGAAAGTATGATCCCTAGGCCTTATTTCTAAGCATTGAAACACCGTTTACAATCAGTCCTGTTACATGTTTGCTTGTTGCCACTCTTATTTCAGATTGCAATTACCACTTATAATCATCTATATTACTTGTATTTCACTATCTCTTCGTCAAACTAGTGCAGCTATACACCTGACAAGTGTATTGGGTGTGTTGGGGACACAAGAGACTTCTTGTATCTTGATTGTAGGGTTGCTTGAGAGGGATACCTTTGACCACTTCCTTCCTGAGTTCGATAAACCTTGGTTGATCCACTTAAGGGAAACTTGCTGCTATTCTACAAACCTCTGCACTTGGAGGCCCAACATTGTCTACAAGAATAGAAGCGTGCGTAGACATCACCAACGCAGCCCACCATCGACGAGATTGATGTCGAGGAGGAGGAAGATGACGACGACGACATAGTGGAGGTGACTTCCACGAGTAGTGTCCAACACAAGTGTACCGTCAACTACACCAAGGTGGAAGATGCCACTTTGATCAAGGCATGGGAGGCCTTCTCGCTTGATGCCATTTGTGGCACCGATCAAACCGGCAAGCGTTACTGGCAAAGAATTGAGGATAAGTTTTGCAAGTTCATGCCTCGGCTTGCAAAATCCACCGTTTGCACCTATCGTTCTCTTCAAGGTCGTTGGGGGATGTGATCAAATCAACATGCAGCCACTAGAGTGGAGCAGTGGAATAAGTGAGGAACTTCCCTCCAAGTGGAACAATCCCTGTTGATTATGTAAGTGCAACTACAGGATGCTTTTATTTGTTTGTTGTCGTTCTTTGTTTGTTGTTTACATTAGTGTGCATTGTAGGATGCTCTTGCTTAAGATAGATATAAATCTATGAAGACTCCAAAGGAAAGCCGTTTTTGCTCACACATTGTTGGAAGCTGCTCGAACGAAGCGAGAAATGGAAGCTGAGGGAGAAAGAAGTCGCTCCCAAAAAAGAGCAAATGTTGCGTTTAGATGATGATAGTGATGAGGAGAGGAACAAAAAAAGGCCGGAAGGAACAAAGGTCGCAAAGGGCAGAGTGAAGTTGCAAGCCGAAGCGTCCAGTTTGAGGGACAAGATTGATGACACGGTGAAATAAAAAGAGAAGATGATGGCCAAGGCATTGGAAGCTAAAATGCTCACTGCGGAGAAAAGAGCACGAGAGATGAAAGAAACATGGGAGAAAGTGCGAGAAGCTCAAGCCAGGATGGCGGCATTGGATGAGATAAGAGCTCGTACCGACGAGAAGAGAGCCATGGCCGAGCTCATTGACAAAGAGAACAAAACCATGTTTCCTGATCCAACTCATATGGATGATGCCACAGAAGAGTGGTGGAACATTGCAAGGATGGATATTTTGGAACGAAGAAGGCAAGCTCGCATGGCAAGTGGCGGTGGAGGTGGTGCTCCGGCAAGTGGAGGAGGCGGCGCTGACCAAGTTTGACATGTTGGTGGAGCATTCGTGATCATTTTGTCAAAATTGTTTGTCCTTAACTATTGAAGTATGATACAAATTCAATGTTGAAGTATGGATCATTGAAGACCTAGGTTTCCACCGTTATATATACCTCTTGTAAAGCGCCGGCTGGGATGAGTTGCATCTGTGAAATCTCCGGCGTTGTGTAAACAATCCCCGTTATAGTGAAGTTTCGCTGGCTAGCGCCCATGGTTTTTTCCTCTCTTTGTTGGAGAGGTTTTTCCACGTTAAATCGGTGTCCCCTTACTATGATTTCCTTTCCGTTCTTTGTTATTTCTTGTCACGATTCTAACATTAAAACTATTTGTCAATGCAAAACTATCATTTTCTATTTCAGTTTCGAGTTGTTTTACCCTTCGGCTTTGCGGGCACTGCTCCGCCACAACCATAACGAACCCTTATCTCACGATTTTTCCGGCCCTTATCCGACTTTTAAGGGCCGGCGGGATAAGAGCAACTCTAGTAGTCCCCTTATATGCAAACTGTAAATGTTTCATATAAGCGTCGCTATAAGACTCGTTATTTGCTCAAAGTGGCGCCGCGCAGAATAGAGCCTGTATGTGCAATCCGTAAATGAAGTCGCAAAGGGGAACACAATTTCTCGGCAAAATTAAGATGATCAACGCGAAGAACATAGACAAATTCAAACCAAATATAGACCGATTAAACATATGTAAGGTTCGATTACATAGGAGGGGCTTGCACCGGGGATCTAACCCCAATTTTTACAAAAGTTCTCCAGGCATTGTTCACCGGAGCTAGCGCGCAGAGCAGTGCCGCTCACTCCTCGTCGGAGGAGGTGTCGAGGTTGATGTCGAGGAGTGCCTGCTCCTCGTCGATGCACTTCCACTCCTCCGCGCGGTGATGCTCGCCCACGGCCGCATCACCTGCGTGGTGACACGCTCGAGTTGGTCATCGCCGACGAAGTCCAGCTAGGAGAAGGCCTCCTCCTCCCCAGTGGCCATGACGACGTCTTCGTCGGTGGGCTCCTCGTCGGAGGAGGTGTCGAGGGACTCCTCCTTCGGTGGCGGCGGCGCAAGCGCGCGTGCGACTGAGCTTGACGAGCCCTCCTCCCTGTCGCGGAGGCTAATGAGGCATATCCAACGGCGGTAGTGGAGGGCCTTCGAGCGCACCCGGCGTGCGTGCTCGTCGGCGATCGGCCGGGAGCAGCACCGCGGCTGCGGGAGGATCTCGACGAGCCACGACGGGCTCGCCCTGCTGAGCGGAAAGGGGGCACGCCATTTCGACGGAGGGGGCCAGAGGGAGGCGACGAACGCGGCTTGAGTGTTTGCCAACGACGGGACTATGCGGCAGTGGGAGGCGGAAGCGGCTATGGCTTCTGACCCGCAAACACCAACTCAAACCAAATATATAGTGGTTGGGGGCGATTTCTAGTACCCCGAATCGCGTTTACAGGCCGGGCTGCGTTTGCGGGATCTGTTCTGCGCACAGACTAGGCCTGTATAGGCGCCGGAAAAATAAGGGTTTTGCGTTTAGAGTCGCTCTAATGGGACCGCTACGGTTGCTCTGATAGAGTTGCTTAGGGCCGTAAACCCTAAAATCCCTTTGTTGCATTTCCAATCTTCCACCCAATGGCGTCGCCGGCGCATCCGACGCCAGGTTCCCTCCAACACACGCCGTCGGAGCTGCCGGCCTTCCAGGACGAGCTCCTCGAGGAAATCTTCCTCCGCCTACCCACGGCCGCTGACCTCGCCCGCGCCTCCATGGCGTGCCCCACTTTCTGCCGCGTCATCACCGACCACCCGTTCCTCCGCCGCTTCCGCACTCTCCACCCGCCGCCTCTCCTGGGCATAATGTCCGTCACCTTTCGCGCGGCCCAGCCGCCCCATCCCTCCGCCGCCGCCGCCCGCGCCTTCGCCGACGCCAACGTCGACTTCTGGTGCGCCTTCCTTCCCTCCATCGAGCAATGGCGCCACCGTGACTACCGTGACGGCCGCGCCCTCTTCTCTGGCGTCCCCGAGGATAGCAGCTACGCTCCACACGATTACAGATGCCGCGACTTCGTCAGGGACTTTGCTGTCTGCGACCCCCTATACAGGCGCTACCTTCTGTTGCCTGCTATTCCTGACGAACTAGCCATGTTAGTTCATCAACCGGATCTCATGAATTTTGAGCCTTTCCTTGCTCCTCCTGGCGACGATGAAGACAGCCCCACTTCGTTCAGAGTCATGTGCTTGGCTCAGTGCATGACCAAGCTGGTCCTGTTTGTCTTCTCTTCGGGTGCACGCCAATGGCGTGCTATTACTTTTGACGGTTGGATCACTTTGATGGCAGGTCCTGACAACCAGGTTGCAGAATCTCTGTTGAGATGGGCCTCAGAGCGCTACTACGCACACAAATGCTTCTGTTGGGCAGTTTATCCGACGAACAAGTTGCTCATGCTCGACACACGCATGATGGAATTCTCTGCTGTCAACCTCCACCTCCTGACGCTGGCCAAATGATCCCAATGATGGCCTTTGTAGAGACAGGGGAAGGGAAGCTTGGGATGTTTACTCTCGTGAGTCGAATTGAAGATGACAGATATTACCTCCGCTATACAAAGTTGCAAAATGATGTGGATGGTGCAAACCGGTGGCAATTGCTGGCCGTAGTCACCTTGCCCTTGGATTATCGATATACAATCATGAATGTAGCTGGGGGATACTTACTCCTACAAGGGATTCCAGAAGACCTTGTCCGGCTTTCGGTCCCACTGCTAGAAAGGCCATATTTTGACTGTTTTTCACTGAATCTCCAGACCTTGCAGCTTCAATGGTTCTGTGCCGACAAGACCATGATTGTGAGTGCCCACCTGTATGCCGGTTTTCCACCATCCTTGACTCCACCAACTATTTGAAGAGGTAAGCTTGTTCCCCAGTCTTTGCTTGTATTTTGCATGCCATAGGACATTGCGCTATGGTACAGGTATTGGTGTAATGGAAGTATCCTTTGTCATTCTACTTATTTTAGTTAACAGTCCTCAGTGCAGATGTAGCCAAGTTACGTTCTGTTCATTATGATCTCGTAGCGCTTGTTGTTGTTTAGGTCATCTTGTAATGTTTATTCAACTGTATAATTAGAAAGCTGTGAAACTCAGGAAAGCAAGAGACATTTGTTTCTCATAATTTTGAGTGGGGAAAGTCACCAAGTTATCTCCTGTGCAATTGCATGATAAATTTAACGATTTGTGCAGCAAAATCACTGTAGGGTTAAGTTTAACTATATGTGCGCGCTTTGTCGCGTGAGGCATTTGAAGTTAGATTTCCTGATCATATGAGTGTTGTTGCATGTTGTACAGCTAGGGACAAAATTACTGTGTTTCCATCATCATATTCATAGTAACCTCATCTTCTGTTCTGTTACAAATGGCAACTGCCATACCATGATTAACTCCCTCTCTCAACGTTGCAAGTGCCCTAGCCCAATCCACCCCCCCCCCCCCCCCCCCCCATGAAGTCTAAGGGAAAGCATCATTTTCTGGTACTATTGTGCACTCCCCTGTTATGTCTAAATAGATGACGTGAAGTGCCAGTTTTGCTAGAAGGTGGTGCTTGCTACCGCTGATGACATATTTCCTGGTTTCTTATGCTTGGTACCAGTTTATGTAATGCTGTGTTCATATATTTCCTGTCAGGCATGTACAAATCTGTCATTGGGCATAGTTAACGATAGGTTTATATCGAGGGGACAGTGGCAGTTGATTTTTACATGTGATTGCTTGTGAGGAATTTTTTTAATGATTTTAAAGTAGATGCTATGACATATACGAGTATGATCAATGATATCATTTATAATTAGATGAATTAGAAACTAAAGATATCGGTACCATGGGAAGGTAATTTGTTTCTCTATAATTACCTGTTTTACGTGGCTTGGAGAAAGAGACAACTCAAGCCAATTGGATTATGACGTCTTGGTTGCCCTAATGCTGAGTGCTTTTGACCTAACGTGTCAACGCATGCACCCAGTAAAATATCTGTTCTTGAACGACATTTCTTGGTTACAGAACTTGAGTGTAACATGTTTGTGTAGTTTTGCACCTATTTGAATTGTGCATTTGAACCAAACTGAAGGCTCAATTTTTTGTGCACAGTAACTCTTTGTCCGTCTGAAAGGTGGATGTTTCTATTGCATCTAACAACAGTCGCTTATTGTTTCATCTAGTTGCAGGGCTGAAGCTGCATATGGGGGCCTTTTTGGACTGCAAGGATGGCTTATATTATGGAATGGAGAGAGTAGTTCACTTGACTGGCTGTTCTTCGCCCTCCTGATGACATATATGTCTACTATCAAGCAACGGTTTTGGCATACGCTAGCATATAAGCATGTATGTACACGTGTGTATGCAAATTCTTGCTACCCCATATTAGATAAGACTTTTTTCAAGAACCATGAATCAGTTTATTGCATGCAAGCGGTTCTATGAGGGGAAAACTGTAGATGATGAAACTCAGACATGGACACCATATTCAGATATTTTGTTCATCCTTTCTTCTTGGACATGTCTCTGGTTTTTCAAGTCAGAGACTATGGAAGTCACCTGAAAGAACATCCTAAGCTGAAAGAAACTTTATATTACACGGTGACAAGAGTTTTATACATAGAGTCATTTCACTTACATCTGCTCGCTGTTCAAGAGATTGTCTTGTAGGAATAGTCCGTTGTCGATCCATCAAACCTATGGCCACGAGAAAAATATTGAACAAACTATATAACTAAACGATTAAAGGATGTATGTGGTCTCTTAGAGCATATCCACTCGGGTTCCCAGCAGCCGTTCCCAGGGTGTTGCGTTTTTTTTCGTCCGGACGCTGAAAATTAGCCCAGTCGCGTTCCTAGGACGCCGGTTTCGTCCGGACTTGGCCCAAAATATGCCCGGAGATCCTAGGCCGTTCCCGGGGCGGAGGGAAGACGCTGGGAACGCCGCACGAAGCGAATTGACGCTTGGACCTGCCTAGTCAGCGATTGAAGGCCGATCGTCGTCATCCTTCCGCCTCGGCTCCCACCAAGGACCTCCAGGCTCGCCGCCGACACGCAACAACGCGGCGGGCCGCCACCGCTGGTGGAGTGCGCCTGGCCGGACGCTCGACGCCATTCTCGAGCACATCCACGCCCACAACAACCCCCGCCTCGGCCTTTTTTATAGTTTTTTAGCCTAAATGAATTCGGAATTCGGGTGTCCGCCCGAATTCGACGTAATATGTATCAATCTGCTGTTATTAATGAAATTCGCCTATATTCGCCCAAAGTTTGCCGAGTTTTGTTAAAATTTGTCCAAACCTGGAAACTCGGCATGGGAACGCGAGTGGAAAATCAGCCATTTCCAGGCCGAAAACTTGCTCCGTCCGGCGCTATTTAGCTCTGGATTTCGGCATGGGAGCGGCCAACGAGTGGAGATGCTCTTATCTCCAGATCGTTGCTTCAAATTATATAAAAACAGCAACCTTTAAATTTTTTTCAATACCTGCAGGTGTGGATTTTGCTTTGTAAATTAAACCTATAACAGATTGGATTTGCTTACCGGTAGATCTGCATAATTTATGAGCATAAACTTTCATTAGAATTATTCTTAAGTACGGCGTTCTTAAAGGGAATGAAAGAAGACATTAGAAACACACTGCACGCGTACTACCTCAAATTAGTCCGTCCATGCGGCAGATCAATGACTACTTTATCGAGGGTGTAATTGGAATTCTAGACGGTTTGTATTGGATCGTACTTTCTTGAACATCATTTAGTAAATCTTGTAAAAAAATATATGTGAGAACATTAGATACATTTATTTATGAAGGAAAAGAATGTTGGCCTGCCATGGTTCACATATTTATGACCCTGTTGGGCAAGGTTGGTTATAGAAGAATCAAAACTTACTCATGACTATAAAACCACAAAAATTTGCCAGAATAAGTACTTGTAGAAATCATTGTTACACGATTCTACTGTAATGAATGTTCTGAACATACAAAATCTAATATGTTACACTTGTCCAATAATTTTTCATTAGCATAACCAAAGTTGCAAGCACTATACCTTCTCAGTTCTAAAACGACTCATAGTAATGCGGTATACAAATCTCCAAGGACCTGATAATACAATATTCATTAGCATTGGAGAGTAATTGCAGGAATAACATTATTTTTAACAAGGTTGGAGGAATATTTTTTTGCAGGTTATACATATGGTTGTGTATTGAATTCAGCAGTGGTCGGTTCTACTACCTATGGAGCAACGAGAACCTATAGTGTGACACCCCCGGGATGGGCTAGACAAATCCCAGACCTCGGTCTAACATAAGCCTAACCTAGAGTTCGAGGATATCCAGTGAGAGAATCGGTAGCACAATAGTTACCCTACGACACAAAAGTTATTACAACAAGCTCATAACTGAGAAGAGAACCAAAATATTACAAGCAGAGGTCAACAACCACAAACGTCAAACAAGGGAAGGAAAATTATCCCATACAAACCTTAGCATGTTTAATCTCATAGCACCTTCATACATCGTTCTCCTGTAATACTAGTTTCATTTGCATCTCTGATACATCTTCTGGATGAACTAGACTCAACAGCTAAGCATGGCTAAGCAGGACACACATATAAGCTCTAACAGTGCACACAAGCCAAACCTAGTTATGCTTGGAGTAGTGGACCAGGTAATATAAGATTTAAAAGGGAGTAATGCAAAATATAGGATACTCTATCTATCGATAAAATACCATAGTAGAATCGTATGCATCATGGCAGGAATTGAAATACTTTGAAAGCATGGGATTATATAATGGTGGGGCTATGCTTGCCTTTGACCATTCATAACCAATAAGAAGACCTTCGAAAGCTTTGTACTTGACTTGATTAAAGTTGGTCAAGTATTGATCTTTGAACTTCGATGGTGTTGATCTCGGTCTTCAATCTCGGACTCGATCTTGTATTCTACCGGGAAGAAGCTAAACACTGGAAAGAAAGGAAAACAATCAACAAATAGCATCGATGCAATTCTCAAACAAGTATGATGACATGACAAGTTAAATAGTATTGAAATGAAACCTAAGGTATGCTTGACAATTTAAACAAGGTTCGAGGGTTCTAAACCCTAAAACAGGGAAACCTCAGAATCACCTACGGGGGTTCATTTTGTTTTTCTAATAAACTTATTAGTTGAAGTTGCTTAAAAATACATGATTTTGATGCTAAGATATAGATCTAATTTTTGTAAACATTTTGATATATTATTTGCATTTTTCTGAAATACAGATTAAAAGATATTGATTTTACAATATTAAACCATTTTATGGATTTATTAAACTATTTAAAAAGGATTATTGCGTCATGCTAACACATGGCTGATGCTAGCGCAGGCACACAAATATTTTACACCGAGGCAGGGGCTAGCCATTGAGGCTGACGGGTGGGGCTTGGGCCACGTCAGACGTCACTGTGGTAAAGGTTGCCAGGCGCTGACGCATCACCACATCGACGCCACGCATGCGACACGTCATACGCCACATCGACTCGTCGGATAACGTAGCAGGTGAATCTCACCGCCGACACTAGAGGATGAGTTAGGACACGCGGTTATACGCGTTCGAACTAGCGGAGCGAGGGTGTCGGTCCCGTGTTCCCCACGGGTCACGGAACCAAGGACTCCGGGCTAGGCGTCCCACGAGTTTCTGAGCTAGGAGACCCAGGGAGCTCCTCTCCGGTTAGATGCTCGGGTTCGTTTCCCGATGCAAGAAGCCGGAAACTGCCCCAAGAAAAGGTTGGACAACTGGCCAGTGATACCTGACCCAAGCGTAGATAATGCCATGGGGCACAGTGCGCACATGACCAACGGTTGGTCAAAAACCACGTCTCGACCAGCGGAAGCACTCAAACGATGTGTTGATTTCATGCATGCGGCAACTTTCTTTGTGGCCGCATGAGGGCTCTACCGGGGTGCCCTTGCAGGGCCCGACGACATCCCCGCCAATGACCTCGGCACGGCTAGACCACCCGGAAGCAAGAATCGAGTTGACGTAAAAGATGCGATGCTAGTCTGCTATGTGCAGTAAGAGACACGTGGCCCTAGGACAATACTATTAGGCCACGTTGTACGTCGTGACCCCGCGTGTCTAATCTTGCACCGGTGCGTGCAATCCAACCCCTGTGGTGTCCCCTTGTCCATATAAAAGGAGGCCCAGGTCAGACTTAAAGGGAAGGAGAGTTTTTGGACTAGAGAACCTTTCTAGGGAGGGAACCCGGTGTACCCTTGCGATAATAAGATAGTAGCTAGTTGTAGGACATAGGGATTCACTCACTATGGAACTGAACCTAGGTAAAAACTATGTCTCTCTCTATGATTGTGTTTGTCTAGCTCGCGGATTGAGTTCTCTGGATGTTGCACCCCTGGCCGAACAACAAAGGGGGACTCATACCCCCGGTGTCGAAAATCAAGACATGACATCTGGCGCGCCAGGCAGGGGCCGCACCAATGCGAGCATCCTTCGCCGCGACCCATCACTCCCTTCATGCATGGCGGCACAGAGTCATAGGGGGCACCAGCAACGGACGATCTGTGTGTCCGAGCGAGCAACGTGGGTCACCCATATTCTCAACCGAACCAGGCATGGCGGGACCCTCCCTACGTTCTTCGCGGTCCCTACGGTAGGGTGAAATTGGCTTGCCTGGGAGAAGCCTCGGAAGGTGGGGCAGACACCATCATCAATGAGCTATCGCCACCCCTAGCGAATTTTCTCGGGCCGGTGGCTGCGCTAGTGGCAGTTGATGCCCTCCTTCAATTCCTGCTCGAGGCTATCAAAGATATCCCAAGGGTGGGATATTGGCTTGTTTAGCTCGTGGATCTCATAGGATATGTCCTACGAAAGCACCAATCAACGGGCCCACGCACTACCAAGCTCGTTCCCCTGGCTGTCACAGCAAGCAGGGGAAGGAGACCTAGAACTTTTGGACAAGGAAACCTACATCTCGTTCATTTCCCCACCAGGCCCCGGGTAAATGCTTGCTGCGAAGCGTCGCGAGGGTGCGCCCGGACACACCCTAGATCGCATGACATTCTATGCATCCATGGGGGCACTTCGGCGTTCCCCTCGCACAGTGCCGTCAAACGGCTCTCCCGGGAGGTGTGATGTACATCCAAGCATGGATGTGCAGTACCCCCTCAAGTGGTCAGCCGTAGGTGTCTTACCTTTGACACTCATGATCACCCCGACCGATGTGTGGGAGTGGGGATCTTGCTTTTGGTGGTCTCCCTGACCATCAACAACATCAGGGTAACCAAGATGCTGGTGGATGAAGGTACGGGCCTAAACCTCCTATCCTCCCAACTCATGAGACAACTCCAAATTCCTGTCGAATGCCTCTCCCCAATAGGAGCATTCCAGGGAATCAACCTAGGGGTGACCCAACCGCTGGGGTAGGTCACCCTGCCTGTCACTTTTGGGACACCAGAGAACTTCCTCACGGAGAACGTCATGTTCGACATAGAGGATATCCTTCTGCCTTACAACGACATACTCGGGAGGCTGGCTCTGGCCAAGTTCATGGTGGATACGCACTACGCCTACAACACTATGAAGATCAGGGCTGCGAAAGGGGTCATCACAATCAAGGTTGATCCACGGGACATTGTCTTTTGCATGGAGAAGTCGTACTAGGAGACTGCAACGGTAGTTTCCTAGGGCTCACAAGACCCTAACGTGTTGGGATCGTCAATCATGCGAAAGAAGCGCATGACCAATGATTGAAGCCTCACCAAGAAGATCCCTCTACTCGATGCCGGAGTCTACTCCATCACCATTGGAGCATGCCTCACAGACAATTAGGAAAGTGCGTCGGTCACCTTCCTCCGGGAGAACACTAATGTGTTCGCCTGGGACCCCGCGGGTCTAACCGGGATCCTGAGGGAGGTGATTGATCACCGTCTGGTAGTGAGCCTAGGAGCCCACCCGGTAAAGCAGAAAGTTCGGCGTCAAGTGCAGGACAAGCAAGCCTTCATCATCGAGGAGACTCAGAAGCTGAAAGTTGCTCGGGTCATCTAGGAAGTGTGTCACATAACATGGGTAGCGAACCCCGTCATGGTACCCAAGCCTCACAACAACAACAAAAGGCCGTGTGTCAACTACACGGACTTGAATAAAGCCTGCCCAAAGTATCCGTTCCCGCTTCCGCGAGTCGACCAGATTGTCGATTCCACTGCGGGGTGCGACTTTCTCTACTTCCTCGATGCCTTTTCCAGGTACCATTAGATCAAGATGGCCAAGGAAGACAAGGAGAAGACGGCATTCATCACCCAAAGGGATTCTTTTGTTACACCTGCATGCGTTTCGGGTTGAAGAACACCGGCGCCATAGTTCCAGCATGCCATGCGGGCGTGCCTTGGGACTCAAATTGGCTGCAATGTGGAATCTTACGTCAACGACATCATGGTGAATATCAAGCATCACCAGATCTTGCTTGGAGACTTGGACTAGACGTTCAATAACTTGTGCAAGATCAACCTCAAGCTCAACCCCGATAAATGCATTTTCAGGGTTTCCTCGGGGAAGCTTCTCGGTTTCCTGGTTTTTTCATCGGGTATCAAGGCTAACCCCGACAAGATTAAGGCCATCGACTAGATGGAAGCCCCTAGGCGGGTCAAGATGTGCAACAGCTTAATGGGTGTATCATCGCCCTAGGGTGCTTCATATCACGGCTAGGGGAATGGGCCCTCCCCTTCATCAAATTATTAAAGAGGACCGGACCAATCGAGTGGACCCCGGAGGCGGAGCCATGTTTCGAGACTTGAAACGCTACCTTAACTCCCCTCGATCCTTGTGGCTCCTAAACCTAGGGAGCCGTTGCTGCTATATGTCGCTGCTACTACTCAAGTGGTCAGCGATATGCTTATCGAGGAAAGGGAAGAAGATGATGCACGCGTCACCAGCAAGGGCCCCGGTCCGTGTACCAAGCCAGGCACACCTCCTAAACTCTGTGAGTTGGGAAGCAACCCTGGATGCCTGGAAGCGCCTCTTCCCGAGCCCGGCAAGGTGGAGACCATGGAGGGAGATGACTTGGAAGCCATCGCTGAGGGCCTTGGTCTAAGGACTGAGCCAGGCACACCTCCTGAACTCTTGTAGTTAGGAAGTGACCCTGGATGCCCGAAAGCACCTCCTCCCGGTCTCTACAACTCAAGCATTGAGGACCAACTAGATCCCTCGAAAAAAGATATGGTGTAGCACATGTTGCGCGATGCCCGAGTCTGCTACCTACCTTATAGAAGCTCTTGCCCGGTATCCTCATCGCCTCAAGGAAGCTTCATTACTACTTTGAATCCCATCGGGTCACCGTAGTGACCAAGCACTCATTGGAGTGGATGCTGTGCAACCGAAAAGATACCGTAGGAGTGGTGGAGTGGGCCATGGAGCTATCCGGCTTTGACCTCCACTTCTCCCACACCCAAACCATCAAGAGTTTGGCTTTGGACGAATTCATCGCTAAATGGAATCTGACTCCAGAGAACGAGGAGGATCCCTTGTCCTTCTTACCAGGGAGCATCAATGAACACGACTGGATCATGTACTTTGACAGTTTGTACTCCATCAGCGGCTCAGGGGCTGGCGTGCTCCTCGTGTCGCTGATGGGGACCAGCTGAAATACGTTGTACAAATGCTCTACCACGGATAACATTCAACCAACAACATCGCCAAATACGAGGGCATGCTTGCCAGCCTCCGGATCACGAAGGATCTAGGGATCAAGCGCTTGGTCATCCATGGGGACTCTCAGTTGGTCGTCAATCAAATCAACAAATATTATGATTCCGCGTAGATGGCCCCTTATGTGGAAGAAGTCAGAAAACTGGAGAAACACTTCGATGGGATCTAGATGGAGCATATCCCGCGTGGCTCCAACACTGTCACTGACGAACTCTCGAAGATCGTGTCTTCTAGGAGATGCGTACCCAGGAAGTCATGGTGGAGCGGCTACTCAAGCCCTCCATCAATATGCCCTGAGAGCAAGTCGGAAAGGAACCCCGGGGTGAGACCTCGGCCACACTCATCGCATGCAAAGTGATGGTTGTGTATCTGTGTGCCCCCGGGGACAAAGACAAAAGAATCCAACAAGCCAATAGAGAACCCCGAGGTGAGCCCTCGGCCACACCCATCGTATGCGAAGCGATGGTTGCAGAGCTTTGTGCCATGGGGAACGAAGACACGGAGATCAATCGAGCCTGCAACGAGCTCCAGGGTGAGCCCTCGGTAACACCCATCGTATGCAAAGCGATGGGTGTGGAGTTGTCTGCCCCTGAGAAAGAAGATGTAGGAACCAAGCAAGCATACAAAGAACCCCCTTAGCCACACCCATTGTATGCAAATCGATAGGTGCAGAGCTGTGTGCCCTTGGGAATGAAGACGTAGGAATCAAACAATCCCACCAAATACCCCAGGGTGAGCCCTCGGTCACACCCATCATATGCAAATCGATGGTGCAGAGCTGTGTACCCTCGAAAATGAAGATGCGAGAATAAAACAATCCCGCCAAAGACCCCGGGTGAGCCCTCAGCCACACCCATTGTATGTGAAGCGATGGTTGCAGAGCTGTGTGCCCAAGGAGCGAAGACTCCTACGAGATTTGATTGGGCATTACAATGTTATACATAGACCGTAATCCAACTGCATCTATGAATAATAATCTACCTTCATGTTATCATCCGAACCCCCTCCAGTATTAAGTTGCAAGCAACAGATAATTGCATTAAGAAAAGTGTGTAAAGTAAACAATACGATTGCTCCATGAACAAAGGATTGTTGTTTTCTCCCTAGTAGCAACATCACATATAGTACCTTAGAGATTTCTGTCACTTCCCCAAATTACTAGAGGCATGAACCCACTATCGAGCATAAATTCTCCCTCTTGGAGTTGCTAGCATCTACTCAGCCAAGATAGCTACTAACAACGGAAAGCATGCAAGATCACAAATAACATAGACATGATAGAATCAATAATCAATCTGAAATAGCATCTCAATATCCATTGGATCCCCGCAAACACAACATGTAAGATTACAAATAGATGATCTTGATCATGAACGGAGCTCACAAGATCTAAACATGGTAGCACAAAGGAGGAGAACCAAACATCTAGGTACTACATGGACCCGTAGTCCAGGGATGAACTACTCACGCATCACACCGGAGGCAGGCATGGTGATGAAGAAGGCCTCCAGGTTGATCTCTCCCCTCCGGCAGGGTGCCGGGAAGAGCTTCAAATCCCTCCCGATCTAGGGATGGAGATGACGGCGGCTATAGACTCTTTCGTGGAGTTTTGATCGGGTCCTTAGGGTTTTCGTCCTGGGAGGATTATATAGGCGAAGGGGCAAGGTCAGTGGACACCCGAGGTGCCCACACCACCCCCTAGCGCGGCCTGGGCTAGCCCGCGCCACCAGGTGGTGTGGTCGCCTCGTGGCTCCTCTCCGTCTCGTCTTCTGGCTTCACGAGTCTTCTGGTAAAATATCGACTTTGGCTTTCGTCCAGTCCAATTCTGAGAATATTTCTTTTCCAGCTTTTCTGAAACCAAAAACAGCAAAAAACAGACAACTGGTACTGTTGCATCTTGTTAATAGGTTAGTTCCAGAAAATTTGTAAAAATACTCCAAAGTGTGGACAAAACATAAGAAAGTAGATATAAAACTAGCATGGAACATCAAAAATTATAGATACATTTACAACGTATCAACATCCCCAAGCTTAACTCCTCCTCGTCCTCAAGTAGGTAAGTGATAAAAGAAAGAATAATTTTTGAGGTGACATGCACCATCACAATCTTGATCAAGGTATTTATAAAACATTGATAGCTGGGATCATAATACTTTATCATAGCATGAAAGATATAGTTCTAACAGTAAGACATAGCAACTATGTTGTAACGTGAAAAGGTACAAACAAAAGATTCATGAATAACAATGCTTTGAAAGACGTTTGTTTGTTTCACATATAGAAAACATAATGAGAATGGTATTCAGCTTGTCCCTCATAGTGTAGCAAAACATAAATGCATAGGACACCTTCAAAGTTCATAAGGGTGACTAGATACCAATAGTTTAAGAACAAGCAATATCAAAGTTATGAATCAATCAACAAGTTTTGGGACAATGCACATTAAACTAAGAATGGCCACTATGCTCTCTTAATAGGTGCATAAAGATAGAAGATGGAGACTTAACATAAAAGTAAGAGAAAGGCCCTTCATAGAAGGAAGCAGGGATTCAAGTTTCATAAAGAGCTTCCAAAAATTATGGTACTTATTAGCTTTTAGCTCCCATTGCCCCTATCATAAGCATCTTTAGGTGATTAAGGTTAAAGTGAACAAATATGAGGATATGCTTGATAAGTTATAACCTGAAAATCTTATGCCCTTACTTACGAGTACCGTTTCTCATGCTACTCAAGTTTAGTCACAAGTAAGTTCTTGTCATTGTAAGTACATGTGTATCATAGAGAACCGCCAATTGGGTACCCCTTGCCCGATGAGACGGAAGATTCCGCATATCAAAATGACAAGGCAAGCAGACAATGAGCATCTTAGCAATCCTTTTATTTCCTATTTGCATAGGCTTTTTTCTATTCTCTTTTTTCTTTCCTATTTGCATAGGTTTTTTTATAGCGGATGCTTTATAGATTGCTCACTATGGTTACACTGCAGGTTTCCACCATGATTAGGCATGGCTTAGACCAGCCGCCCAGGTGTTTCTCTAACACATATACGAACTCCATGAGCCTTACAAGCTCACCTTTCATTTCACACTGCCAGGATCCATAAGCAAAAGAACATGATATCAACTAAATAAAGTGCAATGTTGAAAGCGTTCACCATGACAACATGGTTCTGCTAATTCACAACTTACAAAATGCAAGCATATACGCAACATAGATGGGCACAATGGTTCAAGTTTATTAAGTGCAAGAAAAGTAAAGTGTGCCATCAAGTTCGTGAGAGCTTTAATCACTAATTTTCACATAACAAGTTTAATTCGGAAGGTAGATAAAAACATGAATATACTTGGAATAGCAAATGCTAATAGGTAGGTATGGTGGACTCTTTGAAATAACTTGGTTTTATTTGGAGTTGGATGCATGAGTGGAACTCATACTTGGCATGGAGGCTAGCAAAAGACTGGGAGCGACCAACTAAGAGAGCAATAATGGCCATAATCATGCAAAGCGACCAAACATTATTAATTAAAGCATAAAGTGATATTACATGTCGAAAACAAAATGATCATAGAGGCTATGGTGACTTGGTATAGTCTTAACATGGTGTGAGCATGCGCCAAGTCAACCCAAATAAAGCATTAAAGGAGAATACCACAATATTATCCTTTTATATGCTAAAACAACGCATGATTCTTTCAAGGCACATTAAGTAATCTCAATTGTTTGTAACAAGTCATGCTACATCAATAATCACTAAGCATAAAGCCAAAAAAATATCAAGCATGACATGACAAAGCCTAAGCCACAGTAAAAAACAAGACTCCTTTTATACCACTTATAAGCATGAACTTTTCCTACTCTTTTCCAATCCAAACCAACTTATTTGAAAACTAATGTATGAATGGGGGGGTCCAACCAATTTATTCAAGCAAACTAAGAAAACGAAAACGCCCCAAGAACAACACAACTATGCATGAAACAATAAAAATGAAGTGTCTGGAAGAAACCTGAGATTTTTATTGATGAAGAAGGGGATGCCTTGGGCATCCCCAAGCTTTGACGCTTGTACTTCTTGGATATTTTTTGGGGTGACACGGGGTGGCATCCCCAAGCTTGAGCTTTAGTCCATTCTACATCTCATTACATCATTCTTTCCCTACACCTAAATGTTTTCCTTCATACAAAACTTCACACAATCTTCATTAGCAACATTAGTGTACTCAAGATAATAAGCCTTTTGGTTCAGTTTCAACACAAGTAAAACTTCCATTAAAACACAAGCTACTGTAACACTTCCTTTAAAAAGTTCAAGTGATCAAAGAGAACTCAAAGAGAAAGAGATTAAGAGGCAAATGCAAATAATGGCAGAAATCTATCAAAACAGATCAGCAGGTAAAAACCGATTTTTTCGAAGACCTTCTGTTGCTCAAATTGAAAAGTGTTGAACTAACGAAAGTTACATAACAACCTGGGGCAGAATCTTAAAAAATTACAGCTCAATCTGACGTACAGAGATTTTTCACGTATTTTTACAGCGAAGCACAAAAATCTGTTTCTGGACAGCAACTTTCCCAAGTCTTACTTCTCTCTTATTAGAGGTTACTCTTGGCACAAAAACCACACAAAAATGATAAGGAGAGGTTATTACTGAATCAATAACTTCCAAGACTCAACAAAAGATTCCTAAAGAAATTTGGGTTATCTCCCAATAAGTGCTTTTCTTTAACGCCTTTGAGCTAGGCATAAGAACCAAGAATCAAGTATTCTCAAATGAAGAAGCATTAAGAGAAAATTTTGTTTTAATAGGAGAGGCGAAATGAATCTTCTCTATATTCTTAGGGAAGTGTTCTATACCTTTCTTGAGTGGGAATTGATACTTAAGGTGCCTTCTTTCATATCAATAATGACACCAATTATTCTAAGAAAAGGTCTTCCCAAAATAATAGGACAAGAAGCATTGCATTCAACATCTAAAACATATAAATCAACGGGGACATAGGTATTGTTAACCATAATAAGAACATCATTAATACTCCCCATGAGTTTCTTTTTAGCATTATCATCAAGTTGGACATTTAAATAACAATCTTCCAATGGTGGCAAATCAAGCATTTCATAAATCTTTCTAGGCATAATAGAAACACTACTATCAAGATCACATAAAGCTTTTAGATCAAAATCATTCACTTTCATATTAATGATGGGTTCCCAACCATCGTCTAATTTCATAGGGACAGAAGCTTTATGTTTCATCTTTTCTTCTTTAATTTTTACGAGAGCATCAGTAATGTGTTTTGTAAAGGCCATATTCATAGCACTAGCATTAGGAATGTTAGCAAGCTTTTATAGGAACATAATTACTTCAGAGGTATTGTAACCATCAAGAACAAAATCATAATTACCATCTAAAGTAGTAGAGCTATTGTTTCCCATATTTCAAAGAATTTCAGCATTTTTATTAGAAAAGGTTCCATTGGTTTTAGGCATTGTTGCAAAAGGAATGGGGACTTCATGTGGGTTGCTAGCATAAATATTAGTGATAGTGATAGTACAAATACTACTACTTCTATCAATTTCATCTTCTCTTTCCCACTTAGCATGCAATTCAGCTAATAGTCTAACATTTTCATCAATTCTAACTTGTATGGCATTAGTAGCAGCAAATAGATTTTCAATAGTTTCAGGTTTAGTAGCCATTTTATTCAAAGAAGATTGTTCTTTAGACAAAGATGATATATTTCTTCCAGCACTCGAAAGTTTTAATTGCAAACTAGGAATTTCCCTATTTAAACTCTCAAGTTGATGACTAATATTTTTCAAAATAATAGATTGTTCCTCCATAGTTTTAGTAAATAACCTATTCTGCTCATATTGCATTTGTATGAAGTTTTTAGTGGCTCTTTCAACTTATAAAATCCTTTCTTCACCAGGCATTCCAGATTTACCATGATAACCATAAGTATTATTAGGAGGGTAAGGCCTATAATTGTTATTACCAAAATTATTCCTATAGGCATTGTTGCTAAAATTATTATTTCTAATAAAGTTCACATCAACTTGCTCTTATTGAGCAACCAAAGATGCTAAGGGAACATGATTTGTATCAATATGAGCTTTCCATTAACAAGCATAGACATAATAACATCAATTTTATCACCCAAGGAGGAGGTTTCTTCAACAAAATTTACCTTCTTACCTTGTGGAGCTCTCTCAGTGTGCCATTTAGAATAGTTAACCATCATATTATCCAGAAGTTTTTTTGTAGCACCCAAAGTAATGGTCATAAAGGTACCTCCGACAGCAGAATCCAGCAGATTTCTTGAAGAATAATTCAGTCTTGCATAAAAGGTTTGAATAATCATCCAAACAGTCAGTCCATGAGTGGGAAAATTCTTTACCAAATATTTCATTCTTTCCCAAGCTTGAGAAACATGTTCATTATCAGATTGTTTAAATTTCATTATTTAACTTCTCATAGATATAATCTTAGCAGGAGGATAGTATTTTCCAATGAAAGCATCTTTGCATTTAGTCCAAGAATCAATACTATTTCTAGTTAGGGATGGCAACCATTCTTTAGCTTTTCCTCAGAGAAAGGAAACAATTTAAGCTTAATAATATCTCCATCTATATCCCTATGCTTTTGCATCTCACAAAGTTCAACAAACTTATTAAGGTGAGCAGCAACATCTTCAGTACCAATACTAGAGAATTGTTCTTTCATGACAAGATTGAGTAAAGCAGGTTTAATTTCAAAGAAAGTAGCTTCATGAACAAGTGGAGCAATAGGTGTGCACATGAAATCATCGTTTTTGGTGCTAGTGAAGTCACACAACTTAGTGTTTTCAAGAGTAGTCATTTTTGTGTTTTTAATAAAGGAAGCAAACTAGTACAACTAATTCTTTTATGTGTTTTTGATATAAATAAACAAGCAAACAAAGCAGAAATAAACTAAGAAAAACAAAAAAACAAAGTAAAGAGATTGGTTATGAAGGACTCCCCTTGTGAAGCTGTCCTTGACTCCCTGGCAACGGCGCTAGAAAATAGGCTTGATGGCTCAAAATACGATGATCTCGTTTGGGACCCCAAGAGGAAGGTATGATGAGCACAACAACAAGTTTTCCGCTCAGTTATAAAACCAAGGTTATCGAACCAGTAGGAGCAAGGAAACAACCCCAAGGTGTTGTCTCCAACTTGGAATCCTGCACAACACAACCACAAAACTTTGCCCCAACTTAGAGTGAGGTTGTCAATCTCACCGGTATTGCTAAAACAAAGGATTAAACGTATTGTGTGGAAGACAGTAATTACTTGCACAAAGTAAACAAAAAACATTAAATAGTAGATTGTAGATTGATGGTAAAAGAATGGACCCGGGTCCATAGTTCACTAGTGGTGATTCTCCTTAAGGTGGATGATATGTTGGATGAACAAATTACAGCAGGGCAATTGATAAACATCGAGGAAGCATACATGCATATACTAATCATCTCGACTCCTACGAGATTTGATTGGGCATTACAACGTTATACATAGACCGTTATCCAACTGTATCTTTGACTAATAATCCACCTTTAGTTTATCATCCGAACCCCCTCCAGTATTAAGTTACAAGCAACAGATAATTGCATTAAGAAAAGTGTGTAAAGTAAACAATACGATTGCTCCATCAACAAAGGATTGTTGTTTTCTCCCTAGTAGCAACATCACATCTAGTACCTTAGAGATTTCTGTTACTTCCCCAGATTACTAGAGGCATGAACCCACTATCGAGCATAAATACTCCCTCTTGGAGTTGCTAGAATCTACTTGGCCAAGATAGCTACTAACAACAGAAAGCATGCAAGATCACAAATAACATAGACATGATAGAATCAATAATCAATCTGAAATAGCATCTCAATATCCATCGGATCCCCGCAAACACAACATGTAAGATTACAAATAGATGATCTTGATCATGAACGGAGCTCACAAGATCTAAACATGGTGGCACAAAGGAGGAGAACCAACAATCTAGCTACTACATGGACCCGTAGTCTAGGGATGAACTACTCACGCATCATACCGGAGGCAGGCATGGTGATGAAGAAGGCCTCGAGGGTGATCTCTCCCCTCCGGCAGGGTGCCAGGAAGAGCTTCAGATCCTTCTCGATCTAGGGATGGAGATGACAGCGGCTACAGACTCTTTCGTGGAATTTTGATCAGGTCCTTAGGGTTTCGTCCCGGGAGGATTATATAGGCGAAGGGGCAAGGTCGGTGGATGCCCGAGGGGCCCACACCACCCCCTGGCGCGGCCTGGGCTGGCCCACGCCACCAGGTGGTGTGGCCGCCTCGTGGCTCCTCTCCGTCTCGTCTTCTGGCTCCACGAGTCTTCTGGTAAAATATCGACTTTGGCTTTTGTCCGATCCAATTCTGAGAATATTTCTTTTCTAGCTTTTCTGAAACCAAAAACAACAGAAAACAGACAACTGGCACTATGGCATCTTGTTAATAGATTAGTTCTAGAAAATGTGTAAAAATACTCCAAAGTGTGGACAAAGGATAAGAAAGTAGATATAAAACAAGCATGGAACATCAAAAATTATAGATATGTTTACAACATATCACACCACACCTGGGAAAGGCATTCCGTCAAGGGTTCTACTGGCCAACAGTGTCGTTGGACGCCTAGTACTTGGCTAGGACCTACGACACTTGCCAATTCCACGCCAAGTTAACACACCAACTGATGGGGATATGCCAAAGGGGGTATGCCCAGCAGGATGTTCCGATTGGGCCGAAGGGCCTACGAGTGTGCCCGAAATTCGGCGACTGGACTACGAAGGAAGGAAAGGCCCGGCGACTAGCGACTAGAAGCCTAGAAGCATAGCAGAAGCCCAATCGGACTAGGTCAAAGTCTCTGGATCCTTATCTTGTTCGGGGATAGCTTGTAAACCCTAGCGAGGTGCTTCATATATAAACCTCCCTAGGGTATCCTAGAGACTTACGTTCCATCATACACCCCCTCAAGCGACTCGCTGCCTAGCCGCCGAGCTCGCCACCCCTGTAACTCGCTCTCTCATAATCCAATATAGCAGGAGTAGGTCTTTACCCTCCGGGGGCCGAACCTGGGTAAACCCATGTGCATCTGCCCCCATCTCGCACCGCAGATGGCCGCCAACTCTTCCTCACGAAACACTCAATCGCTACCAGTGGCAGCGACTGCCGTGACCATTTCCATGACAGTAATTCCTGCTGTCGCGGTAGTTTCCTCCATCGCGGCGGTAGTTCTTGGAGTCGCGCTGGCCATAGCCGGTGTTGGCGACGAAGTCGACTCACCCGTCCGTGTGGCGCTTGCTGGTGATGCAGGTGTTGCTATAGTGCATGTCGCGTAGGCGCCCGCTGTCGTGGATGCTAGTGCGGCGTCTTCCTCCCGACTTGTCATCGGAGTCTTGGTTGGGGTCCTCCTCTGCATAGCGCTTGGCGATCTCGAGGAGGTCGGGGATGTTGTCGAGCGTCCGATAGACCCTCTTGATCTTGGCGACCAGGGGTTTGTACCGGCACGTGTTCTTGAAGCAGTGTATCGCCGTGTCTAGGTGGATGCCGGAGGCATTTATCCATAGTTCTTGCCATCTTTGGATCCACCGGCGAGTCGACTCGTGTTGTCCCTGGATGCATCGCTCCAGGTCCTCTATGGTGGTGGCGCGGGTGTAGGAGCCCTCGAAGTGCCTGACGAAGGCGTCCTGCATTTCTTCCCAGGAGTCGATGCTGTCGGCGGGGAGCGTGTTGATCCACTGCCAGGTCGCACCCTCCATCATCAGGGGGAGGTAGCGAGCAGGGAGCAGGTCGGTGTGGCCTGCGATCCCCATTGCCATGAGGTATGTGTCTAGCCAAACAGCGGGGTCGTACGTCGGGTCGTACTTCTCGATCTCCTTGGGGGCCTTGAAGTTGGCGGGGTATTTTTCTCCACGAATCATTGGTCCAAAGCATTGCGGCCCGACTCGGCTGAGCGAGCCTCTTGGCTCCGGGTCGCCGCGGTTGGTGAGGGTGTGCCGCAGGTCGTAGGGTTGGCACGACCGCCACGCCTGATTGTTGATGATATGCGTTCAGGCATCGAGGGGCTGCCCGTTGGCAGCGACTGTGTTGTTCGCCGGTCGCGGCTCGTTGGTTGACAACGTGGGATTGGCGGCCCATGGTTGGTTCGCTAGGGGCTGGGGTGGTGGGCAAACTAATGCGTTAGCCACGGTGGGGTGGCCGCTTGATGTCGCCCTGCTTGCTGATGAGCAGGAATACATCCGCCCCCGCGGGTCGACTCCCGCGGCTTGTTGTTCGACGGCCTTGACGAGTAGGGCCTTGGCGTACTGGACTTGTAGCGCGCCTTCGCCTTGGACGTCGAGGTTGGCGATCGCGGCGTCGGCCGCGACGACGTTGTCCATCGGGGTGGAGTATAGTGGTAGCCCGTTGGCGTCACGGGCTTGCGGCGAGATGATGATCCACAGTTGGTTTGGCGGGGGCGTGCGGCCCATGGGTGGTGGAGGGGCCCCAGTCGCCGGTGCACTAGGTGGTGGTCTTGCGGGGTTGCTCCCGCCTGGCGGCGCGTTCTCACAGTATTCGCGCTCGGCGGCGCGTGTGGGGTCACCTTCGTCGTTGAAGTTCAGGACACGACCCTGAACGTTGGAGTTCAGGCGGGTCCTGATGCGGCGCTGGTGATAGAGCGACAGCTCCCGTGACGTCTCTCGTTCGAGGCGGTATTTAGCGCTCTCGGCGAGTTCGTTGCGTTGCGCCTCCACGAGCCGCAGGCGGGCTTGCTCCACCTCCGTGGCCGTCGCAGTCAGCGGGATCAGCGTGGAGAACGGATCTGGCGGGGCGGCCGTGCTGCCCGCCATGTAGATCGCGTTGAAGCGATTGGATCTGGCGCGAAAATCCTCGGGGGATTCCGAGCTGGAATCGGAGTCGAAGATCCCCAGGATGGAGGGGTCCTCGAAGTCCTCTGGGTTGGAGACTCGCGTGATGGAGTCCTCCCGTGATGCGGCGGTGATGGATCCGTCGACCGATGCAGGGGTCGCGGAGTCAGCATCGTCATTTAGGGCGTCGTCGTTGGTGGTGGTGTTAGTCTCGACCGCATCGCTGGCGGCCAAGTCGTACTCGGTGACGAGGCCCCTGATGGAGCGGACCTGCTCCTCCGAAAGCAGATCACGGTGTGGTGGCGAACCGCCGACGATCATCGTCGCGGCTGGATCGACCGCGTCGGTGAAGCCGACGAAGAGGTTGATGGAGCCGACCAGCATCACCACGGCGTGAGTGACCGGACGTGACACCGGGATGTAGCTGCTGGGCAGGATCTGCAAGATCCCGCCGCTGGCGATCATGCGACCGGTGGCGAGCGGCCGATCGATCGGCAAATAGGGTCTCGCCGCAGAACTTAGGCCAGTCCCGCTATGCCCCACGGTGGGCGCCACTGTCGTGGAAATGGCCACGACAGTCGCTGCCACTAGCAGCGATTGAGTGTTTCGTGAGGAAGAGTTGGCGGCCATCTGCGGTGCGAGATGGGGGAGGATGCACATGGGTTTACCCAGGTTTGGCCCCCCGAAGGGTAAAGACCTACTCCTGCTAGATTGGATTATGAGAGAGCGAGTTACAGGGGTGGCGAGCTCGGCGGCCAGGCAGCGAGTCGCTTGAGGGGGTGTATGATGGAACGTAAGTCTCTAGGATACCCTAGGGAGGTTTATATATGAAGCACCTCGCTAGGGTTTACAAGCTATCCCCGGACAAGATAAGGATCCGGAGACTTTGACCTAGTCTAGCTTAGATATTTTGAGGACGCCGGAGTGCTCCGTAAGGGGAATTGGCGGGTTCCCCCCTCCTCCGAGACCGAGCCGAAGCCGTGACCCGACGAGTTCGTCCGCTTCCCCAGTCATCTTGAGAGGGGTCTGGGATTCCCCACCTCTCTCTTTTTCCGCCGCTTCTGCGCGTATTACGCGATCAAGCCATCAGATCTTGGTCCGCACAACATCGAGCAGTTGGTGATATTCGTCGCCTTCTGTGAATGTTACCTTGGCTGCAGACCGTATTTCCTGCTATGGCTGGAGCTCTTCCACGACCGCATCAGGCGCGAGGCATCCAACGACTTGATGCCAGCCGCAGGCGGAGTCACGTTTCAACTGAAGCCGAAGGCCAACTTCGTCAAGCTCCTCTTGCCGAAGAAGGTCGCCAACGAGTGGAAGAAGAGCTGGTTCTACGTCAAGGAAGCCACTCTGCCCGACGAAGTGGCTCTTCTCGAGTTCGTCGCCGAGAGGAGCGAGCCCCGTCGATTGGCACCGAAGAAGCTTCCCTAAGATCAGCGGATGGACGTCACGGAAATGATGGACCAGATCCAGAAGCTGAAGGACCAGGGGTTGATTCCGATCAACCTCTACAACTGCTGGCTCGGGGGGCGCCTGGTTCCGCTGGCGGCTCGACCGCACTGGATGTATGAATACAGCGGGAAGCACAACCCATCTCGGACCAACAAGGAGTCATGGGAGGCCGAGGACTACAAGGCCGCCCTGAAGAATTTCACCGACGCCGAGTTCACCAGCGTGGCGGTCAGGGTCGCCCCGTACACTCCTGTGAAGAATGAAGCCCCCACAGTAAGTTCTCTTTCCAATCGCTACGTCCGTGTCTCAATTTCAGTCTCCTCGCTTGGTGTTTTTGACTCGTGGTGGTTCTCAGCTTTTTCAGGTGTTGGAGGGTTGGCTCCCTCCGCTTGATGAAGAGGTTCCCCAGGAACTGGAGGAAGACTCCGAGGGGGACCCTTCTGACAGCGACGGGGAGGAGGAAGAGGTCCCTCCCCCAGCGCCTATGGCTCACGAGACCCGGATGCAGAGACAGCGTGAAGTCGAAGCGAGCCGTAGCCTGGACGAGCACGACAAAGGCGACGAGGTGGCACATGAGCTAACGTCCCGGCGCACCGCTATGCCGTCAAAGCCCGCACGCCGGCCCAAGTCGCCTGCGAAAAGGCCCGCGTCGCTGGCCAAGTCGGCGGTGGTGTTCGAGTCGGATGATGATTCTGACGATGAAGGTTCTCCCGAAGTCTCGCACAAGGCCCCATGGGACACAGTCCCGACAGAGGGGGTGGAGGGCGAGGACACGGAGGTGGTGGTAGAGGCTCCCCTGGCGGCGATTGCGTCGACGGCCTCGGGGGTTCCAAGCCAAGAAGCGGCTGAGGCGATGGCGTCCAAGTCGCCACAGCCGTCAAGGGCGGCCGTGTCGGAGCCGGAGATCCCGGTGACTGCAGTTTCGTCGTCAAGGAAGCCCTCGGTTTCGTGGGCTTCAGACGTCTTCGAGAGGGGGCTCAGCCGCAAGCTGGGTCCCGAGTTGGACAAGCCCGCACACATTAGCACCGGGCTTCGCGTCCTTCCAATCGCTAAGCAAGTAGCGCTCCCTCGTCCCAATTCGCCTTGCTTCTTGTGTATTGTCGTTGTATTGACTGAGGGGGCTCATGCAGGTCGGGGGCTAAGAAAATTGGGCGTCCTTCGGTGGCTAAGATCCCACCGGCCACCAACATGGGAAAGGGCTACCTACCCAAGAAGAGAAAGGCCACCGGAGATGTGGCAACCGCCGAGGTTGCGAAGAAGCAGAAGGGGGGCGCCGACGATGCTACGACCAAGGGCAGCACCGCGGAATCAGCTGATGCGCCAGTCACCGAAGAGGTTATGGCGACGCGATCGGAACCAGTATTGGCTGCATCCGTGCCGGAAGCGCCAGCCCCAGCAACCAGCGCTCCCGCTAGAGCGTCGGTGATGTTCCCGTGTTTCATGGCGAGAGGGTTTCCAGGTGTGGCGGACATGCAGTCTCCGCAAAATCTAGAAGTCGTGGATGCGGACATTGGGTCCCGCCACGGGAGCACTTCCTTCACGCTCATGTCGATTGACGCCGGGGAACTTCACAAGATACTCGGCGCTGCTATTCAGGTATGTCCAGTCCCCGAATTCCTAGTCGTTGAATTTCGGCGGCTAGGAATTGAGTTCATTTTTCCTCCTTCTCCAGTCCCCGAATTCCTAGTCGCTGAATTTCGGCGGCTAGGAATTGAGTTTCTTTTTCCTCCTTCTCCAGTCCCCGAGTTCCTGGTCGCTGAATTTCAGCGGTTGGGAACTGGGTTTTGTTTTGTCAAATGCTTATGTGAGTTCTTTGTTTGCAGGGATTGCAAAGGGAGTCGACCGATCGGTAGGCCGCGAGAGAGCGCCTGGAGCGTGACTTGTGCAAAGCGCAGGAGGTGAACCGGCGGCTTCAGGAAACTATTGGTGAGTATTTGTTTGTCTTTGTTCTCCTCTTTCGGGGTGTGAGCTGGTTGTGTACAATACTCTTATGTCTTCTCTTGCAGATGGTTTCCCGGCTGAGATCTCCAAGGCCCGTGAGGGTTATGTCCCAGTCGCCGAACTGGATGCGACGAATGGGCGAATAGCCTCCCTGGTCGAGGACTTGGAGGAGGCTAAAGCGGCTGAGGAAGAACGCAAAGCCACGGATTCCATCATCGTGGGGCTGCACAACGAGCAAATTGCCTTGGAGAAGGACGTCTAGGAGAACTGCCGCAAGCTCCTTGGTGAGTCTCAGTCTTTGCTTGACCTTTTTTGTCGGGTCCCCACTTTGGGGGTTTCATAGTTGCACTGACGCCTGACTTTGAAGCTGTGTTAGGCCAGAGCAGCCCGGTGGTGCAAACTTACAATGCCTCGCAATGCGTGACTGCCGTGGTGAATGCGGCCACGGCCTCGGCGTTGTGTGTCCAAGCGGCTCTTCAGGGCATGTCTCCCACCGAAGTTATCCCTAGGAGGCTTACAGAGGTGTGGCGCTATCTAGAAGAGGTGCCCGCCATTGTGGAGTGGATGACGCGCTCGGCGTTCAGGCGCGGGGCCGTGACAGCATTGAGCTTGGGTCTCGCCCATTTCCCCGACGACTTCGACCTTGACGATGTGATGAGTGGCTATCCGTCGGCGACCGGCACGGTGGAGATGTCGGAGGTGCTGAAGCTGACCGCGAAGGCCACCCTTACGCCGATCGTGTCTTGGCGATGGGGGATTTGCTGCCGTATCAGGAGACGGTGATGGCGCATGGCGACCCCGAGCCGGAGCACCGCGACATGAAGTCAGAGCAGCCCTTCCGGTCGTCATTGTCGAAGTTGCTGACAACGTACCCGACGAACCCGTGGCAGCCTTTTGTGCACATCAAGGGGGGTGGCGCTGCTTCTTCATCGGGCCCTGTGGAGTAAACAATGTAATTGTCCAAGTTGTAATGTATGCCAAGTGGCGAATGCTGTAAGATATTTTTGCAATGTACGCCACGGGGAGTCGATTGACTCGTGTTGTGATTAAGAATGTGTGTTATGTTTTGTTTATGAATTGTTTTGATTAAGCGAGTCCCCGAGCGCGTACGCCCTTTGATGGGGTATAACTCGATTGTATACTTTTGTGTATTTGTTTTATTTATGCATTGTTTTTATCCCTCGCATCTTCTGGGTGGCGAGTCCCCGAGCGCGAGTAGGACTGACTTATGAGCGAGTCCCCGAGCGTCGTTCCCGACCGTATTGGTCATGCTCCTGTTGCAGGTTGTGTGTGCGTTGTTTGTAACGCGTCTCCTCCCCTGGCTCGGAGAGCCAGTAGCTTGGCGAGCCCTAGGAAGCTCTCTTACTTGGTGTGTTCCTGAGCCGCGTGGTGGTTCCCGTTTTGCGGAGTCCCCGTGCATGGTACTTAACCGTTCAAGTCGCTTTGCACGAGGGTGGGAGGGACAGATCGCTGTGAGAAGCGTGTACCGGATGTCTTGGCCCGGCAGGCCAGTCGGGCTAGGCGACTCCAATGGCAGCTTCGGGTTGGCGTTTTTCGTGGATGACCCAAGGCGCGAATATTTCCGGTGCCCTTGTGTCGCACTACTTAGCCGTGCCAGTCGCTCGTCCTGAGGTTGACTTCCATAAGTAGCGTATTGCTAGTATCTACGAGTGCGAGTGGCACAAGAATATGGCGAGTGGACACAATTTGTGCGATCCGAATGAATTTCATTATATATTCCGATGGAGTATAGTGTGAGGTTCTAAGTATAAAACTTTTTGAGGAGGTTTACATTCCACTGCATCCCGACCTCCAATTGGCCGTCGCCCCGTATGTCGATGAGGTAGTAGGCATCATTGCCAAGGACTCGGCCTATGGCGAATGGCCCCTCCCATGGGGGGGAGAGCTTGTGCATGCCCTTCTTGTCTTGGGCCAGTCGCAGGACCAAGTTGCCTTCCTGGAAGGTGCGAGTTCGCACTCGGCGACTGTGATAGCAGCGGAGTCCTTGCTGGTATATGGTGGTGCGGGAGCGAGCTAGGTCGCGTGCCTCGTCGAGTTGATCGATGCTGTCTTGGTGGGCGACCTCGTTGGCCACCTTGACGTAGTTGGCGACTCGAGGTGAGTCATGCTCCAGGTTGGTTGGCATTACGTGCTCGGCGCCATACACCATGAAATGTGACTCCGCCTGCGGCCAGCATCAAGCCGCTGGACGCCTCGCGCCCGATGCAGCCGTGGAAGAGCTCCAGCCATAGCGGGAAATACGGCCTGTAGCCAAGGTAACATTCCCAGAAGGCGACGAATATTGCCAGCTGCTCGATGCTGTGCGGACCAAGATCCGATGGCTTGATCACGTAATACGCGCAGAAGCGGCGGAAAAAGAGAGAGGTGGGGAATCCGAGACCCCTCTCAAGATGACTGGGGAAGCAGACGAACTCGCTGGGTCACGGCTTCGGCTTGGTCTCGGAGGAGAGGGGAACCCGCCAATTCCCCTTGTGGAGCACTCCGGCATCCTCGAAAGATCTTGGTACACTTAGATTTCCCCCATGAGCCTTTAGGAAGCACCATCGGGTAGGATGTGGAATCGCACGATGCGGAAAGAACAAGTCGGAAGGACGCATGCAGGAAGATTGGAGGAAGGAAGAACGAATGAGGAAGAATGAAGAAAGCAAAGAAGGACTGCGGAGCTGAACTATCACTCCCCTTATATGGGAAACACCACCCGCCAAAATCGGGGTAGCCGTTGCTCGCGGTAATTGCGCCGTAGTTACCGTTGGAAACTCCAATGGATAGTTTGACCAGGTTTGACGGTCCAACTCCTTTAGTTCACCCGCCACCCGCCAGTCTTTCCATTCGCTGAGACGACGACTGGGTGGCAGTGACATTCATTGAGACGACGAGTGGAGACATGGGGAAATTCTCCTTGGTTCTAATGGAGTCCATCGCCGACTCGACTGGACGCCCAAATTGGGCTCGCCTACTCCGAACGCCAAAAGGACGCCTACGCCTGCATCAACGATGGCCTCGGGGACTACTAATGGGGATATGCCAAAGGGGGTATGCCCAGCAGGACGTTCTGATTGGGCCAAAGGACCTGCGAGTGCGTCCGAAATTCGGCGACTGGACTACGAAGGAAGGAAAGGCCCAGCGACTGGTGACTAGAAGCCTAGAAGCGTAGCAGAAGCCCAGTCGGACTAGGTCAAAGTCTCAGGATCCTTATCTTGTTCGGGGATAGCTTGTAAACCCTAGCGAGGTGCTTCATATATAAACCTCCCTAGGGTATCCTAGGGACTTACGTTCCATCATACACCCCCTCAAGCGACTCGCTGCCTAGCCGCCGAGCTCACCACCCCTGTAACTCGGTCTCTCATAATCCAATCTAGCAGGAGTAGGTCTTTACCCTCCGGGGGGGGGGCGAACCTGGGTAAACCCATGTGCATCTGCCCCCATCTCGCACCACAGATGGTCGCCAACTCTTCCTCACGAAACACTCAATCGCTGCCAATGGCAGCGACTGTCGTGGCCATTTCCACGACACCAACTAGCTCAATCTCTTCAAACTATGCTCTTGTCATGGCCATTCACCATGTGGGGGATCGACATCGTGGTACCTCTTCCACGGGCAGTGGGAGGGTACCAATACTTGTTCATTGCCATTGACAAGTTCACCAAGTGGCCTGAAGTGGAGCCAGTGCGAGCTATCACTACTCAGGCTGCCATCAAGTTCATCCGGGGTCTCGTGTGCCGTTTTGGCGTACCCCACCAGATCATCACCGACAATGGATCGCAGTTCACCAGCGATGCCTTCCTTGCCTACTACGACACCCTCAACACCAAAGTCTGCTTTGCCTCGGTGGCCCACCCCTGGAGCAATGGGAAAATAGAGTGCCTCAATGCGGAGGTGATGCACAAGATCAAAACATGGACCTTTGATCGATTCAAAACTAGTGGGCAGGGCTGAATCGAGTAGATCCTAGCCGTCCTCTGGTCGATCCGGACCACCCCGAGCAGGGCCACTAGATAAACCCCTTTCTCCTTGGTCTAAAGGGCTGAAGTCATGTTTCCCACAAAGCTACATGACGGGTCCCTCGGGGTGCGAGCTTACAGAGAGGCCTCCCAGGGGGTACAACGAATCAATGACATCAACTTCCTCGAAGAGGGTCGCAACCTAGCGGTTGTGCGCATGACTCATCATCAGTAGAGCTTACAACACTACCATAGTCGCCGTGTCCGGTCTCGAACCATAGAAGAAGGTGATTTGGTCCTTCATCGGTCTCGTCCCGGGAAGGGTGGTAACAAGTTGCAACCAAAGGGAGGGCCCTTACGAGGTGGTACAAGTCTCCAGACCCGGAGCGGTCCACCTAGAGACCGAAGATGGTATCCTCGGGGAGAACTCGTGGAATATCAAGCAATTGCACGAATACCATCTTCTCATATTCTACCCGTAAGGTGCTCCAGAATAAGGCTATGTGCTGCCAAGTTAGTTGTGCAGCGCATGAGTCTAGACGGGATAACCTCGCGTGTATCGCATGCTGCAATGATGGACGCGCCATCGGAGTAGTGGGCATAGTCGGGCTTGCCCGCAGTTGGTCTCTGATGGTGATCGAGTCACCAGAAGAGTAGAGACGCTCGGGGCTGCCCCAGCACTTAAAAGCCTTGTGTGCTTACTAGGTCCCGTAGCACAAGTAGTGTACCCATGATTTCCCCTATTGATGAGTAAAAATGAAGTGATTTGTCGTGCACTCATTTTTCATGATCATTCACCGGTGGGCTTTTCGATAATGGGGAGATGCGTTAAGAAAAATTTCAGGGGTGACCAAGGAGCGAACCTCGCCACCCTCAGAACACCGGCAACAAAAACAAAGGAAGGAGACCAAGATGTTAGATAAGTTCCCTCTTTTATTTTGGAGACAGTAGATGCAAAGTTACAACTACGAAAGGTAAACAGAACAATCCTTCTAGGACCTTACATGTTGTATGCCTTGCTAAAATCTATGCAGGTATAACCTACTCGCTCGACGAGGGGTCTCGGGCAAGAATCTGTGCGGGGCTCTTCGTGGGATCACCGGATCAGAACCCCTCCTCGTGGAAGTACTCGATGCGGTGCTAGTTGCCACTGATCACCTTGACGGAAAGCATCTCCGCCCCGTCGAACGTGAGAACAATGATGTCCCCTATGGAGGATATGGGTTTCAAAGAAGCGGGTCCACACCCTCCTGAGGCACATGCACCTGCCCTCTTTAGAGAAGACGCGAGCCCATCGGATGGTGTTGCAGCATCCGGTGGGATGGAGCATCAACCTGCAAGGATGACGGCGGCTGCCAAAGGACCAAGCGAAGACGTTGGGAAGGTGCATCATTCTTGCACTCTCACTGACAAGGGTTTAACTCGTCAATGCCCATTATTATGGACTTGGGTTTTGGAGAAGGAGGGAGCGCTGGAGGCATCAGTCGGTTAGCAAACAAGCACACATGGACGCAAGTTTTACCCAGGTTCAGGCCTTGTAGAGGTCCCTACTCCTGCTTGTCTGCTCTTGGAATTAACGAAGGAATCGAAGATTACAAGGGCACGCAGATGTAATCTGGCGAGAGTTGTGGAAACTAGGTTGCGTGTGTCCTCCTCGCTGCCCCTCCTAGCCTTTATATAGATAGGCTAGGTCTTGGGTAGCAGATCGAGTCGGTTATAGATTAGGGTTTTCCCTTTGAACTTTCTATCTTAAGCTTCTTCTTGTCTCACAAGCAATCGAGAGTCCATGGGCCACTCGAATTCTCCACTGGGCCTTGGTAACACCGTGGGCTTCTGCCATATCCGGACCGTATATACCAAACTCAAGTACCTGTAGGGTATACCCATGTCAGTAGCCCCCGAGTGTCCATTGGAATCGCAGATTCAACTGGTGACTTTTATGAAGTCTTTCGAGTGCATGACTGAGCATTTTTCGAGTGTTTTGTTTATGTCATAGGGATTGTTGATATACGTGCCTGATTTACCTAATGTATCGGTATCAGTTAACTGCCTTAGGGAAAAACAACGCAATCTACTCAAACTCGAGTCCCCAGACTCGAATTCGGAAAAGTGCTGGTGTAATTCGACTCAGACCGCAGAGGTCTTATAGGAGTCGAATTCTACTGTATAAGTGTGAGCACTCGACGCGTCCGTCAAGGCAAGTTCATCGCACCTGCAGGCACGGATATGTTTCTAGTAGTGCGCAGTAGATGCGTTGCCAGGCCTTATTCAGGTCTTATCTTCGTGCTGTAAGCGCGGCATCCGAATTTTTGTCATCGCGGAGATGATTCGGGTGGCCCAGGAGACATAGTCTCTTTGTATGGAAAATATGAGGCGGAGTCACCATAGCCTTCGAGTGTGGATCTATCAACACATAGTACGATGTACAAATAATCATAGGGTGCGCGACCAGCGCTCCCTATGGGAGTAGCCCCCGAGTGCCTGGTTGAGTCGAAGACTCAAGCGGGGACTAAAGAACTTTTGTGACTGCTGTCATCTTTTGTTGCTTGTTTCAGTCGAATTTGCTTCCGGCGCTCCCTATGGGAGTAACCCATCATTCACAATCGAATCGTAGATTCGAGTGGTGGGTATGTCTTGAATGTTCATATACCTGCATAAAGATAAATCGTAGGGTGCACGACCAGCACTCCCTATGGGAGTAGCCCTCGAGTGCTTGGTTGATTCGAAGACTCGAGCAAGGACTAAAGTAGTCGAAATCTTCTGCTGCTGAAATCAATGATGTCAGTGTTGACGATGTGATGACCTTGGTTGCCCGCGTGAGCGGCTTTGACGGGACATGACGAGCGGTGGGTCCCACTTTCTGACTTCGATTTGATCGGGCATGCGTAATCTTCTATTTTAACTGTGTCTCCTCGATTTCCGTGCGTAATGGGAATAGTGGGGGACGGTTCGTGCTTCAGCTTCGCCACGTGTCGATGGCGATGTGCTCCACGCGTGTAGTAGAGTTTCTGATGGCCGTTGGATTGTTTCTGCGAGGAGGTTAAGTAGCAGCACAGCTGTGGTAATTTCCCCATCTGTCTTCTTTGTTCTTGCCTCCATTGCCATTGTTGCTGCACTCTGCTTCCTTGCACACTTTCTTGTTGCGGCGCTGGACCAGCTCCGTATCTTCCCTAGCTACTTCCTCTGTTCTCACCGCCATCGGAAGATGGGCAAGAAGAAGGGAGGCACCACTGCTGGGTCTGCCGCCACCATTGCCGCTACCAAGAAGAAGGGCGGCTCCACCACTATGGGCACCAGCGCCACCGACACTAGGAAGAAGAAGGGCGCAGGAACCCGCGTCACCAATGGCGCTTGGCATGCGTCCATCATCAAGCCCGTCGAGCTACATCTTCATCGTCGAGATGGAGTTCTTCCCTCCATGGAAGACAACTCGCAAGTGCTCGGCGAGGAGGTAATCCCCTTGTCCTCCTCCTGGTTTCCGGGTGATGTTCCTTGCGTTCATCATCTGAGGTCTTTCTCTGCCCCTGCATCCTTTCTTCAGGGGCCTCCTTTCCTTCTACAGGCTCTAGCTGCATCAGCTGTCCCCAAATTCTATTCTCCACATCTCCTGCATCATTACCCTTTGGGAGTGCTGGCTCAGAGTCAAGCCGCACTTTGGCCTCTTTAAGAGGCTTTTTAAGCTGAAACGCCAGTCGGCATCCGGTTCGGTAGTCTAGACATAGGAGGCTACGGAATCCACGTCGACTCTTCCGCCACTTACTTCGATATCAAGCTTACTGCGTCCGTCCAAGGGTGGAGGGACAAGTGGTTCTACATCCGCGACCAGAAGGCCAACGGAGAGCACTACGGACTCGCGCCCTTCGATCCCACGATGCCGTGCAAGAGGAGGTGCTCTTGGAAGAACATCTTGATGCCTGGCTTGTTCGAGGAAACGGAGGTTCTGTATAAGCGCGTCTGCGACCTCGAGAGTCACATAGGCAAAGAAGAGGGAGGTTCTTCCCTCATTCGCACATGGTTGTGCCGTCGTGTCCAGCCTCTATAGGCTAGAGTCCACCCTATATTCCGCTGGGCTGGTGCGAACGATGCCACTCGCTTATCTGCCAATGGCATTTCCGCGGGTGAGGTTGATAAGAGGGTGTGACTAGTGACCAAATACACCGCCAAGGAGGTTCTCCTAGGCGTACCAGTCGTGCCTCCTTTCGATGCCTCTAACCCTCCTCCTAAGGTAGAATGATTCTGTGAAGTAGTTTCCTTTTGCGACTGCCTTTATGATGTTTTGATATATAATGTTGTATCTTCTGAATGTAGGACTGGAAGGTGTCTCCCAACTTGCCCCCTCAACCTGAAGGGATTATCCCACGCGAAGTGGATGAAGAGGACGAGTCGGAGTCGACCGTCCCAATCGAAGAGGAGGAGGGAGCCCCCGAGTCCAGCAACCCAGACAGTCGCAAGCGTTCCCGGAGTGAGGATTCGGATGCCTCGTCGCTGACGATGCTAGAAGGCCCTTCTATTGTTGCAGAGGAGCCAATCCCCGCCATTCCTGTGTGCTCCATGGCTCCTCCTGCCCGGAAGAAGCTGCGACTACCAAAGGAGTCGTCGGAGTCGGAGGAGCAATCCTTCGACCTTGATAAATTTGACTGGTGAGTTCACAACTTTTCCTTAGTTTCTTTTTTGGAGTTGCGTTCCCTGAGGTTTTTGCTGGATGTGCTTTGTAGTCAAGCGGCATCGTTGTCTTCTGGCGACGTCCAATTTGTGAAGGAATCCGGAGTCGCAGACTCCAAGGCCAAGGAAGTGGCTGAACGATCTTCTTCTCGTCCATTGGCGGCCCACTCCGGGCACAATTCATCGAGTTCCCCACATGCTGGGGGACACCAGGTGGTTGCCCGGATGACTGCGCAACAGTCATCCTCGGAGTCTCTAGAAGACCATGTAAGCATCTCTTTGCTGTTTTGTCAGTCGAATATATACTTGGTGTTGTTGCTGAACTTTGTTTTCTTCTAATGCATCTCATCATGAAGGAGGCTTCTCGCCTGGCGGAGCAAGTCCTGGACATGGGTTGACAACATGTGTGGCTGGACAATCGCCATCGCATTGTTGAAGGTTAGTTTTGCCTTTGTCTTTGTCTTGGTGAAGTTTCTAGATGCGATTGATGATACGTCCTATTCTTTGTAGTTGAGCATAACAATCTTCTGCGTCATGTTGCTTCACTTGAAAAGAGGCTTACTGCAGCGGCGAAGAGTTGCGACGAAGCAATCATGGCCCTGGAGGAATCGCAAAAGCGCGAGGAGGACTTGCGAAAGCGCGAAGAGGACTTGTGTTCCTCCAATGCCGAGAGGGATAAGTTGCTCGAGGAGCAGCTTTTCTCGATTGCCAAGTCCCTCTCAGGTACTCTTTTGGCTGAATTTTCTTTGTTTCTTGCTTCGACATCATGTTATTGTACTAACACTTCGCTGTATGTAGATGCCGGCGGCCTGAGCTTTGACACCCAGGACCTTCGTCGCGATGATGCATTGGCTGGTGCTGTCGCCGTAGTCAAAGACTGCAACGCTTCACTTCAAGGGACACTGTCAAAGGCCAAGAGTGTGCTCAGTCACATACACAGGGATCTAACTCCCAAGGCTGAGCTGCTTGACAACCTAGAGGACCTGGTGGAATCCCTTTCTGGGGGTATTCCCATGGACTTCAGGAACTCCCAGCGGTTTGTCGGTGCCACCATGGCACTCACGATGGTGCAAGCCCATGGCGTGGAGGTGGATCCCACCGCGATTTCCAACGTGATGCCCGTTGGCGCGGATGGCCAATGGGTAGTGTTTGCTCCCTTCGCTACTGGCTATGGTAAATATGGGCCGCAACTCATCAATAAAGTCGCCAAATACTCCAAGGAGCTACAACGAGTGAAGAATGCGGCGAAGGCTGCGGCATCAGGGGCTGGCATTGTAAAGCCTATGGCGCCAGAGACCGCCACGGATTCGACGAGGCCCCTGAAGTCCAAGTCGAAGTCGAAGAAGCAGGCTGCTCCTTAGTAGCTATCTTGTAATAGTTGTAGTTTCTAGCTTCTGTGTTAGAATAATGCTTTTATGGAAGTTTCCTAGTCGAGCCTTTTGCTGTGCTTGAATGCGTCTATGCCTTTTGTCAATGTATTATTGGTCTCTTATTTGCTTTTGCTTGGTTCGTGATAGGGTACGTCGTGTGGTCCTTCGAGTGGTCCTCATGATCCTCCACCCACCGATGAAACCTTGGCACAGCCACGCTCAAAGGTGGAGGAGTTGTCTTTGCTTTCGCGACTGCGTGATCGCATTAAGAAATTGGAGCGTGAGTTGCCCATCCTCTGTGGTAGCGCGGATGTATGGAAGTCGAAGGCGGAGAAGGTCACTGCCCGCGAGAAGTATCTCTTGGAGGAGGTGGCGCAACTAAATGAGAAATTCAAATGTTAGCTTTCTGTCCTCTTATCTTTTCTTTTAGTCAGTCGCGGCGATGCCTTGTCTTCATACTTTGCCCTTTTTTGCTTGGTGTAGTTGTCAGTGCTCGTCATCCGCAGGATGAGAAAGACCGGACTAGCATTCGTATGAATAACCTGACATAGGAGCAACTTCAGGCGAGTGGGTACTTTTGGGTGGACCATGATCGTGCGATCGCACTTGCAACTCTGCAGGACCGTGCCTCTCGAGTACTTCACTTTTTGAAGAAGGCACAGTCATGCCTTAGGCATATCTATCAAACAATGTTTCCGCTGGACGCCGTCCCTTCAAGCCTGTTGGCTCTTCTAGCGAAGTTCCAAGATCTGAGTGCAGTTCGTGAGTGTGTTTGGCAGCAATTAGTAGCTGGTGCTAAGGCTGCTTTGTCACTGGTGCGACTGCATAGGCCAGATGTAGGCGTTGCAGCTGTCGCTGCTGGGCCACTGACCCCGCCGGAAGGTATGACGTGGAATATGGTTCCGCATTACCAGGCAATTGATCGCCCAACAGAAGAAATCGTCGACTTCTTCTATTGCAGTAGTAGCTTTGACTTGTATCCTGCGTATAATTGTACAAGTGTTGTAAAGTTCATATGAATATGTTGGATGTAATTAATACCTATTGATATGTGAAGAGCTTGCTAGCTTTTATATTTTGCGATTGTGTTTGTACTCTGCAATTCCTTTTCGTTAGCCTGACTTGTGTTGATCTCAGCACCTTGCCAACCTGTTAGGTGCGTTGCAGCTGGGTTGGTGTTTATCAAGGGTTCGATTGATGTTTTGTCAGCTACTCAGGATATTGCGATTTGTTCATAGAACGATAGTGAAAAGGGTGGCGCGGCCCCCGAGTGATAAGATTGCCAGAAAAATAAGGGAAAGCATAGAGTTTCGGAGCACTTAGCTTTATTTATTCATAGAATAGTACGGGGTACAATGTGTGGCTAAGTAGCCTGGCTGAATAGCCTTATTTGTAATGTAAAAAAATGACTAGGGGTAGAAACGACACAACTGTGCGACGTTCCAAGGGTTGGAGTATGCGACTCCTATCTTGAAATCTTTAAGGCGATAGGCGCCACCTGGGATTAGTTTTGTAATCACGTAAGGTCCCTCCCAGGGAGACTCGAGCTTGAGATGCCCTTGTTGCTTGAGTCGCAGGACCAGGTCTCCTTCGACGAAGGATCTTGGGCGTAGCCTTCTGCTGTGGTAGTTGCGGAGGCTTTGTTGGTAGATCGTTGATCTTTCCGCCACGATTTCTCGCACCTCGTCAAGAAGGTCGACGGAGTCTTCGAGTGCAAGAGTTGACTCCTGCTCGCTGTAAGCGACCTCCCATGGGGCTTTGTAGCGTACTTCCGCAGGTAGCACCGCTTCAGCACCGTGCACCATGAAGAACGGGGTGTATCCCGTGGCGCTGTTTGGAGTTGTGCGCAAGCTCCAGAGTACGGATTGCAGCTCGTCTGGCCAGCATCCGGCGGCTTGTTCGAGTGGACAGAGGAGTCGCTTCTTGATTCCGCCGCAGACGAGGCCGTTGGCCTTTTCGACTTGACCGTTGGTCTGCGGGTGAGCCACCGAGGTGTAGCTTATGCTGATTCCCAGGTTTTTTGCAGAATTCCTGGAACTCCTTGGAGGTGAAGTTCGTCCCATGGTCTATGATGATGCTATGCAGCACTCCGAAGCGATAGACAATGGACTCGAAGAACATGACGGCGTTGGCTCCTGATTGGTTTGTCAACGGCATGGCCTTGATCCACTTGGTGAATTTGTCGACTACGACCAAGAGGTAGACGTAACCTCCTCGCGAGGATTTTGGGAGCTTGCCGACCATGTCGAGCCCCATTGCGCGAAGGACCAAGCCAATGGTATTGGCCGGAGTTCCGCGCCAGGTGCGTGCGGTTTGTCCGTGAATCGCTGGCAAGCGTTGCAGCGCTGTACGATGTCCTTGGCATCGCGCATGGCCGTGGGCCAGTAAAATCCAGCTCGTAGAGCTTTGGCGACGAGGGCGCGACTGCCAGCATGGTGCCCGCAGGTCCCTTCATGTATGTCGAGGAGGACGAACCTTCCGTCCCCGTTGGAGACACACCGTTGGAGCACTCCCGTGATGCTGCACTTGTATAGTTCACTGTTGATTATGCCGAAATGCCTTGGATCATCGCGCGATGTGTCACGCGTCAGCCGGATCATCTGGCAGCCTCTTGCTGAGTAGATATGTGATGTAGGGTTGTGTCCAAGATGGCTCGATCATCATGACGCCCATTGGTCCTTCGAGTCCTGTATCAAGCTCCATGTCATCGAGTGCCATTGGCTCATTGGGTGGCGTAGCCCCCGAGTCCGTTGATGCGCTTGCTTTCTTCTCTGGAGCCTTTGGCTTGATGGAGCATTCGCAAATGCGCTTGAGAAACACCCCAGGTGGTATGGTGGCGCAGGTGGAGCCAATGTTGGCGAGTGTATCTGCTTCTTCGTTGCTTTCGCAGCCCACGTGCCGCAGCTCACAGCCGTTGAAGTCCCCTTCGAGTGTGTCGTAGAGGTCACGATAGGCGATCATGTTATCGCTCAGTGCGTCGTACTCATGCATCGTTTGGTTGACCACTAGCTTGGAGTCACCGTAGATGATGAGCCTCTTGGCGCCGCAGGCTTTCGCCATCCGCATCCCATGGATTAGAGCCTCGTATTCAGCTTCATTGTTGGAGGCAGTGAACTGCATTCGCAGAATGTATTTCAGCTTGTCTCCCTGGGGCGATGTCAGTATGACACCTACGCCAGTTCTGTCCTTTCGTTTGGACCCATCGAAGTGCATTGTCCAGAGATAGGACATATCTGGCTTTTCGGGGAGCTGGTTCTCCATCCAGTGCACGAGGAAGTTAGGGAGGACTTGCGACTTGATCGCGTCGCGCTTTTCGTATGTCATGTCTCGTGGAGACAGTTCGATTCCCCAAAGCGTGACTCTCCCGGTGGCATCAGGGTTATTCAGGATGTGCCCGAGCGGGGCGTCGTTGACCACCATGATTGGGTGCTCCTGGAAGTAGTGGCACAGTCGCCTGGTTGTCATGAAGACGTCGTACGCCAGCTTCTGGTAGTGCGGGTATCACTATTTTGTTGGCGTGAGCACCTCGCTAAGGTAGTAGACTGGACGCTGGACCCCGTGGACCTTGTTTTCTTCGGCTCGTTCCACCACAAGCACCATGCTAACCACCTGGTTGGTGGCGGAGATGTAGAGCAACAGCGGCTCCTTTTTGCGTGGAGTCACCAGTACTAGCGAGGTGGATAGTAGATGTTTGAGGTCTTCGAATGCTTCTTGCACCTCGTCTGTCCACTCGAACTTTTCTATTTTGTGGAGAAGTTGGTAGAAGGACAGTGCCTTTTCGCCCATTCGACTGATGAATCGACTAAGCGCCGCGATTCACCCAGCCAGCTATTGGACGCCTCTTACATTTTTTGGCTTCTCCATGGCCAGTATGGCTTTTATTCTCTTCGGGTTTGCTTCGATCCCTCTCGCGGAGATGAGATACCCGAGTAATTACCCAGATGGTACGCCAAAGGCGCATTTGTCCGGATTGAGCTTGATCCGGTAGCGGTCGAGGTTAGCGAAGGTCTCGTGGAGATCATCGATTAGCGAGGCTTCCTCTTTTGTTTTGATGACGATGTCATCAACATAGACTTGGATATTGCGACCAAGTTGATTCTTGAGGCAGGCCCGCATGCACCGCTGATAGGTGGCTCCTGCGTTTTTTAGCCCGAAAGGCATTGTGTTGTAGCATAACACACCAAAGGGCGTTGTAAATGCTGTTTTCTCTTGGTCTTCCTCCTTCATTTGAATCTGATTGTAGCCTGAGTAGGCATCGAGGAAGCAGAGACGCTCACATCCCGCGGTGGAGTCGATGATCTGGTCGATTCACGGCAACGGGAAGTGATCCTTTGGGCAGTGCTTATTCAAGGAGGTAAAGTCCACACACATCCGCAGGATATCTGTGTCTTTTTTAGGCACAAGCACCGTGTTGGCGAGCCAAGTGCTTTCCTTGATCTCGCGTATGAATTTGGCATCGAGGAGTCTATTGATCTCCATTCCGACCGCCTTTGCTCTTGGTTTAGACAGTCGCCAAATTGTCTGCTTGACTGGCCTTGCGTCTGAATTTACATTGAGTGAGTGCTCGGCGAATTCCCTGGAACATGTCCGCTGGACACCAGGCGAAGATCTCTCAGTCCTCACGGAGGAATTCGACGAGCGCGAGTTCCTATGCGGAACTCAAGTTGTTGGCGATGAGGGCCGTCTTGGTCGGGTCCGTTGGGTGGACCTGGAATTTCTTCATGTGCACCGACGAGTCGAAGGATAGGTCAGGTGAAGTAGGCCTGCTCAGGGGAGGCAGACTGTTGTCTGTCAACTCCTTCAATCTTGCGAGTTCCTCCTGCATGCCGATGGACTAGGAGATTCTGTGGAATTGCCTATCGCAGCTATCACACCTCTCGAAGTTGCTGTTGATTGTGATTGCACCGTTTGGGCATGGCATCTTCATCTGCAGGTAGGCATAGTGTGGCACTGCCATTAACCTCGCGAACGCGACGAGTCCGAGGATGCAGTGATATTGTGAAGGCCAGTCGACGACCTCAAAGTCGATGTGCTCTCACTGAAAGTTTTGTAGCGCGCCGAAGATGACGTCCAGGTTTTTCCCAGGGGATAGATGCCTTTCCCTGGGATGATGCCGTGGAACGTCGTGTCTGAAACTTCCAGATACGTTAGAGGGATCCTCATTGCCCGCAGGTACTCGCGAACATGAGGTTAATGCCACTGTCGCCATCCATGAAGACGCAACTCATGTCGAAACCCTCAATCTACGCCTCGAGTACGAGGGGATAGTGGCCTGGACAAGGAACTTGGCGCGGGTGGTCACGCCTGTCGAAGGTGATGTAGGAGTCGCTTCCACCGAGGTACTCAGTGGTGGAAGGTGGAGAGTTTATCGCCAAGTTGACTTGACGAGTGATGGCCTTCTGCACTCGATTTGAGGGACGCCCTCTTTGGATCATCCCCATGTTACCCATGGCTCGTGGGTATGGTTCACCTCCGTGATGCTGGACCGGTGCAGCCGTGGGTGGTGGTGGTCCAGGCGGTGGTAGAGGAGCTCCGTGTGCCACAGCGCCTGGGGCGGCTCCATAGCCCCTATTGACTACGTCGTGATTCATCCGGGCTAGGCCTTCGTGGAGTTTGAGGAACTCGCGGCAGTCCTTGAGAAGGTGGCTGGATTTCTTGTTGCCGTCGTGCTTGTCGATGTAGAAGTGAACATTGAAGGGCCCAGACAGTTTGTCCTCGATAGATGTTGCGGGTGCCTCTTTGCGAGTGCGGCGTTGCCACACCTCCGTGGTTTTTCTGCTGTCGCGGCATCCGCCACTGCGGTATCCCCTATTGCGGTTGTCGTCGCGTTTGTCGGTGTAGCCGACTGCGGCCATGTTGACCTCGTCGCGGTCATCGTAGACGCGCATTCAACGTTTGCTTCGGCGATCGCGTCTGCGCCCAAGGTCATCGTCGTCATCGGAGTAGGTGCGGTTCTTCACCGAGTCTTCTCCATCAGCCCACCGATTCGCGATTTCCATCAGGTGGTCGATCATTTTGGGCTTCGAGCGACCCAACTCCTCCGTGAGCTCTATACGGCAAACACCGCCATTGAACGTGTCGATTGCACGGTCCTCCGAGATGTTTTCTGCTGAGTTATTAATGATGGACTATCTCTGGATGTACGAGCATAGCGATTCTCCCGATCTTTGCTGGCAGCCTCTCAACTCTTCGATTGATGCACGGCCTTTTGTAAGTGCCCTTGAAATTGTGCACGAAGCTGTAGACCAGCTCTTCCCAGCTGCAAATGGATCCGCACGGGAGATTGTTGAGCCATGCGTGGGCGGCGCCCTGCAGTTTTAGTTGTAGGCATTGCATGACCGTGCTTCGACTCCCGCCATGTAGTCGGATGGAGGAGATGTGGTCCTCTAACCAGATTTTCGGGTCCTATAGGCCGTCAAATTTTGGGTTCTCTGATGGTAGTTTGAACCCTTTAGGCATTCGCTTTTGCCTGATGGCCCTGCTGGAGCATCTGGCGCCGCAGAGCTCAGTCTCATCCTCTTCTGAGTCAGTCGAACGAGCGCGTCTTGCCCTTGATTTGTCGATTTTGTGCTGCGTGAAGTCATCGCGCGCATCGTAGTCACGATCGTGCCACCGTGAGCGGCGACACCGAGACAGATCGTGGTTATCATCGCTGGACGAGGGCGAGGAGTAGTGTTTTGCCTGGGCCTTGCTTTTCTTTGGCTCTGGTGCATGCTCTTTGTCGAGGGCTGCCTCAACTAGCCCCAAGCCCGCGACCATAGATCGGTGCATGGCAGCTCGTGGATCTCCAGCTGGCGGCTGGTTGTTGAGGAGGTACATGGTGGCCACCGTTGCCGCGGCTTGCGGTGTCTTCGGGAGCATGTTGCCCCGCGTATCCACCATCATGCAGCCGAAGTCGAGGACTTTCACGGCTTCCACGCGCTCCTCCTCGGTGAGGTGGGCCAGTCGAGATCTTCTCTTGTTGGCACGGTACTCGTTGCCTTTGGAGGAGGATCCTCCGTGGGAGGAGAGCCCGGCTCACCGAAGGCTTGATTTGTCCGCCTCCTTTTTATGCGCTTCGAGTTGCGCGATTGCATGTAGCTGGCGTCTGTATTCCTCCTTCAGTAGCCAATGGTAGCCTATCAGCATGTCTTGTGGGGAATTGAGGGACAGAGGATTGCCTCCAGAGCTTCTCAACAGCGGGCCCACTCGTTGTCGTTGAGCTTGATCACCACGCGCTCTCCAGTGTGTTCATTCACTATGGTTGGCGGTTCTCCTGCCGCCCCATTGTTGACGGGCACGCCGTTGCCACTATTGGTGGGCCCGCTATTGGGCATACTGCCGTTCGGTGGTTCGGTGCCGTTGGGCATGCTGCCGTTGGGCGGTCCGGTGCCAGATCTGGTGCCAACGTTTTCGCGATTGGCGGTAGTGTCACCTGCGTTGGTGACTGCGCACATGAAGTGGTTGGGGAAGCTGTTGTTCCCACAATTTTCAGATCCATAACCATAGGCTCCATCTTCAGTGGCCAGGTCACCCAGATCGGATCCGCGACTGATGTCGCTGTCCGTGCTCCAAGCTGTTGTGGAGGCGTTAAGCTCGCCGAGGGTGCCGATTGGTGGTGGAAACCACGATGCTGGAGCAATCGCGGGTGCCATCGGCTGGTCAGGCATGCAAAGCGTGCCCATGTGACCAACCTGGAAGCGGAAGCTCCCAATCTCTAGACTGATTCCATCGCCCACGGACTCGAAAGCCAGGCGAGTGGCCGGCATGTGGACGGTGAAGTCGGACGTGCCGAAGAGCTAGTGAATCTCCGCTGTTGCTGAGTTGTAGATCGCGGTTGATGGGGCCGAAGAAGCCGCGACATCAGCACTCCCAATTCCCACAGACAACACCAATTGACGAGGGTTTAACTCATCAATGCCCATTGTTATGGACTTGGGTTTTGGAGAAGGAGGGAGCACTGGAGGCATTAGTCGGCCAACAAACAAGCACACAGGGACGCAAGTTTTACCTAGGTTTAGGCCTCGTAGAGATCCCTACTCCTGCTTGTCTGGTCTTGGAATTAACGAAGGAATCAAAGATTACAAGGGCACGCAGATATAATCTGGCGAGAGTTGTGGAAACTAGGGTTGCGTGTGTCCTCCTCGCCGCCAACTCCTAGCCTTTATATAGATAGGTTAGGTCTCAGGTAGCAGATCGAATCGGTTATAGATTAGGGTTTTCCCTTTGAACTTTCTATCTTAAGCTTCTTCTTGTCTCGCAAGCAATCGAGAGTCCATGGGCCACTCGAATTCTCCACTGGGCCTTGGCAACGCCGTGGGCTTCTGCCGTATCTGGACCGTATATACCAAACTCGAGTACCTGTAGGGTATACCCATGTCATTCACAGTGTACCCTCGTATAGAACTCAAAGCCAGACAAGTATAGCCATGAGTCTTGAAGGGTCACCGCCATGGAGGAACGATCCATCTCTAGGTGACGACCTCGTCCGCCACTTCTCCTCCCCTGCCCTCGGTTCACCTCACCGTTGTCCAACACGAGCCAAACCTCTAGCGTTGGCAGGAGCAACCTCCCAAAGCCGATGCACGGTCTGCGGGATGGGTGGTGGCCATGACTCTACGGGAGGCAAAGAACACGAAGGAAGAAAATATGAATGCTGGATGTGGCCGCTTCCCTCGAAGCCATTTAAATAGGATGGTGGGAGGAAGCCCCTGGTACGTTGCAAACGAATCTATAATTTTTGATGTTCCATGCTTGTTTTATATCTACTTTCTTATGTTTTGTCCACACTTTGGAGTACTTTTACACAATTTTTGGAACTAACCTATTAACAAGATGCCACAGTGCCAGTTTCCTGTTTTGTTCTATTTTTGGTTCCAGAAAAGCCAGAAAATGAATATTCTCAGAATTGGACCGGACAAAAGCCAAAGTCGATATTTTACCAAAAGACTCACGGAGCCAGAAGACGAGACGAAGAGGGGCTAGAGCTGGCCACACCATGTGGTGGCGCGGGTCCACCTGGCTACGCCACCAGGTGGTGTGGGCCCCTAGTCCACCCTCTGGCATCGCCCTTTTGCCTATAAGAAGCCTCCGATGTAGAAACCCTAAAACATCCAGCCTCTAGCCACAAAAAGTTCCACAGCGCCGCCGCCACCGAAGGGGAGATTCCGGGGACAGAAAGTATCTATTCTGGCACCCTGCCGGGACGGGGAAGTGCCCCCGGAGCCATCTCCATCGATCTCCACCACCATCTCTATAGCACCCCGGTAAAACCACTACTAGAAAATCGCGTGTTGTTTTTATTTTATGCATCATCATGACCGCATGCTCATGTCATCATGCCACATTACATTTGAGCATCGTCATCATCATGCATATTATTTGCCTAAAACTATTTTCCAAAAATCCTATTTTGTTTTTCTATATTATCCCCCTCTTATTTCAAAATATAAACCCTAGGTCTTCCTAGATATTTTGTTTGTCTAAAAACTATTTGTAAAAGTTTTTTGTATAAAAATAAATGAGCAAACAAAAATAAAGACTATTTTTGTTACCGGGGGAGCCAGCCAGCCAGGCCAGTGGCCCAACTAGCCAGCTACTACCCTGGCCCAACCCAAAACCGAGCTAACCCTAACCACCTACCTGACCACACCCTCTCGCCGCCGGCACACACCTAGCTACTGACACACGCGGACGTGCACGACCTGCTCGCCCACCCTAGTCCTGCATCCCACTCCAGCCACTCAAGGTTACCACCAACGCACCCAACCCCCTCCCCTGGACCCAACACGTCACAGCTGGCCGCCCACTCCCGTGCACCACAAATCGCCCCTGGCCCCACCCCGATCGACACGGGCGCAGTCCCACCCACCCCAGCGACACGTCAACGCGATGCACGCAGTTTCCCCTTCCCCACGATCCCCACCATCTCGCTAACCTCCTCCGCTGCCCTCTTCTCTCACCCCGGCCGCCGCCAGGCGACCTTCTGCTTTTGCGCGTCTCCGCCGCCCCGAGCAGAGCCCCGGTCTCTCCGCCCCGGGTCGACCTCGTCGCATGGCCTCCTCAACACCCAAGCCCCTCTGCGCCGTCCTCTGCACCTCCCCGCCTGCGGCCGAGCTCGCCCGGCCCTGGCGCCTCGTCAACCTCGCCGCAGCGTCTGGCCGCCCCTACCACCTGGCACCATCGTCCTCTGCCGCTTCTCCGCCAGGACAAGCGCCACCGTCCTCTACGCCGCCACCTCGTCTGCCTCGGAGCCCGCCACCAGGGACCACACGCCGTCGTTCTCACCAAGGTCCGGTGTCAACCACCGGGCCTCACCTCGCCACCGCTGCCGCCACGGTCGACCTCGGCCTCCTCTCCTCGCCGCCCCATGGTCGCCTTCCTCTGGCCCCGAGCACCTCATAACCGTCCCGTGGGCTCCGCGCATCCCGGGCAAGCACCCAGCCGACCCGGCCCCACGCGGATCCACCCTGGCCACTGTCGTCCCGGCGCCGGCCATACCGAGCTCGCCACACCGCTAGGTTCTCCCTGCGCGCGTCGTGCGTCCCCGCGGCCGCCGTCCTTCGCCTCCACCTGCCGCTGCCCCGAGCTCTCCTGCCGCCGACCACTGTGCCCGTCGACCTCCTCTCTACGCATCCTCCTCACTCCCTTCGCCCGTGTCGCCCGCGCCTCTGTTTCCCCTGTAGATCCTCCCTACCAAGTTGTTTTTCTTCCGTTGCAGTACGAACGGAAGGTGTTCCAGGATACGTCTGTATCGGACATGGCTTGTAGCGATGTTGTGTACTCGCTTGGCTCGTGCCCTGTTGCCTATACCAAGTGTTGGTTCTACTGCCTAGATGCTCCGCTTGTTCCCTTTCAGGCTGTAGTGCGAGGAGTTCCCAGATGGAGATGTGGCCGAAAATCCCCCGATGCCTTTGGACACGAAGTCCCACGAAGAAACAAGATCGACCCCGGAGACCATCGATGCCGACCCAAGCCTGTCAACCGCAGCCGACACTGAACATCTCCGACATGGAACGCCAAGATCGCCTTGACGGATCCGAAGGTCGTTACCCCGAAGACCGATCCCCCATCGAACCCTCGAGACCCCAAGATCTTTGACCCCTAATGTGATCCCATTTCCGAGAACCCTATTTTATAAATGCCATATATACAGTTGTTGCATATTAAATCATTCATACTTGCATACATATTTTGTGGGTGTTTGGGGGTATTTCGATGATTCACCGAAATTAAATATGGAGACTATATGCGGGCTTTTCTAGTCTTATATTGCCTCCATTTAAATTTGTGTAGCGAACCGATGCCATGTTTTGCCTTGTTAAGAAACATTTAAATTGCGGGGTACCTAAACAACATGAACCTTCTACTTAATTGTCGGGACCCCGGTTCCGCTTAATATTTCCTAATTGCACGCATCTTTGCCATGCCATGCATCATACATACATCATGCCGGATCTTTTGCCGTAGTATTAAATAGTGCATCCGGTGTTTCTTTTAGTGATTTGCTTCTTCGCGGATTAGGCCGTTGAGTTGATGCGAGTACCGACAAGTCCTTCGGATAATGAACCTTCAGCAGTGTTTCCCAGGCGAGCATTCTCCCCCTTTCTACCTATTTTACGTTTATAGTCTTTACTTCCTCCTATTGATCTATTGCTATCCTTGTTGCGATGCTTTAGTTTCCGTGCACCATTTATATTCCTTCCAGCCTCTATATTGCCTTGGACACATCCTATTGCATGTTGATTGATAGACAGTCGGCTTTGCGGGTCCTAGTTGCTTACTCAGGTGCTGCTTCGTGTCGTTGTCGTTCCATCGTTGATAAAATGTTGGCACATGATTAATGATAGAGATGCTTAATGGTGGAGATAATCATGACTTTAATACAACTTGATTAATTGCTGGAAATAGATATAACTAATGCAGAGGCATCGGTGAGCAATAGAAAATATTTGGTTTTTAACCGCTCACTTGTGTCCCATAGGCCCCGAGTACTTGATACATGTTCCTTGACTATCGCACTATCCGCATATGGGACCATGAATTCCCTTAGCCAGAGCATGATACATTTCTTATTTCTTGGGGCCACAAAGTAGTTTGGGGCTTTATTACTATCATGTACTTATGCCATGCTTTACTGCTTTATTTACGATTGTGCGTGGAGCACCTGTACTGTTTAGGAATGTGGAATGTTTCCACGGTATCGACAAGCCCAGTCACACTATCGGGTTCCCAGTCGTTTACAGCCATTGGCACAAACCTTGGGTCCGTCTCGGAGCCGGCCAACTTCGTTGCGGGTAGCTTAATGGGGTGGCCCCTTGAAATATTTTATGAATCCTGTGATTGCTTTGTCGTGAAAGCCTCGTTTGTTTTGATTTGGTTTTTCCGAGGTTGATCGTGTGTGTGTTGCTATTTGTGCACCCCTACAGGGTAAATCTTTCTGAAAGCCGTGTCCGCGGTTATGGACGACTTGGAGCACAGTATCTCGATCATAGACAAGCATAACTAAAGTAGTGCTATAAATTTGACCTAATATGTGACTAGTAATCAGCTTCACTATAATGGAATGGATAATAAAAGTGCCAGCAACTGATGGAACTAGGGTGTATCGTGTCATGTTATACCTGCCTAGTAAGTATCGCAAGTCCAATTGAAAGAAATAAAAGTGCCAACAACTGCTGGGTTTGGGATGTCACATGCTAATTGTATCTGACTAGTAAGTACTGCAACCACAACTGAATGGTTAATTAAAACTGCCCACTACTTATGCTATCAGGATGACTCATGCTATCTATATCTAATTAGTAAGAGCTTCAACTATAATGAAATGAATAAAACTGCAACTGTGTGAGTTCCTTAGCTTGACTTCCTCGTTTGGTCTCGAGGGGGAATACCAGGATGGGTATGATTGGTGTTACTATCAGGTTGGATCGAATAGGTTTTTCTTACCCCTCTCTAATAGTCGATAGTTATATCGAGTCTCTATAGGTTGTATAGTGCATGCTTCGCTGCCGCTTTAGTCCACCATACCTATGTAGGCGAGAGCCACCGAATTCTAGCCTCGCCGTGTACTGGCCTCAGTATTGACGCTCCTCTTTTTCCTTTGCCCTTTGTCGGCACCCCTTTTGTTTTAGCAGGTTTGAGATCGACATCGTTAGCAGGGTTACCCTTCTGGCTTGGCCTGGGCAGGGTTATGGACGCCATTGGTTATTCTAAAGGGCTCTTAGCCCCATTTGCATCTTGTCCGTACTCGGATGTTCTATTGTTTTGAAGGTGATTGGATCTTTGTATTGAATATCTTTATTCTTGACTCATGGAGTCGTTTTTGTATATATATGTTCTGTGGGTTCCATCGTGGACTAATGTGTAATGGTATTACTTCGTTTTCCACCCGCACGAAAGTGCCTGGTGGGCGTCCTTGAATCGTTTCTATGCGGGTTTGGCGGGAAGCGCTAAAACTTGCATAGGGCCGATTCGAGGGTGTTACAGAGTGGTATCAGAGCTCAGCAGTTGCGATACCCCACTGGTCCAGCCTGTAGGATAACCTAGCTAACGGCCGATGAAGAGTGTCAAAACTATTTTTGCAAAATCGATTGGATAGATCTGATTAGGTCTGTTTTACTCCTTGCCCCTATGCTATTCTCCTCTTACCTTTGCGAGTTTTGAATCTGCTCTCTTACCTTTTCTTAAAGTCCAGGAATTCTCGTGGTTGGGTATCCGTCGTACCTTCAGGGTTTCGCTTCCTCCTTTGGTAACGGTGCTTCTACATCCGGTCTTCATGCTATCTGAGAAATCCTTCATCTATTGGACTTCTCTTTGTTCCTTCTTGTGCCTTCCGGTGTTTTCCAACATGACGACATCATCTACATCCGAAGAGTCTGCATCACTCCTTTGTTTCAGAACCCCGCTTGTTGAGATCTTCAGTCTGAATTCCGAGAGTTGGTTGCATAATTTCCCTATTCTTGTGTAGAGTAATGCTTTGAGTGCGGGATGGAGTAGCTACCATACCACTACTCTTATCATGCGCTTTGTACATTGAATTGGAGGATCAATGCAATTTTCACTCCTTCCACGGAAGTTAAAGGTGGCCTTATCTTTTGAGACCTTTACCTTTGTCTTTGTTTCTCCGGAGTGTTCTCTCAATGAACGTGAGTAACAACCCCTTGTTGGTGGTGTCACCGATTCAAGACGGAGAAGGAATCTTTGTTAGTGGTGTCGCGAGAATCTACACTAAGCGAAAAAAATCTAGATCATCAGCCTTCTTCCCCATACCATGAGGCGGATCTCGAGGGCGAGATCCATTGTTAGTGGTGTCGAATTGTAGCACCCCGGTAAAACCACTACTAGAAAATCACGTGTTGTTTTTATTTTATGCATCATCATGACCGCATGCTCATGTCATCGTGCCACATTGCATTTGAGCATCGTCATCATCATGCATATTATTTGCCTAAAACTATTTTCCAAAAATCCTATTTTGTTTTTCTATATTATCCCCCTCTTATTTCAAAATATAAACCCTAGGTCTTCCTAGATATTTTGTTTGTCTAAAAACTATTTGTAAAAGTCTTTTGTATAAAAATAAATGAGAAAACAAAAATAAAGACTATTTTTGTTACCGGGGGAGCCAGCCAGCCAGGTCAGTGGCCCAACTAGCCAGCTACTACCCTGGCCCAACCCAAAACCGAGCTAACCCTAACCACCTACCTGACCACGCCCTCCCGCCGCCAGCACACACCTAGCTACTGACACACGCGGACGTGCACGACCTGCTCGCCCACCCTAGTCCCGCATCCCACTCCAGCCACTCAAGGTTACCACCAACGCACCCAACCCCCTCCCCTGGACCCAACATGTCACAGCCGGCCGCCCACTCCCGTGCACCGCAAATCGCCCCTGGCCCCACTCCGACCGACATGGGCGCAATCCCACCCACCCCAGCGACGCGTCAACGTGATGCATGCATTTCCCCCTTCCCCATGATCCCCACCATCTCGCTAACCTCCTCCGCCGCCCTCTTCTCTCCTCCCGGCCGCCGCCAGGCGCCCTTCGGCTTTTGCGCGTCTCCGCCGCCCCGAGCAGAGCCCCGGCCTCTCCGCCCCGGGTCGACCTCGTCGCACGGCCGCCTCAATGCCCAAGCCCCTCCGTGCCATCCTCTGCACCTCCCCGCCTGCGGTCGAGCTCGCCCGACCCTGGCGCCTCGTCAACCTCGCCGCAGCGCCTGGCCGCCCCTACCACCTGGCACCATCGTCCTCTGTCGCTTCTCCGCCAGGACAAGCGCCACCGTCCTCTACGCCGCCACCTCGTCTGCCTCGGAGCCCGCCACCAGGGACCACGCACCGTCGTTCTCACCATGGTCCGATGTCAGCCACCGGGCCTCACCGCGCCACCGCTGCCGCCGCGGTCGACCTTGGCCTCCTCTCCTCGCCTCCCCATGGTCGCCCTCCTCTGGCTCCGAGCACCTCAGAACCGTCCCCGTGGGCGCCGCGCATCCCTAGCAAGCACCCAGCCGCCCCGGCCCCGCGCGGCTCCACCCTGGCCACTGCCGTCCCGGCGCCGGCCGCACCGAGCTCGCCACAACGCTAGGTTCTCCCCGCACGTGCCGTGTGTCCCCGTGGCCGCCGTCCTTAGCCTCCACCTGCTGCTGCCCCGAGCTCTCCTACCGCCGACCAGAGTGCCCGTCGACCTCCTCTCTGCACGTCCTCCTCACTCCCTTCACCCGTGTCGCTCGCGCCTCTGTTTCCCCTGTAGGTCCTTCCTAATAAGTTGTTTTTCTTCGGTTGCAGTACGAACGGAAGGTGTTCGAGGATACGTCTGTATGGGACATGGCTTGTAGCGATGTTGTGTACTTGCTTGGGTCGTGCCCTGTTGCCTATACCAAGTGTTGGTTCTACTGCCTAGACGCTCCGCTTGTTCCCTTTTAGGCTGTAGTGCGAGGAGTTCCCAGATGGAGATGTGGCTGAAAAACCCCGATGCCTTTGGACACGAAGTCTCACGAACAAACAAGATCAGCCCCGGAGACCATCGATGCCGACCCAAGCCCGTCAACCGCAGCCGACACCGAACATCTCCGACATGGAACGCCAAGATCTGCTTCACGGATCCGATGATCGAGAACACAGACGTTAAGACCCCGGAATGTCAAGATCGCCTTGACGGATCTGAAGGCCGTTACCCCGAAGACCGATCCCCCGTCGAACCCTCGAGACCCCAAGATCTTCGACCCCTAATGTGATCCCTTTTCCGAGAACCCTATTTTATAAATGCCATCTCTACAGTTGTTGCATATTAAATCATTCAAACTTGCATACATATTTTGTGGGTGTTTGGGAGTATATTCACCGAAATTAAATATGGAGACTATATGCGGGCCCTAGTCTTATATTGCCTCCTTTTAAATTTGTGTAACGAACCGATGCCATGTTTTGTCTTGTTAAGAAACATTTAAATTGTGGGGTACCTAAACAACATGAACCTTCTACTTAATTGTCGGGACCCCGGTTCCGCTTAATATTGCCTAATTGCACCGCATCTTTGCCATGCCATGCATCATACATACATCATGCCGGATCTTTTGCCATAGTATTAAATAGTGCATCCGGTGTTTCTTTTAGTGATTTGCTTCTTCGCGGATTAGGCCGTTGAGTTGATGCGAGTACCGACAAGTCCTTCGGATAATGAACCTTCGGCAGTGTTTCCCAGGCGAGCATTCTCCCCATTTCTACCTATTTTGCGTTTATAGTCTTTACTTCCTCCTATTGATCTATTGCTATCCTTGTTGCGATGCTTTAGTTTCCGTGCACCATTTATATTCCTTGCAGCCTCTATATTGCCTTGGACATATCCTATTGCATGTTGATTGATAGACGGTCGGCTTTGCGGGTCGTAGTTTCTTGCTCAGGTGCTGCTTCGCGTCGTTGTCGTTCCACCGTTGATAAAAGGTTGGCACATGATTAATGATAGAGATGCTTAATGGTGGAGATAATCATGACTTTAATACAACTTGATTAATTCCTGGGAATAGATATAACTAATGTAGAGGCATCGGTGAGCAATAGAAAATATTTGGTTTTTAACTGCTCACTTGTGTCTCGTAGGCCCCGAGTACTTGATACCTGTTCCTTGACTATCGCACTATCCGCATATGGGACCATGAATCCCCTTAGCCAGAGCTTGATTGATTTCTTATTTCTTGGGGCCACAAAGTAGTTTGGGGCTTTATTACTATCTTGTACTTATGCCATGCTTTACTGCTTTATTTACGATTGTGCGTGGAGCACCTGTACTGTTTAGGAATGTGGAATGTTTTCACGGTATCGACAAGCCCAGTCACACTTTCGGGTTCCCAGTCGTTTACAGCCATTGGCACAAAACTTGGGTCCGTCTCGGAGCCGGCCAACTTCGTTGCAGGTAGCTTAATGGGGTGGCCGCCTAAAATATTTTATGAATCCCGTGATTGCTTTGTCGTGAAAGCCTCGTTGGGTTTTGTTTTGGTTTTTCTGAGGTTGATCGTGTGTGTGTTGCTATTTGTGCACCCCTGCAGGGTAAATATTTCTGAAAGCCGTGTCCGAGGTTATGGACGACTTGGAGCACAGTATCTCGATCATAGACAAGCATAACTAAAGTAGTGCTATAAATTTGACCTAATATGTGACTAGTAATCAGCTTCACTATAATGGAATGGATAATAAAAGTGCCAGCAACCGATGGAACTGGGGTGTATCGTGCCATGTTATACCTGCCTAGTAAGTATTGCAACTCCAATGGAAAGAAATAAAAGTGCCAAGAACTGCTGGGTTTGGGATATCACATGTTAATTGTATCTGACTAGTAAGTACTACAACCACAACTGAATGGTTAATTAAAACTGCCCACTACTTATGCTATCAGGATGACTCATGCTATCTATATCTAATTAGTAAGAGCTTCAACTATAATGAAATGAATAAAACTGCCAACTGTGTGAGTTCCTCGGTTTGACTTCCTCGTTTGGTCTCGAGGGGGAATACCAGGATGGGTATGATTGGTGTTACTATCAGGTTGGATCGAATAGGTTTTTCTTACCCCTCTATAATAGTCGATAGTTATATCGAGTCTCTATAGGTTGTATAGTGCATGCTTCGCTGCCGCTTCAGTCCACAATACCTATGTAGGCGAGAGCCGCTGAATTCTAGCCTCGCCGTGTACTGGCCTCAGTACTGACGCTCCTCTTTTTCCTTTGCCCTTTGTCGGCACCCCTTTTGTTTTAGCAGGTTTGAGATCGACGTCGTTAGCAGGGTTACCCTTCTGGCTTGGCCTGGGCAGGGTTATGGACGCCATTGGTTATTCTTCTGACTCAGATGTTCTATTGTTTTCAAGGTTATTGGATCTTTGTATTGAATATCTGTATTCTTGACTCATGGAGTCGTTGTTGTATATATATGTTCCGTGGGTTCCATCATGGACTAATGTGTAATGGTATTACTTCGTTTTCCACCTGCACGAAAGTTCCTGGTGGGCGTCCTTGAATCGTTTCTATGCGAGTTTGGCGGGAAGCGCTAAAACTGGCATAGGGCCGATTCGAGGGTGTTACAATCTCCATCGCCGTTGCGGACTCCCATGATGAGGAGGGAGTAGTTCTCTCTCTAGGCTAAGGGCTCTACCGGTAGCTATGTGTTCATCTCTCTCTATGCGTGATCTTATGAGATCATGAGCTTTGTAATCTATAGATCTATTCTGCTACTCAAGTGCTTTAATGAATCTTTGCTTATCCCCACGTGTGTGAACTTGACAGTGTGCACACCGTGTGGCACTTTGGCTAAGGTTACATAAATACTTGTTATGAGTTATATTTGGAGTTGGATGTCTATATGAAATTGTGGTGTTTGTTGGAGCCATCTAGTGCTCAAGGTGACAGTGTGGGGTTATCTAGATGGGGAATACGAACTTTGAGGAGTGCTGTTATAGCCCTACCATGGATTAGAGTGTCCAATCGGAGATTAGTTTAGGGTAGTTTCATAAAGAGAAGATATTTATATGAGAGTGTTCACCAGTGAAAGTATGATCCCTAGGCCTTGTTTCTAAGCATTGAAACACCGTTTGCAACTAGATCTGTTACATGTTTGCTTGCTTCCATCTTTATTTCAGATTGCCTTTAGTCTCTTCCTACCGGTCAAGCTCTTTTCTGGCACCATTACCACTTATAATTATCCATACCACTTGTATTTCACTATCTCTTCACCGAACTAGTGCACCTATACACCTTACACGTGTATTGGGTGTGTTGGGGACACAAGAGACTTCTTGTATCTTGATTGTAGGGTTGCTTGAGAGGGATACCTTTGACCACTTCCTCCTCGAGTTCGATAAAACTTGGGTAATACACTTAAGGGAAACTTGCTGCTGTTGTACAAACCTCTACACTTGGAGGCCCAACAACTGTCTACAAGAATAGAAGTGCGTAGACATCAAGCTATTTTCTGGCGCCGTTGCCGGGGAGGTAAGGTAAAAGGTAATCACATCCTCTGGCTACTAAGCTATCTTCTAGTATTGTTGCTGGTGTGTGAGTGCTCGAAGTTATTTCCTTTAGATTCTGCAATTATATCTTTTTGTTTCTTATTTTTATTTTCACTAGTTAGGCTTAATGGAAAACAACAACAAAATTAGAGAGCTTTATAGTATTTATCTTGAGTTAGGACATGAAGTGTTTGAAGAGAAAATTAAAAAACCTATGGAACTTTATTTGCATGCTGATAGCAATGTTATTAGTATGAATTCTTTGAACACCATTATTGCTAATGCTATGGAAAATTCTAAGCTTGCGGAAGCTAATTTTTATGAAAATGATCTTTTTAGTCCCCCAAGCACGGAGGAGAAAATTTACTTTGATGATACTACACCTCCAATATATGATGATTACAATAATGAATATGATATTTTCAGTCCACCTACTATTGAGGAGAAAATTAATTATGATTACAATATGCCTCCTATATTTGATGATTATGGTGATGACAATAATAATGATAGCTATTTTGTTGAATTTGCTCCCACTACAATTAATAAGAATGATTATGTTTATGTGGGGAGTATTAATTATTTTATGCATGTGGCTCATGATAAGAATGTTTTATGTGATAGTTAAATTTTTAATTTTATTCATGTTGCTACTGAAAGTTATTATAAGAGAGGGAAACATGGTCTTATGTATCTCAACATTATTAAGTTTCCCCTCTTTATGTTGAGAGTCTTGAAGTTGCACTTGTTTTGCTTTCCTATGATTGTTGCTTTGTGCATTCATGACTTGTTTCTTTATAAGAATCCTATGCATAGGAAGTGGGTTAGACTTAAATATGTTTTGAATTTGCTTCTTGATGCTCTCTTTTACTTCAATTCATATTTCTTATGTGAGCATCCTCTCAAACTATCAAACCTAACTTAAAGGCGTTAAAGAAAAGTACTTATTCGGAGATAATCCAAAACTTTTAGTTGAGTCTTGGAAGTTATTACCTCTATAATAACCTCTCCTTATCCTTTTTGTTTGTTTTTTGTACCAAGAATAACCTCTAATGAGAGGGAATTAAGATTTGGGGAAGTGTTGTCCCGAAACAGATTTTTGTGCTCCACTGTAAAAAATCGTGAAAAATCTCTGTACGTCGGATTGAGCTGTAATTTTCTAAATAAATCCCCCAGTATGTTAGCTAACTTTCGTTAATTCAACACTTTTCGATTTCAGCAGCATAAGGTCTTCTAAAAAATAGGTTTTCACCTGCTGATCTGTTTTGACAGATTTCTGCCATTATTTGCATTGGCATCTTTATCAATTTCTTTTTGGGTTCTTTTTGGTGAATTGAGCTGTTTGAGGGAATTGCTACAGTATCTTGTGTTTTGATGAATTTTTTTCTGTTTTAAAACTAAAACCCAAAGGTGTATTATCTTTTGAATGCACTAATGTTGCTAATGAAGATTGTGTGAAGTTTTGTATGAAGGAAATTTTCACGTGTAGAGAAAGAATGATATAATGGATGAAGAATGGACAAAATCTCAAGCTTGGGGATGCCACCCCGTGTCACCCCAAGAAATATTCAAGAGGTAAAAGCTTCAAAGCTTGGGGATTCTTAAGGCATCCCCTTCTTCATCAATAAAAATCTCAGGTCTTTCTAGACACTTCGTTTTTATTGTTTCATGCATTGTTGTGTTGCTCTTGGAGTGTCTTCGTTTTGTTTATAGTTTTCTTTTACTTAGTTTGCTTAAATAAGTTGTTTGGATCCCAACACACTTCTTTTGGAGAGAGACACACCCTGTTATTCATTGCCTAGAACACTCTAGTTTTCACTCTTATTACTCTGTGAGTGTTCTCCTTTGCTAGCACCGCATTTAGCTTTAGTTTTCGATTGGTGTTGGAAAAGAGTGGGCAGTTTCATACTTATAGTGGTACAAAAGGAGTCTTGTTTTGACTGTGGCCTAGACTTTAGCATGTCATGCTTGATATTGTTTTGGCTTTATGCTTAGTGATTTTTGTTGTAGCATGACTTGTTATAAACAATTGAGATTGCTTAATGTGCCTTGAAAGAATCATGCGTTGTTTTAGCTTATTAAAAGAATAATATTGTGGTATTCTCCTTTAAATGCTTTATTTGGGTTGACTTGGCGCATGCTCACACCATGTTAAGACTATACTAAGTCACCATAGCCACTATGGTCATTTAGTTTTCGACTTGTAATATCACTTTATGCTTTAATGAATAATGTTTTGTCAATTTGCATGATTATGTCCATTATTGCTCTCTTAGTTGGTCGCTCCCAGTCTTTTGCTAGCCTCCATACCAAGTATGAGTTCTACTCATTCATCCAACTCCAAATAAAACCAAGTTATTCCAAAGAGTACACCATACCTACCTATTAGCATTTGCTATTCCAAGTATATTCATGTTTTTATCTACCTTCTGAATTAAACTTGTTATGTGAAAATTAGTGTTTAAAGCTCTCACGAACTTGATGGCACACTTTACTTTTCTTCCCCTAGTAAACTTGAACCATTGTGTCATCTATGTTGTATATTCTTGCACTTATACGTTGGGATTAGCAGAACCATGCTGTCATGGGGAACGCTTTCAACATTGCACTTGTACATTGTACCTAGTTGATATCATGCTCTTTTGTTTATGGATGTCGTCGGTGTGAAATGAAAGGGAGCTTGAAAGTCCATGGAGTTATGTATGTGTGTTAGATAAACGCTTGGGCCGCTAGCCTAAGCCATGCCTAATCATGGTGCAAACTTGCAGCATCACCATAGTGAGCAATCTATGAAGCATTCTTCTTATAAAAAAAGAGATAGAGCTTGAGAAAAAGAAAAAAAAGATGAGAAAAGAGGAAACAGAGAAAAAAGCACCATTTTCCCATGGTAAATAAGAACATTGCTGAGATGCTCATTGTCTGCTTGCCTTATCATTTTGATTATGGGATAGCTCCTGTAACATGTGCAAGGGGTACCCCGTTGGAGGTTATCTATGATACACATGTACTTACTATCACAACAACTTACCGGTAACTAAACTTAAGTAGCATGAGGAGCGGCCCTCGTATTCAAGGGACATGAGATTGCCAACTTATACTTTGTCAAGCATATACTCCATAGTTTGATCACTTTAACCTTAATCACTTCAAGATGCTTATGATAGGGGCAATGAGAGCTGAAAGCTAATAAGTACCATAATTTTTGGAAGCTCTTTATGAGACTTGAATCCCATCTTCCTTCTATGAAGGCCTTTCTTTTACTTTTATGTTGAGTCTCCATCTTCTATCTTTATGCACCTATTGAGAGAGCATAGTGTCTATTCTTAGTTTAATGCGCATTGTCCCAAAACTTGTTGATTGATTCATAACTTTGATATTGCTTGTTCTTAAACTACTTGTATCTAGTTACCCTTATGAACTTTGAAGGTGTCATTTGCATTTATGTTATGCTACACTATGAGGGACAAGCTGAATACCATTCTCATTATGTTTTCTTTATGTGAAACAAACAAATGTCTTTCAAACCATTGTTATTCATGAATCTTTTGTTTGTACCTTTACATGTTATAACATAGTTGTTATGTCTTATTGATAGAACTATATCTTTCATGCTATGTTAAAGTACTATGATCCCAGCTATCAATGTTTTATAAATGCCTTGATCAAGATTGTGATGGTGCATGTCACCTCAAAAATTATTATTTCTTTTTATCACTTACTACTCGAGGACGAGCAGGATTTAAGCTTGGGGATGTTGATACGTTGCAAATGTATCTATAATTTTTGGTGTTCCATGCTTGTTTTATATCTATAATTTTTGAATATTCTCGGAATTGGACCGGACAAAAGCCAAAGTCGATATTTTACCCGAAGACTCATGGAGCCAGAAGACGAGACGGAGAGGGGTCAGGGGCTGGCCACACCATGTGGTGGTGCGGGTTCCCCTGGCCGCGCCACCAGGTGGTGTGGGCCCCTGGTCCATCCTCTGACATCGCCCTTTCGCCTATAAGAAGCCTCTGATGCAGAAACCCTAAATCATCCAGCCTCCAGCCACGAAAAGTTCCGCAGTGCCGCCACCACCAAAGGGGAGATTCCGGGGGCAGAAAGTCTCTGTTCTGGCACCCTTCCGGGACGGGGAAGTGCCCCCGGAGCCATCTCCATCAATGTCCACCACCATCTCCATCGTCGTTGATGACTCCCATGATGAGGAGGGAGTAGTTCTCTCTCGAGGCTAAGGGCTCTACCGGTAGCTATGTGTTCATCTCTCTCTATGCGTGATCTTATGAGATCATGAGCTTTGTAATCTATAGATCTATCCTGCTACTCAAGTCCTTTAATGAATCTCTGCTTATCCCAACGTGTGTGAAGTTGATAGTGTGCACACCGTGTGGCACTTTGGCTAAGGTTACATAAATACTTGTTATGAGTTATATTTGGAGTTGGATGTCTCTATGAAATTGTGGTGTTTGTTGGAACCATCTAGTGCTCAAGGTGACAGTGTGGGGTTATCTAGATGGGGAATATGAACTTTGAGGAGTGCTGTTATAGCCCTACCATGGATTAGAGTATCCAATCGGAGATTAGTTCAGGGTAGTGTCATAAAGAGAATATATTTATATGAGAGTGTTCACCAGTGAAAGTATTATCCCTAGGCCTTGTTTCTAAGAATTGAAACACCGTTTGCAACTAGATCTGTTACATGTTTGCTTGCTTCCATCTTTATTTCAGATTGCCTTTAGTCTCTTCCTACCCGTCAAGCTCTTTTCTGGCACCATTACCACTTATAATTATCCATACCACTTGTATTTCACTATCTCTTCGCCGAACTAGTGCACCTATACACCTTACAAGTGTATTGGGTGTGTTGGGGACACAAGAGACTTCTTGTATCTTGATTGTAGGGTTTCTTGAGAGGGATACCTTTGACCACTTCCTCCCTAAGTTCGATAAACCTTGGGTAATCCACTTAAGGGAAACTTGCTGCTGTTCTACAAACCTCTGCACTTGGAGGCCCAACAACTGTCTACAAGAATAGAAGTGCGTAGACGTCAGCCCCCACCCGAATATAGAAGGTTGGAGGTATTGCTAGGGCAATCCTTTGGATTCCCTAGGTAGAAAATCTATTGTACCAATATCTTTGTAAGGTGCTACAATTGGGTCACGGGGAGCTCCACGGATGGCCTACTCGGCCTGGTGCATTGGCTGGGCGAGGCCCTGCCTCAGGTCGCGGTTGGCAAGAAATGGCACCTCGCCTAGGAGCTACTATCGGTCCCGTGCTCCCATAGGTCACAAAACTTTGAGATCTGGGTCCTGCAAGTTGCTGAGCCAGGAGACCTGGGGAGCTCCTCCCCGGGTAGATGCCCGGGTTCTCTTCCTGGCGCAAGAAGTCAGAAACCGCCATAGGAAAAGGTTGGACAACCTGCCAGTGATGCCTGAACCAAGCGCATACCACACCATGGGGCTATGCCTGAACCAAGCGCCTGATCAAGCCCGCCCGTGAAAATCCCAGGCCCGAGCCCGGCCCGGCCTGGCTGTCGGGCCTAAAAATCAAGCCGAGGCCCGGCCCGTGATGCATGTTTTTCCTCGGGCCGGGCCTTTCCCTATTTTGCGCATTCATGAAGCACGAGCCTGGCCCGTGAAACATTCGGGCCGCAAAACTGGAGCCCAGGCCCGGCCCGTGGGCCTCAAAAGCCCGGCCCGTCAGGATATTTTCGGGCCGAGCCGGGCGGGCCCGGCTGCCCACGCCCAGGTATACATGGGGCACACTGTGCACATGACTAGCCACTACAAGAAAAAATGGCTTTTACAATGGACGAATTTCATGGTTGAAGGCCTGTTTTTCATGGTTAAAAAGTCTTCTACGACGGATAACTTTCGTGGTAAAAGCCCCGTCACAAAAGAATCTACCATGGATTTTTTTTGGACTATGGCGGATCGCACGCTTTAGCCATGAAAACTTGTTCCATCGTAGATCTGTTCGCCAGCTGCGTTGACTGCTGACGTCATGGAAACTGACACGTGGCAGCGGCCGTTAATGGCCGGTTACCGTCGTTAACAGTCACAGAAACCGTGGCAGAAGCCAGGCTCAGCCAAGGCCTGCTAAATATTAAGTGGGTCGTCCCATGAAAAGAGCCCAATAAGAAGACGACCCGTTAATGTTTCGTCCTGCACTGTTTGAAATGGACCCAAAAGATGCAGCCAATAGCGGCCCACGAATTTCAGGCCCGTAGGTATTTTGGCCTACAGAGGCCCACATTGTCTGACTACTGTGCGGCCCGTTAACAGCCTGCATCAAGTAGGTCCAATACTATTAAGGCCTATGGTCGGCCCGTCACTATTCTCGCAGCTCGTCCTGGGCCGCCTACTAACGACCCATCTTTGAGAAAGTCCGTTACTGTTCTGGCCTTTTACTGTAACATCAGTCAACTTTTCAGGCCCATAGGTGGCCTGCAACTGTTCTGATCTGGTACTGTTCTAGCCTCGCAATATGTTCGGCCTGTTACTATTCCTGTCTTGTAAATTTTTTGGCCATTTACTGTACTGGTCATTTACTGTTCAGGCCATTTACTGTTCAGGTCCATTACTGTTGTGGTCCGTTACTATTCTGGCCCGTTACTGTTTTGGCCCAGTACTGTGATATGCTGCCGTTGCGTCTGGCCTGTTACTATTATGGTCTGTTACTGTTCTAGCCTATTATTGTTCTAGCCTGTTACTATTACTACTTGCCACCTGAGGGTAGGCCCGTCACGGTCGTGGACACCTACAGTTTCGGCCTTTCTAATAAAAAGGAGTATAATTAGCGAGCATCTTTTACTGTTCATGGTAGCCCCAATACAAGAAGAGCAAATAATAAAGCCCTATATTGTTACCTGATCGACCTGGCTGGCGCAGTTATGGTACCGCCTACCGCCATGCATGGACAATGTCAGCTAAATGCCTACATGGCCTATACGAGTTATCTAGATATTACATCAGCTGCAAACTTCTTAAAAATATTACATAATATCAACGGTCAGAAAATAAAATTCAGCATTTTAGTTGACAATCAAGTTGATAGCATTGTCCTCAATTTGCTTTCTCAATCCATCAACTGCATCTACCTTTGAGTGTGACAACTACGTTGGAAAACCACCTTGAGACATGATCTTGCAGCCCCCTCGTTGGTGGTGATAGAAATAATTAGAGTCTAAAACTAAATAAATAACAAGTTAATACATCAAACAAGACTAACTACTCATTTGACTGATATGACAGGAGTTGTGAACTGGGGTTTACAACCAGTCAATGGTTCAATTATTGACCAACACGTCAAACAAACAGGACAAGCAAGCACACATTAAACAAGTGTGCCTAACGTGAAACAAGCAATCAAAAAATATGTGTGTGTGGCTTATAATTTCAGCAAATATAAACTAGCCAGGTCATTTGAACAAATATATATGGAAGCAGTTGTATACCCTAGAATGCAAGAGACATTGGGTGATTCAGAATATGCGTTGAGCTACACAATGGCATGTAGTTACTGTTGTAGCTAAGAATGAACTAGATAGAAATTATAATCGCGTCATACGAGAACTTGTACAACAGGAATTCAAACCAAGAATGAACTATATATGGTAGAGGATAGTTATGTCATTGCTTAGGACGAACCATAACCAGATGTGAGATATAGTAGCATCGCACGTGAACCTGTAGAACAAGACAAACAATCATTAGACAAGTGTGCCTACAATGAAATGAGCAATTAAACAAAATGTTTTTTAGAATTTCGGTAAATATAAACTAGCCAGGTCATATAAGCAAATATATATGGAAACAGTGGTATTTCCTAGAATGCAAGAGACGCTCGATGACTTAGAATTTATGGTGAGCTACACAATGGCATGCAGTTTCTGTCATAGCTAAGAATCAACCAGATAGAAATATAATGGCATCATAAGAGAACTTCTAGAGCAGGAATGCAAACCACGAGTGAACTACATAGTAGAGGACAGTTATGCCATTGCTTAGGACGAACTAGCACCAGATAAGGAAATAATGGCATCGCTTGTGAACCTGTAGAAGAGGCTATGCAAACCATCATGTTCATTGTTCCATTCTGGGCTCTATGCAAGAAAAAGAAAATAGCTAGTGTTGCATCTTTTGAAGAACAAGATGGCAACAACAAAATTATAATCGAATTAGTATGAAGAGTCTAAACGGGTACTACAGGACAAAGGAATGATGCCAAGGAGGAAATAATAACAATAACTTACCTTAGGACAAACCAATTAGATTCAGTAACTGTGGAGCAGGGAATCCACACTAGTATTTTCCACTGATTTTACATTTTGCAAGGACTACATGATAGCAGCCAATTAATGTTGTTCGGAGTAGCTAAGAACATGTGCATGACTTCAAAATTTGTAGAGCAGCGAATACAAACCAACATGTCTAGTGACCTACTCTGTAGTATGTAGCACGAAGAACAGGCATGCACTTTGACTGGTGTACAGCATGATTAGAAAAATGCAGTTCACTGCGACAGGCTTGAACTAGTTGTACTGCTGACAAAACAAAAAAAGAGTTGGAGATTTGGTTACCATGGTCGGATAGGCTTCTAAGCATCATCTGTACTAGCGTGGGTGACATCCTTGTCACCCATGGTGTTGTGGTTGCGCCGGCTGTTTGCATCGGGGAAGCAGATCTTGGGCGCTCGATGCCGGCTTGAGCGCGGTGGACGAGGGAGAATTGGTGCACTGCACGGCGGTTCAGGTACGGTACGAGTGGGGAGGATGCCGGCAGCGTTGATGCAGATCTTGGGCAGTCGTTGATGGATTCAGCGCCGTGGACAGGAAAGTGGGAAAAGGAAATCAGGTGCGGTGGACGACGAAAGACTCGGCGACCTCAGTCAGTTGCGGTCGATGTCGGTGAAGCAACAATGGTGCTTTGGATGAGACCGCAGCTGATGCAGCTGCGGTATACTGTTGGGTGAGGAGTGCATGGTGTCGAGTTCTGGCGGGCAAAAGCCAGTCGGAGAAGTGCTGCAGGAGGTTTCGGGCGCGAGAAATTTCATAGTGTTTGAAATGGAGGGGCACGAGGGAGTGGGGACCACATGATTTTGGTATTATTTGAAACGAAGGGGCGCGAGAAATTTCGCAATGTTTGAAATGGAGGGGCGCGAGGGAGTAGGTACCACGTGATTTTGGTATCGTTTGAAACGGAGGGGCGTGAGAAAATTCACAGTGTTCGAAATAAAGGTATGTGAGGGAGTGGGGACCACGTGATTTTGGACGTCTAGCAATCTTGTCCGTCCATCCCAAATCAACGGGCCAGAGGGGATACCTTCCCTTCGAAGGCTCTAGCACGGACGCCTATGCAAGCAATCGCTGGGTGTCCCAAAGTAGACTATAGGGGTAGATGTGTAGGTTACTATAGTAGCAGACCATTAATCGGGCTAGCTGGCGCGATGTCATTTTGACGCTCCATGAGTTCAAACTTTTAATTATGGTGTTTAGGAGTGAATGCATGCAGCTAAAAAAGGGTACTTACGTGATTACGTGCATGATATTATTAGAATACTGAGTTGCATGCATCATGTAGTAATGAGTGGATTCTATTGGGTTGATCATTGTATTTCTCGTATTCTCTCTCCGTACATACGTTGATCAAAGTCTAGTTGAATGGATGTGAGCACAATTTATTGAGTGACAAAACTTTCTTGTGTGTGGTCGAGGCCCCCGTCCGCTGATGACCCTCGCTAATCAACGCAGCTCACACATACTATAGTTTGCAGTTATAACCAGACTTCTAATGAAATCAGACTAGTAACTCATAATGACAGTTACATTTGTTGTTTTAGAAGTGTATTTTACGTAGTAGTAGTAGGAACATCATGTAGGGAGACAGAGTTCAGCGTCTAGCAATTTTGTCCATCCAATCCAAAAACAACGGGTGAAAGCGGATACCTTCCCTATGAAGGCTCTGGTGGCAATGCCTATGCAAGGAATCATTCGATGTCCCTGGGTAGAATATTAGGGTAGCTGTGCTTGTGACCCAAAGTACTCCAAACAATAGCTGGGTGTCCCTGATGTTGACACTGCATTTTCTTTTCTAGATAGACACCGCGCCTCCTGATAGTATATATCTCTAAATGGTGGAGTAGTTGAGTAAGAAAGATTTCTTGAGGTGAGTCTAGTACTACTATACACAATGTCTACTACAATAAAGAAATGAAAAAGGAACCAGAGAAGTGAACAAGGTTGAACAAAACTTGTAAGTTAAACATAGACTATAACATGCATAAGTTATTAGTCTATGTTAATACAAGAGTAGTTCATTTATTAGGTAATACACTAATTTCAGCTTGGTATGTGTGAATAACTTACTACCACGTAAGCAATTACTGAGTAGGACCCTTAGTTAATCATGAAGTTATTTGCACTATGACTAGCCTAAAAAGATTCTTTCCTAAATTTTTCTTATCTCCAGCAACAACCCTATATTATCTCCCCTATATCATAACCACAATATTTTAATAGAAGAGCAAAAAAATTCACCTAATAACTCACTCAACGACGTAGGGGCCACATAAAGGGAAGACTGAACAGTTGATAAGTATACTAGACACTAGATTCCTACACATCTGACAAAGTAGAAAGTATGACCAAACTTAAATATCACTCATTGACGATTTAATTATTTTGATTTATGAGATATACTCTCCCTCCATCCTAATTTTTCTGAAAATGCCCTCCAACCTAATTAAAAAGGATGTCACATATTTGACTAAATTTGAATGTATATGTACACTAAACAGTGACTACTATATGGCAAGTATATCGTTACAAAAGCTCCATAGAGCGCATTCGATCGTTAAGAGTGCAATATAATTATGCGAAGACGGATGAGAAAAAAAACGATCCATGCACCCAAAAGAAAGAAAAAAGAGGGCCATGTCGGCAAGTCCTCTCCCTTCCTAGTTCCTACTCCAAGATTCGGCGATTGCAACACTGTGGCCACCCTGCGGAGGCAGGCCCTCTACGTCCTCTGCAATGGTCGCGACCTCGACGGCCAACATGAGATGGCTTCTCTCTTCCTACTTAGCGGGGCGTGACCTGGATGATATCCGCAATGGTAGATGTTGGCTGCGGAGCTCTGTGACTTCCTTCTTCAAATTTTCGCACTCAGCACAAAGCGTCGAGGAGTCACGCTCGTAAGATCGTGCGAGCTTCATTTGAAAAGCCAAATCGGCTTGGAGGCGATCACACTCTAGGTTGAGCTCGAAGTTTTTCTACAGAATGTTGATGCTATGGCTGTAGATTTCATCTACTTTGGCTGAGATTCTCGCCCTAACTTCCTACATGGAAAATGCATCATCAGTAAGAGAGCATGGAGTGCATGTAGATAAGAACATAAAATGCCAATACATGTATAGTGACTACAGTACCGCTCTTCTTAGATCGAGAGCGGGCATGAGGGCATCGTACACGTAAGAGATATCTATTGTGCTATTGACCCGTGGGGTGGAAAATTTGATGCTCGAGCCGCCTGCCCTAGAATATGTATAGAGACGGTTTAATAGTAGGAGCAGATAGCCCAGGAATCAACAGAAGTACAAACCTACCTAGACTCTTGGTCCCCATGATAGCCGCTCTTCGGATACATGCGCGAAGACGAGCCCTCGCCCCATGGCTATAGGTCACCCTGCCGGCGGGATTTCTCCACGGCTCTAACCACCGCCATATTGCTATTCTTCCAACGAAACAAGATATTTTGTGACATCGCTAGATGAAGAAGTAGAGAAGAAAGGGAGGAGTAGTGGAAGAAAATGGTTTCTGCGAAGGCGGAGCGAGGTAGTACTAGTTGGAGCAGAGATGAGAGTGAATAGTGGAAGCAAAACGTCAAGGTCTAGGTCTCGTCGCCGGCCTTCGAGAAATCTCGTTGGTCCATCACATACAAAATGATTGAGCTACTAGCTGCAAATATTTACGACCCACCCAAAGTTTATGAAGAAATTTGGCTAGATACATAGTGGTGCAATCAATTGGCTTATGCTTTACTAAGTGGGTCCCATATTTAGGATTGGTTTTTGCCTGCCAGTCTAGTAAATTTCTAGTAGATTCAGAAAAAAAGTCTAGTATGTATATTTCTTAGCCACGTCTAGGAATGGCTCACGTTGTGCTTGCTCGTAGTAGTAGTAGTAGTAGTCACATTGAATATACTTAGGGCTTGACATATAAGCATCACAAATGGTCGCCAAAAGATCGAACGACAAACTTAAAGATAACTTAGGGATTCTTTGGATAACAGGATTTAAAAATACAGGAATTTGACTCGGTCACATGTACAAAACAATAGATTTCAAAACAGAGGAAATAGCTTTCTTTGGATCACAGAATTTCAAAACACAGGATAACAGGGTCGGACATATAAAACAGAGGAAATCTGCAGGCTTAAAGTAATTTCGATGAAACACAGTAAACACGGAGAAAAATTGCATCAATCCTACACGAATGAGTGTAAAAAAAGTGGATGTTGAAATTCCTATGGGATTGGGGTGTAGAAATGCAATCCATATGAATTTTGGAGGTATGATTCCTTTCATCCAAAGGGCTTCCTTATGAAAAAAATCCTATGGGTCGAATTCCTCCAAAATTCCTTTGAAAATTCTTCGAGCCAAATTGGCCCTTAATCAAGATGTGCGTGCTCACGAAAGACGAACACCTTTTGGCAGGAGGTGGTGAGGTTGTAGATTTTCATCTTGAACCCATCTGCGATGACCTTGAACATAAGGCCATCACCTTCCTTCAACTCATGGAAAGCAGCAAAGGTAGCCCACTCTTTGTCCAGGATGATCTGGTCTTTGTTGCGGTTGGCATGGACAACCCACTCGCATTCCTCGCATGCTTGGACCACCACTAGTTGTGGATAGGGGCGCCCCTTCATGTAAGGCTTGAAATAACTCGGGATGATAAGTATATACAAGTCATGCTGGACTAACTGGATGTAGAAGTGCCTAGGAAGATGTGTCGTGGCATGGTGTCCAACCGACCTAGGACATCTTCTCGGTTTGGCAGAACTAGCGACCGACCTGGCAGCACTTGCCCATACCAAGGCCTCCACTCTCCTGCCCAGTAGCTTAAACTCCCTTGGTATGATGGGGAGAGCATCTTCATAGCCACCTGGAGCTAGAGTAGTCCGGTCAAGAATGCATTCTAAGTTCGGCATTACAACTGAGCCATCCTACATGAAAATTACCATTGCGTCAGTCCTTTGGAATTATCAAAACACCACAATGCATTGTATAAATTTACTAAAGATCGCAATGCATTATTGCACCATCAAAATTACCTAAACATCACAAGGTATCAGGTAAATTAAATTGCCTATAGAGCACAATTAATCATTAGAATCACCTTACCCGATGGGTCCTCAAAATTATCTGAACAACTAGTAGAAGGCATACCATTTAATTAGATTGATTAAATAGCACAATGCATAATCTGAATGGTTAAAACAACACAATGCATTATCTGGATAGACAAAACAGCATATATGCGGTGCATCATCAAAAATACCAAAACAGCACAAGGTATGATGTAATTAAATTTAATAAACAATGTCTGCACAATCAAAATTACCTAAACTGATGGGTCATTGAAATAATCTAAACAACTAGAATGCATATCATTTAATCCTAAATAGCAGAACGCAGATCAAAATGGACGAAACAACACAGTGAGGAGACATGACACAATGCATCATAAAAAAATACCAAAACAACACAACGCGTTATGGAAAATTCCTAAACAGCACAATGCATCATCTAAGTACCAAAACAAAACCCTACATCACCGTCATCAAGAATATTCCATAACTAAGCAGAACAGCACAAACGACAATTATCAAGAACTAGTGGAATGCCAGTGCGTTGCTACGGGTCGTTCAAGTTTAATTTACTGTAGTATAATTTAGGCCATGACATAGGATCTCAGAAATTATGTATGACTTTCCTTATCTAAATCGAGCTCAACATGTTAGATCTGATGCTTATAGGATAAAAACCCAACTCGGCATTCTTTAAAAATGTGGTAAGGAGAACCAAGTAAAGATGGTACGGGTACCACTTCTTACGACAAAGATTTTACATTTTATACAGGAACTGAGACTTTTTTCGAAATGGGGATTACCCTGGCCTCTGCATCTTGGGATACACACAGCCTAATAAAGGAACTGGAACTAAGGTTTCTTTTCAATATTCAAGAGTTTCTATATGTTATCATGCCCTATAGTACTTAAAAACAATCAGATTCTACGTTGCTTCAAATTCAATTTGACAAAAGACTATTATTCAACATCATCTACATATAAAATCAATAACCCAATTATATCTTATTTAATAAGATTCAACTTTGCTCGTATCTTCGAGATTGCTCATGGAAGGTACTTCGATAATACTTAGCAGCATATATACTCAGCATGATATGCACATTAGCATCCCATATGATGTAATGCTTTTGTTCTGAAGATCAACCAGTATAAATGTTTCACTCACTGGGCGTTATTGCTAACTTGATCCAGGAAATACAACCTCAATATTCTCTATTATAACACGTACTAACATCATCCGAAAATCTTCCATGGGAATGGCCTGAGTCTCGTGAAATTATTCTTGCTGCTTACGATGAAAGTAAATCCAATGAAAGGAACTCATGTAAGCACTACTGGGTACTGAGTACTTTGAGTACTGACCCTTTTATCATTATAACCTTACTGGAGAGATAAGTGCACATCTGCATCATTTTTTTCTTAAAAATCTTGGAAGCAAGAAAAATAGGACAAATAAACCTTGCTAATGTGTTAGCGGCCAACTAAAACTGCTGTCGGACATTACATTTCTTCGACTTTGCACTCAGAGAGGGTCAATAAAATACTCTTTATCAGGTAAAAATAACAAGTCCCAGCGATGTGTGTTACAAAGTTACATACTGAAAGAAGATGAAGAAATAAACTACACCAGAGATCTCTTGAAATGCCCCTGCGATGTACAAAATGTCGCATGACGTCGTTAGGCCCGCTTCGCCTGGGTCATATCGCTTGCTTGTGCCATCATCCGTCCGTTGAAACACGATATTCTCCTCAAAGCAACTTGTCTCAACGCCACAACCTCTGTACATTGCTACAGTATACAAAGTGGTAAAAATATGCTATCAAAAGGTCATTCAATTTTCTTGTAGATTCATTAAATCTAGTAATACACTTGTGATAGTGTGCATATAATTAACATCTTTCTAGAGCCCAGATACATGCATTCAGATTCTCACTATTGAGAAGTTGATTGCCGCTACAAGCATTGCATGTCATATACACATAGAGCAGAAAATCAAAGTTGTTTTATCTTTGAAAACAAAATATCATTATCCAACTTACAGGAGCGTCAACGGACACACAAACACAGGACGCGAGCTAGTCATAGTTGTTTATAATAATGCCAGCGTCTTTGGTTAATTATAATAACAAATTTAATCGAACCAAAATCTCAAAGTTTACGTGTAACCTGAAAAAGAAATAGATATAGCTTCGCAATTAAAAATCATTGACACAAACATGAAAAAAGAAGAAACAAAAGTAAAACCACTGATAGATGTCTTCTCGCCTTCTCTGTTCCACTTCCTTCCCCTCTCCATTGCAGTCTCTAATGAGATATCGTGAAGAACATCACATGATCCTTCGTAACGTATGCACCACTGCATTTCACCTGAGCCATTCTGCTCTTCTTAATCTCAATTACACCTCTGTCGTCTAGACCACCAACATGTGTTCATCTCCTCCTAAATCCAAGGCCTCTTCATATACATCTCCATTTCCAAGCATGAGGGCGTGGATGTGATAAGCAGTAACCACACCATCCATCGCTCCTCTAAGATCCATGTCTTAATCCTATAGTACTAAAACCACTGCCTATTGATGGAGTGAACCTTTGATTAATTCTTGTAAGACATGTTTATGTAAATAGATGCCGTGTGTGTATGATTATGGATGTGGTGGTAGCAAGGGTTATACATATGTGTATTTCCTTTCCCTATTGCTATTGTTTGTGTCAAACAGAAAGAAAAGGTCTCAATTCTAATAGAATTTCTTTACATTTCTCATATCGCGTTTTCCCCGTCTGACTATACAGTGAAGTGGGAGGCTGATTAAAAGTGGTATCTTCTTATCGAATTATGGATTTGGACTGCTGAACGTAAAGCATACAACAATCTGATATGAAAATGGCACTGTGTGGGGAAGGTGCACTATGGCATCTACTGACACTGGGCTTCTACGCAGGAAATTGTCATAGAATTGAATTGTAGCATAGACATACTGTTACCTAGTTATATAAGCAGATAGATAGCGGGGGGAGGGGAGATCAGCAGTGACCTGGAACATGGCCTCTCCGAACAGCCCGTGGGAGATCTGGAGCACGTCAGGCCTGTCATTGGCGAGCACCCATTTGCGGCAGATGTTGAGGCACCGCGCCGCGGCATCTCCAACACGAGCGCGTGCGTGCGGGAGGATAGCAGCCAGTAGGAGATCTAGCCACCACAAAATGAAGAAGTAACGGACACAATTCAATCCATCCTGATGCAAAGAGCACGTCAACAGCCAACAAAAAAAATCTGCAGAATCATATTTACAGTCAAACAAGAGGAAGAGATTGGCACACACGGCTGTCGTCTGGCATGCCCCTGCCGCCGGAAGTCTCCCCTACGTGCGCGCTCATATCGTCGTCGGGCTCCCCGCCACGGACTGGTTCCCCTGCGCCCCTGCCCTCCGCCGCGGACCAGCTCCTCGCCGGCATCCCGAGCTTCACCGTCGGCTGTGGGAGGAAGGTCCTCCTCTCTCTCCTTCCACCTATCTGAAATCTAGCTCCCCTGTGCACCTTGTCCCCACAATGGCCGGCTCCAATGTGCCCTTGCCCTCCGCCGCGGACCAGCTCATCGCCTTAATCCCGACCTCTCCCATCATCTGCCTCGAACAAGCCATCCACCGGCTCGAGCGCTATGTCTAGGAGCCTCCTACCCCGCCGAATGCACCGCCCCTATAAAGGTTGAGGAATCCCTTCTTCCCTAGAGCAACCCAACTCCAGCGCTGCTCCTGCCCCGCCTGGCTTGAGCGCCGCGAGCCCCTCCAGTGCCTAGCCGGCGACATTTGGGGATTTTCTTATTTCGGAGACTCGTGCAAACCGTCCAGTTTTACTTAAGCGGTGGCAGGGTGTAATATTTCTGAACTGTCAAGGGCAAAAACGTCTGAAATTGGGCGGACGGAAATTTTCTGGCGACCAACCTACGCTAAGACAAATTATAGTATAGATATTGACATATAAAGAACAACACAAAAGACAATTATCAAGAATATGACATATAACTAAGTAGTTCAACAAAGGACCTGCAGTACACGTGCAAAAATCTGACTAGATGCACGTAGTATTTGGGTTAAAGGCACAATCCTCCAGATCTGACCTCATTGCAGTTGGGAGGGCGCAAACTTGCACATGGTTCAATGGGTTGAGCAGATGAACAGGGCGCCACTGACGAAGAACCAGCCACATACACCGAAGAAGCACAGACAATCGCTAATGAAGGGGGAGCCACAGATAGGGGTTTCACCGCGTACACTCTGAAATTTGGCACACTGGAAATGAGAGTCCAACCTGCAGACGAAAAGGACGCGTCCGCTGCTGCACGCGCATTCGGTCCCAACGCACGCAGTGTCGAAGGCTTGGACGACCGATCGGCGGGCGATGAGGGTTTCGGCGCGACCGGCTGAAACCCTAAGGACGACGGACGCCTCATCTTGGACACGACCCGCACACACGCGAAAGGCGAAGGACGCTTCAGAGAGGGCGCTGTGGCCGGAAGAATCAAACAAGCCACCTGCAGCTCTGAAGCAGAGCTTGATGAGGACCCCAGCTCAACCACAGACAAAGGTTTTGGCATTGGTTTCATCGAAGCAACGACTAGGTTAACGACTTGGAGTATGTGATAGCGAGAGAGGGAATGGTGAGGGAGGAGTTAGGGAATAGGAGTGGGTAACCCTCTATCCGCTTTAGTAGTACCGTACTACAAAAAAACTACATTTCACATATCATCACTTTTTGACGAACTAGTTCATTTCTTTGAACCGAGTAAAATAGTGGGTACCCTTTAGGTTTCAAACTTTCATATGGTACCTGTTTTGCTAGTAGTAAGTACAGTACAATACTTTGTATTACCCTCCATGGTAGTATAAAACATTCTTTAGATAGAGGAAATTGCATGATCCACCATCTTTTCATCACACTTTTGCACAAAACACTTGGTGGACGTCATTTTTGCACATTTTAACAGTTTTTGGCCTAATATGCACAAATTTGGCCAGTTAGTCCTATGATGACCGATTTAACCTCATTGGTAGCAATACTGACAAGTGGTCCCCAAATGTCATTGCTCCTATTCACATACAAAGATTGAATGATGCTAAAAACTGGATATTAACGATATTTATCACCCACAATACTTTTTGGATGCATGTAGCTAGGATGTAAGAGAATTATTTCATATGAAACATCAATGTTTACACAAAGGTACCAACATATTAGTCCGTCGCACATTGAATTTGTGAAGGCTTTATTTGGTTGTAATAAACTTGTTTTTGAGTATAACTTGTTTGTACTCTCTCCGATCCAAATTAGTTGACTTAGATTTGTCTAGATTCAAATGTATCTAGACTTGTTTTAGTGCTAGATACCTCCGAATTTTGACAAAACCAAGTCAACTAATTTGGGTCGGAGGGAGTACATAAGATTTGACGTTTCATTCACATAACCAAATGTCCATCGCCGAGTTTCTTTTAAAGTGCCACACGAATGATATATGTCTGTTTATTACACCTCACACAAAAAACACCCCGATTTATCATAAACTTTAAGAAAATAACTATTTTCCTGGGATTTATTTTCCTGAGAGCAAGCACGGTGAATATGCCTCGAAATGCCATAAGCCCAGTTTCCAGACAAAGTTTATACATGTTTCACTTACAATTAGGAACTTTTTTGAGTTCTCAAGGTTCCCTAGCAAACTTCACATTCTTAAACTAATTTAAGCTGATTTATCAATGTTAGATAAAATTTGAACTACGAGTAAGTAGTAGATTGATCTTAAAGTTATACAAGTATATTTTGAAGGTACCCACACCCAGACTGTCAATATATCGGAAACCAATGAATTTGTTGAATACAACTTCTTGCTAAGAATTTGCATGTACCAAATTTAACTTTTATTTGAAAACAATAAAAAACATTGCAGGATGACCTTTGACTTGTACTACTTGCTGTAAAAAATGATTATTATCAAGAGAGTTCACATATAAAAAACAAACTAATTGAAAATATAGCATGCCATGTATGAAGATATCCTTAGGCTTCAGGCCGAAAGACAAGCTAAATGGCCTTATATATATAACATACTTTATGGTATTGTTCCCATATTTGGTAGATGAGTGCATCTTGGCATGGTGAACAATAATGCTACCAGTACTGGGAGTTTCCAAAATTTAGAAATAAAAAATCATTTTCAAATTTGAACTACAAATAAACACGATAGAATGCTCTTAAAAAGTTACAAACATCCTTTGAGTCTTTATGGTATCGAGGCGGACAATACTTCAAAAACCAACGAGAGTTCTGTAAGATTATCTTGCTACGAATATGCATGTTGTCAATTTGATCCTCACTAGCTATGAACGAAAATAATGAAAACCCTAAAATGAAGCCTTCTTCATGGCGTACTCTTGCGTGTACTACTATTTGCATTGAAAAATAATTAATAACCGTGAGTCATCATAAATTACAAAAAATAGTTACACAATATATGGCCCACGGTGTATGAACACTCTTGGGTTTCAAGCCGAACGACAAAGGTAACAACCATATGCACATCATATTGTATGGTAATGTTCCCATATTTGGTAGATGTGTGCATCTTGGCAATGTGAAAAATGGTGGCAACCACAGTTTCCAACATATAGGAACAATAAAACTTTTTTAGTTTTCGAAGCGACAAGATTTTTTCTGTAAGCAAGTACGAAGAAAAATGGCTCAAAGTACCACAACAACAACCCTAGTTTTTAGACAAAGCGTGGACCTTGATACACTTACGATTGATTACCAAGTTTTATGAGTTCTCAAGCTTCCTAGCCAACTATTTTCCTTGCTTAATTTTAGGGTGATTCGTGCTAAATGTATGGACATCGATGTAATTTTACCTTTTTAGGTCCTTGATGTAAAATGTACTTCCACCGTCCGTGTAAAATTTAAACCTAGAAGCAAGTGGTAAAATTTAAACATATTTAAGATTATTAGTTGTCAATGAGTATGAACATTCTTGGAGTTTCAAGCCGAACGATCAAGGTCATGGCCATATACACATCATACTTTATGCTAATGATGATCCCATATCCAAGAATTTGCATGCCACCAAATTTGGCCATATATTTTGAAAACAAACAAACAGGAAGTAGCGGTATGAAGAGTATGGCTCGATAAGGTGCTCTCTCGAGAATGAGCCAAACCCAACTGTTTTATTCTTTACTTAATTTTGGGGTACTTCATGCTAAATGTAAGGATCTCGATGTAATTTCCCCCTTTTAAGGTCCTTGATGTAAATTGTACTCCCACCTTCCATGTAAAATTCGGACCTAAAAGCAAGTGGTAAAATTTTAAAAGTGTTTAAGATTATTAGTTGTCGATGAGTATGAACTTTCTTGAATTTCAAGCCAAACGACCAAGGTCATGTCCATATCTATATCATACTTTATGTTGATGATCCGTGATCCCATATACAAGAATTTGCATGTTGCCAAATTTGGCCATATTTTGAAAACAAACGAAGAGGAAGTAGTATGAAGGTTATGGCTCGATCAGCTTCTCTCACGAGAAGGAGCAAAACATGAATGTTTCCCCTGCTTAATTTGAGGTTGGTTCATGCTAAATGTATGAATCTGGATGTAATTTTACCCTTTTTGGTCCTTGATGTAAAATGTACTAACACCATCCGTGTAAAATTCGAACCTAAAAGCAAGTGGTAAAATTTAAACGTATTTAAGGTTATTAGTTGTCCATGAGTATGAACATTCTTGGATTTCAAGACGAATGACCAAGGTCATGGCCATATCGACATCATACTTTATGTTGATGATGATCACATATCCAAGAATTTTCATGCTGCCAAATTTTGAAAACAAACAAAGAGGAAGTAGTATGAAGAGTATGGCTCGATTAGCTTCTCTCTCGAGAAGGAGCCAAACATGACTGGTTTCCCTTCTTATTTTTAGGGTGCTTCATGCTTAAAGTATGGACCTTGATGTAATTTTACCCCATTTAGGTCCTTGTTGTAAAATATACTCCCACCATCCATGTAAAATTCGAAGATAAAAGCAAGTGGTAAAATTTAAACGCATTTAAGCTTAGTTGTGAATGAGTAAGAATAATCTTGGATTTCAAGCCGAATGACAAAGATCATGGCCATATATACATCATACTTTATATCGATGATTCATGATCCCATATCCAAGAATTTGCATGCCTCCAAATTGGGCCATGATACATTGCAAATGTATCTATAATTTTTGATGTTCCATGCTTGGTTTTATCTACTTTCTTGTGTTTTGTCCACACTTTGGAGTAATTTTCATATGATTTCTTGGACTAACCTATTAACAAGAGCCACAGTGCCATCTGCCTATTTTCTGCTATTTTTGGTTCCAGGAAAGTAACAAAATGAATATTCTTGGAATTGGACGAGACAAAAGCCAAAAATCCTATTTCACCAGAAGACTCCCGGAGCCAGAATATGAGACAGAGTGGGGATGGGGCCCAGCCACACCACCTGGCCGTGCCAGGGGGTGGTCTGGTCGCCCAGACACCCCCTCGGTCTCCCTCTTCGCCTATAAGTTGCCTTCTGACCTAAAAACTCAGGGGGGTCGACGTTTTTCCAGAAGGAGTTCCGCTCCGCCGCCACCACCAGATTCCACGAAACAGTACCAGAAACTCCGTTTTGGCACCCTGCCAAGACGAGGAATTGGAGGAGATCATCACCATCACTTCTCCATCGACCATCCATGTTTCCCCCATATATGAGTGAGTAATCCCCCGATGTAGGCTATGGGGATGGTAGGGATTGGATGAGATCGTTTATGTAATGTCATCGGATTGTTAGGGCATGGTGCCTATTATCTTCTATTAGTGCTTTATGACTTTGTTGCAACTTGTTATGCTTAATGCTTGTCACTATGGCCCGAGTGCCATGATTTTAGATCTGAACATGTTATTGATTCATTATGATAGTATTGTTTATGGTCTTATCTACAAGTTGTATACACACGTTGTTGTCCGGAACCAATGACCCCGAAGTGACAGAAATCGGGATAACCGGAGGGAATGGCTTTGATGTGAGGATCACATGTGTTCACGGAGTGTTAATGCTTTGATCCGGTGCTCTATTAAAAGGAGCACCTTAATTGCCAGTAGTTCCCTTGAGGCCCCTCTGCAAACGGGCTGGCAGGACAAAAGATGTTGTGCAAGTTCTCACTGCGAGCACGTATGACTATATATGGAACACATGCCTAGGATTATCTAGTACTTGGATGCTTTATCTTATTTATCTGCAATTGCCCTATGTTCTGATTACTATGTGAATTGTCTTGTCCATGCAACGCCCGTCCATCCATCCCTATGCCTACCGCACTCAAATCCTACTTTTTACTGTTATTGTTACTACTGTCTTAATTTACTACTGCTGCTACTTTACCATTCCTACTACAAAACTGTTGCTACTAATAAACTGCTGTGAGCAAGATTGTTTCTAGGTGCAGCTAAATTGACAACTCAGTTGTTAAGGCTTATAAATACTCTTTGGCTCTCCTTTTGTCGAATCAATAAATTGGGTTTCACTTCCCTCGAAAATACTGTGATACACTCCCTATACTTGTGGGTCGTCAAGACTATTTTTTGGCACCGTTGCTAGGGAGCATAGCTTTATTTATCAAGTTCACTTGTAATCACTATTGTTCAAGCTTAGTTTATTTTCACCTTGTTTGCTTATTTCTTTATAAAAATACAAAAAAAATTAGTTCCGACTCTAGTTGTTATTTTCGTTGGTCTGTTATTGTCTTGCTTTATCATGCTTTCTAGCAATGGTTGTTTTCTTTGAAACTGAATCTTATTGGCAAGGTGGGTTCATGGAAGATCAAAAAAATTATTATAAGGAACACCGCTTGTCACAAAAAGGGAAACACTTATGGGAACAAATTGATAAATTGTATACCATTGCTAGAAAAGTGTGCTCTACTTATAATGTTACTTATTGCTTTGATAAATCTTGTTGCTATAAGAGGTATAAACACCTCCCTTTTCAATGTGAGTATAATGATAATGTTACCATATCTTCTTATGTTAAAGGAAATTATGACTTTTATGATGTGGAACAAATTGAAGAATTTATTGCTTGGAAGGGTGCATTTGAACTTGCTAGTTTGCTTGAAAATATTGATGATTCACCTTATAAATATGAGGTTTATGATATACTTAGATTTTGCTTTCATAATTACAAGGAAGAAAATGGCTATATTCTTGAATATATTAATAGATGCTTTCCACAAATGGAAGAGACTAATGCCTTGCAGGATACTATGGAAGAAGAAATTGATGAACCTAAAAGCTCATTAGATGAAAAAGAGGAGGAGAGTGATAAACAAAAGGAGGAAGAATGGATTAGCTACCCATGCCTACCTTCTAATGAGAGTAACTCTTTATCCCTTACATTATTTGATTGTCCCCCACACTTACCAAAGAAGGATGAATGTTATGCTCATGTTATCTATGATAATCCTTTATTTGTGCTTAACTTCGATTTGCATGGTATTAAAGAGTCTTTGCTTAGAAAATGTTTATGATAAAGCTCTAGACGATGGTCCTATATTGAATGATCAGTCATCTTGTTATAGAATTGTTAAAAGTGGGTTTGAAGGTTTTAATCCCACTATTTTTGAGCATGATAAAAATTATGTTTTTGTAGAACATGAAAAAGCATGCTTTATGTGATAGTTATATTATTGAGTTTATTCATGAGGCTACTGAAAATTATTATGAGAGAGAAAAATATGGTTGTAGAAGTTTTCATGGTATTGAAACACCGCTCTATGTGCTAAAAGTTTTGAAGTTACTCTTGTTTTATCTTCCTATGCCTGTCACTTTGTTCTTTGTGAATTTATTTGCATACAGGATTCCTATGCATAGGAAGTGGATTAGACTTAAATGTGTTTTGAATTTGCTTCTTGATGCTCTCTTTTACTTCAATTCATATTTCTTATGTGAGCATCCTCTCAAACTATCATGCCTAACTTAAAGGCGTTAAAGAAAAGTACTTATTGGGAGATAACCCAAAAGTTTTAGATGAGTCTTGGAATTTATTACTTCAGTAATAACTGCTCCTTATCCTTTTTATTTGTTTTTTGTGCCAAGAGTAACCTCTAATGAGAGAGAAGTAATGATTGGGAAAGTTGCTGTCCTGAAACAGATTTATGTGCTTCACCGTAAAAATTCGTGTAAAATCTCTGTACGTCCGTTTGAGGAGTGAATTTTTTTGCTTCTGGCCCAGGTTGTTATCTAAATTTCATTAGTTCAACACTTTTTGATTTGAGCAATATAAGGTCTTCGAAAAAATTCATCTTTACCTGCTGGTCTGTTTTGACAGATTTCTGCCATTATTTGCATTTGCTTCTTGTTGGTTCCTTTTTGAGTTCTTTTGGCAAATTGAGATTTTTGAGGGAAGTGCTACAGTAGCTTGTGTTTTAATGGAAGTTTTATTGGTGTTAGAACTGAACCTAAAGACCTATTATCTTGAGTGCACTAATGTTGCTAATAAAGATTGTGTGAAGTTTTGTATGAAGGAAAAATTTCAGGTGTATGGAAGGAATGAGTAATGAGATGAAGGATGGACTAAAGCTCAAGATTGGGGATGCCACGCGTGTCACCCCAAGAAATATCCAAGAGATACAGGTGTCAAACCTTGGGGATGCCTAAGGCATCCCCTTCTTCATCAATAAAAAACCCAGGTTTCTTGCAAACACTTCATTTTTATTGTTCCAAGCACAGTTGTGTTGTTCTTGGAGCGTCTTCTTTTTCATTTTCATTTTGGTTTTTCATTTGCTTGGTTTTCTTAGTTTGCTGAATAAATTAGTTGGACCCCCTCTTTCATACATTGGTTTACAAATAGTTTGGTTTGGATTGGAAAAGAGTAGGAAAGTTCATGCTTAAGTGGTAAAGAGAGCTTGTTTTTTACTGTGGCCTATGCTTTGTCATACCATGCTCGATATTGTTTTGGCTTTATGCTTAGTATTCTTTCCTGTAGCATGACTTGTTATAAACAATTGAGATTGCCTAACGTGCCTTGGAAGGATCATGCGTTGTTTTAGCATATTAAAGCATAGTATTGTGGTATTCTCCTTTGATGCTTTATTTGGGTTGACTTGGCGCATGCTCACACCATGTTACGACCATCCCAAGTCACCATATCATGTATGATCATTTAGTTTTCGACTTGTAATATCACTTTATGCTTTAATTAATGATGTTTTATCGCTCTGCATGATATGGTCATTATTGCTCTCTTAGTTGGTCGCTCCAAGTCTTTTGCTAGCCTCCAAAACCAAGTATGAGTTACACTCATGCATCCAACTCCAAATAAAACCAAGTTATTCCAAAGAGTCCACCATACCTACGTATTAGCATTTGCTATTCCAAGTATATTCATGTTTTTATCTACCTTCCGAATTAAACTTGTTATGAGAAAACTAGTGATTAAAGCTCTCACGAACTTGATGACACACTTTACTTTTCTTGCCCTTAATAAACTTGAACCATTGTGTCGTCTATGTTGTATATGTTTGCACTTATATGTTGGGGATTAGCAGAACCATATTGTCATGGGAAACGCTTTCAACATTGCACTTGTACTTTGTACCTAGTTGATATCATGCTCTTTTGTCTAGGGATGTCATCGGTGTGAAATAAAAGGGGAGCTTGTAAGTCCATGGAGTTATGTATATGTTTTAGAGAAACGTCTGGGCCGCTGGTCTAATCCATGCTGACATGGTGGAAACCTGCAGCGTAATCATAATGAGCTGTCTATGAAGCATTCTTCTTATATAAAAAAAGAGTCCTATATTGAGAAAAAAGAGATTATGAAAAGAGGAAAGAGAGAAAAAAGCACCATATTCCCATGGTAAATAAGAAGATTGCTAAGATGCTCGTTGTCTGCTTGCCTTGTCATTTTGATATGGGGATTCTTCCGTATCATCGGGCAAGGGGTACCCCGTTGGCGGTTCTCTATGATACACATGTACTTACGATGACAAGAACTTACCGGTGACTAAACTTGAGTAGCATGAGAAGCGACCCTCGTATTCAAGGGACATGAGATTTCTAACTTATACTTCGTCAAGCATATACACCATAGTTTGTTCACTTTAACCTTAATCACTTCAAGATGCTTATGATAGGGGCAATGAGAGCTGAAAGCTATTAAGTACCATAATTTTTGGAAGCTCTTTATAAAACTTGAATTCCTACTTCCTTCTATGAAGGCCTTTCTTCCACTTATATATTGAGTCTCCACCTTCTACCTTTATGCACCTACTTAGAGAGCATAGTGGTCATTCTTAGTTCTATGTGCATTGTCCCAAGACTTGTTGATTGATGCATACCTTGATATTGCTTGTTCTAAACTATTTGTATCTAGTGACTCTTATGAACTTTGAAGGTGTCCTATGCATTTATATTTGCTACTCTATGAGGGACAAGCTGAATACCACTCTGTTATGTTTTCATTATGTGAAACAAACAAACGTCTTGCAAAGCATTATTATTCATGAATCTTTTGTTTGTGCCTTTTCATGTTGCATCATAGTTTCTTTGTCTTATTGCTAGAACTTTGTCTTTCATGTTATGATTGAAGTACTATGATCCCAGCTTTGAATGTTTTACAAATACTTTGATCAAGTTTATGATGGTGCATGTCACCTCAAAAATTATTCTTTCTTTTTATCACTTACCTACTCGAGGACGAGCAAGAGTTAAGCTTGGGGATGTTGATACATTGCAAATGTATCTACAATTTTGGATGTTCCATGCTTGGTTTTATCTACTTTCTTGTGTTTTGTCCACACTTTGGAGTACTTTTCATATGATTTCTTGGACTAACCTATTAACAAGAGCCACAGTGCCAGCTGCCTGTTTTCTGCTGTTTTTGGTTCCAGGAAAGTCAGAAAATGAATATTCTCGGAATTGGATGGGACAAAAGCCAAAAATCCTATTTCACTAGAAGACTCCCGGAGCCAGAATATGAGACGGAGTGGGGCTGGGGCCCAGCCACACCACCTGGCCATGCGGGCTGGGCCTGGCCGCACTAGGGGGTGGTCTGGCCGCCCCAGACACCCCCTCGGTCTCCCTCTTCGCCTATAAGTTGCCTTCTGACCTAAAAACTCAAGGGGGTTCGATGTTTTTTCCTGAAGGAGTTTCGCTCCGCCACCACCACCAGATTCCACGAAATAGTACAAGAAACTCTGTTCTGGCACCCTGCCGGGACGGGGAATTAGAGGATATCATCGCCATCATCATCACCATCGCTTCTCCATCGACCATCCATTTTCCCCCCATCTATGAGTGAGTAATCCCTCGCTATAAGCTATGGGGATGGTAGGGATTGGATGAGATCGTTCATGTAATGGCATCGGATTGTTAGGGCATGCTGCCTTGTATCTTCTATTAGTGCTTTATGACTTTGTTGCAACTTGTTATGCTTAATGCTTGTCACTAGGGCCCGAGTGCCATGATTTTAGATCTGAACATGTTATTGATTCATTATGATAGTATTGTTTATGGTCTTATCTACAAGTTGTATACACACGTTGTTGTCCGGAACCAATGGCCCCGAAGTGACAGAAATCGGGATAACCGGAGGGAATGGCTTTGATGTGAGGATCACATATGTTCACGGAGTGTTAATGCTTTGGTCCGGTGCTCTATTAAAAGGAGCACCTTAATTGCCAGTAGTTCCCTTGAGGCCCCGCTGCAAACGGGCTGGCAGGACAAAAGATGTTGTGCAAGTGCTTATTGCGAGCACATATGACTATATATGGAACACATACCTAGGATTATCTAGTACTTGGATGCTTTATCTTATTTATCTGTAATTTCCCTATGTTCTGATTGCTATGTGAATTGTCTTGTCCATGCAACGCCCGTCCATCCATCCCTATGCCTACCGCACTCAAATCCTACTATTTACTGCTATTGTTACTGATGTCTTTACTTTACTACTGCTGCTACTTTACTATTCCTACTACAAAACTGTTGCTACTGATAAACTATTGTGAGCAAGATTGTTTCCAGGAGCAGCTGAATTGACAACTCAGTTGTTAAGGCTTATAAATATTCTTTGGCTCCCCTTGTGTCGAATCAATAAATTGGATTTCACTTCCCTCAAAAATACTGCGATACACCCCCTATACTTGTGGGTCATCAGGCCATATTTTGAAAACAAATAAAGAGGAAGTAGTATGAGGTGTATGGCTCGATCAGCTACTCTCTCGAGAAGGAGCCGAACCCGACTGTTTTCCCTGCTTAATTTTAGGATGCTTCGTGCTAAATGTATGGACCTCGATATAATTTTACCCGTTTTAGGTCCTTGCTATAAAATGTACTCCCACCGTTCGTGTAAAATTTGAAGATAAAGTCAAGTGCTAAAATTTAAACGTATTTAAGCTTATTTATGAATGAGTACGAACAATCTGGGATTTCAAGCCGAACAACCAAGGTCATGGCCATATCTACATCATACTTTATATAGATGATTCATGATCCCATATAAGAAGAATTTGCATGCCACCAAATTGGGCCATATTTTGAAAACAAATGAAGAGGAAGTAGTATGAAGAGTATGACTCGACCCAGATGCTCTCTCGAGAAGGAGCCGAACCTGACTATATTCCCTGCTTAATTTTAGGGTGCTTCGTGCTAAATGTATGGACCTCCATGTAATTTTATCTGTTTTAGTTCCTTGATGTAAAATGTACTCCCATCGTCCGTACGTGTAAAATTCGAACCTAAAAGCAAGTGGTAACATTTAAATGTATTTAATATTATTAGTTGTTGATGAGTATGAACATTCTTGGATTTCAAGACGAACGACCAAGGTCAAGGCCATATCTACATCATACTTTATGCTGAAGATTCATGATCCCATATCGAAGAATTGGCATGCCGCCAAATCTAGCCATATATTTTTAAAACAAACAAAGATAAAGTAGTATGAAGAGTATGGCTCGATCAGCTTCTCTCTCAAGAAGGAGCCAAACATGACTATTTTCCCTACTTAATTTTAGGGTGCTTCGTGTTAAATGTATGGACCTTGATGTAATTTTACCCCTATTAGGTCCTTGGTCTAAAATGTACTCCTGCCTATCTGTGTAAAATTCGAACATAAAAGCAAGTGGTAAAATTTAAACGTATTTAAGCTTATTAGTTGTCAATGAGTATGAACATTCTTTCATTTCAAGCCGAACGACCGGGGTCATGGACATATATGTACATCATACTTTATGCTGATGATTCATGATCCCATATCGAAGAATTTGCATGATACAAAAATTGGTCATATTTTGAAAATAAACGAAGAGGAAGTCGTACGAAGAGTATGGCTTGGTCAGGTTCTTTCTCGAGAAGGAGTCAAACCCTACCATTTTCCTTTGCTTAATTTTAAGGCGTGCTTCGTGCTAAATTTATGTACCTCAATGTAATTTTCCCCTTTAAGGTCCTTGATGAAAACAAACGAAGAGGAAGTACTATGAAGAGTACGGCTCGATCAGCTGCTCTCTCGAGAGGGAGCCAAACCCGACAGTTTTATTGGCTTAATTTCAGAGTACTTCGTGCTAAATGTATGGACCTCGATGTAATTTTCCCCCTTTTTAGGTTCTTGATGTAAAATGTACTCCTACCGTCCATGTAAAATTCGAACCTAAAAGTTAGTGGTAAAAGTTAAACGAATTTAAGATTAGTTCTGAATGAGTATGAACAATCTTGGATTTCAAGTCGAATGGCCAAGGTCATGGCCATATCTATATCATACTTTATATCGATGATTCATGATCCTATATCCAAGAATTTGCATGCCACCAAATTGGGCCATATTTTGAAAAAAACGAAGAGGGAAGTAGTATGAAGAGTATGAATCGACCAACAACTCTCTCGAGAAGGAGTTGAGCCCGACTGTTATCCCTTCTTAATTTTAGGGTGCTTCATGCTAAATGTATAGACCTCGATGTAATTTTACCTTTTTTAGGTCCTTGCTATAAAATGTACTCCAACCGTCCATGTAAAATTCGAACATAAAATCAAGTGGTAAAATTTAAACGTATTTAAGCTTATTAGTTGTCAATGAATATGAAAATTCTTACATTTCAAGCCAAACGACAAGGGTCATACATATCTGCATCATACTTTATGTTGATGATTCATGATCCCATAGCGAAGAATTTGCATGCTGCCAAATTTGGCCATATTTTGAAAAAAAAATGAAGAGGAAGTAGTATGAAGAGTATGGCTCGACCAGCTTCACTCTCTCGAAGGAGCAAAACATGACTATTTTCTCTTCTTAATTTTAGGGTGCTTCATGCTAAATGTATGGACCTTGATTTAATTTTACCTTTTTTAGGTCCTTGATGTAAAATGTACTCCGACCATCCGTGTAAAATTCGAACCTAAAAGCTAGTTGTAAATTTAAACGTATTTAAGATTACTATTTGTCAATGAGTATGAACATTCTTGGATTTCAAGACTAACGACCAAGGTCATGTCCATATCTACATCATACTTTATGCCGATGATTCATGATCCCATATCCAAGAATTTGCATGCCGCCAAATTTGGCCATATTTTGAAAACAAACAAAGAGGAAGTAGTATGAAGAGTATGGCTCGATCAGCTTCTCTCACGAGAAGGAGCAAAACATGACTGTTTTCTCTACTTAATTTTAGGGTGCTTCGTGCTAAATTTATGGACCTCGATGTAATTTTACCCTTTTTGGGTCCTTGGTGTAAAATGTACTCCCACGTCCATACGTGTAAAATTCGAACCTAAAAGCAAGTGGTAAAATTTAAATGTATTTAAGATTATTAGTTGTCGATGAGTATGAACATTCTTGGATTTCAAGACGAACGACCAAGGTCATGGCCATATCTACATCATACTTTATGCTGATGAGTCATGATCCCATATCCAAGAATTTGCATATAGCCAAATTTGTCCATATTTTGAAAATAAATGAATAGGAAGTAGTATGAAGACTCTGGCTCCATCAGCTTTTCTCTTGAGAAGGAGCAAAACATGACTGTTTTCCCTGCTTAATTTTAGGGTGGTTCGTGCTAAATGTGTGGACCTCGATGTAGTTTTACCTTTTTAGGTCCTTGATGTAAAATGTATTCCCACCATCCGTACGTGTAAAATTCGAACCTAAAAGCAAATGTAATTTTTTTAACATATTTAAGATTACTAGTTGTCGATAAGTATGAACATTCTTGGATTTCAAGACAAACCACCAAGGTCATGGCCATATCTACATCATACTTTATGCTGATGATTCATGATCCCATAGCGAATGTGCATGCCGCTAAATTTGGCCATATTTTGAAAACAAACGAAGAGGAAGTAGTATGAAGAGTATGGCTCGATCAGCTTCTCTCTCTAGAATGAGCTAAACACGACTATTTCCCTGCTTAATTTTAGGATGCTTCATGCTAAATGTATGGAGCTCTATTTAGTTTTACCTTTTTTAAGTCCTTGATTTAAAATGTACTCCGACCGTCCGTGTAAAATTCGAACCTAAAAGCAAGTTGTAAAATTTAAACGTATTTAAGATTATTATTTATCGATGAGTATGAACATTCTTGGATATCAAGACGAACGACCAAGTTCATGGCCATATCTACATCATACTTTATGTCGATGATTCGTGATCCCATATCCAAGAATTTTCATACCGCCAAATTTAGCCGTATTTTGAAAACAAATGAAGAGGAAGTAGTATGAAGAGTATGGCTCGATTAGTTTCTCTCACAAGAAGGAGTAAAACATGACTATTTTTCCTGCTTAATTTTAGGGTGCTTCGTGCTAAATGTATGGACCTCGATGTAATTTTACCTTTTTAGGTCCTTGGTGTAAAATGTAGTCCCATCATCTGTACGTGTAAAATTCGAACTTAAAAGCAAGTGGTAAAATTTAAACATATTTAAGATTATTAGTTGTCAATGAGTATGAACATTCTTGGATTTCAAGACGAACGATCAAGGTCATGGCCATATCTACATCATACTTTATGCTGACGATTCATGATCCCATATCCAAGAATTTGCATGTGGCCAAATTTGGCCATATTTTGAAAACAAATGAAGAGGAAGTAGTATGAAGAGTATTGCTCGATCATCTTTTCTCTCGAGAAGGAGCAAAACATGACTGTTTTCCCTGCTTAATTTTAGGGTGGTTCGTGCTAAATGTATCGACCTTGATGTAATTTTATCTTTTTTAGGTCCTTGATGTAAAATTACTCCCGCCATCCGTACGTGTAAAATTCGATCCTAAAATAAAGTGTAAAAAATTAGACGTATTTAAGATTACTAGTTATCAATAAGTATGAACATTCTTGGATTTCAAAATGAACGTCCAAGGTCATGGCTATATCTACATCATATTTAATGCTGATGATTCATGATCTCATATCTAAGAATTTGCAAGCCGCCAAATTTGGCCATATTTTGAAAACAAATGAAGAGGAAGTAGTATGAAGAGTATGGCTCGATTAGCTTTTCTCTCGAGAAGAAGCAAAACATGACTATTTTCCCTGCTTAATTTTAGAGTGTTTTGTGCTAAATGTATGGACCTCGATAATTTTTTACCTTTTTTGGTCCTTGATTTAAAATGTACTCCCACCGTCCATACGTGTAAAATTTGAACCTAAAAGTTAGTGGTAAAATTTCAATGTATTTAAGTTTATTAGTTGTCGATGAGTATGAACATTCTTAGATTTCAAGCCGAATGACCAAGGTCATGGCCATATCTATATCATAATTTATGCTGATGATGATCCCATGTCCAGGAATTTTTATGCCGCCAAATTTGGCCATATATTTTGAAAACGAACAAAGAGAAAGTAGTATGAAGAGTATGACCCGATCAGCTGCTCTCTCGAGAAGGAGCCAGATCCGACTATTTCCCTTGCTTAATTTTAGGGTGCTTTGTGCTAAATATAAGGACCTCTATGTAATTTTATCCATTTTTAGGTCCTTGATGTAAATTGTACTCCAACCGTCTGTGATGTTCTCATATTTGGGAGTAAATGGGGGAATCATGGCATGGTAACAATGCTGCCACTCGAAGTTTCCAACCATTAGATAAATCTAGCACTAAAACATGATTATATACATTCTAATCTAGATAAATCTGAGAACATTATATGGATCAGAGGGAGTAGTATATATGCATTCAAAACAAAATTTGTTTTCTCTCTGCTTCAGTGCGGCATCACCATCCCCACACGCAAAACAAATTTGAGGATATTTCAACCTTTTTTTCTTCGGCACGGTGTGATTAGCTATCCCTAGCTACCTACAGGAAAAAAACAGTAGCACCTCAAACTAAGGGCTAGCGTTGCGGGCTGGAGCGTTTAAGAAATATATCTAATTTTCTGTTATTATTCATTTTTTGCATAAGCGTCTATGTTAATGTCCCGCATTAGTTTTGCCCTAATATACCGGGTCGGAGTAGTCGATCCGACAACCGGAGGAGAACCGCCCACCCCCCATCCTTTTTTGGCTGAGAAACTGCGCGCCCCTCATCCTCTTCCTCTACCGCTCCAGCCGCTTGTGCACCATCGTAGCCCCTCTCCACCCTTGCAGAAAGGTAGAAACCACCAACCCATCCCTACTAATCTTTCGTAGTACTCTTCCCCGGAACGACATCTGGAGCGATAAAGCGTAAGATATCTGAGCGCTACAGCCAAGCAATCGGATTTGGCAACCTCCACTATGGACCGCTGAGCAACATCACCAGTCGTGACGATCTTCTGAGCACCGCTCGCCTGGCTCGCGGCATGGTTGGCATGCGTCGAGGGATTGCGGAAGATCCTGGTCTCCCGTTTGGTTTGCCCTGCCTACTTCACTCTGACCCATAGACATGGCCACTATACCGTGACGAGCAGGTAAAAATCAGTTTTGCATGATTTTTGTAGGATTCGAATCCTTAGATTCTTTCCTATGGATTGCATTTGGATCATAGGAATCGTGGTATGCAAATTCTTTTGAACTGCAACCCCCCACCCATGCTTAAATCCTGTCGGAATTGGAACATCTACTTGAGGCTCAACTCTCATCGCGTGCGTAGGATCAAAACATGCCATTCATGTAGGTAGTTTTCCTACATTTTATAATCGCTTGTTTTTCACCGACAAACCTGCGAAATTCCTGTGTTCTCAATCCTGCGATCGAAAGAGGCCTAAGACTTTTGCTTCAGTGTCCCTCCTCTCCTCCAAACATACTAATCTGAAAACACAAGAACGGCCAGGATTGTTGATACCCGTAACGGAAGGTGTATTGGCCAACCAAGGTTGGCCTTATATTTTAAGTTTCATGTGTTTTACAAACACAATATTTCTGTAAAAAGTTGGATGTTTGGTTTACATGAATACAAAAACATAGGATTACTTTAAAACATGGTAAAATCAAAGTCAAACCTCATGGGAGAGTATATTTATGATGTGATCGTGTCTCTTGGGACCTCATTCTTATTCTTTGCGTGCGTAGGAATTTGAAAATGAGGTCCAAGTGGTGAAGCATGATAAATCGACTCCCTATAAAATAGGATCGATAATCTCATGGCGTTTTAGCCCTCATGGCGATCTCACCGCCGGTGGCCTCCCTGGCCGCTAGCATACACCTCCCTTTCCCACCACACTCCTTTCTAACCTCCACCTTCTGTCCCACCATGCCTTCCTCTCTCATTTTGGATCGTTCCTCCTAGCATTGGAGGGCTTTGTTCTCTGTGGCTTTAGATCGATGTCAAGATCTCATGTACTCTTGGTTTATCGTGCTGAATCCGAAGGTGCTCAAGATCCAGTTGGTTGGATCAAATGGTGTGGTGGTGGACAATCGTGTCCTCAAGGTACGGGAGTTCATCTCAACTGGATCTGAAATTTTGTTTCACTGCCATCGAACCAAGGTGCAAGTTAGACTTGTGTTGAGAAAAGGATCATTATTGGATAATAATGTTCCTATTAAATTCCTCGCTAATAATGGGAAATGTGCCCTTGCTCTTGAGTCAAATCCCATTGATCTGTCATCTATGGATGTCCATGTTGCTCATACCTTGGGTTTGGATTTTGATCATGGTATAAATTTTTCCAAGGAAGTTAGGACAACCTTTCAGTCAGCAGTCCACCGATATATTGGATCAGATCATTTTAAATGGTAGTATCTTTTGGTCGTGCTGCTTTTCGTCTTGATGAAGACATTGTTGGTCTGGCTCTAGAGGCAGCAATTGGAGGGTTTTGTGGTGAACTTAAAGTTTCTTCTATTATAGACAGGGTTTTTTCATTCATGGTTTCTTAAAAACAGGTTGGATTTTATATTCTTAACCTCAAATTCTATGAATGCTTCCATTTCAAATGTTACTTTCATCTCCGGAGTTTTGGTGGACCCAATTGGAAAAGAGAACATTTCCTTTGGAGCAAAGAATCTGAGGATCGGTGGTCATGTGTCAGAGGAAATAGAGCCAAAGCTGCAAATATTATTGACCCAAAGAGAGTTATTCCTGTTGTGGAACATACTTATATACCTATTAAAGTAAACACTAATGCTATGTGGCGGCCTAAGGTTATTACTCCACAAGTTAATGATTATGTTTTGAAGACCAAAGAAACTGAGAACATTCAATTTGGTACAATTAATTATGTTCCTCTGGTATCTCCAACTATTATTGGCACACTTAATGCTTTGTCTGATCAGGTGACAGAGGATGTGATTGGACCTTCTAATTATATTAATCACAATGTTTCAACGAATCTAATGGGTAATAATATGTTAGATATTGCTGAAAAGGATTTTTCTAACATGATTGATGCCATGGCTATCAAAGTTTGGTCATTTTCAAATTGTGTGAGTTTTGAACATGTCACGGCTAAGTGCACGAATAAAGTACGTTGCATATTTTGTTTGGATAGTGGCCATATCAAAAAGAACTGCCCTAGGAATCAAAGGGCAAGCTCGTCTTTTCGCTAGGTCACCAAACCGTCAAATCAAAACTTGTTGGAATCTGTTATGGACATAGTTTTGGATTTATCTGCCATCGTTTTGTCTCTAGCCTTCACAAAGACGATTGCATGAAACAACTCGCCGCCACCATCCTCTAACCTAGCAATGGCAAACTTCTCGATTGATCCAAAGAGGTTCACGCCCGCTGGGATGCAGGTCTTGCAGCCATGGGGGTAAGATGAGCGTCCTTCAAGGATCTACATCACGCCAATCCTTGGCCCGGTCAAGACTCATGAGAGCTGGGAAATGGCTATTGTGTTACCAAGGCCTGGTGGAGAGGAGATTGATCAAGTACTGGAGCATATTACCACTCACATCTTACATGATCTTCATTGAGAGGTACTATCATTTGCTGAGAGTGTTGTTGGTACGGGTCTATTCTGCATGGCTGACTCTGTTACTAGAGAGATGGTTGATCAGCCTGTTATTCCTTTTGGCAATGGAAGAACTCTTGAATTTACTAGACATGATGCTAGCCCAAACTTTAGATCAACCACTTACACTAGAACATGATGGATTATGCTGTTAAATCTGCTAATAGATTATCGTAATGTGGGTTTTTTGAGGCTGTTATATTGGCGCCATCTGTGGGAATCCTGAATGCTGGAAACACGGATTCGGCAGAACGCTCTCCACCAAACATCAACTCAACGAAAGCAGATCCCCACCCACCCTTATAGTAGTACCCACCGATTTCAACAGCAGATCCGATCTAATCATCGGAAGAATCCACTTCAAAGGAGACAACATACAAGAATCACACCCTTCGGCCCTGATCACATCAGAACCGTCGGTGGGAAAAGACACGCCTATAACAATACCAAAACTGCTCGCTGGACCCCCCACAGACATCACAGCTCAGATCGAAGCAGGAAAAGAAGGTGGTCAGTCAATCTCACCACACGGAGAAAACCCAACACATTCAGAACCCGAAGAAAGCAGTGAGAATGTCGACTTTGAAGAAAGGATGGCAAAAATTTATCTAGAACTACAATCTCGGAGTACTACCAACGCCCCCGCAAAAGCAAAAGGCGACACCGTCAGGCCACATATAACACACCACCAATTGTACATGATCAACGGAGATACCTCAACGCCATGCGATGAAAAGGTAATCCCATCATAAACCCTGATGATAATTTATCAGATGACCATGCAGGAAACCACGACAACGAAGGAGAACACAACAATGGAGCAGAACATGGAAACGGGGGAGAAACAACAGATAATCGCATAGTTCGAGGAGGAGGCGGAGAACCACGCACAGAAGAGAGACCAGGACTTCAGCTACCAACGTCGGCATGGGAAAAAGCAAGGGAGGCAATTTCGGGAGCAGTCCCAATGACAGCAGACGCTTCACATGAGGATCTACTGACGTATCAATATTTTCTCCACCACAAGAAGAGAGATCTACTCCGAATGCAAAGACAGCTTGATGAAAGAAAAAGGCTAGCCAATGAATCGAGTTTACGATGGGCCCAATTAAGCTCTACACGCGGGTCAAGGAGTGTGATAGGAGCAGCACCACCAAGAAGAGCGACATCTCGATTACAGAATATCCCTAAAGCAAACCGAAGTGAAATCATCTGAGACCTCGACTTATCATTCATGTCGATCGATCAAGCAGGAAACATCAAGGCAAAAACAGCTCAGGCAGCCATTGTGGCCGCGCAAACATACCTGATCACCACTCAACCCGCACCCAACGATCCGTGCACAACCCTCCACCGCTCCACTCTGATGAACCTCAGCATGGTAGGAGCCTCACTTGCAGAAGCAGAACAAGGACTCACACAAAGGACCCCACGACATCAAAATAGTCCTCGACAAGCAAGGCACACCCGACGATCGCAATCACCACACCAGGCGCACCTCGCAGGATCCGATCCACGAAGCAACACAAGGAACGACAACACCTAGCATAGGAGCAGTGGACCCAGAGATGAAAACCGCACCCGACGATATGAAGATGAAGATGACGAAGACGACCATGAATTATGCGGGGCCAGTTGTTTCACGCATAAGATTCGAAAAGCCTCAGTACTGAAAGATTTTAAACTTCCACATGATCGACATAAGTACGATAGGCTCCAAGAACCCGAAGCTTGGCTAGAAGATTATCTAGCCACCGTCAAACTACAGGGTGGATCCACAAGTACGGCAATGCAAAGTCTACAATTACACCTCAACGGCGCCGCAAGGTCATGGTTAAGGCAGCTACCCGAAGTTTCAATTGGTAGCTAGAACGATCTGGAGGATAGGTTCATCCGACATTTTCATTCCACATTCAAGCGACCAGCATCCTTGGAACAGTTGCGAGCATGCATACAAAAATCCAGAGAGTCAATAAGAGCATTCATACAGAGATGGAATATTATCAAAAACTCAGTTGAATCCATATCGGACGAGAGAGCCATTGGCGCCTTCAACGACGGCCTACGTCACCGGGAATTCATAGAAGAGCTGGGTAGGACGAAACCAAAAACAGTATCACAGTTGATGGAAATAGCAAACCGTTGGGCTGACGCACAAGATGCGCTACATAATAAACACACGCGGTCACCCGAGGAAGATAGGGATAAACGCGTCAATGATAGAAGACGAAGGAGCAATGATGGGAACGTGAGACCAAGTTACGTCACAACAGGTTTTTCGGGTGAAGGTAACAACAAAAGCAATGACAATAATGGCGGATACCGCCAGAACAGAGACAACGTCGGAGGAAGCCAATCTGCACAACGATATCAGCCAAGAGCACGAGACCCACCTATGTTCGTGATGGAAATATTGGAAGGACCCTGTAATATGCATTTTTATGTCGACTTAGTAGGCAGGCGACAATCCAATCACCTGATGAAAGACTGCTGAACATTCTTGAAGATGCAGGAGTTATGCAACGCAAAGGCAACCGAAGCAGCAAACCGAGGGTACACATCCACGCCTGGTGCACTAGCTATCGGTGCACCACCACTAGTTGCACCATCGCAAAATTCAAACGATCAAAACAACGAATACCCCAGATGAAAAGGAATAATGTCGATGATTCAGAAAGGGCGTCCACCAAACAAAATTCAGAATCTCATCACAAGACAAATAAATATGACAGAAAAATCAACATCAGCCACACCCGAGTATCTCCATTGGTCAGAGCAAGAAATTAAATTTAGCAGAGAAGATCACCCACTCTGGGTCCCATGAACAAGACATTCAGCCCTATTAGTAGAGGCACAAATTGGTGGATTCGACATGAGCAAGGTCTTCATGGATGCAGGGAGTAGTATAAATTTAATCTACGCAAAAACGTTGCGGACAATAGGCTACCCTCTGGATAATCTCGCTCCAACAGAAACCTCTTTCCACAGAATAGTACCAGGTAAAGCCGAAATTCCTTTAGGCAAAGTATTCCTTGATGTCGTTTTTGGTTCCAAATTAAATTTCAGCCGGGAAAAACTCGAATTTGAAGTCATGGATTGGCCATGACAATACCATGCAATCCTGGTACGACCAGCCTTTGCACGTTTATGGCAGTACCACATTACGCATATTTAGTAATGAAAATTCCAGCACCAAACGGAATTATCACGGTGCAAGGAAGCTTCACACGGGCGGATAGCTGTGATCGAGAGTTCAACAAAATTTCTGAATCTTTTGGGATGGCAACAGAATTCGAGCAACTAAAAAGTTCGGCAAATGAACAACCTCTGGAGGTATCACGTGTCAATCCCGATCAGGCTTTTGACATGGCAAAAGACACAAAAGAAGTACAGATCCACCCTACTGACCCAACGAAAACAACATTTGCGGCTTCCAACCTTGATCCCGCATAGGAAAGCACGCTCATCGAGTTCCTCCGTGAGCACTGGAAGATTTTTGCATGGCTACCTTCTGACATGCCGGGAATCCCCAGGGAACTCGCTGAGCACGCACCAAATTTAGATCCAAATGAAAAGCCAGTAAAACAACCACTTCGACGCTTGATAGAGCCAAAACGCAAGGCCATTGGAAAGGAGCTCCATCGCCTAACCAATGCCAATTTTATCAAAGAATTGACAAAATCAGAGTGGCTTGCAAACCCACTATCTGTTCCAAAGAAAAACACTATGGAACTTTGGATGTGTATAGACTTTACTGCACTGAACAGACATTGCACAAAAGATCACTTCCCATTGCCGCAAATGGACCAAATCATCGATGCAACTGCGGGATGCGAACGTATTTCTTTCTTGGATGCTTATTCAGGATACCACCAGATTAGGATGAAGGAGGAATACCAGGAGAAAACGATGTTTATCATGCCTTACGGCATTTTCTGCTACACAACAATGTCGTTTGGCCTCAAGAACGCAGGAGCAACATATCAGCGGATGATGCAAAAGTGCCTGGGAAGCCAAATAGGTACAAACGTGCAAGTGTATATTGATGATGTCATAGTTACTATAGGTCAAGGATTAGCGCTGATCAAGGACTTAGAAGAAACATGATACATTGCAAATGTATCTATAATTTTTGATGTTCCATGCTTTGTTTTATCCACTTTCTTGTGTTTTGTCCACACTTTGGAGTACTTTTCATATGATTTCTTGGACTAACCTATTAACAAGAGCCACAGTGCCAGCTGCCTATTTTCTGCTGTTTTTGGTTCTAGGAAAGTTAGAAAATGAATATTCTCGGAATTGGACAGGACAAAAGCCAAAAATCCTATTTCACCAGAAGACTCCCGGAGCCAGAATATGAGACGGAGTGGGGCTGGGGCCCAGCCACACCACCTGGCCACGCGGGCTGGGCCTGGCCGTGCCAGGGGGTGGTCTGGCTGCCCCAGGCACCCTCTCGGTCTCCCTCTTCGCCTATAAGATGCCTTCTGACCTAAAAACTCAGGGAGGTTCGACGTTTTTCCAGAAGGAGTTCCACTCCGCCGCCACCACCAGATTCCACAAAACAGCACCAGAAACTTCGTTCTGGCACCCTGCCGGGACGGGGAATTGGATGAGATCATCGCCATCATCATCACCATCGCTTCTCCATCGACCATCCATGTTTCCCCCATCTATGAGTGAGTAATCCCCCGCTGTAGGCTATGGAGATGGTAGGGATTGGATGAGATTGTTCATGTAATGGAATCAGATTGTTAGGGCATGGTGCCTAGTATCTTCTATTAGTGTTTTATGACTTTGTTGCAACTTGTTACGCTTAATGCTTGTCACTAGGGCCCGAGTGCCATGATTTCAGATCTGAACATGTTATTAATTCATTCTGATAGTATTGTTTATGGTCTTATCTACAAGTTGTATACACACGTTGTTGTCCGGAACCAATGGCCCTGAATTGATAGAAATCGGGATAACCGGAGGGAATGGCTTTGATGTGAGGATCACATGTGTTCATGGAGTGTTAATGCTTTGCTCCAGTGCTCTATTAAAAGGAGCACCTTAATTGCCAGTAGTTCCCTTGAGGCCCCGCTGCAAACAAGCTGGCAGGACAAAAGATGTTGTGCAAGTTCTCATTGCGAGCACGTATGACTATATATGGAACACATGCCTAAGATTATCTAGTACTTGGATGCTTTATCTTATTTATCTGCAATTGCCCTATGTTCTGATTGCTATGTGAATTGTCTTGTCCATGCAAAGCCCGTCCATCCATCCATATGCCTACCGCACTCGAATCCTACTGTTTACTGCTATTGTTACTGTTGTCTTTACTTTACTACTGCTGCTACTTTGTTATTCCTACTACAAAATTGTTGCTACTGATAAACTGTTGTGAGCAAGATTGTTTCCAGGTGCAGCTGAATTGACAACTCAGTTGTTAAGGCTTATAAAAATTCTTTGGCTCCCCTTGTGTCGAATCAATAAATTGGGTTTCACTTCCCTCGAAAATACTGCGATACACCCCCTATACTTGTGGGTCATCAAGACTATTTTCTGGCGCCGTTGCCGGGGAGCATAGCTTTATTTATCAAGTCCACTTGGAATCACTATTGTTCAAGCTAAGTTTATTTTCGCCTTGTTTTCTTGTTTCTTTATAAATAATACAAAAAAAGTAGTTCCTACTCTAGTTGTTATTTTCATTGGTCTGTTATTGTCTTGCTTTATCATGCGTGTTGTCAATGGTTGGTTTCTTTGAAACTGAATCTTATTGGCAAGGTGGGTTCACAGAAGATCAAAAATATTATTATAAGGAACACCGCTTGTCACAAAAAGGAAAACACTTATGGGAACAAATTGATAAATTGTATACCATTGCTAGAAACGTTTGCTCTACTTATAATGTTACTTATTGCTGTGATAAATCTTGTTGCAGAAAGAGGTATAAACACCTCCCTTTTCAATGTGAGTATAATGATAATGATACCGTATCTTCTTATGCTAAAGGAATTTATGACTTTTATGATGCGGAACAAATTGAAGAATTTATTGCTTGGAAGGGTGCTTTTGAACTTGCTAGTTTGCTTGAAAATATTGATGATTCACCTTAATATGAGGTTTATGGTATACTTAATTTTTGCTTTGATAATTACAAGGATGAAAATGGCTATATTCTTGAATATATTAATAGATGCTTTCCACAAATGGAAGAGACTAATTTTTGCAGGATCCTATGGAAGAAGAAATTGATGAACCTGAAATCTCATTAGATGAAAAAGAGGAGGAGAGTGATGAACAAAAGGAGGAAGAATGGATTAGCTACCCATGCATGCCTTCTAATGAGAGTAACTATTTTTCCCTTATATTATTTGATTGTCCTCCATGCTTACTAAAGGAGGATGAATGTTATGTTCCTGAGGATTCTTTTGAAAATGTTTATAATAAAGCTCTAGTGCTTGTAGATCATGAAAAGCATGTTTTATGTGATAGTTATATTGTTGAGTTTATTCATGAGGCTACTGAAAATTATTATGAGAGAGGAAAATATGGTTGTAGAAGTTTTCATGGCATTGAAACACCTCTCTATGTGCTGAAAGTTTTGAAGTCACTCTTGTTTTATCTTCCTATGCCTGTCACTTTGTTCTTTGTGAATTTATTTGCATACACGATTCCTATGCATAGGAAGTGGGTTAGACTTAAATGTGTTGAATTTGCTTCTTGATGCTCTCTTTTACTTCAACTCATATTTCTTATGTGAGCATCCTCTCAAACTATCATGCCTGAAGATGATAATATGTCTATTATTCTTGGGAGACTTTTTCTTAAATATTGCAGGAGGTGTTATTAATTGTAATCAAGGCAAGGTGACCTTCAATGTTAATGTCAAGAAACAGACTGTCTATTTCCCCAAGAAGATTGAAAGGACTTATGGTTTGAATCCAATTGAACATGTTGAGGGCATTCAAGTTGGAGAAATATATTGTCCCATACCAAAAGAAAAAATTGAAACTATTATGATTGGGACCATTGCTATAAAGGTTGAGGTAACATAGTCATAAGTGGAATACAAAGTTTTGTCTCACATGGAATTGTTTTGGTAACAAGACCTGATCAACCTTGTTAATAAAAGGATTTCATTGAACAAAATAACGTTTTCACCATGATTATCTCCGCTTACTTCTATTCTATCTATTTTAGTTTTTGCTTATGCCTAACTTAAAGACGTTAAAGAAAAGTACTTATTGGGAGATAACCCAAAAGTTTTAGATGAGTCTTGGAAGTTATTACTTCAGCAATAACCGCTCCTTATCCTTTTTATTTGCTTTTTGTGCCAAGAGTAACCTCTAATAAGAGAGAAGTAATGATTGGGAAAGCTGTTGTCCCGAAACAGATTTCTATGTTTCACCGTAAAAATTCGTATAAAATCTCTGAACGTATTTTTGAGGTGTGAATTTTTGGGCTTCTGCCCCAGGTTGTTATCTAAATTTCGTTAGTTCAACACTTTTTGATTTGATCAACAAAAGGCCTTCGAAAAAATTCGTCTTTACCTGCTGGTCTGTTTTGACAGATTTCTGCCATTTTCTGTATTTGCTTCTTGTTGGTTCCTTTTTGAGTTCTTTTGGGGAATTGAGATTTTTGAGGGAAGTGATTCAGTAGCTAGTGTTCTAATGGAAGTTTATTTGGTGTTAGAACTGAACCTTAAGACTTATTTATCTTGAGTGCACTAATGTTGCTAATAAAGATTGTGTGAAGTTTTGTATGAAGGAAAATTTTTAGGTGTATGGAAGGAATGAGTAATGAGATGAAGGATGGACTAAAGGTCAAGCTTGGGGATTCCACGCATGTCACCCCAAGAAATATCCAACAAGTACAAGCGTCAAAGCTTGGGGATGCCCAAGGTATCCCCTTCTTCATCAACAAAAATCCCAGGTTTCTTCCAAACGCTTCATTTTTATTGTTTCATGCATAGTTGTGTTGTTCTTGGAGCGTCTTCTTTTTCGTTTTCGTTTTGGTTTTTCGTTTTCTTGGTTTTCTTAGTTTTCTGAATAAATTGGTTGGACACCCTCTTTCATACATTGGTTTTCAAATAGTTTGGTTTGGATTGGAAAAGAGTAGGAAAGTTCATGCTTAAGTGTTAAAGAGAGCTTGTTTTTGACTGAGTCTATGCTTTGTCATGCCAAGCTTGATATTGTTTTGGCTTTATGCTTAGTATTCTTTGCTGTAGCATGACTTGTGATAAACAATTAAGATTGCTTAATGAGCCTTCGATGAATCATGCGTTGTTTTAGCATATTAAAGCATAGTATTGTGGTATTCTCCTTTGATGCTTTATTTGGGTTGACTTGGCGCATGCTCACACCATGTTATGACTATCTCAAGTCACCATAATCCTTTATGATCCTTTAGTTTTCAACTTGTAGTATCACTTTATGCTTTGATCAATGATGTTTTGTCGCTCTGCATGATTATGGCCATTATTGCTCTCCTAGTTTGTCGCCCCCAGTCTTTTGCTAGCCTCCACAACCAAGTATGAGTTCCACTCATGCATCCAACTCCCTAAACCAAGTTATTCCAAATAGTCCACAATACCTACCTACTAGCATACGCTATTCCAAGTATATTCATGTTTTTGTTTACCTTCCAAATGAAACTTGTTATGAGAAAACTAGTGATTAAATCTCTCATGAACTTGATGGCACACTTTAATTTTCTTGCCCTTAATAAACTTGAACCATTGTGTCGTCTATGTTGTATATTCTTGCACTTATTTGTTGGGAATTAGCAGAACCATGCTGTCATGGGGAACGCTTTCAACATTGCACTTGGTACTTGTACCTAGTTGATATCATGCTCTTTTGTCTATGGATGTCGTCGGTGTGAAATGAAAGGGGAGCTTGTAAGTCCATGGAGTTATGTATATGTGTTAGAGAAATGCCTGGGCCGCTGGTCTAATCCATGCTGACATGGTGGAAACCTGCAGCGTAACCATAATGAGTTTTCTATGAAGCATTCTTCTTATAAAAAAGAGTCATATATTGAGAAAAAAAAGAGATTATGAAAAGAGGAAAGAGAGAAAAAAGCACCATATTCCCATGGTAAATAAGAAGATTGCTGAGATGCTTGTTGTCTGCTGCCTTGTCATTTTGATATGGGGATTCTTCCGTATCATCGGGCAAGGGGTACCCCGTTGGCGGTTCTCTATGATACACATGTACTTACGATGGCAAGAACTTACCGGTGACTAAACTTGAGTAGCATCAGGAGCGACCCTCGTATACAAGGGACATGATATTTCTAATTTATACTTCATCAAGCATGTACACCATAGTTTGTTCACTTTAACCTTAATCACTTCAAGATGCTTATGATAGGGGCAATGAGAGCTGAAAGCTATAAGTACCATAATTTTTGGAATCTCTTTATGAGACTTGAATCCCTACTTCCTTTTATGAAGGTCTTTCTTCTACCTTTATATTGAGTCTCCACATTCTACCTTTATGCACCTACTTTGAGAGCATAGTGGCCATTCTTAGTTCTATGTGCATTGTCCCAAGACTAGTTGATTGATGCATACCTTGATATTGCTTGTTTTAAACTATTTGTATGTAGTCACTCTTGTAAACTTTGAAGGTGTCATATGCATTTATATTTGCTACTCTATGAGGGACAAGCTGAATACTATTATGCTATGTTTTCTTTATGTGAAACAAACAAACGTCTTGCAAAGCATTGTTATTCATGAATCTTTTGTTTGTGCCTTTTCATGTTGCATCATAGTTTCTTTGTCTTATTGCTAGAACTTTGTCTTTCATGTTATGATTGAAGTACTATGATCCCAGCTTTGAATGTTTTACAAATACTTTGATCAAGTTTATGATGGTGCATGTCACCTCAAAAATTATTCTTTCTTTTTATCACTTACCTACTCGAGGACGAGCAGGAGTTAAGCTTGGGGATGTTGATACATTGCAAATGTATCTATAATTTTTGATGTTCCATGCTTGGTTTTATCTACTTTCTTGTGTTTTGTCCACACTTTGGAGTAATTTTCATATGATTTCTTGGACTAACCTATTAACAAGAGCCACAATGCCAGCTGCCTGTTTTTTGCTGTTTTTGGTTCCAGGAAAGTCAGAAAATAAATATTCTCGGAATTGGACGGGACAAAAGCCAAAAATCCTATTTCACCAGAAGCCTCTCAGGGCCAGAATATGAGATGGAGTGGGGCTGGGGCCCAGCCACACCACCTGGCCGCGCGGTCTGGGCCTGGCCACCCCAGGCACCCCTTGGTCTCCCTCTTCGCCTATAAGATGCCTTCTAACCTAAAAACTCAGGGGGGTTCAACGTTTTTCTAGAAGGAGTTCCGCTCCGCCGCCACCACAAGATTCCATGAAATAGCACCAGGAACTCTGTTCTGGCATCTTGCCGGGATGGGGAATTGGAGGAGATCATCGCCATCATCATCACCATCGCTTCTCCATCGACCATCCATGTTTCCCCCATCTATGAGTGAGTAATCCCCCGCTGTAGGCTATGGGGATGGTAGGGATTGGATGAGATTGTTCATGTAATGGAATCAGATTGTTAGGGCATGGTGCCTAGTATCTTCTATTAGTGTTTTATGACTTTGTTGCAACTTGTTACGCTTAATGCTTGTCACTAGGGCCCGAGTGCCATGATTTCAGATCTGAACATGTTATTAATTCATTCTGATAGTATTGTTTATGGTCTTATCTACAAGTTGTATACACACGTTGTTGTCCGGAACCAATGGCCCTGAATTGATAGAAATCGGGATAACCGGAGGGAATGGCTTTGATGTGAGGATCACATGTGTTCATGGAGTGTTAATGCTTTGCTCCAGTGCTCTATTAAAAGGAGCACCTTAATTGCCAGTAGTTCCCTTGAGGTCCCGCTGCAAACAAGCTGGCAGGACAAAAGATGTTGTGCAAGTTCTCATTGCGAGCACGTATGACTATATATGGAACACATGCCTAAGATTATCTAGTACTTGGATGCTTTATCTTATTTATCTGCAATTGCCCTATGTTCTGATTGCTATGTGAATTGTCTTGTCCATGCAACGCCCGTCCATCCATCCCTATGCCTACCGCACTCGAATCCTACTGTTTACTGCTATTTTTACTGTTGTCTTTACTACTGCTGCTACTTTGCTATTCCTACTACAAAACTGTTGCTACTGATAAACTACTGTGAGCAAGATTGTTTCCAGATGCAGCTGAATTGACAACTCAGTTGTTAAGGCTTATAAATATTCTTTGGCTCCCCTTGTGTCGAATCAATAAATTGGGTTTCACTTCCCTCGAAAATACTGCGATACACCCCCTATACTTGTGCGTCATCAAAACATTCAGAAATCTTGACAGGTTCAACATCAAACTAAACCCGAAGAAGTGTTCCTTTGGAGTTCTGGCAGGATAGCTCCTCGGATATTTAGTATCATCCAGAGGGATCGAGGCTAACCCCAAAAAATACAAGCTATCCTCACAATGAAGAAGCCAACAAATTTGCGTGGTGTACATCAATTAGCGGGATGAGTGGCGGTGCAGAGTCGTTTTATTGCAAGATTAGGAGAAAAAGCGCTACCATTCTACGCCCTCATGTGAAAATCTAAAAAATTCAAGTGGACAGAAGAAGCTCAGCACGCCTTTGAAGATCTGAAAAGGACACTTTCGACATCCCCTGTCATCGTGTCGCTAAAAGAGAAAGAACCTTTACTCCTTTATATTACTACAACACATCAGGTGGTCAACATAGTCCTGGTCGTAGAACAACCCGAAGAAGGAAAGACACATGGTGTGCAGAGGCCGGTATACTTCCTGAGTGAGGTTTTATCGCCATCTAAACAAAGGTACCCACACTATCAGAAACTAGCATACGGAGTATTTATGACAGCACAAAAGCTACGCCACAATTTTTCGGAGCACCCAATCATAGTGGTCAACAAGGCACCTTTGTCAAGCATTCTCAACAATCCAGAAGCAACTGGGCGTGTTTCTCTATGGGGCATCGAATTATCCCCTCGGGATATCACTTATGAGAAGCGCAAAGCAATTAAGTCACAAGTTCTGCCAGATTTCATCACAGAGTGGACGAAATTGCAATGTGCGGGTCCACCAGACCTTTCTAGCACATGGACAATGTACCTTGATGGATCAAAAAGAATAGAGGGAGCAGGAGTAGGAGTCGTACTAATATCACCTCAAGGCGACAAAATGCGATATATTCTTCGGATGAGCTTTACAAATCCATCCAATAATGAAGTGGAATATGAGGCCCTGTTGCATGGCATGCGAATGGCCAAATCCTGTAGTGCAACTCGCCTCAAAATCTTCGGAGATTCCAACCTTGTGGCACAGCAGGCAATGAACAAATGTGACGATGTCAGTGAAAATATGGTCGCTTATCGCGACTTATATGGCATCATGGAGGCTCAATTTGATGGGTGTGAAGTATCGCATATAGGAAGAGCAAGCAATGAGGAAGCCGACAATCTAGCAAACATCGGATCATTGTGTTTACCAATAGCACCAGGAGTTTTTAGGGAGGAGATAGTGGAGCGATCAATCCAGGCGAAAAGAGTCTCGGAACTCATAGCACCAAAGACAGGGAAAAAGAAGCATCCGCAAAAAGAGTCAAGGGCTACTTCAGAAACCAAGAACATAGAAGAAGCCATCGAAGAAAAAGAACAAGAAATCAAAGAGGTCATGCTAATTGAACAAGCTTGGATGTAGCCGTATATAGCATCTATGGTTAAAGGAGAACTATCAGAGGATGTGAGAGAAGCTCGGCGAATCACCCGACGATTGAAGGCTTTCCGGATAATTAAAGGAGAACTATACAAAAGAAGTATTTCGGCTGTGTTGCAACGTTGCATAACACCCGAAGAAGGAAAAATTATACTGAAAGATATACATGAAGGCGTCTGTGGTCACCATGCTAGTAGCCGAGCAATGGCTGCAAAAGCATTCAGGGCAGGATTTTATTGGCTCACTTCAGTACAAGATGCAAAAGACATTGTCAGAACATGTGAAGCATGCCAACGATTCGCAACAAAAACTGGAGCACTGATACGTTGTAAACGTATCTATAATTTTTGATGTTCCATGCTTGGTTTTATCTACTTTCTTATGTTTTGTCCACACTTTGGAGTACTTTTCATATGATTTCTTGGACTAACCTATTAACAAGAGCCATAGTGCCAGTTGCTTGTTTTCTGTTGTTTTTTGGTTCCAGAAAGTCAGAAAATGAATATTCTCGGAATTGGACCGGACAAAAGCCAAAGTTGTTATTTTCCTGGAAGATTCACGGAGCCAGAAGGAGATATGAAGGGGGGCCACAGGGTGGCCAAACCACCCCTAGGCGCGGGTCCCCCCAGGCCGCGCCAGGGCATGGTGTGGGCCCCCTGGCCGCCCACCGACCTTTCCTCTTCGCCTATAAGATGCCTCCCGATGCAAAAACCCTAAAGATTCAAGCCTCCAGCCACGAAAAGTTCCGCAGCGCCACCACCACCGAACGGGAGATTCGGGGGACAAAAAGTCTCTGTTCCGGCACCCTGCCGGGACAGGGAAGTGCCCCCGGAGCCATCTCCATCGATCTCCACCACCATCTCCATCGCCGTTGTTGATTCCCATGATGATGAGGGAGTAGTTCTTCCTCGAGGCTAAGGGTTCTACCGGTAGCTGTGTGTTCATATCTCTCTCTATGCATGATCTTATTGAGATCATGAGCTTGTAATCTATAGATCTACCTTGCTACTCAAGTGCTTTAATAGATCTCTGCTCTCCCCATGTGTGTGAAGTTGACAGTGTGCACACCATGGTGGCACTTAGGCTAGAGATTACAAATACTTGTTATGAGTTATATTTGGAGTTTGATGTCTTTATGAAATTGTGGTGTTTGTTAGAACCATCTAGTGCTCAAGGTAACAGTGTGGGGTTATCTATATGGGAAATGCTTACTTTGAGGTGTGCTATTATAGCCCTACCATGGATTAGAGTGTCCAACCGGAGAGTAGTTCAGCGTAGTATCATAAAGAAGAACATATTTATATGAGAGTGTTCACTAGTGAAAGTATGATCCCTAGGCCTTGTTTCTAAGCACTAAAACACCATTTGCTATTAGATCTATTACATGTTTGCTTGCTCCTATCTTTATTTCAGTTTTACTTTAGTCTTTTCCACGCCATCAAGCTATTTTCTATCACCGTTACCACTTATAATTATCTATACCACTTGTATTTCACTATCTCTTCACCGAACTAGTGCACCTATACACATGACAAGTGTATTGGGTGTGTTGGGGGCACAAGAGACTTCTTGTATCTTGATTGCAGGGTTGCTTGAGAGGGATACCTTTGACCACTTCCTCCCTGAGTTCGATAAACCTTGGGTAATCCACTTAAGGGAAAACTTGTTATTGTTCTACAAACCTCTGCACTTCGAGGCCCAACAACTGTCTACAAGAATAGAAGTGCGTAGACATCAAGCTAATTTTCTGGCGCCGTTGCCGGGGAGGTAAGGTAAAAGGTACTCACATCCTCCAGTGTGAGTACTCAAAGTTATTTCCTTTAGATTCTGCAATTTTGTCTTTTTGTTTCTTGTTTTCAATAGTTAGGCTTAATGGAAAACAACAACAAAATTAGAGAGCATTATAGTATTTATCTTGAGTTAGGACATGAAGTGTTTGAAGAGAAAATTAAAAAACCTATGGATCTTTATTTGCATGCTAATAGCAATGTTGTTAGTATGAATTCTTTGGACACCATTATTGCTAATGCTATGGAAAAGTCTAAGCTTGGGGAAGCTAGTTTTTATGAAAAATGATCTTTTTAGTTCCCCAGCTTTGGAAGATAACTATTCTATTGCTTATAATGATACCAAACCTCCAATATATGATGATTATAATGATGAATATGATATTTTCAGTCCACCTACTATTGAGGATAAAATTAATTATGATTACAATATGCCTACTATATTTGATGATTATGGTGATGAGAATAATAATGATAGCTATTTTGTTGAATTTACTCCCACTACGATTAATAAGAATGACTATGTTTATGTGGAGAGTATTAATTCCTTTATGCATGTGGCTCATGATAAGAATGTTTTATGTGATAGTTATATTGTTAATTTTATTCATGATGCTACTGAAAGTTATTATGAGAGAGGGAAACATGGTTTTATGCATCTCAATAATATTAGGTTTCCCCTCTTTATGTTGAAAGTCTTGAAGTTGCACTTGTTTTGCTTTCCTATGCTTGTTGCTTTGTGCTTTCATGACTTGTTTCTTTACAAGATTCCTATGCATAGGAAGTGGGTTATACTTAAATGTGCTTTGAATTTGCTTCTTGATGCTCTCTTTTACTTCAATTCATATTTCTTCTGTGAGCATCTTCTCAAACTATCATGCCTAACTTAAAGGAGTTAAAGAAAAGTACTTATTGGGAGATAACCCAAAAGTTTTAGATGAGTCTTGGAAGTTATTACCTTTGTAATTACCTCTGTAATAACCTATCCTTATCATTTTTATTTACTTTTTGTGCCAAGAGTAACCTCTAATGAGAGAGAAGTAATGCTTGGGAAAGTTGCTGTCCCGAAATAGAGTTTTGTGCTTTGTTGTAAAAATTCGTGTAAAATCTCTGTATGTCGGTTTGAGCTGTGATTTTTTGTGCTTCTGTACCAGGTTGTTATCTAACTTATGTTAGTTTAACACTTTTCGATTTGAGAAACATAAGGTCCTCGAAAAAATTGGTTTTTACCTGCTGGTCTGTTTTGACAGATTTCTGCCATTATTTGCATTTGCTTCTTGTTGGTTCCTTTTTGAGTTCTCTTTGGGGAATTGAGCTTTTTGAGGGAAGTGCTTCAGTAGCTTGTGTTTTAATGGAAGTTTTATTGGTGTTGAAACTGAACCTAAAGACTTATTATCTTGAGTGCACTAATGTTGCTAATAAAGATTGTGTGAAGTTTTGTATGAAGGAAAATTTTCAGGTGTATGGAGAGAATGATGTAATGAGATGAAGAATGGACTAAATCTTAATCTTGGGGATGCCACGTGTGTCACCCCAAGAAATATCCAACAAGTACAAGCGTCAAAGCTTGGGGATGCCCAAGGCATACCCCTCTGTATCAATAAAAATCCTAGGTTTCTTCCAAACACTTTATTTTTATTGTTTTGTGCACAGTTGTGTTGTTCTTGGAGCGTCTTATTTTTCATTTTCGTTTAGGTTTTTTGTTTGCTTGGTTTGCTTAGTTTGCTGAATAAATTAGTTGGACCCCATGTTTCATACATTGGTTTTCAAATAGTTTTGTTTGGATTGGAAAAGAGTAGGAAAGTTCATGCTTAAGTGGTAAAGAGAGCTTGTTTTTTACTGTGGCCTATGCTTTGTCATACCATGCTTGATATTGTTTTGGCTTTATGCTTAGTATTCATTGTTGTAGCATGACTTATTATAAACAATTGAGATTTCTTAATGTGCCTTGGAAGGATCATGCGTTGTTTTAGCATATTAAAGCATAGTATTGTGGTATTCTCCTTTGATGCTTTATTTGGGTTGACTTGGCGCATGCTCTCACCATGTTATGACTATCCCAAGTCACCATATCATTTATGATCATTTATTTTTCGACTTGTAATATCACTTTATGCTTTAATTAATGATGTATTGTCGCTCTGTATGATTATGGCCATTATTGCTCTCTTAGTTGGTCGCTCCAAGTCTTTTGCTAGCCTCCAAAACCAAGTATGAGTTCCACTCATGGATCCAACTACAAATAAAACCAAGTTATTCCAAAGAGTCCACCATACCTACGTATTAGCATTTGCTATTCCAAGTATATTCATGTTTTTATCTACCTTCCGAATTAAAAATTTTATGAGAAAACTAGTGATTAAAGCTCTCATGAACTTGATGGCACACTTTACTTTTCTTGCCCTTAATAAACTGGAACCATTGTGTTGTCTATGTTGTATATGCTTGCACTTATATGTTGGGGATTAGTAGAACCATGCTGTCATGGGGAACGCTTTCAACATTCCACTTGTACTTTATACCTAGTTGATATCATGCTCTTTTGTCTATGGATGTCGTCGGTGTGAAATGAAAGGGGAGCTTGTAAGTTCATGGAGTTGTGTATGTGTGTTAGAGAAACGCCTGGGCCGTTGGTCTAATCCATGCTGTCATGGTGGAAGCCTGCAGCGTAACCATAATGAGCTGTCTATGAAGCATTCTTCTTATAAAAAAGAGTCAGATATTGAGAAAAAAGAGAAAAAGAAAAAAATGATTTGAGAAAAGAGGAAAGAGAGAAAAAAGCACCATATTCCCATGGTAAATAAGAAAATTGCTGAGATGCTTGTTTTCTGCTTGCCTTGTCATTTTGATATGGGGATTGTTCCGTATCATCGAGCAAGGGGTACCCCGTTGCCGGTTCTCTATGATACACATATACTTATGATGACAAGAACTTACCGGTGAATAAACTCGAGTAGCATGAGGAGCAGCCCTCGTATTCAAGGGACACGAGATCTCCATCTTATACTTTGTCAAGCATATACTCCATAGTTTGTTCACTTTAACCTTAATCACTTCAAGATGCTTATGATAGGGGCAATGAGAGCTGAAAGCTATTAAGTACCATAATTTTTGGAAGCTCTTTATGAGACTTGAATCCCTACTTCCTTCTATGAAGGCCTTTCTTTTAGTTTTATGTTGAGTCTCCACCTTCTATCTGTATGCACCTACTTTGAGAGCATAGTGGCCATTCTTAGTTCTATGTGCATTGTCCCAAGACTTGTTGATTGATGCATAGCTTTGATATTGCTTGTTTTAAACTATTTGTATCTAGTCACTCTTATGAACTTTTAAGGTGTCCTATGCATTTATGTTTGCTACTCTATGAGGGACAAGCTGAATTCTACTATGCTATGTTTTCTTTATGTGAAACAAACAAATGTCTTGCAAAGCATTGTTATTCATGAATCTTTTGTTTGTGCCATTTCATGTTGCAACATAGTTGCTATGTCTTATTGCTAGAACTTTATCCTTCATGCTATGTTGAAGTACTATGATCCCAGCTATCCATGTCTTACAAACACTTTGATCAAGTTTATGATGGTGCATGTCACCTCAAAAAATATTATTTCTTTTTATCACTTACCTACTCGAGGACAAGCAGGAGTTAAGCTTGGGGATGTTGATACGTTGTAAACGTATCTATAATTTTTGATGTTCCATGCTTGGTTTTATCTACTTTCTTATGTTTTGTCCACACTTTGGAGTACTTTTCATATGATTTCTTGGACTAACCTATTAACAAGAGCCACAGTGCCAATTGCATGTTTTCTGCTGTTTTTGGTTCCAGAAAGTCAGAAAATGAATATTCACGGAATTGGACGGGACAAAAGCCAAAGTCGTTATTTTCCCAGAAGATTCACGGAGCCAGAAGGAGAGACGAAGGGGGGCCACAGGGTGGCCAAAACACCCCTAGGTGCGGGTCCCCCCAGGCCGCGCCAAGGCATGGTGTGGGCCCCCTGGACGCCCACCGACCTTGCCTCTTCACCTATAAGATGCCTCCCGATGCAAAAACCCTAAAGAGTCAAGCCTTCAGCCACGAAAATCTCCGCAGTGCCGCCGCCACCGAAGGGGAGATTCGGGGGACAAAAAGTCTCTGTTCCGGCACCCTGCCAGGATGGGGAAGTGCCCCCGAAGCCATCTCCATCGATCTCCACCACCATCTCCATCACCGTTGCTGATTCCCATGATGATGAGGGAGTAGTTCTTCCTCGAGGCTAAGGGTTCTACCGGTAGCTATGTGTTCATCTCTCTCTCTATGCATGATCTTATTCAGATCATGAGCTTGTAATCTATAGATCTACCTTGCTACTCAAGTGCTTTAATAGATCTCTGCTCTCCCCATGTGTGTGAAGTTGACAGTGTGCACACCATGGTGGCACTTAGGCTAGAGATTACAAATACTTGTTATGAATTATATTTAGAGTTGGATATCTTTATGAAATTGTGGTGTTTGTTAGAACCATTTAGTGCTCAAGGTGACAGTGTGGGGTTATCTAGATGGGAACGGCTTACTTTGAGGTGTGCTGTTATAGCCTTACCATGGATTAGAGTGTCCAACCGGAGAGTAGTTCAACGTAGTATCATAAAGAAGAATATGTTTATATGAGAGTGTTCACTAGTGAAAGTATGATCCCTAGGCCTTATTTCTAAGCACTGAAACACCGTTTGCTATTAGATCTATTACATGTTTGCTTGCTTCTATCTTTATTTCAGTTTTACTTTAGTCTTTTCCACGCCATCAAGCTATTTTCTATCACCGTTACCACTTATAATTATCTATACCACTTGTATTTCACTATCTCTTTGCTGAACTAGTGCACCTATACACCTGACAAGTGTATTGGGTGTGTTAGGGACACAAGAGACTTCTTGTATCTTGATTGCAGGGTTGCTTGAGAGGGATACCTTTGACCACTTCCTCCTTGAGTTCGATAAACCTTGGTTAATCCACTTAAGGGAAAACTTGCTGCTATTCTACAAACCTCTGCACTTGGAGGCCCAACAACTGTCTACAAGAATAGAAGTGCGTAGACATCAAGCACCAACCGCTGAGCTGAATCCCATACCCTTGGCTTGGCCTTTTGCATAGTGGGGACTCGACATGGTGGGAAAACTTCACAAATCATCACCAGGAGGACACTGTTGGGGATATACTTTCCGGGTATCCTCACAGTTCCTCACTGACCAGGGTGGCCCACTTCGGGTTAGAGCTTTGCTTCACGGGCGGCCCAGTCAGGAGAGAAGATGGAGTCCAATCCGGCTACGGGAAGGCCCAGAAGACTTACCGACTTAGGCCCATAATGTTACTTGTAGTTCAAGATGTACTCTGTAACCAACTCTTAGTCGTAGCCGGATGGATCTCTCCTGTAAACCCTAGGCCGGATATCTATATAAGCCGTCCTAGGGAGAGCCTTTAGGGAAACACCATAACACAATAGTCTACAATCTCAACTCGCATAGGAGATACCCGTGTAACCCATATTCTGGCTCTGCCATATTACTGGATTGCTAGAAGGAGTAGGATTCATCCAAAGCCGGCGGATTCGAACCTGGGTAAACTTGTGTGCTCACTGTCCCAGAATACCGTACGTCTCACACCCCTCTCTTCCGCACGCCTCGAGGACCCTCTCATGGCGTACTTGTCCTCAATCCGACGACAGTTGGCGCCCACCGTGGGGCAAGTGAGCTACGGATCTGCGTTTCAGGCGGAATCTGCAAGAATCGGAATCGGCGAGACTATCGCCGTCGGTCACATCCTCTACGCCAGCGACGTCCCTCTCATCGTTCTTGACGAGACTTGGATTCCGGCTTGGGAGGTCGTGACTGCCTATACAATCATGTCTTTTGGCGAGATCGATATGTACATCGGTTTCGCTGAACCTGCCCACCCCACCCTAGCGGTGATGATAGAGGCAGAAGAATCTTCTGGGTCCCCTTTGTCCGCGGAGGCGGCAGAGTTCCGGATCTCAGAAAACCCTAATCCCACCCAGCCCACACCAGCTGCGGAGATAGTGGAGAAATTTGAGCCTGAAGAAGACCTCACGGTCCAAGTCGAATCTGAAGTGGATCTCCCTGGAGAAGCCGGATCTCAGATCGGCCCACCCGTGGAAGTCGAAATCCAGGAGGAGCACATCAACGACACTGATTCCGGCTCTGACGATGCCGGGACAGACAGGCCTTTCCTCATGTACACACTAATACGTATGATACTGCAAGGCGCTAGCGCAGATGCAATCCTCGAAACCATTAAAAGTTTTGACATGGCTGATCGCGAAAGCCACAGGTACCTCAGGAAGCACGCGTCACACTTCGTCGAATATGTTGGATCCGGATCCGGCTCTGCCGATGCTGGAGAAAACACCGATTCGGTGCTGGAGGCAATTGGAACAAACGCCGACGTTCCCGCATCCTCGGATGAATCTATGACGTCGGCAGATTTCCGAAAGTTCTCCGCGGAATATGAAGAGTACAACTCCAAAGCTGCAGAGGAAGGAGAAGCCATGGATGAAGGATCCGGGGAACACTCTCCCAAAGCGCAGGATGACATGGACGTCGGAGACAATCCCGAGGTCCAGATGTCCGAAAGTACCGATCAGAGCTTGACTCCGGGAAACGGACCCAAAGCCGTCTTTGCTACCGGCGCTGCCAAGAAGGCAAAGAAGAAGAACAAGAAGAACAAGACCCCGGCAAAAGGCCCTCTCACAGAGGAAGTAATCTCCGAGGAATATGAAGAAGACTCGGATGGAGCACTTATCCTAGAAGAGCCGAAAAAAGAAGCATCGGTGGATCGACACGTGATCACTGAAGGTGCGCGTAAACTCATCGATGCCGCATTAACCACACCTATCCCTACAGCTGCAGAACTTACTGCAGATGAGCTGGACGAAAGGGCCTAGGCCCTAGAAGCGCATCATCAACAACTCCTCGATGAAGCCAAAAACATCGAGGTGGAGAAGAAACGCATGTCAACCAAAGAATATATGTCTTGGTTGCATTAGAAGACACGGAAGCGTCACATCAATGATGACCAATTCCCATGTCTCCGTGCCATCCTTTTCGGGGACGAGATGGGGAAGCCACGGAAAGACAGCAATGGAGATTGGGTATACCCAACCCCAGTACAGAGTACCGTGGCAGCCTGAGAAATTCTATCGGCTAATCTTGGACCGAAGGAGATCTGTTTGGGTATCAAACTACTCAACAAGGGACTGGAACAGCAAAAGGTCGCCCTGTCTGGAAGCCAAAAACTGGTCTCGGATTCTGACCAATGTCGCACAGATCCGGCATGGGCTGGCGTAAGATCCCATTATGTCTGGGCGCAGTATCATGACCCCGAACGCCGGGAAGACAATTATTCAAGAACCAAATCGTCAGGACAACATCACAGAACATCGCGTAACTGGAGCAACATTGCCCCAGCGGCCGAAAAAGACGCCATCGCTGCACTGAATCCGAAGAATCCTCCCCGACGAGAGTACAACGATCGAAAGGGAGAAGATAAGGAGAAACGTCGAGAGGAGGATCGTCAGAGAATGCCACCTCCTAGATATGAGATCCCTCCGGCTGAGCCTCACCATGGTGGGAACGACGAACGAAGGAACGATGGAAACCACGCTGGAACAAGCCGGCAGGGGGCTCGTCGTAGTCAAGAACCTCCCCGGAACCGGAATAATGATGCTCCGGACGGAGACCGGCGATCAGCCGGAAACAATTCAGTTGCCCCACCCCATCCACCAGGCAGTTATCACAACGGCCCCCAGGGAGGCCAAGGAGGACGACATGGTGGATGAGGTGGTGACAGAAGCCAAAGTCCGGCTCCAAGGCACCGCAGCCACAACCGACATTCGGGACGATCTCTATCCCCGAACGACGCAAGGCACAGGATCAACTCCAACATAGAGGCTCGGCGCTACGAAAACGATGACGTGTACGTGGGCCCAAAGTGCTTCGGACCACGCATCAGAGCTACAAAATTCCCGGAAGGATTTGCTATCTCAAGACATATCCAAGCCTACGACGGCATTGCTCGGCCAGACACCTGATTACAGGACTTCTTCCAAGCTTGCTGCATCGCTAAGGGCGGAAACAGCCTGGTCGCAACCCGACATCTCCCACTTATGTTGCGGAAGATGGCACGATCATGGCTCAATGAACTTCCGGCGAACACCATCCATAACTGGTATGATTTGCAAAGTGCGTTCTTTCGGAATTTCAAAGGCACATATCGGAGGCCCTGTACGGTTGGAGACCTACAGCGTTGCACCTAGAAAGCCGGAGAAACTTGCCGGGATTACCTCGGACGATGGATCGACACCAAGAACTCCTGTGAAGGAGTAAATGATCAAACCACGATTGAAGCTTTCATCGCAGGTCTCCCAATTGGTTTACTGCGCCATCGCTTGAAGTGTGACAAGGTTAGTGATCTGGGAGAGATGATAGAAACAGCGAGCAAGTATGCAGATGTTGACGATGATGCAGAGGGATTACTCAATGTCCTGGCTGTGCCACAATCGGCAAAACAACCAAAGCAACAAGCTCAGAAGCGCAAAAATACCTCGGAAGAAAAACCCAACATGGAGACAGCAGTGGTCACTACTGTTTCCGGGTCTGGAGGACGAGGAGGACGTGGCGGAGGCCGCGGGCGTGGCCGTGGGACATCAAGGGTCCAAGGTAGAGGAGAGCAACAACCAGGAAAAACCTACACTTGGGCCGACATTGCCAATAATCCATGTGTGCATCACTTAGACGCCAATGGGGGCTCGTCCCACACCAACGCTGAATGTCGTTTTAACGACGACATCAAGAGAGATGATACCGCGGGCTACAAAGCTAAGCGGAAGAAGGGAAAGAAAAATCCCGAAAAGGACAAGAAGACCAAGGAAGATTCCGACATGGATGAAGCTGATGCTTCAAATCCCAAGCCGGAAGGGAAGAAAACTTTTCCCACCAAGAAGGACACTTACGTCACCTTCCTCGGATCTCAACCAACAAAGGTCAAGAAAGCAGTTCTCCACGAACTCAATGCAATAGTTCCGGCTGTCCCTCAGTATCTGGACTGGTCGGAAGTGGCAATCACGTTTGACCGCGCTGATCATCCGCCTAAACTACACAAGCGAGGAAAATACGCCTTAATCGTCAATCCACTTATTGACGGTTATGGTTTCTCCAAGACCCTCATGGACGGTGGTAGCAGCATCAATATTCTCTATGTCGAAACGCTACGCCGGATGAAGATCTCGGAAACACAGTTGAACCATAGCTATGTGATCTTTCACGGAGTTGTCCCAGGAAGACAAGCTAATTCCCTGGGAGAAATCACTTTGGATGTTACTTTTGGAACACCAAAGAACTATCGGACGGAGGCACTTTCCTTCGAAGTAGTCCCATTCAAGAGCGCATATCACGCTATATTCGGACGTCCGGCTTACTGGGCTTTTATGGCTCGTCCGTGTTACATTTACAATATGATGAAAATTCTAGGTCCCAACGGCGTGATCACCATCAGGGGAGACCCGAAGAAGGCGCGAGAGTGCGAGGATGGAAATGCCGCCTTTGCCGATGCCGTGTTGCATGCCCAGGAGTACCAGGAGATCAAGAAGAGCATAGATCCGTCCGAGATGCCCGCAGCGAAGAAGGAGGTCACAAAGCTAAATCCGGAGTTCAAAGCATCATAAGAGATGAAGTAGACGCCGTTGAAGGATGATGACCCCTCCAAGGTGACCCAGATAGGCGCAGGCCTAAGTAGCGCATAGGAAAGCACGCTCGTCAAGTTCCTCCAAGCAAATCAAGATATCTTCGCATGGCAGCCATCTGACATGACCGGAGTACCTAGGGAACTTGCCGAGCACTCTCTAAATGTAAACCCGAACGCTAAACCCGTCAAACAGTCCTTACGACGGTTTGGCGATGAAAAGCGTAAGGCAATAGCTAAGGAACTAGCGCGGCGCGAGTTAGCCGGATTCATAGAAGAGGTCATCCATACTGATTGGTCGGCCAACCCTGTAATGGTCCCTAAAAAGGACACCACTGATTTAAGGATGTGTGTTGATTATACTGCCTTGAACAAGGCTTGTCCAAAAGATCCGTTCGCTCTGCCTAGAATTGATCAAGTTATCGATTCTACGGCAGGCTCGGAACTCCTCTGTTTTCTCGACGCATATTCCGGTTATCACCAAATCCGGATGAAGGAATCTGACAAAGTCAAAACTTCATTCATAACCCCCTTCGGAACCTTCTGTTTTGTTACGATGCTCTTTGGGCTGAAGAACGCAGGAGCTACGTACCAGCGCAAGATGCAGTGTTGCCTCCATGACCAACTCGGACGCAATGTACATGCATACGTGGATGATATCGCGGTTATGTCCAAAAAGAAGGAAACATTGATTTCCAACTTGGAGGAGACGTTCGCCAATCTACGAAAATACAACATCATGCTTAACCTGAAGAAATGCTTCTTTGGAATACCAGCCGGAAAATTGTTAGGTTTCATCGTGTCTCAAAGAGGCATAGAGGTGAACCGGGACAAAATCAAGGCTATTCTCAATATTTCCAGGGCAACTCGCCTGAAGGACGTACAAAGATTAACTGGTTGCATTGTTGCGGTCAGTCGATTTGTAAGCCGGCTTGGTAAAAGAGCCACACCATTATACAAACACCTAAAGAAGACCAAGGATTTTGTCTGGACTGATGAAGCTGAAGCTGCACTACAAGATCTGAAAAGAGTACTCTCATCTGCTCCTATCCTTGCAGTGCCGGAACCTCAGGAACCGATGTTGCTTTACATTGCTGCGACAAATAAGGTTGTCAGTATCGTCATGGTGGTGGAGAGACCAGAGGAAAATCAGGAACACCTAGTGCAGCGTCCGTCGTACTTTGTTAGCGAGGTCTTGACAGAGTCTAAACAGCGGTATCCGCATTACCAAAATTTGGCTTACGGTGTTTTTCTAGCATCTCGTAAGCTACGACATTATTTTCAAGAGCATCCAATTACCGTGGTGAGCAAAGCTCCCATGAGAGATATAATCAACAATAGCGACGCCACTGGACGTGTCGCCAAATGGGGAATAGAGCTCTCAGCTTTCAACATTGAGTATAAACCTCGGACAGCAATCAAATCCCAGATCCTTGCTGACTTTGTCGCTGATTGGACAGAGACCAAGGAGAACATGGTCCTCCCTGAGTCGGAATATTGGACCCTCTTTTTCGATGGGTCTAAGGCTCGAGGGGGCTCGGGGGCTGGCGTGGTTCTCAAATCACCCAAGGAGATAAACTTTTATACGTGTTGTAGATCCACTTCATAGCGACAAACAACATTGCCGAGTATGAAGCACTGCTGCATGGAATTCGGATTGCTAAGGATATTGGCATCCGACGTTTGATGTGTTACGGAGATTCGGATCTTGTTGCTCAGCAAGTCTCGGATATTTGTAATGCAAATAAACACATGGCAACATATAAAGCTGTCGTAGATGATCTATCTAAATCGTTCAAAGGGTTTGAAGTTCAACACATCCCTCGAGCAGAAAATGAGGAAGCAAATGCACTATCTCGTATAGGTTATGCGCGGAAAGAGGTCCCGGATGGCGCATTCTTAGAGAACCTCAAAGTTCCCTCAATAAAGGGAGTAGACGAGGAATATCCGACCAAATCCGACTCACCTTTGATAGCAGTTCTGGCTGTAATTCCCAGCTGGACTCAACCCTACCTCAATTATTTGGTAGATGGCAAATTACCCGAAGACGAGGTGCTGAGCCGACAGATTATCCGACGAGGAAAAGCCTATACTATTGTTAAAGGTGAGCTCCATAAACGAAGTGTTTCTGGGATTTTTCAGCGTTGTGTATATCCGAAAGAAGGAGTGGAAATCTTAAGGGAAATCCACGAAGGCGAGTGTGGTCACCACGCTGCAGCCAAATCTTTAGTGGCAAAAGCTTTTTGACATGAATTTTTCTGGCTTACAGCTCAGGCAGATGCCGAACGATTAGTCAAGACATGCAAAGGCTGCCAAAAGTACGCCAAGCAAGCTCATGTTCCGGCTGATCAGCTGCGAACAATCCTTATAACATGGCCCTTTGCGGTCTAGGGCCTTGATATGGTAGGACCATTTAAACAAGCTCCAAGTGGATTTACTCACCTCTTAGTGATGGTGGATAAATTCACCAAATGGATCGAGGCTAAACCTGTCACTATTTGTGATAGAGCAACAGCCAAAAGATTTGTCGAGGATGTTATAATCCGGTATGGTTATCTACATAGCATTATCACGGACAACGGGAGTAACTTCTCTATGGGAGAATTGGCTGAATTCTGCGACGAGCAAAATATCCGGCTTGACATTGCGTCAGTCGCACATCCACAGGCTAACGGACAAGTCGAAAGAGCTAATGTTTTAATCTTACAAGGCTTGAAACCAAGACTCGAAGCACCACTACGACGTGCTGCGGGGGCTTGGGCAGAGGAATTACCCTCTGTAATTTGGAGTTTATGAACAACTCCGAACAGGTCAACAGGATACACACCTTTCTTCTTGGTCTATGGCGCAGAAACAGTTCTTCCTAGTGATTTAATTCATACTTCTCCTAGAGTGGCCGCGTATATTGAATAGGATGCCGAGATTTCTCGACAAAATGATCTCGACTTAATCGAAGAAGTTCGCGTCGTTGCTGAAATGAGATCTACAGCCTATCAGCAGAAGTTACACAAGTATCATAGCCAGAGAGTTCGAAACAGATCTTTCAATAAAGGTGATTTGGTTCTCCGTCTTGTGCAACAAAGAAAGCACAAACTTTCCCCAGTATGGGAAGGGCCCTTTTTAGTTAGTCGAGTATTGCACAATGGATCGTACTACTTAACTGACATGAGGCCAGTCAAAGAAAGACCTGCTACTAAGAAGAGAAAGAGAGCTGGAGGCAGTACAAATCCAGATGAGTTAGACAGACCGTGGAATATTGCTCAGCTACGTCCCTTTTATTCTTAGTTTATCCTTCTTTGTAATCATACTTATGTACATGTTCTGTGAGAAATAAAAGTTTTGGTTGCCTCAAAGTTTTTCTGAGAAGTTTTTACCATCTTATTTCCTAGTGATCATGTCATAGTCGAAAATCCCAGAAAGTTTTGGTTGCCTTTTGCGTAGTGGGGACTCGACATGGTGGGAAAACTTCACAAATCATCACCAGGAGGACAAGTCTTTCTGCTAGTAGCAGTCGTCAAATTCACTAAATGGATTGAAGCAATGCCTGACACCACCCAAGATGGAACTTCGGCTGCGAATTTTATCAAATCCATAGTGTTTCAGTTTGGCGTACTGAATAGCATCATCACAGATAATGGGACCAACTTCACTTCCAATGACTTCAAGGAGTACTGTCAGGAGATGGATATCAAAATAAGCTACGCTTCGGTAGCTCACTCGCAACACAAATGGACAAGTTGAAAAAGCCAACGGACTAGTTACCGCTGGACTAAAAAAGAGACTACTAACACCATTTGACAGAGCAAAAGGAGCATGGGTGGATGAATTAACATCCGTGTTATGGAGTTTACGTGCAACTCCAAATAATTCAACACAAGAGACGCCTTTCTTTTTGGTCCACGGTGCAGAAGCCATGCTTCCAGTTGAAGTATCACATGAATCACCAAGAGTAGCTACGTATAATGAAGAGGAATCAAGAGAAACACTTGAAGATGATGTGGATGCGCTTGATGAAGCTCGAGACGAACCCCTCCAAAGAGCAACTATGTATCAGGAAAACCTGCGCAATTACCATAGCAGAAGATTGCGGCCTATGTCCTTCGCAGTAGGGGACCTAGTTCTTCGCCTCAAGCAAGATGTCCACAAGAAGCTAGAATCGCCATGGGAAGGACCATACATCATCACAGAAGTTATTCTCGGAGGAGCATATCGACTGCAAGACAAGAAGACAGGAGTAAATTACTCAAATCCATGGAACATAGCATAGCTACGACGCTTTTATGCATAAGATTGTTTGCAAAATGATAACAGTATAGTTCGGCTTAAAAAGCCAAGATGTCCAGGAGAAAAGGCTAAAATAGCCATCCGCTCAATGAATAATGTCCTGATGATTTTTTGCCTTATATATGAAGAGAAGTTATTTGTATCTTAATCTTTGCTTTCAAAGATCAATGCTTTTCATCGAGTTAAACAGCAATTATGATCCTATGTCCAGATACATGCATCCAAACATAGCCTCGGGGGCTACTCCCATCGGGAGCGCTAACGTGGGATTGTTGGTTTGCGGCCCAAAAGTTCCTGGGCGAGTGCATGGCGGTACCCAAGTTCCCTGTAATTGCTGCGTTTTGTAAAGTTGGGTTGCCAACTACTGAGAGGGGCCATTTTGAGGCAAACTCATCTCACCCCTGCCAAATTCAAACATTTCGTTAAACTGCCCCGTGAAGTAGACGGTCGGGACCCACATGTCGGTCATCTGTCCGTGACGTGAGCGCCAACACCGCCACCTCTTAGGCAAATCGAGGCACTAAGTGGATTGGATGCGTTGGCTGAAGGAAATATTCCCTAGAGGCAATCATAGAGATGATTGTATTTCATGTGTATCCATGAGTTTTTATAATGTTCCTTGAATATCCATATACCAGGCAACTTGTATTGATTGGAAATTATTTGAATTGTTTGTGAAACTCTTTACTTGTATGGTTATCTAATAATTGCCCCTAGTCGGAGTTCATGTGAGGACACACGTGAATATTAGACTAGCATATCGATTGGTTGATGACTATGTTTCGCAAGTCATAGACACGTGAATATTAGAAGCGGCATATATTCTGGGCATCAAGATCTATAGAGATAGATCAAGGAGGCTAATTGGATTAAGCCAGAGTACGTACATTGACAAAGTGTTGAAATGGTTCAGCATGGAAGAGGCTAAGAAGGGGTTCTTGCCCATGTCTCACGGTATTAAACTTAGCAAGACTCAGTGTCCTTCGACCACTGATGAGCGAGAGTGCATGAGTAGGGTTCCATATGCTTCGGCTATTGGATCCATCATGTATGTGATGACATGTACTCACCCAGATGTTTCCTATGCTCTAAGTGTTATGAGCAGATACCAGGCTGATCTAGGTGAGAGTCACTGGACAGTGGTAAAGAATATCATTAAGTACTTGAGAAGGACTAAGGATATGTTCCTAGTTTAGGAAGGTGAGGTTGAACTCAGTGTAAAGGGTTACACACATGCGAGTTACCTTAACGACTCAGATGACTCGAAATCGCAATCAGGATATGTGTTTGTTATGAATGGTGGTGCTGTGAGCTAGAAAAGTTCCAAGCAAGATACAGTGGCCTCCTCTTCAATAGAAGCTGAATATATTGCTGCCTCAGAGGCTACAAATGAAGCTGTTTGGATTAGGAATTTCCTGATTGCTCTTGGTGTGGTTCAGGGCTCGTCCAATCCCTTGGATGTTTATTGTGACAACAATGGTGCTATTGCACGAGCCAAGGAACCTAGACAACACCAGAAGAACAAACATATTCGCCTGCGTTACCATCTGATTCGTGAGTTCATTGATGATGGTAGTGTCATGTTATGCAAAATACATACGGACTCAAATGTTACCGATCCCTTGACTAAGCCACTCCCGCAGCCTGCGCATGAAGCGCACACAAGAGCAATAGGTATTAGATACTATCTAGATTGACTCTAGTGCAAGTGGGAGACTAAAGGAAATATGCCCTAGAGGCAATCATAGAGATGATTGTATTTCATGTGTATCCATGAGTTTTTATAATGTTCCTTGAATATCCATATACCAGGCAACTTGTATTGATTGGCAATTATGTGAATTGTTTGTGAAACTCTTTACTTGTATGGTTATCTAATAATTGTCCCTAGTCGGAGTTCATGTGAGGACACACGTGAATATTAGACTAGCACATCGATTGGTTGATGACTATGTTTCGCATGTCATAGACATGGAGATGTCAAACCAATGATGTGGACACATGTTATGAACATGGGGTTGGACTGACCCAACTTGAGACTAGCAATTATACTTGCAGCTCTCTCTACACATCGTGTACATTTTGTCCTTAGACCTGAGATTGTCGCATGTACTTGAGATGTGGATCGACCTACTTTGGGGCTATCAAACACTACTCCGTAACTGGGTAGTTATAAAGGTAGCTTTCGGGTTTGTCCTGATACATGCTGCAAGGCATCGGTCAATCAAGATGGGATTTGCTCCTCTCTACTTGAGAGAGATATCTCTGGGCCCCTCGAGTGATCGGATCCAGAAATGCATGGCCGTGCTACATATGGTTAAGAGTTAACCTAGTAAAGGGATTCCGAATCACAGTATCGAGAAAGAGAGGTCAGCTTGGAGCTAGACCAAATATCGTGAGGCAAAGGGTAAGACATGTACTCAACCTTGTGATGGTTCGTCTGAATGATCTTTATATGCGTTTAGGAGTTGGCACGTCTTGCTAGAGGCCGCTACCAACTATTGACGGAGTAAGTGTACTCGTGTCATGTCTATACGTGTATGAACCTATAGGGTCACACACTTTAGGGCTGGAAGCCTAATAAGGATTGGATCCGAATTAGACCAGGCTTAGGCTGCTAATGGGATACTAATGTAGAAGCCCACCAGGGATGCCTATATAAGGGAGAGTGAGGCGAGCTGAATAGGGTTGAGCATTCCACCCAGCCGCCACTCCTCTTCCGCCTATGTTGCACTTGCAGACCTAGCAGTCTGGCATGTGACGGCTTCCACTCCGGACGTGTGGATACCTTGGAGGTGCTGCATCTGTAGCACTTGGACGAGCCGCGCAAAGGGGAGTTGCTCGTGGGACGAGGACGAGGAGGATACGTAGAACATCTACACTGCCACGACGTGCTTCATCGAGTTCCGCACCTGCGCGTCTAGCGGTAATCCCGTGATCTATGACAATAGTATTCCTGGTTGACGCGGTAGAAAATTTTGATTTTACGCTAGTGTAGCCTACCCGTTTCCCTACATTGACCAATTTCACAAATCCATTCCCTCCTTTCCCCTAGCACCGACAGCGTCGAAATCCACCCTCTAGGTAGAACCATCCCTTCGGACATTTGACTTCTGGTGCCAAGTTGCTGCGCCCAGTCGTTGATCCCGAGCTCCAATGGTGCATGTTGTAGCTGTCGTTGCGAGGCTCTAGCCCGCCTCCGCCACCGACGAGTCGAGCGGCTCGGAGGATGGCAGATCCTACTACCAAGGAAGAAGAAGTTTTGGCTACATGCGAGTGAGCTACCCTTCTCTTTGCTATTCACACTAATTATAACTACTAGCTGGCTACTGAACCTAAAATTGTTTGTTAGCCCAGCGCTGACAAACATATTTTGTCCATAGTTTTCTATCAAGTGGGATCTCTGCGGACCACCCTTACCTGGTTACGGTAGTCCTCTTCAGGTACGACTCTAAATCAACAAGGGTGAAGGGCAAGTGGTATAGAAACCATTGTATCACGATGGAAGAAGCTCCTGCACAGATCTGCACTATATCTAGTATGGTTGCTGCTCTGCGTAATCATGATGAAATATGGCCAAAGCAGACTGCAAAGTTCAGCTTCATGGATGAACGTGGCACCATGGTTCCTCCAACGTGTGACAGTCAGCTAATTGGGTTGATGAAAAGGTATGCTTCGGCTTGCATGTTTGAGCTGAATTGTGATGTACTGGGTGTGGAAGCTGCTGCAACTAGGAGTCGCCCTTCTATTCTTGGACAGGGTGGTCGCTCGAACCCAATTAGCTCCTGGTAAGCAAAAGTCTCTTGGGGTTCGCATGTTTGTGCTGAATTGTAATTTTTGTTTTATTTAATCTGTAGATATTGGGCAGTTATGCAATAGTCCTGTTTCTTTGATAGGAAGCGCCGCAAGGTTAGAAACATGACTACCGGGTCAGTCATTTTGCTGCCGGAAGAAGGAAAAACGAGTGGAAAGATGATGATGGACATGATTCTAGTGCTGATTGTCCCAGCGATGCAGAGTACGTGAAGCTAAGAAAATTGGCACCGAAGAAGAGGAAGAAGGCAGGAAATGAAGAAGCCAGTGGACGTGAAGGCTTGGCACCCAGGCTGTGGAAGAAGGCTACTGGCAATGAAGATGCAATTCGGTTAAATTCTGGAGCTCTGTGTGTGGAACTTTGCTGGGCGAAACAATCTACCCACGCTCTTTGAGTAAAAGCACCACGACTTAGGGTTTGGAAATGCCCGAGTCAATAGTTGAATCCGAAATTGTGATTGTGCCACTACTATCTAAAAACACGCATCACCGTTCCACGGTTGCTGAGGGGCAGGATGTCTCCAAATTTGATGGAATGTAAGTGGCACAAAATTATTTAAGCTGCTACACTCCACAAAGCAGCAACTTATTTCAGCTGCTGCACAACGACATGGCAACATAAACAGCAATGGCAACCGATAATGCCTAGATGAGGAGGAAATGGTACCACTTTCTAGCCTAATCTTGAGCCCATCTATCTCACCACCTCCCTGCTCCTGCATCCCCTGCATCTGGCGAAGCTCCCGGATCTCCAGTAACCGTGTGTACGTGCTTCCACTTTATAAATTCTGGTTGTGCCATTTGCATGCGGCACAATCCATGTAGATTACGTTTAAACAAACCACCAATGTCAGAATACCACCATGATCAGACAAAAGGAAGTAATGCAGGGTTAAGACAGATTAACGGGCGACCAATTTTTTCCTCCCAGGACTCCGGGACCACTAGTTCAGACCGCTAGGTCAATAAGTACTACTATTACAACTTAAAAAGGCACGGATATCAAGCTAAATAGAACTAGTTATCACACATCTCCTTGATCTTCCTAATCTTAGCCCGATGCGCATCTTCCTGCGAGAGCAAGGATCAAAATGTCTACTCCTTCCTTTTAGCATCTTCCTTGCACAAATTCAATTGTTTCTCTGCATTTTTCCTCATGCACTTGTCAATACTCGTAGTTGTGAACTGCAGGAATTTAGCCTGGTGAAGATCATTCCTTACTTGAGTCAGTTCTTGCTCTGCTTTAGCCTTTAGGGCCAACGCCATGTCCCTCTCCTTCTCGACTTTGCTAACCTTGTCTTGCACCCTCCTGAGATCTCGGTTAAGCTTGGTCATGTTATTTGGTTCCCATAGCTTCATCTCAGCACTATCAAGAAGTGAGCTGAATACAGATTCTTTCAACTCAACAGTCATTTCCCATAGTTTGTCCAGCGTTTTCTGCATCGATTTGGGCCACTCTGGATCTACCCATTTGACAACACCGCAACTTCCGCCTTGCATCATTGCATGATGTCCTTGACACTGTAAAAACCTCCTGCCTACGTTTCGTCCTTCGAATGCTACAAATTTAGCGGGCACATATCCATGTTTACATAGTAGAGGACTGTCTTCATCCGCTAAACCGTGATAGTCGGAGTCATACAGCGTCTGGTTGGCCTAACACATCATACGTGCATGACTGAATAGAGTATATCTAGCTCAAAATAGATAACTGGCCACAGATGATAGAGATAGAGATGAGACGACTCACATCGAAATAACCGTCCCTGTCGTCATGACACGTTTCCACCAATGGCGAGAGAGAGAGAGGGGGTGGCTGCCGGAGAGATAGCTGGAGGCGCCGTCGGCTTGCGGCTACGGCAGGATGGGAGAGAAGTGGGGAAAGTGGCTTCGAGGGGAAGGAAGATAAGTATGAGGAGGAAGAGAAGTAATGGGGACGTGACATTGGCATATGGCCCACTGAACTCGTGAGTCGTGACACTTTCAAAAGGGGAGTGCTCGGTGTTGCCAGTTTGTCCAAAGCAAGTGGGTAGCAAGCATGGCCAATCATGTTGTAGAACAGCCTACTCGTGGATCGCTCTCACAAAGACAATCCCAGTTGTCCAAGCTCCCTGAACGAACGGTATGTAACAATCGTCATGCAGAACAACTGTGTTAGGGCGTGCCTTCTAAAAGACTCGGTCTAATGGCCACCATTGGGGGGCTAAGGTTAGGGCTCTCCTAAGGTTAGGATCCATATGTGGTTTGTGAGAAGAACACGATTGCAATGACACTGGTGATATGTGGTTTGTGAAAAGAACACACATGTAATGACTCTAAATGTGGATTGTGAAAAGAACATGCAATACAATTACTCCCGTGGATCCATGTGTGGTTTGTGAAAGAACAAACATTCATTGACTCTAGTTGCGGTTCATGAAAAGAACACACATGCAAAGACTCTAGCTGTGGTTTGTGAAAAGAACACACATGCAATCACACTGGTGGATCCATATGTGGTCGGTGAAAAGAACAGACATCCAATGACTCTAGCTATGGTTAATAAAAAGAACACACATCCAATGACACTGGTAGATCCATGTGTGGTTTGTGAAAGAACAAACATGCACTGACTCTAGGTGTGTGATGACCCACAAGTATAGGGGGTGTATCGAAGTATTTTCGATAAGTAAGAGTGTCGAACCCAACGAGGAGCAGAAGGTGCTGGCTAGTGGTATGGATCAGGAATTCTCTACAAATACTTAGCAAACGAATTTTTAGGGGTTTTCGATAAAGCAAGTAAACAGAATACGAGTAAATAAAAGACAGTAGGAATGAATGCAGCAAGTGGCCCAATCCTTTATGCAGCAAAGGACAAGCCGGTTGTATTTCTTAAGATGACCAAACGTTCTCGAGGACACATGGGAAGACTATCAAGTGCTTTCGCTTCATATAGTCGATTAATCTTCTCTAGCTTGCTAAGTGTTGTGTGGGTGAACCTGTGCTAATGTACCTCCCCATCCAAGACTAATACATACTTGTGATTATACCCCTTGCAAACATCCGTAAGTACAAGAAAGTAATTAAGGTAGAAACCTAACCACAGCTTTAAACTCTAAGACCCTTACGTCCCTTGTGCAACGGTTTCCTAACGGGGGTTCAGGTTTCTGTCACTCCAGCAACCCCTACGGTTAGTAGCCAAATACACAATGCATTCCCCTAGGCCCATATAGGTGACGTGTCATGTAGTCGACGTTCACATGACACCACTAGAAGAAGTACACCACAACTTAAATAACAATCTATTGAATCTTTCTCAACACAACTCCACTACTAACAACAAGACTTCTCCCATGTCCTCAAGAACAAAACGAACTACTCACAAGACATCATATGGATCATGATCAGAGATGGAATAATGATGTATAACAATCTGAACATAAATAATAATTCAACGGTTCCCTCAATAGCATCAACTACAAAGAGTAATCAACACCGGGAAAGTTTCCCCTATGAACTATGCAAGATTCAACGCAATTGTTACAGCAGTATGGAGATGGTGATGAGGGTGCTGATGGTGATGATGGTGATGATGGTGGTGATGATGATGATGATCCCGATGAAGTCCAGCTTGATGGTGGTGTTGATGGCGACGATCTCCCCTCTGCAGGAAGGAATTCCCCCGGCAGAAATCTATCTGCCGGAGAGATCTTTCTCTCTCGGTGTTTTCCACCCCGCAGAGGCGGCGGAATCTTTTTGTGGTTGCTCCCCGAGTCTTAGGGTTTCATGGGGATGATATACGCCAGAGGGGAGAGGCTGGAGTGGGCCAGGGCGGCCACACCACCTCCAGGCGCGTCCTAGGCCTGCCCGCGCCATGGGGTGGTGTGGGCCCCCTGTGGCCCACCTCCACAGGGGAGAGGCTGGAGTGGGCCAGGGCGGCCACACCACCTCCAGGCGCGTCCTAGGCCTGCCCGCGCCATGGGGTGGTGTGGGCCCCCTATGGCCCACCTCCACTCCATCTTCTGGCATCCTTAGTCTTCTGGAAAAATAGGACTTTCCGTATATTTTCCCGGATTTTCTGATCTTCGCGAATTTTGCCTCCAAACAGCACCTTTTCCATCAGAATCCTGACTACAGCGGTCCATGCTCCAAAAGTCATCAACCATGCAAAAATAGATGAAATAACATAAGTATCACCTCTCAATACGAAATATATCAATGAATAATAGTGAATTAAGACATAGAATAGTGATGCAAAATGGACGTATCAACTCCCCCAAAGCTTAGACTTCGCTTGTCCCCAAGCGAAACTGAGCTCAATAAACATGGCCTCGGGTTTATGGAGTGAAGAGTCGATAAAAGAATACGGACAAGAAGCATCACATTCATCAAATACATAGATCATAATAGAAGACAACTCACTATTATACAACTCAACTTGCAATAAGTAAAGGAAACACAATAAAGAATAGTTGATAATTTGCTGGAGTTCACAAAATAGCTGGTTTTCAATGAAAGCTTTCAAAGTAGTAAACATCAAGATAAGAGAAATGTGCAAAATAAGGAACATAAGAGACATGATTGAATAAATCATCATATGAATGAATGAAACACATCAACTCAAAATACTTGCTGAGATAGAAGGGAATAGGTTTACTGACTGAACTACAAAGTAAAATAAAGGCCCTTCAAAGAGGGAAGCAGGGATTGCAAGTCTCATAAAGAGCTCCCAAAAATTATGATACTTACTAGCTTTCAGCTCTCATTGCCCCTATCATAGGCATCTTTAGGTGATTAAGCTTAAAGTGATCAAACATGAGGATATGCATTGACAAGTTGTAAGTTGAGAATCTCATGTCCCTTGAATACGAGGGCCGCTCCTCATGCTACTCAAGTTTAGTCATCGGTAAGTTCTTGTCATCGTAAGCATATGTGTATCATTGAGAACCGCCAACGGGGTACCCCTTGCCCGATGATACGGAAAAATCCCCATATCAAAATGACAAGGTAAGCATACAACAAGTATCTCAGCAATCTTCTTATTTACCATGGGAATATGGTGCTTTTTTTTCTCTCTTTCCTCTTTTCATAATATATCTTTTTTATTTTTTTCTCTTTTTCTCAATCTCTAACTCTCTTTTTTATAAGAAGAATGCTTCATAGATGCTCGTTATGGTTACGCTGCAGGTTTCCACCATGTCAGCATGGATTAGACCAGCGGCCCAGGCGTTTCTCTAACACATATGCATAACTCCATGGACTTACAAGCTCCCCTTTCATTTCACACCGACGACATCCATAGACAAAAGAACATGATATCAACTTGGTACAAAGTACCAGTGCAATGTTGAAAGCGTTCCCCATGACAGCATGGTTCTGCTAATTCACAACTTACAAAGCGCAAGCATATACGCAACATAGGTGAGCACAATGGTTCAATTTTATTAAATGCAAGAAAGTAAAGTGTGCCATCAAGTTCGTGAGAGCTTTAATCACTAATTTTCACATAACAAGTTTAATTCGGGAGGTAGACAAAACAAGAATTTACTTGGAATAGCAATAATGCTACTAGGTAGGTATGGTGGACGCAAATGGCAAAGGTTTTGGTTTAAAGGAGGTGGATGCACGAGAAGAATACCCTCTCAGTACAGATTTTTGGCTAGCAAGGCTGGGTAGCAAGTACAAGAGTTGAAGGAGACAAACAAACATACAAGTGATAAAAACAAACATGCAATCTTCCTTGGAAGCACAAAAGATCTTAACTAGAGAATACTAGACTTATGAGCAAATCAAGAAAGAAAGATGATGAAATTATTTTTCTTTAGAGTACTTCTATCTTTTTCTTTGCAACTCTCAAAAAGGTGTTGCTACTGACCGAGCCAGGTTTGCCAAAACCAACTAAATTAACTCAATGATCCCAGAGTGCTACCAATACTAACAACAAGATCAATCATATAACCATGAATTGAAAACTAATATAAGCTAAGCAAAAGAGTGAATGATAGAACTTCTCATTAATATTCCATAATGGCAACTCACACCAAGGGATACATATCTAACGAGAGAGGGGACACTTCCATAATGCAAACATACTACATAATAACTCCTCTATTCATGATACGACTCTACTAATAAGGTAAAAAGATAGAAGATAGTGATATGATACCGCGGCACTCCCCCAAGCTTGGAAAAAACCAAGGGGATGCCAAACCTGATGACGAATTACTCCTTAGGTGGTGGTGTCTTCTCATCTTCATCCATCTTCCAGGGTAAAGGCTTCCCATCAACAAAGGACATCGTGGTTTCCAACATCTTCGTCTTTGAGTTCAACAGTCTCCTTCTGGTGCTCGGTGATGAGTTCGGAACAAATCTTATGGATGATATCCACTTCGCGCTCTGCCATCTTCTTGTACCTAAAGACTTCTTGTTCCAGTGCTTCCATACTGTCCTCCAGACTTCCTTCACCTTTAGGGCCTTGAACCTCTTTAATCTAGACCTCCCCATCTTTGAGCAACAACTCCTTGGGATGAATCTTCAATTCTCTCATGTATGGGTTGATGATATCTTCTAAGGAATCTCCCTTGGATGATCCAGAGGAAGACATTGTGGCTCCAAATCTGGGATTCTACCTGGCAGAAACAGATCGAAACAAAAACATGACGAAAACACGATATACGAACCTCGGAAGATCCGGGGGGTTATATGTTACGAAGTTTCATATCAAAAGGAAGGTACTGGGTGAAAACGGGTCGGAGGCGGAGTCCTGGGTGGCCTCACCACCTGGTGGCGCAGCCAGGGGTGGGCCCGCGCCATCGGGTGGTGTGGGACACCCTGGCTCCGGTTCCGTCCCTTTTTCGCTTCGAAACTTTCCTTATCGACTGAAAACTACAAAAATATAGTTGTATTGTATTTTCACGGAACTTTTCTTACCAGAACTATTACCTAGTTGGAAACAGACTCTGAAGGTCTCTGAATTTGGTATTTAGTGGATCCTTCCGGAGTCACCACTTGAATATCATCGATATCTTCATCTTCATACACTTATTACTTGAGTCATAAAATCCTTCTCTTTCTTATTACACCATTATCTCCACTTCCTGGAAATTTCTTTCACACAAAACTTCACACAGTTCTCATTAGCAACATTAGTATAAGTGAAGTGACAAAACCTTTTGAGTCCAACTTCAACTGAAAACCATCAAAACAAAAGCTACTGTAGCAACTCCTTCCGAAAGCCCAAAAAGAATTCAAAAAGGAAATCGAATAAAGAAGCAAATGCAAGATTGGCAAAATCTGTCAAAACAGACCAGCAGATAAAGATCAAACTTTTAGAAAATCTTCTGTTGCTCAAATCAAAAAGTGCAAAACTAACGAAAGTTAAATAACAACCTGGGGCAAAAGCACAAAAAATTACAGCTTAATCCGACATACAAAGATCTCTCACGAATATTTACGGTGAAGCACAAAAATCTGTTTCGGGACAGCAACTTCCCCAAATCTTACTTCTCTCTCATTAGAGGTTGATCTTGACACAAAAACCAAACAAAACGGATAAGGAGCGGTTATTACCGAAGTAATAACTTCCAAGAATCAAAGAAACAAAAACAAACTAAAAGCAAAAACAAATTGGGCTGTCTCCCATAAAGCTCTTTCTTTATAGCCATTAAGATGGGCATGATAATTTTTGAAGAAGCTCTCATAGGGATATGGATTGAAGTGAAAGAGAGCATTAAGAAGCAAAAACACACTCACATTTAAGTCTAACCCACTTCCTATGCAAGGGGATTTTGTAAACAAACAAGTTATTGAAACCAAAGGCAACTTGCATAAGAAGGCAAAAGAAGTGCAACATAAAAACTTTCAGCATAAAACGAGGAAACTTGATATTATTGAGATACATAAGAACACTTTTCCCTCTCTCATAGTAACTTTCAGTATCATGCATAAACTTAACAATATAGCTATCACAAGTACCATCATAACAATGATTACTTATTCTAACAGAAAACACAGGAATACTAGCTCTCATAGCACTACTTTGTGAAACAATATTAGAGGTATCCTTACAAAGGATAGTGTGTCCCTCTTCCTCATACTTAGTGAAAAAGTCTTTCACATTTGCTATTATAGGTTCACCAACCATTTGTTTATCAGGTTCAACAGCCTTATTCATACTTTCATTAACCACACTAGCTATCATAGAATGTTCCTTTACCTTGACTGGGAAAGGCATTCTCAATATAAGGTTCAGGTAAAACATGATTAGCAGTATAAACTTCAGTATTTCTTGCAGGAACACTCTTAGCAATATCTTTATAAGGTTCATGATACTTATTCCACTTATTTTTAGGCACTTCAATATAAGAAGCAAAAGCCTTAAAATAAGAAGCAATAGCTTGAGAGTCTAAACCATAAGCATTTTTAATATTTTGAAAGTCGTCAGTTCCCATAAAAGATTCAATGCATTCATAATCATAATTTATACCTGACTTTCTACCTTTGTCATTCTCCCAAGCTTCAGCATTGTCTTGAATACGATCTAGAAGGTCCCATTTAGCTTCTTCTTCCATACGAGTGAATGATCCAGCACAAGAGGCATCCAATAAATCTTTGTCATGTAGAGGGAGCCTTGCATAAAAGTTGTTGATAATAATATTGTTGGGGAGCTCATGAATAGGACATTTGAGCATTAGTAACTTCAATATCCCCCAAGCTTGAGCTATACTCTCTCCATCAAGAGGCCAAAAGTTGTATATTTGATTCCGATCTTTATAAATCTCACTAGGAGGATAAAACTTTGAATAAAAGAGAGGCACTATTTCCTCCCATTCCAGAGCTTGACCATTCTTCAGCAGCTTATACCATTCCTCAGCTCTTCCTTTCAATGATAATGAGAATAACTTCTTCTTAACTTGATCTGTAGTAATACCTACACACTTGAACAACCCACATAATTCGTGTATAAAGAGTAAATGATCACCGGGATGGACAGTTCCATCCCCAACATAGTAGTTATCCATAACACGATCAATAATTCTTGTAGGTATTTTGAAAACATCTTTCTCAGCAGGTGGTGGCTTATCTACTACCTTAGCAGTGGTAGTAGCATTACCAAATAAGAAACTCAGCGAATTATCCATAACGAAAATAAAGCAACTAGCAGAAGTAAACAATACTCACAGGAGAAGTTTCCTTTACCAGTTCCACTCTCCAATAGCGCTTCACTCCCCGGCAACGGCGCCAGAAAATAGTCTTGATGACCCACAAGTATAGGGGGTGTATCGCAGTATTTTCGATAAGTAAGAGTGTCGAACCCAACGAGGAGCAGAAGGTGATGGCTAGTGGTATGGATCGGGAATTCTCTACAAATACTTAGCAAACGAATTTTTAGGGGTTTTTGATAAAGCAAGTAAACAAAGTACGAGTAAATAAAAGACAGTAGGAATGAATGCAGCAAGTGGCCCAATCCTTTATGCAGCAAAGGATAGGCCGGTTGTATTTCTTAAGATGACCAAACGTTCTCGAGGACACATGGGAAGACTGTCAAGTGCTTTCGCTTCATATAGTTGATTAATCTTCTCTAGCTTGCTAAGTGTTGTGTGGGTGAACCTGTGCTAATGTACCTCCCCATCCAAGACTAATGCATACTTGTGATTATACCCCTTGCAAACATCCGTAAGTACAAGAAAGTAATTAAGGTAGAAACCTAACCACAGCTTTAAACTCTACGACCCTTACGTCCCTTGTGCAATGGTTTCCTAACGGGGGTTCAGGTTTCTGTCACTCCGGCAACCCCTACGATTAGTAGCCAAATACACAATGCATTCCCCTAGGCCCATATAGGTGAAGTGTCATGTAGTCGACGTTCACATGACACCACTAGAAGAAGTACACCACAACTTAAATAACAATCTATTGAATCTTTCTCAACACAACTCCACTACTAACAACAAGACTTCTCCCATGTCCTCAAGAACAAAACGAACTACTCACAAGACATCATATGGATCATGATCAGAGATGGAATAATGATGTATAACAATCTGAACATAAACAATAATTCAACGGTTCACTCAATAGCATCAACTACAAAGAGTAATCAACACCGGGAAAGTTTCCCCTATGAACTATGCAAGATTCAACGCAATTGTTACAGCAGTATGGAGATGGTGATGAGGGTGCTGATGGTGATGATGGTGGCGATGATGATGATGATCCCGATGAAGTCCAGCTTGATGGTGGTGTTGATGGCAACGATCTCCCCTCTCCGGGAAGGAATTCCCCCGGCAGAAATCTGTCTGCCGGAGAGATCTTTCTCTCTCGGTGTTTTCCGCCTCGCAGAGGCGGCGGAATCTTTCTGTGGTCGCTCCCCGAGTCTTAGGGTTTCGTGGGGATGATATATGATGGCTCAATGCACGGCGGCCAAAAAATCGCTGGTGCGTGGTTGATGTAGAGCTCGTTGGGAACCCCAAGAGGAAGGTATGATGAGCACAGCAACAAGTTTCCCTCAGTTTATGAAACCAAGGTTTAATCGAACCAGTAGGAGCAAGGAAACACCTCAAAGGTGTTACTAGCTGAGCTTTGGCAGGGCGCACTACCGGTGCTAGTAGCAACGTGGAGACCTGCACAACACAACCACAGAACTTTATCCCCAACTTGCGATGAGGTTGTCAATCTCACCGTGTTTTGCGGAAAACAAAGGATTAAACGTATCGAATGGAAAGAAGTAAAAGTTTGCAGAAAGTGAACACAAAGCAGTAAACAGTTGTATATTGTATGTAAAGAAAAGGACCGGGATCCATAGTTCACTAGAGGTGGCTCTCCTTAAGATAGATAACATGCTGGGTGAACAAATTACAGTGGGGCAATTAACAAACACCAAGAAAGCAATACATGCATATACTAATCATCTTGACTCCTTTGAGACTTGATTGGGCATTACAACATAATACATAGACCGCCATCCAACTGCATCTATGACTAATAATCCACCTTCAGGTTATCATCCGAACCCCCTCCAGTATTAAGTTGCAAGCAACGGATTATTGCTTTACGAACTTTGTGTAAAGTAAACAATATGATTGTTCTATGAACAAAGGATTGTTGTTTTCTCCCTAGTAGCAACAACACATCTAGTACCTTAGAGATTTCTGTCACTTCCCTAGATTACCAGAGGCATGAACCCACTATCAAGCATAAATACTAACTCTTGGAGTTGCTAGCATCTACTTGGCCAAGATAGCTACTAACAATGGAAAGCATGCAAGATCTCAAATAACAAAGACATGATAGAATCAATAATCAATCTGAAATAGCATCTCAATATCCATCGGATCCCCGCAAACACAACATGCAGAATTACAAATAGATGATCTTGATCATGAACGGAGCTCCCAAGATCTAAACATGAAAGCACAAAGGAGGAGAACCAGCCATCTAGCTACTACATGGATCCGTAGTCCAAGGATGAACTACTCACGCATCACATCGGAGGCTTGCATGGTGATGAAGAAGGCCTCTAGGGTGAATTCTCCTCTCCGGCAGGGTGCCGGGAAGAGCTTCAGATCCCTCCCGATCTAGGGATGGAGATAACAGCGGCTACAGACTCTTTCAAGGATTTTTGATTGGGTACTTAGGGTTTACGTCCCGAGGGCATCTTATAGTCGGAAGGGGAGGCCGAGGGGGTGCCTGGGCTAGCCTCACCACCCCCTGGCGCGGGCCAGGCCTGGCCGCACGGCCAGGTGGTGTGGCCGCCCTCTGGCCCCTCTCCGTCTCGTATTCTGGCACTTGATGACATCCGGAAAAATAGGCACTTTGGCTTTTGTCTCATCCAATTTCGAGAATATTCATTTTCTGACTTTCCTGGAACCAAAAATAGCAGAAAACAGGCAGCTGGCACTATGGCTCTTTTTAATAGGTTAGTCCAAGAAATCATATGAAAAGTACTCCAAAGTTGGAAAAAAACACAAGAAAGTGGATAAAACCAAGCATGGAACATCAAAAATTATAGATACATTTGCAATGTATCAATATACGCCATAGGGGAGAGGATGGAGTGGGCCAGGGCGGCCAAACCACCTCCAGGCGCGGCCTAGGCCTGCCCGCGCCATGGGGTGGTGTGGGCCCCCTGTGGCCCACCTCCACTCCATCTTCTGGCATCCTTAGTCTTCTGGAAAAATAGGATTTTCCGTATATTTTCCCGGATTTTCTGATCTTCACGAATTTTGCCTCCAAACAGCACCTTTTCCATCAGCATCCTGACTGCAGCAGTCCATGATCCAAAAGTCATCAACCATGCAAAAATAGATGAAATAACATAAGTATCACCTCTCAATACGAAATATATCAATGAATAATAGTGAATTAAGACATAGAATAGTGATGCAAAATGGACGTATCAGTGTGGTTCATGAAAAGAACACACATCCAATGACACTGGTGGATCCTTATGTGGTTTGTGAAAGAACACACATGCAATGACTCTAGATATGGTTCATGAAAAGAACACACATGCAATATGACACTGGTGGATCCATATGTGGTTTGTGAAAAGAACATACATGCAATGCCCTAGTTATGGTTTGTGAAAATAACACACATCCAATGACTCTGGCTATGGATAATGAAAAGAAAACACACACAATGACATTGGTGGATCCATATGTTGTTTGTGGAAATAACACACATGCAATGACTCTAGCTGTGGTTAATGAAAAGAACAGACATGCAATGACTCTGATGGATCCATATGTGGTTTGTGAAAAGAACACACCTGCAATGACTCTGGTGGATCAATATGTGGTTTGTGAGAAGAACACACATGCAATGACACTAGTGGATCAATATGTGGTTTATGAAAAGAACAGACATGCAATGACTCTAGTTGTTGTTTATTTAAAGAACAGAAATGGAGTGACTCTAGCTATGATTAATGAAAAGAACAGACATGCAATAACTATGATGGATCCATATGTTGTTTGTGGAAAGAACATACATTCAATGACTCTAGGTGTGGTTCATGAAAAGAACACACATGCAATGATATTGGTGGATCCATGTGTGGTTTGTGAAAAGAATAGACATGCAATGACTCTATTTGTGGTTTGTGAAAAGAACACACATGCAATGACTCTAGTGTATCCTTATGTGGTTTGTGAAAAGAACATACATGCAATGAACTCTAGTGGATCCATATGTGGTTTGAGAGAAGAACACACATCCAATGACATTGGTGGATCCATATGTGGTTTGTGAAAAGAACAGACATGCAATGACTCTGGTGTATCCATATGTGGGTTGTGAAAATAATAGACATGCAATGACTCTAGCTGTGGTTCATGAAAAGAACACACATGCAATGACACTGGTGGATCCATATCTGGTTTGTGGAAAGAACAGACTTGCAATGATTCTAGCTATGGTTACTGAAAATAACAGACATGCAATGACATTGATGGATCCATATGTGGTTTCTGAAAAGAACAGACATGCAATGACTCTAGTTGTGGTTCGTGAAAAGAACACACATGCAATGACACTGGTGGATCCATATGTGGTTTGTGGAAATAACAGACATGCAATGACTCTATGTAACACCCTCGAATCGGCCCTATGCAAGTTTTAGCCCTTTCCGCCAAACCCGCATAGAAACGATTCAAGGACGCCCACCAGGCACTTTCGTGCGGGTGGAAAACTAAGTAATACCATTACACAACAGTCCTCGATGGGACCCACAGAACAGATATATATACAGCAGCGACTCAACGAGTCAAGAATACAGATATACAATACAAAGATCCAATTCACCTTGAAAATGATACAGCGTCCGAGTACGGACAAGATGCAAATGGGGCTAAGAGCCCTGAAGAATAACCAATGGCGTCCATAACCCTGCTCAGGCCAAGCCGGAAGGGTAACCCTGCTAACGCCGTCGAACTTAACCTGCTAAAACAAAAGGGGTGCCGACAAAAGGCAAAGGAAAAGAGGAGCGTCAGTACTGAGGCCAGTACACGGCGAGGCTAGAATTCGGCAGCTCTCGCCTACATAGGTATGGTGGGCTGAAGCAGCAGCGCAGCGGCACACAACAACCTATAGAGACTCGAGACAACTGGCGGTTAGCAGAGAGGGGTAAGAAAGACCTATTCGGATCCAACCTGAAGCTAACACCAAACAAACCCATCCTGGTATTTCCCCCTCGATACCAGATGAGGAAGTCGGACCAAGGAACTCACACAGTTGGCAATTTTACTCATTCCGTTACAGTTGTAGCACTTACTAATCAGATATTGATAGCATGAGTCATCCTGAAGCATAAGTAGTGGGCAGTTTTAATTACCATTCCGTGGTAGTTGGAACATTTACTAGTCAGATATAATTGTCCTGAGGAATCCCAAAACCCAACAGTTGTTGGCACTTTTATCACATTCCATTGGAGTTGCAATACTTACTAGGCAGGTACAGCAAGACACAGAACAACCCAAGATCCACCAGTTGTTGGCATTTTTAATTTACATTCTGTTGTATTTGAATCTAATTACTAGTCACATATTAAGTCAAATGTATATCACTACTTTAGTTATGCATGTCTATGATCGAGATAATGTGCTCCAAGTCGTCCATTACAGTGGACACGACTCTCAGAAAGGTTTACCCTGCAGGGGTGCACAAATAGCAACGCACACACGATCAACCTCGGAAAAACCAACTCAAAACCCAACGAGGCTTTCACGACAAAGCAATCACATGATTCATAAAATATTTCAGGGGGCCACCCCACTAAGCTACCCGCAACGAAGTTGGTTGGCTCCGGAATGGACCCAGGGTTTGTGTCAATGGCTGTAAATGACTGGGAACCCGAAAGTGTGACTGGGCTTGTCGATACCGCGAAAACATTCCACGTTCCAAAACAGTACAGGTGCTCCACACACAATCGTAAATAAAGTAGTAACGCATGGCATAGGTACATGATAGTAATAAAGCCCCAAACTCCTTTTGGCCCCAAGAAATAGAAATGAATCAAGCTCTGGCTAAGGGGGATTCATAGACTCTCCCGGATGGGGATAGTGCGAATAGTCAAGGAACAGGTATCAAGTACTCGGGATCCTACGGGACACAAGTGAGCGTGGAAGAACCAAATAACATATATTGCCCACCGATGCCTCTGCATTAGTTATATCTAGCATTTTAATAGTTGTATTTAAAGTCATGATCAACTCCACTGTAAAGCATCTCCACCATTAAGCATAAGCCAACCTTCCGTTAACGGTGGAACGACAACGACGTGAACCAGCACATGAGCAAGCGACTACGACTCGCAAGACTGACTATCTATCAAACAACATGCAATAGGATGTGTCCAAGGTAATATAAAGGCTGCAAGGGATATATCTGGTACGGAACACTAAAGCATCGCGACACGGATAGCAATAGATCAATAGGAGGAAATAAAGACTATAAATGCAAAATAGGTAGAAAGGGGAGAATGCTCACCTAGGAAACACTGCCGAAGGTTCATATCCGGAGAACTTGTCGATACTCGCATCAACTCATCAGCCTAAGCCGCGAAGAAGCAAACACTAGAAGAAACATCAGATGCAATATTTAATACTACGGTAGAAGATCCGGCGTGATTATGATATGATGCATGGCATTGCACAGATGCGATGCAATTAGGCAAGATTAAGCGGATCTGGGGTCCCGACAATTAATTAATAGGTTCAAGTTATTTAGACCCCTGCAATTTAAATGTTGAATTAACAAGGCGAATCATGGCATCGGTTCGCTATGCAAATTTGAATGGAGTCCGGAATAAGACAACAATATTCCGCATAAACACTCCATATTTAATTTAGGTGAATTGATTATAATGCCCCCAAACCACAGACAAGTATGCATGCATGAACAATTTAATATGCGACGGTTGATAATGTCATATTATAAAAGTTGGGGCTTAGGGTCACACATCTGGGTTCGGAAGATCTTGGGTTCCGGGGGTATGGGGTTTGGTCTTAGGGTTTGACAGGAACGGCGAGTTCGGTTCGATGGGATCGGTCTTCGGAGGTCGTCCCAGGTCTTGGTTTGGCGTCGGCGGCTCATTGGACTTGCCCTGGTCGGTGTCGATCTTGTCGTCACGAAGATCTTGTCGGGTCCGCATATCGGGTCGGTCTTGGCGTTCGGGGTGAAGAACTTGGCGTTCCGAGATGAAGCGCTTGTCGTTCCGTGTGGCGATCTTGGTGTCCTGTCCTCGGCATCAGTGTCGGTCTTGGGCTCGGCGCCGGTAGATCTTGGTGTCTAGGGATGCTTCGGGTCCGGGGGTCTCGACGCTCCGTGTCAAAGGCCTCGGGTTTAGAGACGGAGATCTTGGAGTGCGTTGATGGAGATCTCGTCGGTGGTTCTTCGAGTGGTGCAATGCTCATTCTTCGGAACATCATCATCAGAGCCTTGTAGTCGTGGTAGCGGGCAGGAGCACCAAAAGACGAAACAAGAGGACATAAGGTTTGCAGCATAGATGCACAAGCGCATAAACACACACAGCGAGGGGGTTCAAATTGGAACAGGCCGGAGGAGCTTGTGGAGAGGAGGACCCGCCTGACGACCTGCAGGAATCAAGCGGTGGCCATCGTGGCTTGCTCGGGGGCGGAAAACAGCAGCTGCCGGAAACGCACATGCGTAGAGCAGGGAGTGGAACAGCGGAACTATCAACGTGCTACAGAGAAGAGGGGTTTTCGCGGGGAGGAAGGCAACAAGGGGGCTCGGGCAGAGCAGCTATGAGCGGACAATGGCAGGGGTCGGAGAAGCTCCGCGACGGCGGCTCGAGGCTCGGGTGGAGGGCGCGCCTGAGGCAGACCGGACGGAGGAGGGAGGTGCTCAGGCGACGGAGTTGGGGTCGTGCAGGCAGGGCTCCAGTGACGCGGGTCGCTGTAGGCGGTGCTGGTGGCTCGCATCGGCCAACGGCGAGGCTCGGTGGAAGAAGGAGGCGAGGCGGCCGGGGCGGCTCGGGCTCAGGCGGAGGCGGGCGAGCTCCTATCAGCGGCACGCATCCCAGAGGACGGGGCGAGGGCGGCCGCGGGCTTGAGGCGAGGAGGGGAGAGGGACGGGGGTGCCGGTCGGAGGAGAGCTCGGGGCAGAGCCCGCTGGCGGCGGCGGCCGAATCGGGAGGAGCAGCGTAGGTGGTTGGTGGCTGCGACTAGGAGGTGCGGGGGTTGGTGGCATGTAGCGCGGGTGAGGCCAGGCGGTGGGGAGCGGGGGGACACGTCGGTGGGAGGTGGGGCCAGGTGGGCGTGGGGCATGGGAGTGGGCGAGGGGATCGAGGTCGGGGAAGTGGTGGGGTCGGGCGGAGACCAGGTGGGTCTGGGGCGAGTGCAGGTGGGGGTTGGTGCGTGCGTGGCGTGTGTGTGCGTGTTGTGAGTGTGTGTGTCCACCGGTGAGGTGGCGGGTGTGAGGGTGGTTGGGGATAGGTGGGGTGAGAGAGAGAGAGAGAGAGGGAGAGAGAGAGTGGCGGCGGGGCAGGAGGGAGTCGGCGGCTGTGGGGAGTAGGTAGGTGTGGGTTAGGGTTTTCGAGTGTGGGGTGGTAGGTCGCTGGCTGCTGGGCCTTGGGCCTGGCGGCTGGCTGCCTCCCCCACTTAAAAAAATATTTTATTTTTATTTAACTTTTAAAATATTTTAAAAATAGTTTTTAGACAAATAAAAGATCCAGAAGAGATCGGGGTTTGATTTGAAAATAAGACGGGGGTATTTAGAAAACAAAGATAGGCTTTTCGAAAAATAGTTTTTAAACAAACCATGCATGATGACATGACGATGCTCAAATGCAATGTGGCATGATGACATGACGATGCTCAAATGCAATGTGGCATGATGACATGAGCATGCGGTCATGATGATGCAATGCACAAAAACACAACGATTTTCTAGTAGTGGTTTTAGAGGGATGCCACAATTTGACACCACTAACAAGGGATCTCGCCCTCGAGATCCGCCTCATGGTACCGGGAAGAAGCCGACGATCAGAATCTTCTCGCTTCGTGTAGATGCTCGCGACACCACTAACAAGAGGTCGTTGTCCGTGATCGTCGAGAGAGCACTCCGGGAAACAAAGGACGAAGGTAAAGGTATCCACAAATAAAGCCACCTCTAGCTTCCGTTGACGGAATAAAATTGCTAGATCCACCGATTTAATATACAAAAGCGAATGATAAGGGTAGTCGGATGGTGATCAGTCCATCACACACCCAAACCATTACTCTGCACATGAACCAGAGAATTATGCAACCAACTCTCAGAGTCAGACTGAAGATCTCGACAAGGGAGGTTCGGAAATAAAAGAGCGATGCAGACTCTGCATCGGATCTGGCGTAGCTGATGTTGTCGCCGCGTCGGAAAACACCGGAAGGCACAACAAGGAACAAAGAGAAGTCCAACAGATGAATGATTCCTCAGATAGCGTGAAGTCTGGATGTAGAAGCATTGTTACCAAAGAAGGAAGCGGAACCCTGAAGGTACGACAGAAACCCGACCACGAGAATTCCTGGACTCGAAGAAAAGATAAGAGAACAGATCCAAAACACGCATAGGTAAGAGAAGAATAGCAGAGGGTAAGGAGTAAAAGCAGACCTAATCAGACCTATCCAACCGATTTTCCAAAATAGTTTTGACACTCTACTTCGGCTGTTAGCTAGGTTATCCTACAGGCTGGACTTGTGGGGTATTGCAACTGCTGAGCTCTAATACCACTCTGTAACACCCTCCAATCGGCCCTATGCAAGTTTTAGCCCTTTCCGCCAAACCCGCATAGAAACGATTCAAGGACGCCCACCAGGCACTTTCGTGCGGGTGGAAAACGAAGTAATACCATTACACAACAATCCTCGATGGGACCCACAGAATAGATATATATATACAGAAGTGACTCAACGAGTCCAGAATACAGATATACAATACAAAGATCCAATTCACCTTGAAAACGATACAGCATCCAAGTACGGACAAGATGCAAATGGGTCTAAGAGCCCTAAAGAATAACCAATGGCGTCCATAATCCTGCCCAGGCCAAGCTAGAAGGGTCACCCTACTAACGATGTCGAACTTAACCTTCTAAAACAAAAAGGGTGCCGACAAAGGGCAAAGGAAAAGAGGAGCGTCAGTATTGAGGCCAGTACACGGCGAGGCTAGAATTCGGCGGCTCTCGCCTACATAGGTATGGTGGGCGGAAGCGGCAGTGCAGCGGCACTAAACAACCTATAGAGACTCGAGACAACTGGCGGTTAGCAGAGAGGGGTAAGAAAGACCTATTCGGATCCAACCTAAAGCTAACACCAAACAAACCCTATCCTGGTATTTCCCCCTCGAGACCAGACGAGGAAGTCGGACCAAGGAACTCACACAGTTGGCAATTTTACTCATTCCGTTACAGTTGTAGCACTTACTAATCAAATATTGATAGCATGAGTCATCCTGAAGCATAAGTAGTGGGCAGTTTTAATTACCATTCCGTGGTAGTTGGAACATTTACTAGTCAGATATAATTGACCTGAGGAATCCCAAAAGCCAACAGTTGTTGGCACTTTTATCACATTCCATTGGAGTTGCAATACTTACTAGGCAGGTACAGCATGACACAGAACAACCCCAGATCCACCAGGTGTTGGCATTTTTAATTTACATTCCGCTGTATTTGAATCTGATTACTAGTCACATATTAAGTCTAATTTATATCACTACTTTAGTTATGCATGTCTATGATCGAGATATTGTGCTCCAAGTCGTCCATAACCGCGGACACGGCTTTCAGAAAGATTTACCCTGCAGGGGTGCACAAATAGCAACACACACACGATCAACCTCGGAAAAACCAACTCAAAACCCAACGAGGCTTTCACGACAAAGCAATCACAGGATTCATAAAATATTTTAGGGGGCCACCCCACTAAGCTACTCGCAACGAAGTTGGTTGGCTCCGGAACAGACCCAGGGTTTGTGTCAATGGCTATAAACGACTGGGAACCCGAAAGTGTGACTGGGCTTGTCGATACCGCGAAAACATTCCATGTTCCAAAACAGTACAGGTGCTCCACACACAATCATAAATAAAGCAGTAACACATGGCATAGGTACATGATAGTAATAAAGCCCCAAACTACTTTGTGGCCCCAAGAAATAGAAATGAATCAAGCTCTGGCTAAGGGGGATTCATAGACTCTCCCGGATGTGGATAGTGCAAATAGTCAAGGAACAGGTATCAAGTACTCGGGGTCCTACGGGACACAAGTGAGCGTGGAAGAACCAAATAACATCTATTGCCCACCGATGCCTCTGCATTAGTTATATCCAGCATTTTAATAGTTGTATTTAAAGTCATGATCAACTCCACTGTAAAGCATCTCCACCATTAAGCATAAGCCAACCTTCCGTTAACGGTGGAACGACAACGACGTGAACCAGCACATGAGCAAGCGACTACGACTCGCAAGACTGACTATCTATCAAACAACATGCAATAGGATGTGTCCAAGGTAATATAAAGGCTGCAAGGGATATATCTGGTACGGAACACTAAAGCATCGCGACACGGATAGCAATAGATCAACAGGAGGAAATAAATACTATAAATGCAAAATAGGTAGAAAGGGGGAGAATGCTCGCCTAGGAAACACTGCCGAAGGTTCATATCCGGAGAACTTGTCGATACTCGCATCAACTCATCAGCCTAAGCCGCGAAGAAGCAAACACTAGAAGAAACATCAGATAAAATATTTAATACTACGGCAGAAGATCCGGCGTGATTATGATATGATGCATGGCATGGCACAGATGCGATGCAATTAGGCAAGATTAAGCGGATCCGGGGTCCCGACAATTAATTAATAGGTTCAAGTTATTTAGACCCCTGCAATTTAAATGTTGAATTAACAAGGCGAATCATGGCATCGGTTCGCTATGCAAATTTGAATGGAGTCCGGAATAAGACAACAATATTCTGCATAAACACTCCATATTTAATTTAGGTGAATTGATTATAATGCCCCCAAACCACAGACAAGTATGCATGCATGAAAAATTTAATATGCGACAGTTGATAATGTCATATTATAAAAGTTGGGGCTTAGGGTCACACATCTGGGTTCGGAAGATCTTGGGTTCCGGGGGTCCGGGGTTCGGTCTTAGGGTTTGATGGGAACGGCGAGGTCGGTTCGATGGGATTGGTCTTCGGAGGTCGTCCCAGGTCTTGGTTTGGCGTCGGCGGCTCATCGGACTTGCCCTGGTCGGTGTCGATCTTGTCGTCACGAAGATCTTGTCGGGTCCACATATCGGGTCGGTCTTGGCGTTTGGGGTGAAGAACTTGGCGTTCCGAGATGAAGCGCTTGTCGTTCCGTGTGGCGATCTTGGCGTCCGGTCCTCGGCATCAGTGTCGGTCTTGGGTTCGGCGCCGGTAGATCTTGGTGTCTAGGGATGCTTCGGGTCCGGGGGTCTCGACGCTCCGTGTCAAAGGCCTCGGGTTTAGAGACGGAGATCTTGGAGTGCGTTGATGGAGATCTTGTCGGTGGTTCTTCGAGTGGAGCAATGCTCATTCTTCGGAACATCGTCATCAGAGCCTTGTAGTCGCGGTAGCGGGCAGGAGCACCAAAAGACGAAACAAGAGGACATAAGGTTTGCAGCATAGATGCACAAGCACATAAACACACACAGTGAGGGGGTTCAAATTGGAACAGGCCGGAGGAGCTTGCGGAGAGGAGGACCCGCCTGACGACCTGCAGGAATCAAGCGGTGGCTACCGTGGCCTGCTCAGGGGCGGAAAACAGCAGCAGCCGAAAATGCACATGCGTAGAGCAGGGAGTGGAACAGCAGAACTGTCAGCGTGCTGCAGAGAAGAGGGGTTTCCACGGGGAGGAAGGCGACGAGGGGGCTCGGGCAGAGCGTCGATGAGCAGACCATGGCGGGGGTTGGAGGGGCTCCGCGACGGCGGCTCGGGGCTCGGATGGAGGGCGCGCCTGAGGCAGACCGGACGGAGGAGGGAGGTGCTCAGGTGATGGAGTTGGGGTCGTGCAGGCAGGGCTCCGGTGACGCGGGTCGCTGCAGGCAGTGCTGGTGGCTCGCATTGGCCAGCGGTGAGGCTCGGTGGAAGAAGGAGGCAAGGCGGCCAGGGCGGCTCGGGCTCCAACGGAGGCGGGCGAGCTCCTGTCAGCGGCGCGCGTCCCAGAGGACGGGGCGAGGGTGGCCGCGGGCTTGACGCGAGGAGGGGAGAGGGACAGGGGTGCCAGTCGGAGGAGAGCTAGGGGCAGAGCCCGCTGGCGGCGGCGGCCGAATCGGGAGGAGCGGCGCAGGTGGTTGGTGGCTGTGACTAGGAGGTGCGGGGTTGGTGGCGTGTAGCGCGGGTGAGGCCAGGCGGTGGGGAGCGGGGGGACGCATCGGTGGGAGGTCGGGCCAGGTGGGCACGGGGCACGGGAGTGGGCGAGGGGATCGAGGCCGGGGAAGTGGTGGGGCCAGGCGGGGACCAGGTGGGTGTGGGGCGAGTGCAGGTGGGGGGTGGTGCGTGCGTGGCGTGTGTGTGCATGCTGTGAGTGTGTGTGTCCACCGGTGAGGTGGCGGGTGTGAGGGGGTTGGGGATAGGTGGGGTGAGAGAGAGAGAGTGGCGGCAGGGCAAGAGGGAGTCGGTGGCTGTGGGGAGTAGGTAGGTGTGGGTTAGGGTTTTCGAGTGTGGGATGGTAGGTAGCTGGCTGCTGGGCCTTGGGCCTGGCGGCTGGCTGCCTCCCCCACTTAAAAAAAATATTTTATTTTTATTTAACTTTTAAAATATTTTAAAAATAGTTTTTAGACAAATAAAAGATCCGGAAGAGACCGGGGTTTGATTTGAAATTAAGACGGAGGTATTTAGAAAACAAAGATAGGCTTTTCGAAAAATAGTTTTTAAACAAACCATGCATGATGACATGACGATGCTCAAATGCAATGTCGCATGATGACATGAGCATGCGGTCATGATGATGCAATGCACAAAAACACAGCGATTTTCTAGTAGTGGTTTTAGCGGGATGCCACACTCTAGCTGTTGTTAGTGAAAAGAACACACATGCAATGCTATGATGGATCCATATGTGGTTTGTGAAAAGAACACACATGCAATGGCTCTAGTTGTGGTTTGTGAAAAGAACACACATGCAATGAATCTGGTGGGTCCTTATGTTGTTTGTGAAAAGAACAGACATGCAATGAACTCTGGTGGATCCATATGTGGTTAGTGAGAAGAACACACATCCAGTGACACTGGTGGATCCATATGTGGTTTTCGAGAAGAACAACATGCAATGACACTGGGTGTGGTTCATGAAAAGAACACACATCCAATGACACTAGTGGATCCTTATGTGGTTTATGAAAGAAGACACATGCAGTGCCTCTAGCTGTGGTTTGTGAAAAGAACACACATGCAATGACACTGGTGGATCCATATATGGTTTGTGAAAATAACACACATGCAATGACTCTAGCTGTTGTTTGTGGAAAGAACAGACATGGAGTGACTCTAGTTGTGGTTAATGAAAAGAACAGACATGCAATGACTATTATGGATCCATATGTTGTTTGTGGAAAGAACATACATGCAATGACTCTAGCTGTGGTTCATGAAAAGAACACACATGCAATGACACTGGTGGATCCATGTGTGGTTTGTGAAAAGAACACACATGCAATGACACTAGCTGTGGTTTGTGAAAAGAACACACATGCAATGACTCTGGTGTATCCTTCTGTGGTTTGTGAAAAGAACACACATGTAATGAACTCTTGTGGATCCATATGTGGTTTGTGAGAAGAGCACACATCGAATGACACTAGTGTTTCCATATATGGTTTGTGAAAAGACCAAACATGCAATGACTATAGCTGTGGTTTGTGAAAAGAACACGCAATACAATGACTCTGGTGGATCGATATGTGGTTTGTGGAAAGAACACACATGCAATGAATCTAGCTGTGGTTTGTGGAAAGAACACACATGCAATCACACTGGTGGATCCATATGTGGTTTGTGAAAAGAACACACATCCAATGACTCTATTCGTGGTTAATGAAAAGAACACACATGAAATGACACTGTTGGATCCATATGTGGTTTGTGAAAAGAACAGACATGCAATGACTCTAGCTATTGTTCATGAAAATAACACACATGCAATGACACTAGTGGATCCATATGTGGTTTGTGAAAAGAACAGACATGCAATGACTCTAGCTGTTGTTTGTGAAAAGAACAGACATGCAATGACTCTGGTGTATCCATATGTGGGTTGTGAAAATAATAGACATGCAATGACTGTAGTTGTGGTTTCTGAAAAGAACACACATGTAATAACACTGGTGGATCCATATGTGGTTTGTGGAAAGAACATACATGCAATGACTCTAGCTGTGGTTAATAAAAAGAACACACACACAATGACACTGGTGGATCCATATGTGGTTTGTGGAAAGAACATACATGCAATAAATCTTGCTGTGGTTCATGAAAAGAACACACATGCAATGACACTGGTGGATCCATGTGTGGTTTGTGAAAAGAACATACATCCAATGACTCTAGTTGTGGTTTGTGAAAAGAAGACACATGTAATGACTCTATTGTATCCTTATGTGGTTTGTGAAAGGAATTGACATGCAATGAAATCTGGTGGATCCATATGTGGTTTGTGCGAAGAACACACATCCAATGACACAGGTGGATCCATATGTGGTTTCTGAATAGTACAAACATGCAATGACTCTAGCTGTGGTTTGTGAAAAGAACAGGCAATACAATGACTCTGGTGGATCCATATGTGATTTGTGGAAAGAACACACATGCAATGACTCTAGCTGTGGTTTGTGGACGGTTTGTGGAAAGAACACACTTGCAATCACACTGGCGGATCCATATGTGGTTTGTGCAAAGAACACACATACAATGACTCTAGCTGTGGTTAATGAAAAGAACACACATGCAATGACACTGGTGGATCCATATGTGGTTTGTGAAAAGAAGAGACATGCAATGACTCTATCGGTGGTTCATGAAAAGAACACATATCCAATGACACCGGTGGATCATATGTGGTTTGTGAAAAGAATAGACATGAAATGACTCTAGCTATTGTTTTGTAAAAGAACAGACATGCAGCGAACTCTAGCCGTGGTTTGTGAAAAGAACACACATGCAATGACTCTGGTGTATCCTTATGTGGTTTCTAAAAGGAACAGACATGCAATGAACTCTGGTGGATCCATGTGTGGTTTGTGAGAAAAACACACATCCAATGACACTAGTGGATCCATATGTGGTTTGTGAAAGGAACAAACATGCAATGACTCTAGCTGTGGTTTTTGAAAAAATAGGCAATACAATGACTCTGGTGGATCCATATGTGGTTTGCGGAAAGAACACACATGCAATGACTCTAGATATGGTTTGTGGAAAGAACACACATGCCATCACACTGGTGGATCCATATGTGGTTTGTGAAAAGAACACACATCTAATGACTCTAGATGTGGTTAATGAAAAGAACACACATGCAATGACACTGGTGGAGGCATATGTGGTTTGTGAAAAGAACACACATGCAATGACTCTAGCTGTGCTTCATGAAAAGAACACACATGCAATGACACTGGTGGATCTAGATGTGGTTTGTGAAAAGAACAAACATGCAATGACTCTAATTGTTGTTTGTGGAAAGAATAGCCATGCAATGAATCTGGTGGATCCTTATGTGGTTTGTGAAAAGAATAAGACATGCAATGAACTCTGGTGGATGCATATGTGGTTTGTCAGGAGAACACACATCCAGTGACACTGGTGAATCCATATGTGGTTTGTGAGAAGAACACACATCCAATGACATTGGGTGTTGTTCATGAAAAGAACACACATCCAATGACACTGGTGGATCCTTATGTGGTTTGTGAAAGAACACACATGCAATCACATTGGTGGATCCATATGTGGTTTGTGAAAAGAACACACATCCAATGACTCTAGCTGTGGTTAATGAAAAGAACACACATGCAATGACACTGGTGGATCCATATGTGGTTTGTGAAAAGAACACACATGCAATGACTCTAGCTGTGGTTTGTGAAAACAACACACATGCAATGACACTGGTGGATCCATATGTGGTTTGTGAAAAGAATAGACATGCAATGACTATAGCTGTTGTTTGTGAAAAGAACAGACATGCAATGAACTCTAGCTATGGTTTGTGAAAAGAACACACATGCAATGACTCTGGTGTATCCATATATGGTTTGTGAGAAGAATAGACATGCAATGACTCTAGCTGTGGTTCATGAAAAGAACACACATGCAATGACACTGGTGGTTCCATATCTGGTTTGTGGAAAGAACAGACATGCAATGATTCTAGCTATGGTTACTGAAAAGAACAGACATGAAATGACATTGATGGATGCATATGTGGTTTGTGAAAAGAATAGACATGCAATGACTCTAGTTGTGGTTCGTGAAAAGAACACATATGCAATGACACTGGTGGATCCATATGTGGTTTGTGGAAATAACAGACATGCAATGACTCTAGCTGTGGTTAGTGAAAAGAACAAACATGCAATAACTATGATGGATCCATATGTGGTTTGTGAAAAGAACACACATGCAATGGCTCTAGTTGTGGTTTGTGAAAACAACACACATGCAATGAATCTGGTGGGTCCTTATGTTGTTTCTGAAAAGAACAGACATGCAATGAACTCTGGTGGATCCATATGAGGTTTGTGAGAAAAACATACATCCAGTGACATTGGGGGATCCATATGTGGTTTTTGAGAACAACATGCAATGACACTGGTTGTGGTTCATGAAAAGAACACACATCCAATGACACTGGTGGATCCTTATGTGGTTTGTGAAAGAACACACATGCAATGCCTCTAGCTGTGGTTTGTGAAAAAAACACACATGCAATGACACTAGAGGATCCATATATGGTTTGTGAAAAGAACGCACATGCAATGACTCTAGCTGTTGTTTGTGGAAAGAACAGACATGGAGTGACTCTAGCTATGGTTAATGAAAAGAACAGACATGCAATGACTATTATGGATCCATATGTTGTTTGTGGAAAGAACATACATGCAATGACTCTAGCTGTGGTTCATGAAAAGAACACACATGCAATGACACTGGTGGATCCATGTGTGGTTTGTGAAAAGAAGACGCATGCAACGACTCTAGCTGTGGTTTGTGAAAAGAACACCAATGCAATGACTCTAGCTGTGGTTTGTGAAAAGAACATATATGCAATGACTCTGGTGTATCCTTATGTGGTTTGTGAAAAGAACAGACATGTAATGAACTCTTGTGGATCCATATGTGGTTTCTGAGAAGATCACACATCCAATGACACTGCTGTTTCCATATGTGGTTTGTGAAAAGAACAAACATGCAATGACTCTAGCTGTGATTTGTGAAAAGAACAGGCAATACAATGACTCTGGTGGATCGATATGTGGTTTGTGGAAAGAACACACATGCAATGACTCTAGCTGTGGTTTCTGGAAAGAACACACATGCAATCACACTGGTGGATCCATATGTGGTTTGTGAAAAGAACACACATCCAATGACTCTAGTAGTGGTTAATGAAAATAAAACACATGCAATGACACTGGTGGATCCATATGTGGTTTGTGAAAAGAACAGACATGCAATGACTCTAGCTATTGTTCATGAAAAGAACACACATGCAATGACACTAGTGAATCCATATGTGGTTTGTGAAAAGAACAGACATGCAATGACTCTAGATGTTGTTTGTGAAAAGAACAGACATGCAATGAACTCTAGATGTGAAAAGAACACACATGCAATGACTCTAGCTGTGGTTCATGAAAAGAACACACATGCAATGACTCTGGTGTATCCATACATGGGTTGTGAAAAGAATAGACATGCAATGACTGTAGCTGTGGTTCATGAAAAGAACACACATGCAATAACACTGGTGGATCCATATGTGGTTTGTGGAAAGAACAGACATGCAATGACTCTAGCTGTGGTTAATGAAAAGAACACACAAGCAATGAAACTGATGGATCCATATGTGGTTTGTGAAAAGAACAGACATGCAATGACTCTAGCTATGGTTCATGAAAAGAACACACATAAAATGAAACTGGTGGATCCATATGTGGTTTGTGGAAAGAACATACATGCAATGAATCTTGATGTGGTCCATGAAAAGAACACACATGCAATGACACTGGTGGATCCATGTGTGGTTTATGAAAAGAACAGACATCCAATGACTCTAGTTGTGGTTTGTGAAAAGAACACACATGCAATGACTCTGCTGTATCCTTATGTGGTTTGTGAAAGGAATAGACATGCAATGAACTCTGGTGGATCCATATGTGGTTTGTGAGAAGAACACACATCCAATGACACAAGTGGATCCATATGTGGTTTCTGAATAGTACAAACATGCAATGACTCTAGCTATGGTTTGTGAAACGAACAAGCAATACAATGACTCTGGTGGATCCATATGTGGTTTTTGGAAAGAACACACATGCAATGACTCTAGCTGTGGTTTGTGGAAGGTTTGTGGAAAGAACACACCTACAATCACACTGGTGGATCCATATGTGGTTTGTGAAAAGAACACACATCCAATGACTCTAGCTGTGGTTAATGAAAAGAACACACATGCAATGACACTGGTGGATCCATATGTGGTTTGTGAAAAGAACAGACATGCAATGACTCTATCTGTGGTTCATGAAAAGAACACATATCCAATGACACTAGTGGATCCATATGTGGTTTGTGAAAAGAACAGACATGCAATGACTCTAGCTATTGTTTTTTAAAAGAACAGACATGCAATGAACTCTAGATGTGGTTTGTGAAAAGAACACACATGCAATGACTCTGGTGTATCCTTATGTGGTTTGTGAAAGGAACAGACATGCAATGAACTCTGGTGGATCCACGTGTGGTTTGTGAGAAAAACACACATCCAATGACACTACTGGATCAATATGTGGTCTGTGAAAAGAACAAACATGCAATGAATCTAGCTGTGGTTTGTGAAAAAATAGGCAATACAATGACTCTGGTGGATCCATATGTGGTTTGTGGAAAGAACACACATGCAATGACTCTAGATATGGTGGAAAGAACACACATGCAATCACACTGATGGATCCATATGTGGTTTGTCAAAAGAACACACATCTAATGACTCTAGATGTGGTTAATGAAAAGAACACACATGCAATGACACTGGTGGATCCATCTGTGGTTTGTGAAAAGAACACACATGCAATGACTCTAGCTGTGGTTCATGAAAAGAAGACACATGTAATGACACTAGTGGATCCATATGTGGTTTGTGAATAGAACATACATGAATGACTCTAATTGTTTTTTGTGGAAAGAACAGCCATGCAATGAATCTGGAGGATCCTTATGTGGTTTGTGAAAAGAATAGACATGCAATGAACTCTGGTGGATCCATATGTGGTTTGTCAGGAGAACACACTTCTAGTGACACTAGTGAATCCATATGTCGTTTGTGAGAAGAACACACATCCAATGACACTGGGTGTGGTTCATGAAAAGAACACACATCCAATGACACTGGTGGATCCTTATGTGGTTTGTGAAAGAACACACATGCGATCACTCTAGTTGTGGTTTGTGAAAAGAACAAACATGCAATGATACTGGTGGATCCATATGTGGTTTGTGAAAAGAACACACATACAATGACTCTAGCTGTTGTTTGTGGAAAGAACAGACATGGACTGACTCTAGTTGTGGTTAAGCAAAAGAACACAGATGCAATGACTATGATGGATCCATATGTTGTTTGTGGAAAGAACATACAGGCAATGACTCTAGTTGTGGTTCATGAAAAGAACACACATGAAATGACACTGGAGGATCCATGTGTGGTTTGTGAAAAGAACACACATGCAATGAATCTGGTGTATCCATATGTGGTTTGTGAGAAGAATAGACATGCAATGACTCTAGCTGTGGTTCATGAAAAGAACACACATGCAATGACACTGGTGGTTCCATATCTGGTTTGTGGAAAGAACAGACATGCAATGACTCTAGCTATGGTTTGTGAAAAGAACACACATGCAATAACTCTGGTGTATCCTAATGTGCTTTGTGAAAATAATAGACATGCAATGAACTCTGGTGGATCCATATGTGGTTTGTGAGAAGAACACACATCAAATGACACTAGTGGATCCATATGTGGTTTGTGAAAAGAACAAACATGCATTGACTCTAGCTGTGGTTTGTGAAAAGAATAGGCAATACAGTGACTCTGGTGGATTCATATGTGGTTTGTGGAAAGAACACACATGCAATGCCGCTAGCTGTGGTTTGTGGAAAGAACACACATGCAATCACACTGGTGGATCCATATGTGGTTTGTGAGAAGAACAAACATCCAATGACTCTAGTTGTGGTTAATGAAAATAACACACATCCAATGACACTGGTGGATCCTTATGTGGTTTGTGAAAGAACACACATGCAATGACTCTAGCTGTGGTTTGTGAAAAGAACAAACATGCAATAACACTAGTGGATCCATATGTGGTTTGTGAAAAGAACACACATGCAATGACTCTAGATGTTGTTTGTGGAAACCACGGACATGGAGTGACTCTAGCTATGGTTAATCAAAAGAACACACATGCAATGACTATGATGGATCCATATGTTGTTTGTGTAAAGAACATACAGGCAATGACTCTAACTGTGGTTCATGAAAAGAACACACATGAAATGACACTGGTGGATCCATATGTGGTTTGTGAAAAGAACAGACATGAATGACTCTAGCTGTGGTTTGGGAAAAGAACACACATGCAATAACTCTGGTTTATCCTTATGTGGTTTGTGAAAAGAATAGACATGCAATGAACTCTGGTGGATCCATGTGTGGTTTGTGAGAAGAACACACATCCAATGACACTGGTGGATCCATATGTGGTTTGTAAAAAAACAAACATGCATTGACTCTAGCTGTGGTTTGTGAAAAGAATAGACAATACAATGACTTTGGTGGATCCATATGTGGTTTGTGGAAAGAACATACATGCAATGACTCTAGTTGTGGTTCATGAAAAGAACAGACATGCAATGACACTGGTGGATCCATATGTGGTTTGTGAAAAGAACACACATGCAATGACTCTAGCTGTGGTTTGTGAAAAGAACAGACATGCATTGAATCTGGTGGATCCTTACGTGGTTTGTGAAAAGAACAGACATGCAATGAACTCTAGCTGTGGTTTGTGAAAAGAACACACATGCAATGACTCTGGTGTATCCATATGAGGTTCATGAAAAGAACATACATGTAATGACTCTAATGGATCCTTATGTGGTTTGTGAAAGAACAAACATGCAATGACTCTAGCTGTGGTTTATGAAAAGAACACATATGTAATGACACTGGTGGATCCATATGTGCTTTGTCAAAAGAACACACATGCAATGACTATAGTTGTTGTTTGTGGAAAGAACAGACATGGATTGACTCTAGCTATGGTTAACAAAAAGAACAGACATGCAATGACTATGATGGATCCATATGTTGTTTGTGGAAAGAACATACATACAATGACTCTACATGTGGTTAATGAAAAGAACAGACATGCAATGACTCTGATGGATCCATGTGTGGTTTGTGAATATAACATACATGCAATGACTCTAGCTGAGGTTTGTGAAAAGAACACACATGCAATGACTCTGGTGTATCCTTATGTGGTTTGTGAAAAGAATAGACATGCAATGAACTCTGGTGGATCCATGTGTGGTTTGTGAGAAGAACACACATCCAATGACACTGGTGGATCCATATGTGGTTTGTGAAAAGAACAAACATGCAATGACGGGCTATGGTTTGTGAAAATAAAAAGCAATACAATGACTCTGGTGGATCCATATGTGGTTTGTGGAAATAACACACAAGCAATGACTCTAGCGGTGGTTTGTGGACAGAACACACATGCAATGACACTGGTGGATCCATATGTGGTTTGGGAAAATAACACACATCCAATGACTCTAGATGTGGTTAATGAAAAGAACACACATGTAATGACACTGGTAGATCCATATGTGGTTTGTGAAAAGAACACGCATGCAATGACTCTAGCCGTGGTTCATGAAAAGAACACACATGGAATAACACTGGTGGATCCATATGTGGTTTGTGAAAACAATAGACATGCAATGACTCCAGCTGTTGTTTGTGAAAAGAACAGACATGCAATGACTCTAGCTGTGATTCATGAAAAGAACAGACATGCAATGAGACTGGTGGATCCATATGTGGTTTGTGAAAAGAACACACATGCAATGATTGTAGTTGTGGTTTGTGAAAAGAATAGACATGCAATGAATTTGGTGGATCCTTATGTGGTTTGTGAAAAGAGCAAACATGCAATGACTCTAGTTGTGGTTTGTGAAAAGAACAGACTATGGTGGATCCATATGTTGTTTGTGAAAAGAACAAACATGCAATTACTCTAGTTGTGGTTTGTGAAAAGAACAGGCAATACAATGACTCTCGTGGATCCATATGTGGTTTGTGGAAAGAACACACATGCAATGACTCTAGCTGTGGTTTGTGGAAAGAACACTCATGCAATCACACTGGTGGATCCATATGTGGTTTGTGAAAAGAACACACATCCAAATACTCTAGCTATGGTTAATGAAAATAACACACATGCAATGACACTGGTGGATCCATATGTGGTTTGTGAAAAGAACACACATGCAATGAACTTTGGTAGATCCATGTGTGTTTTGTGACAATAACACACATGCAATGACTCTGGTAGATCCATATGTGGTTTATGAGAAGAACACACATCCAATGAACCCTAGTGGATATATCTTAGCATAATTTGATGTATGCCACGATGTATTTCTTTGTACAAAACACTCATTTTCCATTTTTATACTACTCAGTTTTGCCCTTGGTTTTTTGATACTACTCTGTTTTGCCCTCTCTCTCTTTTGTAGAATCCCAAACCTGTGCTCACTCAGTCTGCTACGCCTTGATTGGTTGTCACAGTTGTCACGCGGATCATGCACACCAATCATTGATCCTATGATCCAACAAGGATCATTGCACACGTCATGCCCTTCACAGTACAACGTGAGACAGCACGGACATCTCCCTAAGCGAGACTTCTACAAGAAGGAACACGATGCCGTCCATGGAAAAGTCATCGAGCAGTCATGTCATGTTTAATCTAGTCTGCAAAGGCTACTACTGCTACTACAACACATGCACATGGCAACGGGGTCATCGAGTGCACGATTGTCGATGGGACGCTGCAATTTATTGTCACTTGATTTTAATAAGAAATATACCATTTTTACGCAGCGCTCTCAATCTCACTTCCAACTAGGCCCTACCGCAAGTAACTTCCATGAGTCAAGGGCCCCCCTCGAGTAGATCTAACATTGCTAGAAATTAGTTCCACGCCACTTGCATGCAGTGGAATCGAGGTCTGCCATGAGCGTGTTTTCAATGCAGCTCTAAAGTGGAGATCGTGGCTGTTTCAAAAAAAGGGAACCCCCCAAAAAAGGTGGACATCGTGGTAGCCTCACCCCCCCCATCCACCACGCGTGTCCACTCGAGGACTACGAACGGTCCAGTGTTTATTAACCCGCTCGGCCTTCTTCTTCCATGTGCTCATGTCATTTTCCCCAATCTGTCTAGTCCCATAACCCCAATATGCACCTACTGTGCACACCGAAGCTCCTTCACTTGCACTACCTCCTTCCCTAGGTGCACCATGAAGCGTACGTGTGGAGACGAGCCGGAGGTGAAGCCAGTTGAAGGCACATCAGCAGATGGCTCGGTCGTTGCCAAGCAGGCGAAGGCGTCTTCTCCGGGCGCGAACGCCACTCGTCGCCGCACCGTCGAGGGCTCAAGCTCATCCGTCCAGCCAGTAGCCATTGCCACCGAGCAGCAGGTGGCCGACAACGTCGTGGTACCAGTAGCAGATCTGGAAAGGGGGCAGGCGGTAGGCAGAGGCAATCCAGTGCTCTACATCAACGACCCCATCGACGTCTAAGAAATCTTCGACACAATCATGGAGAATGATGAGTTCGAGGAGGAGGTCCCTGATGAGGAGTCCGAGGTACTACATTGCTAGCTTCTCTAGTCGCAGCCGCTGATTTCACTGTTCATACGTAGGATTTGCCCAATCGTGTATAGATTCTTTTGCTCCTGAAGTAGGGTAGTATATATATGGTTCGAACGGTCGATTGATGCATCTGCTATCTAGTCACAAAACTCCAATCCGTCTAGTCACAAAACCCCAATCTGTTCATCTGCCATCTAGTTGAGTTTGCTAGTTGAGTGTTGATTTCGATACACAACATGCCTATAACATTACGTATGATGGTGTCATGTTTAAAATTTGCCCCAAAAGAGTTCAAAGAGAGACACGTATGATGGTGTCATGTTTTAGGGATGGGTTGGTGAACCTGATGCAGCAATGCACACAAACAATATAGGTTGTGTTATTGGTGCTTTGGTTCTCCAACCCCATCTCTGAAACAAATTATGAGGCCCTTGATTTATTCTCATATGGAACTACATATATGATCCTTGAATTGTTTCTGATCTTTGAATGATTCGTATGATGCATATGTATATGAATGGTTTTGATCATAAGTATTTTTAACATGTACCTAAAGATTAATTGTTTGGTTTTTTATTTATAATTACAATATTTAGGCTTGTTTTTGGACCTGACTATGTATATCCCTGAATATTGTTTTATACGATTTCATTTAAATTTCTTATTGTGGCCAATGATTCAAATTTCCCCCCAAAGAGAGGCACGCACATTGGTGTCAGATTTTTTCAGGGATGAGTTAGCGAACTAGGGGCAATGCACAAGAACATTATAGGTTGTGAAATTGTTACTTGGTTCGCCCACTCCATCCCTGAAGAAACTTATGAGGCCCCTAGATTTATTCTACATACACTGATGCAATTAATTGTCATTGTGTTGAGATGAAATGATATATGAACTGATCAAACTATTCCTGAGATGCTTTCTCTTTGATATCCACGGATATATTGTCTTACATATACATGTTGTAAATTCTTGAGTTGTAATACAATTCAATCATATGTATGAGTTCTAAGTTTTGTTCTTAAAAATCAATGGGAGGATGATGATGAAGTGGACGATAGCAAGGTGTCGAGGGACAACAAGAGCCGCTACGTGCTGAGGCGGTTACGGTGTGGGCTAATCTGTTTCTACCGTAGGGGAGACTGTTTTGCCCATTTTGTGGTAGAGCAATCAACGTGGACCTCGACAGCATGATCCAGCACACGGTGGACGTTGGCAAAGGTGGAGGAAGAAGGCATAAGCCGATTACCTTGACACGGCACGCAGCCTTTGGCAAATTCCTCTGAGAGTATGTCAGGACTGGCCTATATCCCCTCGACTAGGTTGTCCCTGCCTCCTGCTGATATGCCCCTACCCTGCTAGGCATCTATGTGTCCCGGCCTCCTGCTGCTGCCCCTACTTTTATTTTGTTTTAGTTAATTATTATTACCTATGTGTGGCATGTAAGACAATATATCCGCGTGGTGTCTCTGGTGAACCTTCTATATATATATTAATCTACTCCTTTATATGGAGTGCCTTAAAATTTCTAGTGTTCAATTATATTACTGATCATGCTCATGCACACTACAAAATATTTCTAGTGCTCGATTATATTATAATTGTCAAGGAATACATCAACAAGTTAAATTGGTCGAAATTTTGTATTGAAGTAACTAAATGATCTCACATCAGCAGTGGACGTTGGCAGAAGCTAAAGGCATCAGCCGAAGTCCTTGGAGCGGCACACAGTCTCCAGCAAATTCCTTATAGGTTCAACAATAGGTTACCGCCGCCGAGCTCCGAATTCGCTTACAGGTCCAACATGGTAGAACTTGAGCTACCACAGAGACCTCGGCAGAGGTGGCAGAATTGGTGCGGGTGCGACCACGGCGACATCGAGCTCGGATTCTGGAGGAAGAAAATAGGACCGAGCATGGTCGACACGGTGACAGATCTCACTGGGAACCAATTCTCGTCCCTACACCGTGCCATGGGTGCATCCATGATGAGGGCGAGCTCCGACTCGGGATGGGGAGGAGAGCGGGGCTGAGTAGGTTCGTCACGTCCCAGCTCTGTTCCATGGCCGTGACCACAGATTGTCGCTCCGGGGAAGAAGAAGACGCGTAATGGATGCAGGCGCCAATGCTGCAAGCCTATAGGGAGGAGAGCGGGGCCGAGCAGGTTCGTCCATGTCCCAACTCCGCGCCATGGCTGCGACACCCCACAGATTGCCACTCTGAGAAAGAAGAAGATGCGTAATGGATGCAGGCACCAACACTGCAAGCCTAATTGACGCCTAAGCGACAGGAGCGACATAACGGCGAGAACTGACAGGGGGGCCAACTTGACGGCTGTTAGCCTGATATTTTGTATTGAAATGTAAAGTTGAATTCGTGCCGAAAAAGACCCTCTGAGTATTTGGCACGCCAACTGTAGTCATCGCGGCTGATTACAGGAATCTTGGGTACCGCATTGCCTGGGCGCCCCAACTTTTAGGCCGCAAAATGATATTCTCCACTAACACGCACCCGATAGAAATACCATTGTCTATAAAGTGCATTGACAAACTGCAAAAACCTTTTGAGTTTTACATTAGTGTATCCTCAAAAAGGAGTTACTCCCATCGGGAGATAGTATAAAAATAATAAAATTATCTGATATAAATCAGAAATATTGGCGACCCAGCAGGCCACATGCCAAAAAAAGCCAAAAACCTCGAATCACGCTCAGACGTGAGAGAAAATCCGAATGCCGTGTTCAGAAACATGAAGGTAAGACCCCAGGATTCGTCCTGTGTGGCCTGGTAATCGCACAAAAATGCGCTCTGTCAGTAAAATTTGTATCAACGATATGATGCAAAATCCCGACGGACGCGTTGGGTACCCGATAAAAAATACAAAATTGGAATTCAGTATTTGGTAAGACCTCAATGGCTCGAACTGGATTACGCCAGCAAAAAAATTCCGGATTTAAGCCTGGGGACTTGAGTTTGATGTAGGTCAACCTTGTTTTTGCCCAGGAGCAATTAACTGATTCCTGATCCGTCAGAAGCATTAGACTCATTGTACCAAAATCCCTACAAAAACAAAATCGAATAGAATAAAAGAAAGAAGAAAGAAAACTCTGAGACTCAACCTGAAAACTGCGGATTTGGGTAGAGTCTCGAGGGCTACTGACATGGGTATGATTACTCGGATGCTCATTATTCACTACCCTACATTGGGTAAAAGGCCTACGACCGCAGATATTCTAGATAAAGGCCCAAGGAAGCAACCAACATAAACTTATTATTGTATTAGGAAAGAAATCATGAACCGACATTATGTTGGTATTGTAATCACGTGTGTATGAAACCTATCCGCATACAGCTTTGAGACCCGGCCTATTATATATAGGGTAGGAGAAGCCCAAGCGAGGGTACCGAAAGCTAGTAGACAACTTGTAATAGAGTGTTTTCCCAATATTCAGGCGACTTTGTCTTCATTGTTTTCCTGGCATCTGACAAAATCCCCAGCGTTCTCTTTTCCGTGAAACCCCAAGTCCATCACCATGGGCATTGTCGAGGTTACCCATCGTCAGAGACTGTTGCTAAGTTTGGAAAGATGAGAGGATGGTTTCGTGAAGATCCATCTCCTACCAGAACTTTAATCAAATGTAGCTATGGCGGAGCTAGAGATATTTCTAAATCAGTTGTGGTTCGTGAACCAAAGAGATATGGTGGTGTGGTTGTGTCTTGGACTATCCCTTGCTATATTCTGCTCAGCGAGCAGGGGGATGTCTTGCCGGGTGACGAATGTCCAGAGCCACATAATGGGAACCCACATCCGTTGCCTGGTCAGGATCATGGCATGCACGTTGATGATGGTGAGGATCGTTTCATCCCTGATAATGTACAACCAGATTTAACTGATTGGGGTGAGTGGCACCAGGAGCAAGCTGCTGACAATGCAGAGCCTGAAGTTCATCCAGCACAATAGTAGTCTTCTATCACCTTTTCTTTTGTCATATGCCTCTGGCTCCACTATTCCGTTTATGCAGGGAGAAGGAGCTGAATAGAAAGTCAATGTGGTCGCACCCATAATTTAGAACATTGAAATTCAGCAGGTGCAGGATTTGGCAATTGTGCCTACAGGACAACAAAACTAGTTTGTGCAGGGAAATAATATGCAAATTCTTACTGTGCTTATGCCTGATTATATCATGATATGTACTCGAGATTCAATGGATAAGCTGCTCACTTTTCCTTTGTCAATGGTAGATAAGTTACCACATAATATGATGTATGATGCTAGCATGAAATCCTTTTGGCTGCCACCTTCTCCACTGCTGCTCACCAATGGGAAGGAGGTTAAGGATGTTTTTGTTTCTTTGTCAGAGTTTGATGCAGGTCAGCAGCATTCTGATTCTGCTCAGAATGAGGGTCTTGCCTCTAATACGGTAATAGTTGAGGAGACACCAAAGAAGAATAGGGTCAAAAGGCCAAAGGAGCAAGTGATTTTCAACAATTCAAAAAGGCGGAGTACCGGAAGCACTATAAAGAACAACAGATATAAGTTGCAGCCTATGATAGACCAGCCTCAGCCAAGTCAGCAAAGCCAGTGGAGGTGCCTGTCCAAGAAAATCCTGACAACTCAGTCCCTTTTAATATTGCAATAAATGTTTCGTAGCAAACTGGTGCTATCCTTGAAATTCCTGAGGAGGAAATAACTATGGAGAAGCTAAATGCTAATCCAAATCCAAACAAGGATGTAGGAGATTCCAATGAATAATTGGAAAACTTTTCTTTTGGGCCTTGTTCTGGGCCAGAATTGCTTTTCTTTTGTTCTATCTATTGATTTATTAAGACTCTACTGGTGTGTGTGGGCTTTTGGCTGTGTCAGTTGTCATGGAACTATTCTTGTCTGTAGTTTTTGTTTCTGAATTGGTTATCTATGCTGGTTGCTTGTATGCAATGAGTGGAATCATTATGATGTTAGTATATGGTTTTAATGGATAATACACACCTTAATACTAGAGATTGGTTGGTTCTGGATTGGAATGTGAGGGGCTTAAATAACAAAGATAAGATAATTGATGTTTATAATAAGATTGATGAGAGTAGAGCTACAGTTATCTGTCTACAAGAAGCTAAATGTGAAACTTTTGATCACTCTTTCATTAGAAGTTTCTGCCCTAAGAGATTTGCCTTCTCACCATCAGTTGGTGCTTTTGGAGGCATCATTATCCTTTGGAACAGTTCCATTTTTACTGGTCATGTTACTGAAATTCACAAATCTGCTATTGTCATGAACTTTACCTCTATGCATAATGCTGAAAAATGGAATCTGGTCACTATGTATGGCCCTGCTAGGGAATCGATAGAGATAATTTTGTGGTCTGGTTGTATAATTTGGTTATTCCTCCAAATGAGTACTAGTTGCTTTTAGGAGATTTTAACTTTATGATCACAAGATAACAGGAACATGCTAGGGGCTGACATGAATGATATATTTTTATTTAATGATATTATCAATCATTTGGGATTAATTGAGCTGCCACTTAAGGGGAAATTTTCACATGGTCTAATATGCAGTCTCAACCTTTATTGGAACAATTGGACTGGTTTTTTACTTCATGTAATTGGACTCTAAAATACCCTAACACCATGGTTCTTCCCCTAGCCAAGATCACTTCAGATCATGTTCCATGTGTGGTTCAAATTTCGACTATAATTCCCAAGTCCAAGATATTTCGCTTTGAAAACTTCTGGGTACAGCAGCCAGGTTTTTTCGAATTGGTTGATAGAGTTTGGAAGGAACAAATGAGAAAGAATTCTGTTGCATCCATCTTGGCTGCCAAACTAAAAAATTTGAGATGCGCCCTTAAAAATGGGGAAAGGGACTATCCCATTTAAAATCTCTAACTGGAAAATTTAATTATGTCATTTTCCTTTTGGATCAGCTGGAGGATCAGAGAAGCTTATCTATGCCTGAATTCAACTTCAGGAATATTGTCAAATGCCACATGAAGAAATTATTGTATAAGCAGTCAGATTACTGGAAGCAGAGATGTACTATTAGATGGGTTACTTTGGGTGGAGAAAAGTTTTTCCATGCTAAAGCTACAGAAAGATACATCTGCAACACAATTATGGAAATATAGGATGAAAATGGTGTCAGAACTGTAGATCATCAATAGAAAGCGGTTGCATTCTACAAATGCTATAAGGGCAGAGTGGGGATTTCTTTTCCAACAAACAAAAACTTGGATTTAGCTGCTTTGCTACCAGCAGTGGATAATCTAGCTGGTTTAGTAGAACCCTTCACTGTGGATGAGATTGAAGGAGTTGTCAAAGGGCTAAAACCTGATAAGGCACCTGGGCCTGATGGTTTCAATGGATTCTTTGTAAAGAAATGGTGGCACATAGTGAAGGATGATTTCATCAAGTTGTGCATGGATTTTCATAATGGGAACATATCTTTGGAAATTATAAATGGATCATATATTACTCTTGTTCCAAAAAAGCAGATTCCTGAAATAGTCAATGATTTTCGGCCAATTTCTTTGACTAAATCTTATCTTAAATTCATCACAAAGCTCTATGCTAATAGATTTCAGGGGGAGACCACCAGATGCATACATTATAATCAATATGGATTTATAAAGGCAAGAACAATTCAAGATTGTTTAGCTTGGTCCTTTGAGTATTTGCACCAATGCCAACAGTCCAAGAAAAAGATTGTGGTGATTAAAATTGACTTTGAAAAGGCCTTTGACACAATTGAGCACCATGCAATTCTACAAATTCTGGAGTGACAAGGGTTTCCAATCTCCATCATAAATCTAGTTAAGAATATATTGGCTTCTGGTTCCTCTTCAGTATTGTTAAATGGAGCACTTAGACAAAATTTTGCTTGTAAGAGGGGTGTTAGACATGGGAATCCCTTGTCCCCTCTGTTATATGTTTTGGGAGGTGATCTTCTTTAGAGTATTGCAAACTTTGCTCATGCTGCTGGCAGACTAAAATTGCGAATTGATAGAGAAGGGAAATTTCCTATATTACAGTATGTAGATGACACTTTGATAGTACTGCCTGCTAAAGTTGACCAACTTCTAGTTTTCAAAGAATTGCTTGAACAATATGCATCATTCATTGGTTTAAAGGTCAATTATCACAAATCTTCTTTGATACCCATTGATCTCACTGTGAGTGAAGCAGAGCACATGGCAGAGGTGTTTTAGTGCCAGCTTGGGACCATGCCTTTTACATATTTGGTCTTACCCATGGGCACAACTAAACCTCAAGTGAAATATTTCTCTCCTATCATTGATAGAGTGGAGAGGAGATTATCTGCTACTGCCTCCTTTCTTTCTTATGGAGACAGTCTTGTTCTGGTTAACTCGATGCTTTCTTCCCTTCCTACCTTTTTCATGTGCACTCTCTCAATTCCTCTAGGTGTAATTAAGGTAATTGATAAGGCTAGGAGAATATGCTTATGGAGAAAATGCAAACACCAGAAAAGGTAAATTCCCTGGCTGCATGGGACATGGTATGTAAACCAAAAGATAAGGGAGGTCTGGGTGTTATTGATCTAAAGGTGCATAATAGAGCATTGCAACTAAAGCATTTGGATAAGTTCTATAATGATATTGATCTGCCATGGGTAAAGCTCGTTAGGAACACATATTACTATGAATCTGTTCCACATATTGTGACTTTGAGTCGATCTTTTTGGTGGCGTGGTGTGTTGAGTTTGGCATCTGAATGGAGGGAATTGTCCAAGTGTACAGTGGGTACAGGTTTCACCATTTTATTTTGGGACGATCTGTGGACTAACACTATTCTGTCAGCCAAATTCTCAAGGTTATACTCTTTTTCAAGGGACAAATTAGCTTTTGTAAATGATATTTGTGCATTACAGAATCTGCATGAGGTGTTCAACTTACCTTTTTCTACTGAGGCCTATCTGGAGTACTTGTAGCTTTAGGATATTATTGGAAATACACACATTACGGCAAAGAGTGATAAATGGGTGTGTCAACTGAATAAGGGAGTGTACAGACCAAAGGCATACTATCTGCACAGTTTCAAGCATATCTAAGATAACATTGTTTCGAAATTAATTTGGAAAAGCAGATGTATGTCAAAGCATCGCTTCTTTTCATGGTTGATTCTTCATGACATGATCAATACAAAAGATATGCTGATCAGGAGACAATGGAAGGTCACTGTTGACCATGATTATGTGCTTTGTTAAGCACATGTTAGGGAGGATTGGAGGCATCTATTTTTCCAATGTCTCTTTATCTCTCGGGTTTGGAATTATCTTCAGATTCAGTGGTTGGATTCATCAATATCTGACTCTTTCATGAGGGCTCAGAGAGACTTTGCTGGTCCTTGCTTTACTGAAGTAGTCACTTTGGCTTGCTAGAATATATGGAAACAAAGGAATTTTTCGATTTTCAAGCATCAGAGGCCAACATTCAGGGGTTGGAGATGTGGATTCATTTATGATTTGACTCTGCTAAAGTTCAGGTTAAAGCAGAAGTTGAGGGATCGATTTTCATCATGGCTTGACAACTTACCCTGAGTTTTTATTTCTTTATTTTGTATAGTTCCATAGTTCATAGTTTTACTTTCTGTCTGTTCTCCTTGTATTTATGTTGGACCGGACTGGACGTTGTTTAAGTTATAAATAAAGGGTTGTGGGGGGCTCCCCTATAGTGAGAAAGGTTTCAAAAAAAGAGAGGTCCAAGTTGGATATGAAGAATTGCATATGAGTTTTGGAGGATTCTAACCCATAGCATTTTGGAAGATATCAAATTACTATGGAGTCCCTTCTTAGTTCCTATGTCCTCCATTCCATAAGAATCTAAACATGATCTCCAACCTCATTATATTTCTCCTTTGAGAAGTCCAATGCGCTCACACTATATTCCTGCAAAACTCCTGTGTTTGTTTCCTATTCACCATCCAAAGACACATGTTACAAAATTCCTGCGTTTTTAATTCCTAATATGAATTTACTATACCTACCATGTCAATCCTGTGTTTTTCATATTCCTATGTTTTTTAAAAACCATTGATCGAAAGAGACCCCTCATCTTGTTAATCAATCATAGGAAAATTGCCTGCATTTTTTCCTCTGGTCCATTCCTCTAAACAATGCCAGCTTAGGAAACTTAACTATTTCTACACTTTTTCTTTAATGCAAACAAGACCTTATTCCTTGGTGTGTTTGTTTGCATGCATTCATGATTTATTCATCACGTTTCTGCATCTCTCAGATAGTAGTTTTTCCGCAAAGCTAGCTAGCACTCCCCCCTTTGTCAAACACCTTGCATGCCCCTAGATATGAAGAAAATCTATTGCAGGGCATCAACGCGTTGCTGACGCCACTAGACAATCCAACAGTAGAAGCATTTTGTACCAGTTGATGTTGATATTCTTGGAACATGGGATGATAAAGGATTTGAAAACAAGGGTCGTTAGTTTGGTGCCAATGGAGAATGGATTGCGATTGCAAAGCACCCGGGGCGCTGGTACCTCCAAAATGTCTATAGTATGGCACGTATCGAGCTGCCACGTGTGCAGCGTGTTGATATTTATCCATCGGGTAACCAGTGTTTCTCTGCCCCCCATGCACTTACCGCTACAAGCACACGAATATCGAGCTGCTGAAGATACAAATAGCAAAGAAACCGTACATATTTGACAACCAATGGCACTACAACATGATGGCGGTGTTTGATAAATTCATTGCTACCATAGATTTTCCTTGTGACTGGGACTAGATTATCATTTGAAACGACTATCTTGCACCAACAACATATGTCGATGCCATTGCCACGCGAGGAGATGTTCTTGTCTGGGAACCAAACAAGTGGAGTGAGTCCCGTTATTTAAAATTAAATTTAAAAATTACTACAACTGCATTGTTCATGATACTTTTGCTAACTGAAATGCACACACATGTATACTTGTAGGCCCACGTGTCATACAGGATCCAGTAATTGAAGAGCTGGCAAACGTCCAAGTTAGTGACGATGCTAAGGCTGAAGATATTGCATTACACAGCTAGTAATTGGCAGAGCTTGGTTGGAATATCCTATGGATTCACACCAGGGGTGCACGAACCAGCAGCCATGGTGATCCAGTATCATACATGGGTGGAGAACTGCTCTCTTATCCCTCGCTCCGCTACCACGTTTTCTAGAGGGCCCTTAATTTGGATGACCCTGTAGCACCAGACTGGATCAGAAAGGATAATCTTGAAGGGAGGTTAGTATTTGTGGGAATCAACCATCCATTCATCCTCGAGCCCCCTACAAACCTGATCCTGGTGTTGCCGATGTTGACGAAGCTCTGCTAGTGTTTAGAGGAGACTGTGTGTTTACTACTCACATGCGCTGCGAACATCGCCCACAGCCAGTTCTAGATTGGAGTGGAACATAGGGAGCAAATGTTCGAGGCGTCAATGTGGTTCGTGCCAATCCTGCCTCATTAGAACTATGTGAAGTTTGACAAAAATATAGAAAAGCTGATTACGAGCACTCGCAACATCATTTCTGTAGCTAGTACTTGTCACCATGTAATGTACAATACTACGTACGTAGTACTTTCATACTGTATTGTAGTATCAGTACTTGCAACATAATTTCCACTATTGCTTGTACTAGGCACCATGTATTAATATACTTTCATAGTATACATTTGATGTTTTCCTATTCTTCTCTTCTGATTTTCTTCATGTGTTCATTCAAAATTCAGAAGACAATCAAAAATATATGTAACCGGGCACAAAGACATTGCTTATGGGACAAACAGGAGGATTCCTCCTCTTCACATGCACTAGCTACTTGGTCTCTTGTTTGTCGGCCATGTAAACATGGTGGGCTTGGCGTGTTAAATCTTGAGCTTCAGAACAAAACGCTACTTGATACGTCCATAACATATCTATAATTTTTGATGGTTTTATGCTAATAATATGCTTTTGATACTCCTTTTTATATAAAGTTTATGATTTATTTGGACTAACCTACTAATAGTTGCAAAAGTAAACAATATTCTTGTTTTACACTTTGATGTGTAGGAATTACCAAGAATACAAGTGGAAACCTTGTTGGAGTCAAATTGGGATTTTTCCAAAATCTGTCTCAGAACTCTTTTTGAAGATGGTCACGTTTTAGGTCGAAGACGGCGTCAAACAGAAAACTCTTCAACTACAAAGTTGTTGGAAATTTCGCGGCAAACGCCCTGGACATAAAATTTAGCTGATTCCGATTCTGGATGGGCCCCGATAGGCCCTATTTACTGCAGCCCAAGATGGGATGACGGGAATCCGAGAAGCTATATAATGGGAGGAAACCTAATTCGTGGGAGACACCTCCACCCACGAATTTGCAGCCACCAAAGCCACGTTTTTGCCTCCCCCATGGATCTCATATCCATGGGGAAGGGCTCCCAAGATTCCATGAAGGAAGGGTGCTAAGGGGCGGTGCTCCCCTGTGATACCGGCGGTGGGGAAAGAGTCCTCCGTGCCGCCGCCGCCTCTTTACCATCTTCACCGCCATCTCCATCGACTCCACCACCATCTCCATCGCCGTTGCTGACTCCCATGATAAGGAGGGAGTAGTTCTCTCTCGAGACTAAGGGCTGTACCAGTAGCTATGTGTTCATCTCTCTCTATGCATGATCATATTATGATCATGAGCTTTGTAATCAAATAGGTCTATTCTGCTACTCAAGTGCTTTAATGAATCTCTGCTTATCCCCACGTGTGTGAAGTTTACAGTGTGCACCCCGTGTGGCACTTTGGCTAAGGTTACATAAATACTTATCATGAGTATAATTTGAGTTGGATGTCTCTATGAGATTGTGGTGTTTGTTGGAACCATCTAGCGCTCAAGGTGACAGTGTGGGGTTACCTAGATGGGAAAAGCGAACTTTCAGGAGTGTTGTTATAGCCCTACCATGGATTAGAGTGTCTAACCGGAGAGTAGTTCAGAGTAGTATCATAAAGAGAAGATATTTATATGAGAGTGTTCACAAGTGAAAGTGTGGTCCGTAGGCCTTGTTTATAAGCATTGAAACACCGTTCGCAACTAGATCTGTTACATGTTTGCTTGCTTCCATCTTTATTTCAGATTGCCTTTAGTCTCTTCCTACCCGTCAACCACGCGCCATCAAAGCTATTTTCTGGCACCGTTACCACTTATAATTATCCATACCACTTATATTTCACTATCTCTTCACCGAACAAGTGCACCTATACACCTGACAAGTGTATTGGGTGTGTTGGGGACACAAGAGACTTCTTGTATCTTGATTGCAGGGTTACTTGAGAGGGATACCGTTGACCACTTCCTCCCTAAGTTCGATAAACCTTGGGTGATCCACTTAAGGGAAAATTTGCTGTTATTCTACAAACCTCTACACTTGGAGGCCCAACAATTGTCTACAAGAATAGAAGTGCGTAGACATCAAGCTATTTTCTGGCACCGTTGCCGGGGAGGTAAGGTAAAAGGTACTCACATCCTCTGGTGTGAGTGCTCGAAGTTATTTCCTTTAGATTCTGCAATTATATATTTTTGTTTCTTGTTTTTATTTTCACTAATTAGGCTTAATGGAAAACAACAACAAAATTAGAGAGCTTTATAGTATTTATCTTGAGTTGGGACATGAAGTGTTTGAAGAGAAAATTAAAAAACCTATGGAACTTTATTTGCGTGCTAATAGCAATGTTATTAGTATGAATTCCTTGAACACCATTATTGCTAATGCTATGGAAAAGTCTAAGCTTGGGGAAGCTGGTTTTGATGAAAATGATCTTTTTAGTTCCCTAGCTTTAGAAGATAGCTATTCTATTGCTTATGATGATACCAAACCTCTAATATATGATGATTACAATGATGAATATGATATTTTCAGTCCACCTACTATTGAGTAGAAAATTAATTATGATTACAATATGCCTCCTATATTTGATGATTATGGTGATGAGAATAATAATGATAGCTATTTTGTTGAATTTGCTCCCACTACAATTAATAAGAATGACTATGCTTATAGGGAGAGTAATAATTCTTTTATGCATGTGGTTCGTGATAAGAATGTTTTATGTGAAAGTTATATTGTTAATTTTATTCATGATTCTACTGAAAGTTATTATGAGAGAGGGAAACATGGTTTTATGCATCTCAATAATATTAAGTTTCCCCTCTTTATGTTAAAAGTCTTTAAGTTGCACTTGTTTTGCTTTCCTATGCTTGTTGCTTTGTGCTTTCATGACTTGTTTCTTTACAAGTTTATTTTTCATAGGAAGTGGGTTAGACTTAAATTTGTTCCATATTTGCTTCTTGATGCTCTCTTTTAATTCAATTCATATTTCTTATGTGAGCATCTTCTCAAACTATCAAGCCTAACTTAAAGGCGTTAAAGAAAAGTACTTATTGGGAGATAACCCAAAAGTTTTAGTTGAGTCTTGGAAGTTATTGCTTCAGTAATAACCTATCCTTATCCTTTTTATTTGCTTTTTGTGCCAAGAGTAACCTCTAATGAGAGAGAAGTAATGCTTGGAAAAGTTGCTGTCCCGAAACAGATTTTTGTGCTTCAACGTAAAAATTCATGTAAAATCCCCGTACGTCGTTTTCAGGCTTGAATTTTTGTGCTTCTGCCCCAGGTTGTTATCTAACTTTCGTTAGTTCAAGACTTTTTGATTCGAGCAACACAAGGTCTTCGAAAAAATTGGTTTTTACATGTTAGTCTGTTTTGTCAGATTTCTGCCATTGTTTGCATTTGCTTCTTGTTGGTTCCTTTTTGGGTTCTCTTTGGGTAATTGAGCTTTTTGAGGGAAGTGCTACAGTAGCTTGTGTTTTAGTGGAAGTTTTATTGGTGTTGAAACTGAACCCAAAGACTTATTATATTGAGTGCACTAATGTTGCTAATAAAGATTGTGTGAAGTTTTGTATGAAGGAAAAATTCCAAGTGTATGGAGAGAATGATGTAATGAGATGAAGAATGGACTAAATCTCAAGCTTGGGGATGCCACACGTGTCACCCCAAGAAATATCCAAGAAGTACAAGCATCAAAACTTGGGGATGCCCAAGGCATCCCCTTCTTCATTAATAAAAATCTCAGGTCTTTCCAAACACTTCATTTTTATTGTTTCATGCACAGTTGTGTTGTTCTTGGAGCGTCTTCGTTTTTGTTCTTAGTCTTTGTTTGCTTGGTTTGCTTAGTTTGCTTGAATAATTTGGTTGGATCCCAACACACTTCTTTTGGAGAGAGACACGCCTCGTTATTCATTGTTTAGAACACTCTAGTTTTCATTCTTATTGTTTTGTGAGTGTTCTCTTTTGCTAGCACTGTGTTTAGCCTTAGTTTTCTTGTGCTTTCTGTTGGGGATATACTTCCTAGGTGTCCTCATAGTTCCTAACTAACCAGGGTGGCCCACTTTAGGTTAGAGCTTTGCTTCATGGGCGGCCCAGTCAGGGAGAAGAGACGGAGTCCAGTCCAGCTACGGGAAGGCCCAGAAGACTTAACGACATAGGCCTATAGTGTTACTTGTAGTTTAAGATGTACTCTGTAACCGACTCTTAGTCGTAGCCGGATAGATCTCTCCTGTAAACCCTAGGCCGGATATCTATATAAGCCGTCCTAGGGAGAGCCTTTAGGGCAACACCTCAATAGTCTACAATCTCAACTCGCACAGGTGAAACCCTTGTAACCCATATTCCGGCTCTGCCGTATTACTGGATTGCTAGCAGGAGTAGGATCCATCCAAAGCCGGCGGATTCGAACCTGGGTAAACTTGTGTGCTCACCGTCTCGGAACACCATACGTCTCACACCCCTCTCTTCCACATGCCTCGAGGAACCCCTCATGGCGTACTTACCATCATTCTGATGACAGTTGGTGCCCACCATGGGGCAAGTGAGCTTTGGATCTACGTTTCGAGCGGAATCTGCAAGAATCGGAATCGGCGAGACTATCACTGTCGGTCGCATCCTCTATGCCAGCAACGTCCCTCTCATTGTTCTCGATGAGACCTGGCTTCCAACTAGGGAGGTCGTGACTTCTTACAACATCATATCTTTCAGCGAGATTGATGTGTACATCGGATTTGCTGAACCTGCCCCACCCACCCCAGCAGTGATGATAGAGGCAGAAGAAATTTCTGGGTCCCCTTTGTCCGCAGAGGCGGCAGAGTTCCGGATCTCAAAAAACCCTATTCCCACCCAGCTTGCACCAATCGCGGAGATAGTGGAGAAAGCTGAGCCTGAAGCAGATCTTGCGGTTCAAGTCGAATCTGGAGTGGACCTCCCTAGTGAGGTCAAATCCCAGATCGATCTATCTGCTAAGGTCGAAATCCAGGAGGAGCACAACAATAACCTTGGTTCTGGCTTTGCAAACGCCAGAACAGATCAACCGTTCCTAAGGCATACGTTGAGGCACATGATACTGCAAGACGCAAGCGTGGATGAGGTTCTCGAGACTATCAGGATCTTCGAGGAAGCCCACGAGGAGAGCCACAACTACCTCAGGACCCACACATTGCACTTTGTCGGATACGTTGGATCTGGATCCGGTTTTGCCGATGCTGGAGATAACACCGACTCAGTGCTGGAGGCGATCGGAACAAACACCGACTTACCCGCATCCTCAGATGACTCGATGACGTCGGCAGATTTCTGAAAGTTTTCCGTGGAGTATGAAGAGGAGTATAACTCCAAAGCTGCAGAAGAAGAAGAAGCCATGGATGAAGGATCTAGGGAAAACTCTCCCAAAGCGCAGGATGACATGGATATCGGAGATAATCCCGAGGTCCAGATGTCCGAGAGTACCTATCAGAGCTTGACTCCGGGAAACAGACTCAAAGCCATCTTTTCTACTGGCGCTGCCAAGAAAGCAAAGAAGAAGAACAAGAAGAAGGCAAAAGACCCTCCAGCAGAGGAGGTGATTGCTGAGGAATATGAAGAAGACTCGGATGGAGCACTTATCCCAGATGAGCCCAAAGAAGAGTCGGTGGATGGACACGTGATCACTGAAGGTGCGTGTAAACTCATCGATGCTGCATTAACCACACCTATTCCTACAGCTGCAGAACTTACCGCTGAAGAGCTGGACAAAAGGGCCCATGCCCTAGAAGCGCGTCTCCAAGTACTCCTTGATGAAGCCAAAAACCTTGAGGGCGAAAAGAAGCGCATGGCAACTACGGAGAAGTACAACTCTAGGCAACATTAGAAGACCAGGAAACATCATACTCATGATGACCAATTCCCGCAGATTCACAAAGTCCTCTTGGGAAGAGACCATGGGGTGCCTCGGCGTGACAGCAACGAAGATTGGGTGTATCCAACACCAGTGCAAAACACCGTTGCGGCTCGAGAAATCCTATCAAGTAATCCAGGCCCAGAGCAGATTCGATTGGGCATTAAACTACTCAACAAGGTCTTGGAACAGCAAAAGGCCGCCCTGTCCAGAAGCGGAAAACTGGTCTCCGGCCTAGAACGACGTAAGACCCCAACGTGCTCTGGAATAGTATAACCGTTCCGACCGTCGGGAAGACAACTACTCAAGAACCGGATCTTCTAGACAACACCACAAAGCTGCACGCGACTGGCGTAACGTTACCCCAGTTGCGGAGCAAGAGGCAATTGCTGCACTGAATCCAAAGAATCCTCCCCAGCGAGAGTCGAATGATCGCAGGGAAGAAGACAAAGAGAAACGTCGGGAGGAGGACCGTTAGAGAATGCTACCTCCTAGACATGCAAGTCATCCAGCTGACGGACGAAGGAATGTCGGACACCATGCCAAGTCAAGCCGGTAGGGGCTCGTCGTCATAAAGATCCTCCCCGGAACCAGAATAATGACGCTCCAGACAGAGGCCGGCGAACATCCGGAAAGAATCGAGCTGCTCCACCCTCTCCACCAAGTAGCCATCACAATGGTTCCCAGGGATGCCAGGGAGGGCGTCGTGGTGGAGGAGGTGGTGGCAGAAGCCGAAGTTTGGCTCCAAGGCACATCAGCCATAGCCGTCATTCGGGACGATCTTTATCCCCAAGTGATGCAAGACACATGATTAACTCCAACATAGAGGCGCGGCGCTACGAAAACGATGATATATACGTGGGCCCAAAGTGCTTCGGGCCATGCATCAGAGCCACAAAATTCCCGGAAGGATTTGCTATCTCAAGATATATTCAAGCCTACAACGGTATAGCCCGGCCAGATACTTGGCTCCAGGGTTTTTTCCAGGCTTGTTGTATCGCCAAAGACGAAAACAGCCTGGTCGCAACCCGATATCTCCCACTCATGTTGCGTAAGACGGCACGATCATGGCTCAATGAACTTCCGGAGAACACCATCCACAACTGGTATGATATGCAAAGTGCGTTCTTTCAGAATTTCGAAGGCACATACCGGAGGACCTATACGGTCGGGGACCTACAGCATTGCACCCAGAAAGCCGGAGAAACTTGCCGAGATTATCTTGGATGATGGATCGACACCAAGAACTCCTGTGAAGGAGTAAATGACCAAACTGCAATTGAAGCTTTCATTGCAGGACTCCCAATTGGTTTACTACGTCATCGCTTGAAGTGTGACAAGGTCACCGATTTGGGAGAGATGATAAAAACATCGAGCAAGTATGCAGATGCTGACAACGATGCAGAGGGATTACTGAACGCCCTAGCTGTGCCATAGTCGGCAAAACAACCAAAGCAGCAAGCTCATAAGCGCAAGAACACCTCGGAAGAAAAGCCCAATGCGGAAACGGCAGTGGTCACTGCCACTTTTGGATCTAGAGGACGAGGAGGGCGCGGCGGTGGCCGTGGACGTGATCGTGAGACATCAAGAGTCCAGGGTAGAGGAGGCCAACAACCCGGCAAAACATACTCCTGGGCCGACATTGCCAATAACCCATGTGTGCATCACTTAGACGCCAATGGGGGCTCGTCCCACACAAACATCGAGTCTAGTTTCAATGACGACATCAAGAAAGACGATACCGCTGGCTACAGGGCTAAGCGGAAGAAGGGAAAGAAGAATCCCGAAAAAGATAAAGAGACCAAGGATGATTCCGACATGGAGGAAGCTGATGCTTCAAATCCCAAGCCGGAAGGGAAAAAGAATTTCCCGACAAAGAAAGACACTTACGTCACCTTCCTCAGATCTCAACCAGCTAAGGTCAAGAAAGCAGTTCTACATGAGCTCAACGCAACAGTTCTGGTTGTCCCTCAATTTTTGGACTGGTCGGAAGTGGCAATCACCTTTGACCGTGCTGATCATCCGCCTAAGTTCCACAGTCGAGGAAAATACGCCTTAGTCGTTAATCCACTTATTGACGGCTATGGTTTCTCCAAGACTCTCATGGACGGCGGCAACAGTATCAACATTCTGTATGTCAAAACGCTACACCGGATGAAGATCTCGGAGACCCAGCTGAACTACAGCTGTGTGATCTTTCACCGAGTTGTCCCAAGAAGACAAGCAAATTCCCTGGGAGAAATCACTTTGGATGTTACCTTTGGAACTCCAAAGAACTATTGGCCAGAAGCACTTTCCTTTGAATTGGTCCCGTTCAAGAGCGCGTACCACGCTATATTCGGATGTCTGGCTTACTGGGCTTTTATGGCTCGTTCGTGTTACATTTACAATATGATGAAAATTCCAGGTCCCAACAGCATGATCGCCATCAGGGGAGACCCGAAGAAGGCGTGAGAGTGCGAGGACGGAAATGTCGCCTTTGCTGAAGCCGTGCTGCACGCCCAGGAGTACCAGGAGATCAAGAAGAGCATAGATCCGCCCGAGATGCCCGCAACAAAGAAGGAGATGAAAAAGGTGAATCCAGAGTTCAAGGCATCAAAAGAGACAAAGAATAGGCCGTTGAAGGATGATGACCCCTCCAAGGTGACCCAGATAGGCGTAGGCCTAGATAGCGCATAGGAAAGCGCGCTCGTCAAGTTCCTCAAAGCAAATCAAGATATCTTCGCATGGCAGCCATCTAACATGACCGGAGTACCTAGGGAACTTGCCGAGCACTCTTTAAATGTACACCCGAATGCTAAACCCATCAAACAGTCCTTACGACATTTTGGCAATGAAAAGTGTAAGGCAATAGCTAAGGAACTAGCACGACTTGAGTTAGCCGGATTCATAGAAGAGGTCATCCACACTGAGTGGTCGGCCAATCCTGTAATGGTCCCTAAAAAGGACACCACTGATTTAAGGATATGTGTTGATTATACTGCCTTGAACAAGGCTTGTCCCAAAGATCCGTTCGCTCTGCCTAGGATTGATCAAGTTATCGATTCTACGGCAGGCTCGGAACTCCTATGTTTTCTCGATGCATATTCCAGTTATCACCAAATCCGGATGAAGGAATCTGACAAAGTCAAAACTTCATTCATAACCCCCTTCGGAACCTTCTGTTTTGTTACGATACCCTTTGGGCTGAAGAACGCGGGAGCTACGTACCAACGCACAATGCAACGTTGCCTCCATGATCAAATCGGACGCAATGTACATGCATATGTGGATGATATTGCGGTGATGTCCAAAAAGAAGGAAACCCTGATTTCCGACTTGGAGGAAACATTCGCCAATCTACGAAAATACAACATAATGCTTAATCCGAAGAAATGCTTCTTTGGAATCCCAGCCGGAAAATTGTTAGGTTTTATCGTGTCTCAAAGAGGCATAGAGGTGAACCGAGACAAAATCAAGGCTATACTTAATATTTCCAGGCCAACTCGCCTGAAGGACGTTCAGAGACTAACTGGTTGCATTGCTGCAGTCAGTCGGTTTGTAAGCCGGCTCGGTGAAAGAGCCGCACCACTATACAAGCTCCTGAAAAAGACTAAGAATTATGTTTGGACCGACGAAGCTGAAGCTGCACTACAAGACCTGAAAGGAGTACTCTCATTTGCTCCCATCCTTGCAGCAGCGGAACCATAGGAACCGATGTTGCTCTATCTTGCTGTGACAAACAAGGTCGTCAGTATCGTCATGGTGGTGGAGAGACCGGAGGAAAATCAGGAATACCAGGTGCAGCGTCCGACTTATTATCTCAGCGAGGTCTTAAGAGAATCAAAGCAGCGGTATCCACATTATCAAAAGCTGGCTTATGGTCTGTTCTTAGCATCTCGTAAGTTACGGCATTATTTTCAGGAACATCCTATTACCGTGGTGAGCACAGCTCCCATAAGAGATATCATCAACAATAGTGATGCCACAGGACGTGTCGCCAAATGGGGCATAGAGCTCTCAGCTTTCGATATTGAGTACAAACCTCGTACAGCAATCAAATCCCAAATCCTCACTGACTTTGTTGCTGATTGGACAGAGACAACGGAGAGTATGACCGTGCCAGAGTCGGAATACTGGGCCTTGCATTTTGACGGGTCTAAAGCACTCGAGGGCTCGGGGGCTGGCATGGTTCTCAAGTCACCCCAAGGAGATAAACTTTTCTATGTATTGCAGATACACTTCACGGCGACGAATAACATTGCCGAGTATGAAGCGCTACTGCATGGAATCCGGATTGCTAAGGATAATGGCATCCGACGTTTAATGTGTTATGGAGATTCAGATCTTGTTGCACAACAAGTTTTGGATATCTGTAAGTATACCTGGGCATTTTCCGGGCTGGGCCGGGCTCGGGCCAGGCCTGACAAAGCCCGCCCGTGCGAATCCCAGGCCCGAGCATGGCCCGGCCCGGCTATCCGGCCTGAAACCTGAGCCCGAGCCCGGCCCGTGCAGCGCATTATCCTTCAGGTCGTCGGGCCACGGGCCGGGCCTTTCCCTATTCTGCGTTTTCCTCTAGCCCGAGCCCGGCCCGCGCAGTCTTCGGGCCACAAATCTGGTGCCCAGGCCCGGCCCGTCAGGCTTTTTTTGGGCTGGGCTGCCCATGCCCAGATCTGTCTGTAAGGCAAACAAGCACATGGCAGCACATAGGGCTGTCATGGATGAACTATCTAAATCGTTTGAAGGGTTTGAAGTTCAACACATCCCTCGAACAGAGAATGAGGAAGCAGATGCACTATCTCGAATAGGCTCTGCCCGGAAAAAGGTCCCGGATGGCGCGTTTTTAGAGCACCACAAAGTTCCCTCTATAAAGGGAGTGGACAAGGAATATCCGACCAAATCCGACTCACCTTTAGTAGCAGTTCTAGATGTGATTCCCAGATAGACTCAACCCTACCTTGATTTCTTGGCAGATGGAAAATTACCCGAAGAAGAAGTTCCGAGCCGACAGATTGTTTGACGAGCAAAAGCCTATCCTATAATTAGTGGTGAGCTCTACAAGCGGAGCGCATCTGGGGTGTTTCAGCGTTGTGCATCTCCAGAAGAAGGAGTGGAAATCTTACGAGAAATCCACGAAGGCGAGTGTGGTCACCATGCTGCAGCCAAATCTTTAGTGGCAAAAGCTTTCCGACACGGTTTTTTCTGGCTTACAGCCAAGGCAGATGTCGAACGGCTGGTCAAGACGTGCAAGGGCTGCCAAAAGTACGCCAAACAAGCTCACGTTCTGGCTGATCAGCTGCGAACAATACCTATAACATGGCCTTTCGCGGTCTGGGGGCTTAATGGTAGGGCCGTTTAAATGGGCTCCAAGTGGATTTACACACCTCTTAGTGATGGTGGATAAGTTCACCAAATGGATTGAGGCTAAACTCGTCACTAGTTGTGATGGAGCAACAGCCAGAAGATTTGTTGAGGATGTTATAATCCGATACGGTTATTCGCATAGCATTATCACGGACAATGGGAGTAACTTTTCTATGGGAGAGCTTGCTGAATTCTGCAATGAACAAAATATCCAGCTTGACATTGCGTCGCACATCCACAAGCTAATAGACAAGTCGAAAGAGCAAATGGTTTAATCTTACAGGGCCTAAAACCGAGACTCGAAGCACCACTACGATGTGCTGCGGGGGCTTGGGCAGAGGAATTACCTTCTGTAATATGGAGTTTGCGAACAACTCCAAACAGGTCAACCGGATACACACCTTTATTCTTGGTTTATGGCGCAGAAGCAGTTCTTCCTAGTGATTTGATTCACACTTCTCCTAGAGTGGTCGCGTATATTGAAGAGGATGCCAAAATTTCTCGACAAAATGATCTTGACTTGGTCGAAGAAGTTCGCGTCGTTGCTGAAAAGAGATCAACAGCCTATCAGCAGAAGTTATGCAAGTATCATAGCCAGAGAGTTAGAAACCGATATTTCAATAAGGGCGATTTGGTTCTCCGGCTTGTGCAACAAAGAAAGCACAAACTTTCCCCAATATGGGAAGGGCCATTTTTAGTTAGTCGAGTATTACACAATGGTTCATACTACCTAACTGATAAGCGGCCAGTCAAAGAAAGAACTGCTACTAAGAAGAGAAAGAGAGCTGGAGGCAGTACAAATCTGGATGAGTTAGACAGACCATGGAATATTGCGTAGCTACGTCCCTTTTATTCGTAGTTTATTTTTCTTTGTAATCATATATGTGTACATGTTCAATGAGAAATAAAGTCTTGGTTGCCTCAAAGTTTTTCTGAGAAGTTTTTTACCATCTTATTTCCGAATGATCATGTCACAAGTCGAAAATCCCAAAATACTTAAAAGTACTTTATGCTCATGTTTGTTCTGGTTTAGATTTCCGATTCTAAAATTGCTACCTTCGGGTATAAATCTAAAATTTCTAGTCTATACTTTGGTTATTTGTCTGATTGCTGGATGCGGGCATTTTCCGAGTACTGAATTGTTGGTACTGGAAGCCGGCTTTGTTTCTGAGTTTAAACTGGTTTAGCAATTGAGCTCCGTTGCTCGGCAAAGTTTCTGTGCTGAAAGTTGGCCGGCTCATGAAAGGGACGAGGCGGAAAGCCAGATAAACGATAAGTGTAGACAAAAAATACAAGTGCTTATATAAACATTTCAGGCACATAATATCAAAACCAAAAAGTGCTGAATAGATAGAATAAAACTTAGCACTAGCAAAAGTATCACACTACTTAGTTACATACCCAAATTGTTTTCAGAATAACACATTGTTCTTCTGATACTCAATGATGCAGGAGGACAGGTAGGAGCTGCCGGCTCGCTGGATACATCGGCCTCGGCCTGATAGCGTTCCAAGATGTTCAAATCCGATATGGTTTGATCATCGTCGGAAACTTCGGCAGTTTCTTCGGAAGGCGGAGGCGGCATGTCCACGCGGGTGAAGAAGGGAGTGTCGTAGCTAGTCAAATCAGCTACATGGCACCCATATTCGGCGCAAGAGTCCATGATGGCCTTGATGTCTTGCTCCTGTCTGTCTTCGTCCACCTTGCAGTACCCTCAGGTTACTTGCCACATCTCCATGTTTCCATGGTGGCTCATAATAATGGTGAGAGCGTTTTGCACTACGGTTCATGCATAGGACATGTTCCAATCCTGAACAAGCTGCGGCATATCCTTCGCCTTGTCTCGCACCTCAAAACCATACATGTTATGCATATCTGGAACCTTGAGAACTTCGCTAATATCTTCGAGGGATTGGCGTAAGTCATGAAGCAAATCACCGACTTGGGTAAGCCGGTGGGTGCGAGACTCGGTGGAGGCGGAGTCTGTCAAGTTCAGAGGACCTACGCATATAATGCAAATTGTAAGTCAAATAAACCAGGACTCTAAAGAGTCGGAAGATGAAGATAAGTCAGAAAAAGGGAAACATACCAAAGATGACATCGTTGACTTTGGCCTTCTCTTCACAAAGACTCTGGAGTTTAGACCGGAGTGCCTCGGAAATGTCCGTTTCTCTGAATAACTCATCGCTGAGATCTGAGATTTTCTTATCTTGAAGCGCAATTTTGCGATCACGCTCATCGGTGGCCATGGAGGTGGATTCGAGAATTTGAGCAATGCTCTTCTCATGATCTGCCTTAAGCTTATCCAGCTCTTGGCGAAGTTCTTTGTTCTCCACCACCAAGGTCTTAAGATTCTTGGCCTCTTCGATCATGGTGCAAGACTGTTTTACTAGTGTTGTAAGTCAAAAAGAACAACAGTTCAACAAAAAATCGACTATGAAACAAAAAGACAAGGTTTGAGTTTTTGAAATGTTTACCTTCGGCCTCATCCTTGGAAACCTTCAGCTGTGCATTTTCAAGCCGGAGAGCTTTGATCTCTTTCTGCTTGTTGCAAACATTCTTCAACAAATCCTGGTTATAGGAATATACTTTCTGTAAGTCAGAATACCCAAAGTCAGAAGTCTACTAAAGGCTCGAGCTAATATTTATACTAATATCAACATGAACCTTGGGGGCTACACTAGTTCATTCTTTGGCATCCTAAGGAAGCATAAAACCGGATTTAATTTTCCAGCTTCATGCTTGGGGGCTAGAGGATATGATATGAAATAAGGAAAATGGGAGTTGGAATTCCGACTTACATATTGTTCGCGAATGTGTTTGTCTAAACTCATATTCACCTCGGTGGCAACCTTCTCGGCGAAAGTTAGGGGAATCACTGGCGCAGTTGGAAGTGCGTCGGACTTTATATTCTCGTCTCAAAGACAAACTTGTTCAAGAAGATGAGAGTTCTTGATATCCTCTACTTCTTGCGCTTCTTCTTCTTCTGTAGAAAGAGTCCGCCTCTCAAGGCATTCCTGAGCCAGTCGCTGGATCTCCTCCACAAACTTCCGAGATAAGCCAAGCTTGGCAAGCCCTGGATTGTCCAGGAGATTCCCGGCAAAGGTCTCTGCCACGGGATCATTACTCGAAGAGGGTTCACCCTTATCAACACTTGAGTCACTCATGGTGACATCAGTTTGCGACTCAAGGATCGCTAGCTCTGCTGGTTGAGCCGAATCTTCTACAATAGTCGGATATGGAGTAATCTCTGGTGCTGTAGAAGGTTGTGGGGCAGGAGTCGGAGGAGCTACGGTAGGAGAAGCCAATTTGAGCTTCGACTGGCGCAGAGGCTTCGTGGCAGCTTCCTTCCCCTTGCCCTTAATTAGCTGCTTAGCTCTGAGAAGATAATAGAACAAAGAATATTACATCTCAGAAGGAATTACAAGCAAAATACAAAGACCTTGTGAAGAAAGATCACCTCTTCACAATGGGCACTTTTTTGGTGCCTATGGCCAGTGTCGGAGCCTTGCGTTTTCGAGGAACGACATCCGACATTGGGACCAATTCACCCTCATCCTGAGAAAACTAAGGAGGATATCCCTCGACAGGAGCGAACTCCAACTCAGGGAGGTCAGCAAGCTGAAAAGGAAAAACATCTCAGTATTGCAAAGATAACATATTGATGAGCAGGAAAAAGAGTTACTGCTGAATTTTACCGGCACAACGGGATCTTCCGTTGTATGCATGTCCAGGGAGAGCTCTGGAATCTTCCTCTCGATCTGCTCCCTTATCAGCCATTTGATTTGGTATACATAATCTTTTGGCTTTAAGGTCTTGGAGCTGATGCGGAGGGAGTCATTCTTTGACGACGTGATGGAATGCATCAGTCAATCTCCATGATGTTGTAGGGGTTGAATCCGGCGTGCCACCCAGCATTGAACCAAGTCATACCCTTTCAGGCCCTTGTGCTTCATCAGATATTTTATCCGTCTCTTGGCGAGAAACAGATCGTCACTGAGAGTCGGAGCGACCTCGTCCCAGGACCATGGGGCGTGGCGGCTCCGTCGACGAAAGCCGACAAAGCAGTATCTTTGCCAGGAGCGGGGATATCCTTGTGGTAGAAAAAAGTGGACGGCCATTGTTTGACCGACTCACTTGCCATGATCCGGGGATAAAGGCGCTCGCGCCTAACCGAAAAACTAATGGTACCTGTAATATAAGGATTACTGGCAGTAATAGAATTTCTCCGGACATGAAAATAGTACCGGAAGAGAGTAAGGCTTGGCCTAATGTCGAGATACCCCTCGCACAAAGAGGCGTACGCACTCATCTCTAAGATGGAGTTCGGGGGGAGATGGTGGAGATGAACACCATAATGATCTATAACCTCGGAAAAGAAATCTGAGGGAGGAAAGGAAAGACCTCTGTCAAGGTGAGTGCCGAAATGCACTCGCTTGTTGTCACGGGGTTGGGGACGGTTTCGCCGAAACCGCTCCGCCAGTCGCCGGCACGGAGGAGCCCTTTGTCTTCAATGACATGGAGTTTGGGATCGTCAAGAACGCATGAGATCCAAACTCCATGGTGGCTCTCCTTCTCTGCCGCCGCCGCCACCGCCAAGCTGGAGGATGAGGAGGAAGCCATTCTTCCGGTACACCGGTGACCTTAGATGGGCGGCGCTGGAGGTGTTTTTGCTGGAGGCAGTGGAGCGCTAGGTTCGTGGGAGGCGTAGAGGAGAAGGAAACGGTGTTGAGAACTGGTGAAGAAGTTAGGGAGAAGAATCCACACCACTTATACCCATCAGGCGCGTCAAGATTCGTGTCAATGCTATAGTAAACATGCCACGTGTCGTGGAAACGACGGGGAAACCTCCGCGCGATGATTACACCGCCTCGATCTCCACGCACGCATTGAAACGATGCCTCGGTTCCACGAAAGGCGGACCCACCAGCGGTCGTGCTGACAGGAATTTGTCTGTCAGTGACGTGACTTGACCATGGTTGGTGTCAGGCTACGTTAGACACCAAGTTCCGGCTTAGTTTGAATTTCGAGCTGGAAATCTGAATAAATGTACTGATAGGTCTGACTTATTTTTGAGACCGGGATAGCATCTTTTGTTTTGAAGTTTCAAGAACCCTTCAAGATTTTGCAAGCCGAAGATCAAGCTAGATGATGATGAATCCGACTTTGGATCTTGGAGACTTCCGGGGCCTGTTGTTGGGGATATACTTTCCGGGTATCCTCACAGTTCCTCACAGACCAGGGTGGACCACTTCAGGTTAGATCTTTGCTTCACAGGCAGCCCAGTCAGGGAGAAGAGATGGAGTCCAGTCCGGCTACGGGAAGGCCTAGAAGACTTACCGACATAGGCCTATAGTGTTACTTGTAGTTCAAGATGTACTCTGTAACCGACTCTTAGTCGTAGCTGGATAGATCTCTCATGTAAACCCTAGGCCGGATATCTATATAATCCGTCCTAGGGAGAGCCTTTAGGGCAACACCTCAATAGTCTACAGTCTCAACTCACACAGGCGAAACCCTTGTAATCCATATTCCGGCTCTGTCGTATTAATGGATTGCTAGCAGGAGTAGGATCCATCCAAAGCTGGCAGATTTGAACCTGGGTAAACTTGTGTGCTCACCGTCCCGGAACACCGTACGTCTCACACCCCTCTCTTCCACACGCCTCGAGGACCCCCTCATGGCGTACTTGTCATAATTCCGACGACACTTTCACCTTAGAACTTTTTAGTTCTTCTTTTTGGATTTGTGAGACAAGCTCACTAATCTTTATTTATTATTATCTTTGTGAGTTGTTTCAAATAAGTTGGTTTGGATTGGAAAAGAGTAGGAAAAGTTCATGCTTAAGTGGTAAAAAGGAGCTTGTTTTTGACTGTGGCCTAGGCTTTGTCATGCCATGCTTGATATTGTTTTGGCTTTATGCTTAGTGATTTTTGCTGTAGCATGACATGTTATAAACAATTGAGATTGCTTAATGTGCCTTGAAAGAATCATGCGTTGTTTTAGCATATTAAAGCATAGTATTGTGGTATTCTCCTTTGATGCTTTATTTGGGTAGACTTGGTACATGCTCACACCATGTTATGACTATCCTAAGTCACCATAGCCTTTATGATCCTTTAGTTTTTGACTTGTAATATCACTTTATGCTTTAATTAATGATGTTTTGTCGCTTTGCATGATTATGGCCATTATTGCTCTCTTAGTTGGTCGCTCCTAGTCTTTTGCTAGCCTCCATAACCAAGTATGAGTTCCACTCATGCATCCAACTCCTAAAACCAAGTTATTCCAAAGAATCCACCATACCTACCTATTAGCATTTGCTATTCCAAGAATATTCATGTTTTTATCTACCTTCCGAATTAAACTTGTTATGTGAAAACTAGTGATTAAAGCTCTCACAAACTTGATGGCACACTTAACTTTTCTTGCCCTTAATAAACTTGAACCATTGTGTCGTCTATGTTGTATATGCTTGCACTTATATGTTGGGGATTAGAAGAACCATGCTGTCATGGGGACCGCTTTCAACATTTCACTTGTACATTGTACCTAGTTGATATCATGCTCTTTTGTCTATGGATGTCGTCGGTGTGAAATGAAAGGGGAGCTTGTAAGTCCATGGAGTTATGTACGTGTGTTAGAGAAACGCCTGGGCTGCTGGTCTAATCCATGCCTAATCATGGTGGAAACCTGCAGTGTAACCATAATGAGCAATCTATGAAGCATTCTTCTTATAAAAAAGAGATAGAGACTGAAAAAAGGAGAAAAAGGAAAAAAAATATGAGAAAAGAGAAAGAGAGAAAAAAGCACCATTTTCCCATGGTAAATAAGAAGATTGCTGAGATGCTCGTTGTTTGCTTGCCTTGTCATTTTGATATGGGATTCTTCCATATCATCGGGCAAGGGGTACCCCGTTGGCGGTTCTCTATGATACACATGTACTTACTATGACAAGAACTTATCGGTAACTAAACTTGAGTAGCATGAGGAGCGACCCTCGTATTCAAGGGACATGAGATTGCCAACTTATACTTTGTCAAGCATATACTCCATAGTTTGTTCACTTTAACCTTAATCACCTAAAGATTCTTACGATAGGGGCAATGAGAGCTGAAAGCTAATAAGTACCATAATTTTTGGAAGCTCTTTATGAGACTTGAATCCCTGCTTCCTTCTATGAAGGGCCTTTCTCTTACTTTTATGTTGAGTCTATATTTTATATCTTTATGCACCTATTAAGAGAGCATAGTGGTCATCCTAAGTTTAATGTGCATTGTACCAAAACTTGTTGATTGATTCATAACTTTGATATTGCTTGTTCTTAAACCATTTGTATCTAGTCACCTTTATGAACTTTGAAGGTATCCTATGCATTTATGTTTTGCTACACTACGAGGGACAAGCTGAATACCACTCTTATTATGTTTTCTATATGTGAAACAAACAAACGTCTTTCAATGCATTGTTATTCATGATCTTTTGTTTGTACCTTTTGATATTACAATATAGTTGGTATGTCTTATTGTTAGAACTCTATCTTTCATGTTCATGTTTAGAGTACCTTGATCCTAGCTAACAGTGCTTTTGCAATAATGATGATCAAGATTGTGTTGGCTGCGTGTCGCCTCAAAAATTATATTGTTTTTATCGTTTACCTACTCGAGGACGAGCAGGAACTAAGCTTGGGGATGTTGATACGTCCATAACGTATCTATAATTTTTCATGGTTTTATGCTAATAATATGCTTTTGATACTCCTTTTTATATAAAGTTTATGATTTATTTGGACTAACCTACTAATAGTTGTAAAAGTGCACAATGTTCTTGTTTTACACTTTGATGTGTAGGAATTACCAAGAATACAAGTGGAAATCTTGTTGGAGTCAAATTGGGATTTTTCCAGAAATCTGTCTAGAACTCTTTTTAAAGATGGTCACGTTTCGGGTCGAAGACAGCATCAAACGGAATATTCTTCAGCTACAAAGTTGTTAGAAATTTCGCGACAAACGTTCTGGACATAAAGTTTAGCTGATTCCGAGTCCGGATGGGCCCAATAGTCCCGATTTACTGCAGCCCAAGATGGGGTGACGGGAATTCGAGAAGCTATATAAAGGGAGGAAACCTAATTCATGAGAGACACCTCCACCCACGAATTTGCATCCACCAAAGCCACGTTTTTGCCTCCCTCATGGATCCCATCTCCATGGGGAAGGGCTCCCAAGAAGCCATGAAGGAAGGGTGCTATGGGACGGTGCTCCCCTGTGATACCGGCGGCGGGGAAGGAGTCCTCCGCGCTGCCAGCGCTGCCGCCGCCTCTTCACCATATTTACCACCATATCCATCGACTCCACCACCACCTCCATCGTCATTGCTAACTCCCATGATGAGGAGGGAGTAGTTCTCTCTCAAGGCTAAGGGCTCTACCGGTAGCTATGTGTTCATCTCTCTCTCTATGCATGATCATGTTATGATCATGTGCTTTGTAATCAAATAGATCTATTCTGCTACTCAAGTGCTTTAATAAATCTCTGCTTATCTCCATGTGTGTGAAGTTGACAGTGTGCACACCGTGTGGCACTTTGGCTAAGGTTACAAAAATACTTATCATGAGTATAATTTGAGTTGGATGTCTCTATGAGATTGTGGTGTTTGTTGGAACCATCTAGCGCTCAAGGTAACAGTGTGGGGTTACCTAGATGGGAAAAGCGAACTTTAAGGAGTGCTGTTATAGCCCTACCATGGATTAGAGTGTCCAACCGGAGAGTAGTTCAGGGTAGTATCATAAAGAGAAGATACTTATATGAGAGTGTTCACTAGTGAAAGTATGATCCCTAGGCCTTGTTTATAAGCATTGAAACACCGTTCGCAACTAGATATGTTACATGTTTGCTTGCTTCCATCTTTATTTCAGATTGCCTTTAGTCTCTTCCTACCCGTCAAACACGCGCCATCAAAGCTATTTTCTGGCACCGTTACCACTTATAATTATCCATACCACTTGTATTTCACTATCTCTTCGCCGAACTAGTGCACCTATACACCTAACAAGTGTATTGGGTGTGTTGGGGACACAAGAGACTTCTTGTATCTTGATTGCAAGGTTGCTTGAGAGGGATATCTTTGACCACTTCCTCCCTGAGTTCGATAAACCTTGGGTGATTCACTTAAGGGAAAATTTGTTGTTGTTCTACAAACCTCTGCACTTGGAGGCCCAACAACTATCTAGAAGAATAGAAGTGCGTAGGCATCACTGCTCATGAAACATCTCCACAAATTCTACTCTAAAGAGAATATACCGTGGGTGCAACTAGTATGGTCATTATATAGAGATGGTGCTCCTCATGCACAATCACGGCGGGGATCCTTCTGGTGGAGGGATGTTTTCAGCTTGGTAGGGGAAAACCGCAGCATTTCCAAATGCCAGGTGGGGAGTGGCACTTTAGTCCTTGCATGGAAGGATTTTTGGTTTGAGGATGGTCTTCTTTGCGACCGATTCCCTTGTATGTTCTCTTGTGTGATCGACCAGGACCTTACCGTGGCAGAGCTCTCAATGTGACTGATCTAAACACTTGTTTTACCCTACCTCTATCTGAACAGGCTTTTCAGGAATGGCTCCAACTCTCTCAAATTCTCGAGGCGACTACTCTGATGGTTAATGCTCCTGATCAAAGAAGCTTTGTTTGGGGGAATGGTTATGCACCTAGCAAATATTATAATTCCATGTTCACGCAGATCCCGCAAGATGATGCTCTAAAAACAATTTGGGCTTCTAAATCTCTTCCTAAACTGAGTATTATGTTGGTTGCTCATGATGGACCGATTAAATACAAGGGATATTATGCTGAGGAAAAAATGCCACGTGGAGGCTAGACCCGAATGTGTGCTCTGCAATTCTGATTTGCTAGAAACTAAAGATCACCTTTTCTTCGAATGCGAATTTGCTCATCAATGCTAGGAGTTTCTGCATATCTCGTGGGCTTATAACGGCCCCTTTTTGCTGACTTCGTGCAGGCTAAAGCTACTTTCCCTGGTCCTTGTTTCATGGAAGTATTCGCCTACGCCACATGGAATATTTGGAGGATACGTAATGAATTTATCTTCAAACACATGCCGATCTCATTCAGTAGGTGGAAAGTATGTTTCCAAAGTGACCTACTTTTGCACAAGTTTAAGGCCAAGCACAAGTTTGTTCAACCTTTGGTTGAATGGATAGTTCAAATGGTTGTAATTATTTTACGACATTTCTTTCCTCCCTGAACTTTTCTGGCCTTTTTAGGCGCTTTGTAAAAAGTTTCTTTTCCTTTAATATATATATGAAAAAATGACACTGTAGGGGCTTCCCCTACGGTAAAGGTGTCAAAAAAATGTTTCCCTATTCAAGCACTCAAGCTGCCGTGCCCAATTTTCTAGGCTATTAATTTTGGCATGAAAATTCGTAGTACTGTATTGGTGGCAAGGTTTGCTTTGTCCACAACATTCATTTGACCTCGCCACATTTATTCCCTCACCAGCCCCAGCCTAGCTCTCTCTCACACAACACTCCTTAATCGCCATTGTGCTTCCCTCCATTGATGACCACCACCGCTGCAACTTACTCGTCTTAGGCGGGTCGACTACTGGCGCCAGCCCTGCAACCTCATCTATAGAGCCGTCGCATCCCTCAGACTCGTAGTTGTAGTACGGTGTGTACATAATCCCCGAAACCCTTGATCTTGACGATGAGATGCGGTCAAGCTTTTATTAGCACTTGGTTAACATTGGGTTGGTGTTGAGTATAGTTCTCATCTAGTGAATTTAACCTGTTTGTATACTACACTTCAGTTTTACACATGCAACCTAGTTCCGGGGCTAGATATACGGTGAACTATAATAATAAATTCAAATTTTGTATTGATTGATCCACGGCTGATGATGATTTGGGAGGCCACTCAGCATGTTTTTGATTAGTCTTAGGGGCGGAGGTCCCTTTAATTTGGGAAAGTTAGGGCAGCTGCTTCCCTACCCAGATTTTTGCCAAAATTTCAAGTATGTGTATGCATCTCTAGCATCGGCAGCAGGTAGAGCTCACCACGTTTGTCTGTTTGCCTGTTGTTGGGTGTTGTATCTGTACTGCTCGATAAAGAACTGCACTAATGTGATGCCTAGACCTTGGAAGTAGTACTAATATATCTGGTGTTCATGCTAGCTAGAGTTAAGACTTTAATTTGTATACTTTGATATGCAAATTGCTCCACTTTACTTTCTTAGCTAATCTTGTATTGTACTCTATCAGCTAATACTGTACTATTTCACAATTATTGACAGCTGGTAGAGACATTATCTGTCCACCGATTTTTTTTTTGAAGTGTTCGGGCAAGAAGCTAAATCTTGGAGAGACACATTATCAAAGAAGACAAGAGAGCTATGTGCAGTCTGGATGGAGGGGCAAGCCAGGAACACCCACGTGGAGAACACCTATGACGAGTTCCGCAAGATGCTGTTAATACCGGGAGGGTTAGACGTGTGAAGCATACCTAGTTCCTTTTTGCCAACATTTGGTGGTGAGTATCCAGAGGCCATCAAGCTAAAGATATGCAAAGCCTGCAGCTGGGATGTCGACTTGAAGAAGCAAGATGGCAAGGTAATCCTTGACGAAGGATGGCTAGATTTTATCAAAGCACAAGACTTGAAGGTAGGATACTTTCTGGTATTCAAGAAGCTTGCCACCACTTCCTTTAAGGTGATAGTGTTTGATCATGATAACTGCAAGAAGGTGATCAGATGTGCAGGTTATCACCCATCATTTGATGGACAATTTACTGTATCATAGGTGTATTAATATAGTGATTGTTTGCTTCTAATTATAACTATTCTATAAAGAGGTGCTTGAACACCTTCCGTTATCATGCATCGTGTTGGAACACCATGGTTCTTGATCGTGCTAGGCTCCAATGTGGAGGTATTTACTGTACTATGTTTGCAACAAAACTACAAAACAAACATCTAGTGTACTACTGCTAGTATTGTACTACCTCTGTTCCATAGTATAATCCTTTTAGCCAACTAAACAATCATCTTGTTAGTTTGGCCACATACAAGAGTTGTGCCGTGTTGGTGTACCTAACAATCAAGTGGGTAGGTGTAGTACAACTCCTGTATGCAGCGGAACTAACGAGATGATTGTTTGTTGTACTCTACTGCTAGTAGTAGTACGTATTGTACTAGTATAAGTGTATTACTACTAGGTAGGAGTACTATTTTTTAGGAAAATAGAATCTTTAAATAAACATCATTTGGTCAAACATGACATCAGTAGTAACTCTAGTCGGCATACACGACAGCGTACCGACCTAGCTATAATGGCCCAGGTTGTGACATGGTTAATTTAGCGCACGACGTCGTGCCAGCCTAGCTATAAACTCAATCAAATTCATAACTTTCTCAATGGAATCTTTTCCTTCTTTTTTAAATGCACCAGGATTTTAGATGGTTAATTTAGTGCACTGCAGCGTGCCAACCAAGCTAATCGGTATCCTGGATGCAGCTTCAGAGGCCTTGCAAAAAAACTCATTCAAAGAGCCATCCCATCTTCCCCATCTCGGCTGTTTTTATCCCCACTCTCCAACGCCGTCTGGCCCCGCATTTAGGACCGTCTCCAGTGCGCGCTTCGCACATTTTCATCGCCATCTCGCCCGCTGTATCGGATCTTGCAGGCCACGCCACCCCTCTCCAAAAGTCCCCCGACAGTCATACTCTGGTTCGACCTCTTCCCCCAATCCATGCCGATGTTGTAACCGATGCACAACCTAGTGCACGGCGTCTGGAGCAAGGTTGGCAGCGATGTTTTCAACGAAATCACTATGCGTCTGGACACTACCAGCGCTGCTCGGTTGACCACATGCTCCAAGGAGCTATACCACCAAGTCACGAGCGAAAAAGGTAGCAGATGCCCCAACGACCACTGTGGGACATTTGTCCCCTACAACAACGTCTACGACCACATAATCTGGTGCTTTCACGGCCAGCAATTCTGCATGGAGCCTAGATGCGAGTTCATCACCTTGTCGGTAGAGCTAACACTTATGGTAGAGCTTGTCCGCCAGCTCAGAGTTGCCCACTCGAGGACTACGCCCATAATGCCCTATAGCCACAAACACTGGGAGTTGTCTAAGCCGGTGCCCACAAGAGGCTCGCGGAGAGCGGATATCATCGGCATCGGGAAAGAGGGCACCATGTTCATCGCCCAAATTGATGGCCACACCATGGACATTGTTACATCCCCCAGGTTCGTTAGTTCAGGGGCGTGCGAATCACCACAATACAAGGTGAAGCTTTGGTTGTTGTCTCTGTGGCATGAGCTCCATGCAGTCGAAATGGTGGCGACATCTGAGCTGACGAGCAGGCCATCGTCAGCCGAAGTCTCCCTGGAAGGGCTCAGGTCGTACCTATTGTAGCCGCGGTGTTACCTAGAAGCTTCTGAACCGTTTGTCAGAATTCCCTGTTGATTAGGAGTATTGCATCGACAAGTTTCAAAAGTGAGATAAAACATCTAAATCTTCTTTGTGATGATCCCAATGCTAAGATATGTAACTTCATACTAATTATTTACTACTTTATGTTGGTGACAGATTCAATTTGTATGGGGAGAGGTGGAACAAGTTTGTGGCAATGTATACCTATTTCCAATGTACACTGCTGACATAGTGGGACCATAGGCGACGGTGTGACAAGGAAAGCGTAACAGGCAGGAAAGAAAACGCTACTCAGCCAGCACTTGACACGCTGTTGCGTTATACCGAGTATTTTGTATGGGGGTCTTAACTTGCTACTGCTAATCTATTTTGTAGTAATACATATGTACTAGTACTTATTCAGATCGACCGATCGAGTGTTGAATATGGACTCTCTTTCCTTTTGAGTCATGGCCTTGCTACAACTATTGAATTTCAATGTCTGCATTGCTTAATTAGTCATTTCTTTTGGCTATTGTCTATACTACTAATTCAGTCACTTTGAAATGTTGTTGAATCTATCAAGTGGTGCTGAATATGAACTAGGAATCTGTAAATATTTTTTCTATCTTATTATGTACTACTCAATCTTCAAATGCTACTCAATCTATCAAGTGTTATGTCGTTACTATTACTAAGGTATTTTCTAGAACTAATACAGATGTACTGGTACTTGTTTAGATCAAGTACAGTAGATGATCTTGCTTTCCTTTTTAAACTTGGCCTTGTCACAATCTAGATGAGGCTTGGGCATTTGGGGATGCATATATGGGGGTCACACTGGTATTGATGTGAAGAGGAGGTATGCACACAAAAGCATACTTGATCGTCAGTTTTGCTTGCTCCAATGATCGAGTGTGTTTGGAGAAAAGGGCAAACTAATCGTGCGACAAGGTTTTTAGAGCTGAAACATGAACGGGTTCTCTTTGTACTGCTATCGAATTTTAGTGTTTGTATAGCTGAAACAGTTACTTTTGAATGCTGCAGAATCGGTCAAGTGCTGCTGAATATGAACTAGGAATCTGTCAATATTTTTTTTGTCTTATTTTGTGCTACCGGATCTTTCAAATGCTACTGAATTTGTAAGAAAGTTATGTCGTTGTTGCTAGGCTGCTTGCACTAGAGATTTTGCCTGTGTGTCATCGGAACCGTTGGATGTATTTTGGACAGAAATGAGAGGGTACCAAGTGAAGTCATTGGATACTATTCCAGTTTTGGTGCACGTGGTCTGTGTCCCTTATTCTTTAGATATTTTTACACGAATATCTGTCAAAAGAATTATCGCTTTTTTCCTCCGTTAGTGAGGTCTGTGTTCCGAATCCAGCCGAGCCACAGCACAATGCCAATTTTACTAAAGAGGGGGTAAAATCTAGCCTATTCGACCTCTCATTAGTCCAGAACAATTTAATTCGTCCTTGTAGGGGTAAGGAGACTTGCTGACGACAGCCCATTTAAATATTTATCAAGGAGCCCATGGAGAATAGCGCATGGAGTATAGCCCATTGAGTATAGTAGATGTAGAATAGCCGAAAGTTTTTAATTCGGCGTTTTTGGAATTGCCATTTAAAACCAAAAAAAATCCGCCTACCCATGTTTTTAAAAACTACTCAATTATCTGGCATTTATTAAATTGAGATGGCAGGATCGCTTCCCTTTTATTTTAATAAGAGAGATAATATAGACACATAAAATCTTTTTAAGAAGGCGAATATATAAGTTATAGGTACTATAAAGCTTTTAATGATAATGTTCATCTTATTTGTTTGTCGTAGTGGCAACTTACATGGTTTATATGTGTTTTGAAGTCTTGAGTTTGATTCTCTGTGCTTGACATAAAATTATCTTGGGTTTACATTTTTTCTACTAGCAATATTGCTTTATGGAGAGGCTAACATCACGGACCCACCAGCCTGCAACATCCCTCGAGTATAATGATCAGGTTTGAAAAAAAGTTAAATACTTTTACAAAGAGGTTGGCATCAGGGACCCACCTGCCAGAACATATAAAGCTGCATCTAGGACCCACAAGCCAGAACATACCAGAGAGGCTGACATCGGGGCCTCAACAGCAAGACCATACACGACTGCCACATCGAGAAACGTTGCCAAGGACAAAACAACTGACGGGGCCTAAAAAAGTCCACCATACGCAGGTTTCATTTACAGAGAGACTGGCATGTGGGACCCAATAGCGCAGCCTTATACAGGTTCTGCCTCGAGCAACGTTGCCAAGTTCGAAACAGGGAGGCGTGAGCAAGAAAAAAGTCCAGCTTGCACATGTTTCTTCTAATGAGAGGCTCACATGGGGGACCTAGTAGCCTAGAAAAACGACTGATGCATCGAGCAACGCTATCAAGTTCGAAACACGGAGGCGCGACCGAGGGAAAAAATTTCATCATACACATGTTTCTTCTAATGAGTGGATGACATGTGGGGCCTAGCAGCATGATTAAATGGTAGATACAGCGAGCAACGCTATCAAGTTCGGAACATGGAGAGGCGACCGAGGAAAAAAATCTATCATACACACGTTTCTTCTAATGAGAGGATGGCATGTGTGGTCCAGGAGTTTGATTAAACGGTGGATGCATCGAGCATCGTTATCAAGTTCGTAACTGGGTAGCACGAGTGAAGAAAAAATTTCATCATACACACGATTCTTGTAATGTGAGGCTGACATGGGGGACCCAATAGCGTGATTAAACTAGAGAGAGATCGAGCAACGTTATCGAGTTAAAATCAAGGAGGCAATAGCCAAGGAAAAAATTCCATCATGCACACGTCTCTTCTAATGAGAGGATGACATGTGGGACTCAACAGTGTGATTAAACGGCAGATGCATTGAGCAATGCTATCAAGTTCATAACAGGGTAGTGCGGGTGAAAGAAAAAAGTTCCATCATACACACAATTATTCTAATGAGAGGTTGACATGTGGGACCCAGCAGCCTGACTAAACGGCAAACATATCGAGCAACGTTATCGAGTTCAAATCAGAGAGGCGCGACCAAAAAGTATGGTCCGTTAGAGACACTGACGTCCGGGACCCACATGCCTCAAAGGACTTCGGCGAGTCAACATCGCACGAGGAAACGAAAATCTTGCTTCTTCCATGTGCTGGCCGAGATTCCTCCATGTTTTTAGCGGTTCCATCATAGTTGAGGGCCGTGAAACCGGAAAAAAAAGTTTTCCATCGGCCACAGTCAAGCCGAGAATTTTGTCACGGAAGACGCGCCTTCTACGACAACGTCAGGCCAAGTTGTTGCGGAAGGTAACTTTTCTTGTAGTGAGCGGTTGGACAAAAACCACATCTCGGCCACTGGCAGCACTCAAATGATGCATGCCTTTCATGCATGCTACAACTCGCTACGTGGCCGCATGAGGGCTCTGATGGGGGGCCCTTGTAGGGCCCAACAACATCCCCGCCAATGACCCCGGCATGACTAGACCACGCGAAAGCAAGAATCAAGCTGACGTAACAAATCTGGTGCTAGTCTGCTATGTGCAGTAAGCGACATGTGACCCCAAGACAGGACTATTAAGCCACGTTGTAGGCCGCGACCGCCGCGTGTCTAATCTTACACCGATGCATGCGATCCGACCCCTATGGTGTCCCCTTGTCCATATAAAAGGAGGCCTAGGTCAGACTTAGGGGGAAGGATAGTTTTTGGACTAGAGAAACTTCCTATGGAAGGAACCCAGTGTACCCTTGTGATAATCTAATAGTAGCTAGTTGTAGGACATAGGGCTCCGCTCACTGCGGACATGAACCTGGGTAAAAAACCCCATGTCTCTCTCTATGTGGTTGTGTTCGTCTAGATCGCTGATCGAGCTTGCTGGATGTTGCGCCCCTGGCGGAACAACAAAGGGGGACTCATACCCCAGTGTCTAAAATGAAGACACGATAGAGGGGAGCACATGGGTGGCTACGCCGCCCGAATTTGACATCTAGAGCTCGCTAGTGATGACCATATGCGACAGACAGCGGTGACACACGACGTGGCAACAGTGCAGAGGGAGAGGGATGCAACGGAGAGGTGCCAGAGCACCATTATCTCACCATAATGTTATTGGAGGGGTTGGAGACTGCATGCGAGGTCGGTCGCATCGGTAGTGGTGATGATGGAGCTCAGTTAGGCACGGTGAAGGAGAGGACGGTGAGGTCGATTGGGGGCGCACAAAGACGATTCCACCAGGGATGAGGACCAGCTTGACGAGGTGGAGATTCCACCATGATCGGGTGGTCTTGAGGAGCTACGAAGTGGTGGCGATTCAATGGCACTCATCGGCTAGGGTTTTGGGTTTGAAGAACTGGAGAGAGGGCGGTCACTAGGAGGGGGAAAGAGGATACAGTCGGAGCAGGGAATCTGGTGGTCTTATCTCCTCTCCAAACGACAGTGGACAGTGGCGGGCATCATGATGCAGCCTATCCTACGGACGCCCCCACATCCTCACCACCTAGTCCCCCAAGTGGATAAATGACACGCGCTCGAGCCAAGCTCGTACAAGCTAAGGTTAACTCGCTCCTCTCGTCATGTGATTTCAATACATCCTTGGATGCTTTGCTACTTCATGCAACTACACTGTGCATTCTCAGCTATGAAGCCCCGACACATCAACAAACCCCCTCAGGAGAAGGACCTGGAGTTGGACATGAAGATGGAGCAGCAGAGGCTGAAGCCCCTGATACGTTGCAAACGTATCTATAATTTTTGATGTTCCATGCTTGTTTTATATCTACTTTCTTATGTTTTGTCCACACTTTGGAATATTTTTATACGCTTTCTGGAACTAACCTATTAACAAGATGCCACAGTGTCAGTTGCCTGTTTTCTTCTGTTTTTGGTTCCAGAAAAGAAAAAAAGGCAAACAATGAATATTCTCATAATTGGATGGGACAAAAGCCAAAGTCAATATTTTACCGGAAGACACATGGAGTCCGAAGAAGAGACAAAGGGGGGCCACAGGGCGGCCACACCCCCCTTGGCGCGGGCAGCCCTAGGCCACGCCACCAGGTGGTGTGGGCCCCCTGTAACTCCACCGACCTTGCCCCTTCGCCTATAAGAAGCCTCTGATGCAGAAACCCTAAATAATCCAGCCTCCAGCCACGAAAAGTTCCACAGCGTCGTCGCCACCGAAGGGGAGATTTTGGGGACAGAAAGTCTCTATTTCGGCACCCTGCCGGGAAGGGGAAGTGCCCCCGGAGCCATCTCCATCGACTCCACCACCATCTCCATCGTCGTTGCTGATTCCCATGATGATGAGGGAGTAGTTATTCCTCGAGGCTAAGGGCTCTACCGGTAGCTATGTGTCAATACCCGGATTTTTAATCCCAGATGCCTGTTATGCCATACATCGCAATCCCAGGATTACCATTTTTGTGAGACATAACAGATTGGATATCATAGTACATCATCCATTACAAGCCATAATAAGGTCTTACACAAATAAAGGATCTCATGATCCAGTCTTAATACAAACAAGTAGCGGAATAATAATCATACCGATGGGCTCCATCTTCAGTGTCACAGGCAATGTTGACGATGGGAGATGATCCTAGTTGTCGTGGTCGTCCTGTTGTCCTTCTTCCGGATAGTCCTCCTCATAGTCTGGCCACGGGAATAGCCAGGGACAAAGCCATGAGTACTCTTTAAGTACTCGCAAACTATCACTAACAAGTAAGGTAATCTAGTAGGAATGCTCAACTCTAAGTTTATTTGCAAAGCTAAATTTGAAACCTAAGCTGAGTTCAGAAACAAAGAAAAATAAAATAAAGTTCTAAATCACCTAAGTTGGGAACTTAGTTTACATAGTCACAACCCTGTTGTGGTCAGGTCAAGTCACAATTCATTTCATAAGTCATTTTGAAAACATCTGACGATGGAATAGTATGGCCACTCCAACTGTCCATGACCACGGACGCGGCTATTCGAATAGTTTGACACTCTGCAGAGGTGGTACACTTTCACCACAAAATTTGATACATCCGTCAGGGATAACCCTGAATCATCATACTTAGTATGCGAATAATCAATCATAACTTTTCCTTTACACACTCTAGTATAAGCACCTCTCCTATGAGCTTGGCCTCCCAGCCAAGGCCATCTGCCATCCTGGGCACTACATAGGTGGAAAACATCAAGAGGTGGCCTCAGCTCAAACCTCTTCCGTGAGGGAACCAATACTAATGCATATAAACTTCCGGCTAAGCCTTACCCAATTCAGGTATTGTGGTTGTACGGTAAAATTGGAATGGTATCGCATCCGAACCCAACCATTAGTTTTTATAAAGGGCTAAGGCTCATGCCTCAACATTTTCATCATCATAAACCATTTGTGTTTCTCAACACATGTCAAAACATCTCAATAGAATGACTCATCATTCCAAGGTTTTCATAAGTATTTTCACCAAGTATTCCCATCTAAAGTGATCAAGTTTTATGCTTAGCACTAGCTACTAAGTTAAGAGTGTTCACTAAGGTGGGATGCTAATCTCAATCTCATGCCATAGAATGACATCTAGGATAGGCCAAGTTTTATACTCTTTAGGCTATCTATACTACTTTCCAAAATCTCACCAAGCATTACTAAAAGTAAAGAAACGTTGGTAAAGTAAAAGGTAAAGCTTGCAAGTAAAACTTGGGATGGGTATAAATTAAAAAGTATAAACAAAGCATTCTCTCAAGTTAAGGGGCAAGTGTTAACTTGCTTAGTTCTAGCTTGCCTTGATTGGTGCAGTGATTGAAGGTCTCCTCGTCTTCTTCAGGGTAGAACTCCTCCTCCTCGTAGACTTGGTTGGTACTATCGTCTATAAATACATACGGGATACACAATCACCAAACAATACTTAACTAGTCTATTTTGCACACTAAAGCACACACTTGATGATCTAGCATCATCACACTCATCCCAAGATTTAAAGAACTAGTTTCATTTATTTTATTTGAGAAAAATAATTTCTACTCATTGAAAATATTCAAGATTTAATATTCTCCAATTAAAATATGGGATCATGTGGACACATGTCATCACCACATATTCCAATACATGGAAATGTGTTTTAAATGTTTGATCATATTTCACTAAGTTTAAGTTTATTATTTAAATGATTTAAAGTGACAAGAAATGCCCTAATAGCATTATTTTGGTACTAGTCCAAAGTCACTGCATGGAATCCTAGATATTATTACATATTCAGATAGATATTGTCAAATGTGATTTATGAGAGTTGGAATCAACTCAAAAGCTATTATGGTTGATTTTTGAAAAATGTTTAAATGTAGAAAAGTCTCTGTCTTGTTATTTTTGCTATAGGTGATCTCTAACTCTAATTGATTTTAATCCAATGGGCTTGGATAGATATTTTAATTATCTTTCTAACAAAATTTGAATCATGCATTTTGGTTAAGTGAATCTTTCTGAGTTAATTTTTAAACAAGTGTACAGAATCTAGTTTATATCTAAATAGAAAAACATCTATTTGAATCTATGGACTAGAACGGGAAAACTCACGGGCCAGACCAGTGGCGCTCCGCGGCACAGAGGGCAACTGACAGGGGGTCCGCATGTTAGCGACTAGTCCTAAGCGAAGCGGTACGGGGCAATCTCAGCCGTGCAATTAGAACAAGAATGACGGTCGTGGTTCATCATTTCCGGTTAACAGCTCCGGCGAGATCAAACCCTAACGCGGCACGGTGGGGCTACATGGGGGCTCCAGCTAGACGTGGCGATGGGGGCGATCAAATTGGTGGATGACGACGGTTCTAGGCGTGGTCGCGGCGACTCCTGGGGCAGTCACAATCAACGACACCTCTTCTCCTCTGCTGTGGCAAGCTTCGGCAAAATTCCGGCGAACGGCGGCCCGCCTTGCTCTGGGATGGGGTGGAAGGATCAGCGGAGAGAGGGGAGTGAGATGGTGTGCAGAATGAGTCTGGGGGTGGCCTCTATTTATTGTTCGACGAAGTGACCGAACGGGATGGGCTGGCGTCTCCAGCGAGGGCGATACAACATGCTATCGTCGTGGCTGGAGGTAGGGGACGGTGCGCGGTCTGCTGGCGGTCATCTACGCTGTAAAGGCATGGCAAGGGGCAGTGGCATTTGGTCGGGTGCGGCTGGTGCTCAGCGTGGCAGAAGCGGCATTCGACGCGGCGCACATGGGCTGTAGGTAAAGCGGCGGCGAACGGGCATGTCCGGGCGATTCCTAGGGTCGTGGCGAAGCGGTGCGCGGGGGCTACGGTCAAGGCGTGGCGTGTGCATGCTTGTCAAGCGCGGCGCTCTGGCACGTGCTCGTCATGGCGCAGACATGGTGGGCGTGGTCGTTCTGTGGTGGTCCAGGGCTCGGCTCTGCTCGGGGAGGGGACAGAGGGCAGTGATGTGGCCTTGCCTACCACCTACGCGTCGTGGGCGAGCTCGGGGCGGTCTGTTGGGGGCTTGCCCATGGTTGACCGGCATGGAGGGCTCGGGGTGGCTCGACACTGGTGCAAATAACAACTAGGAGTGGTGCATTGGTGCTGGTTGTGACTAGAGGGGGCAAGGGGAGTGTAAAGGGTGATTTGGTGGACAATGCATTGATCAAGAACAGTAATAGTTAGGCCAGTTTAACTTTGTCTGCCAGGTGTTTGATACAATGCCCGCAAGAAGTTTAAATTCAAATTTTGAAAAGATTTTTGGTGTGTGGTCTGATCTTATGCTTGGTAGTCTCTGGTTGTTGGGAATTGTCAAGGTGAATTGGTTTGGTTGGTTTTTACAAAAGTGGGATCTTCTCATATGATTTGGATCCCATTTTCAAATGCCATTTAAAATTAGTGGCTAAGTGTTTTTGAAAGATTGTAAAGTGGGCCTTGGTAGATCTTTACTTGTACTAGCAAGGGGTGTAAAGAGTTGAGAAAGTTTCTTTTTGAAATTGACTTCTAGGAACACCTAAAGTGGCCTAGTGGATTGAAATTGTCAAAATGACCATTTGCATTATTTAATCTTATTTGATTTCATTGTCTTTGGATTTTGTTTGTAAATGGTCTAGATGATGTGGCATTCACCTTTAAACCATTTCATATCATTTAGAACAATCAAACATGGCATTTACACACAATTCTATACTAATGCAACAAACACATGCATTCATAATTATTTTAATAATAAAAAGTTTTTGTTAACCCTAAATTGGGTGATTTGAACTTTGATAACCTTGATTAAAGATTTGGGATGTTACACTATGTGTTCATCTATCACTCTATGCATGATCATATTGTGATCATGAGCTTTGTAATCAAGTAGATCTACCTTGCTACTCAAGTGCTTTAATAGATCTCTGCTCTCCCCATGTGTGTGAAAGTGACAACGTGCACACCATGGTGGCACTTAGGCTAGAGATTACAATTACTTATCATGAGTATAATTTGAGTTGGATGTTTCTATGAAATTGTGGTGTTTGTTGGAACCGTCTAGAGCTTAAGGTGACACTGTGGGGTTATCTAGATGGGGAAAGCGAACTTTGAGGTGTGCTGTTATAGCCCTACCATGGATTAGAGTGTCCAACCGGAGAGTAGTTTAGAGTAGTATCATGAAGAGAAGATATTTATATGAGAGTGTTCACTAGTGAAAGTATGATCCCTAGGCCTTGTTTCTAAGCATTGAAACTTTGTTTGCAACTAGATATGTTACATGTTTGCTTGCTACCATCTTTATTTCAGTTTACCTTTAGTCTCTTCCACGCTATCAAGCTATTTTCTGGCACTGTTACCACTTATAATTATTTATACCACTTGTATTTCACTATCTCTTTGCTGAACTAGTGCACCTATACACCTGACAAGTGTATTGGGTGTGTTCGGGACACAAGAGACTTCTTGTATCCTGATTCCAGGCTTGCTTGAGAGGGGATACCTTTGACCACTTCCTCCCTGAGTTTGATAAACCTTGGGTAATCCACAGGAATGATCAAATTGAAGAAGAATATTGTATCACCCACAGGAATGAAAAAACTAGAACGTGGTATAGGTCTCTAAATGATCTTGGTAAAAAAGTTTGTGCCCTCTATCTTTTATTTGTGAACTTTGCTTTGAAGTGGGTCATTTCAATTTTCATTGCTCAGGCCATAATAATAGCCCTTCTAATCCATTGAGTACTGCAAGTTTCTATTGTGAAGACATGATCACTCCTAATCAACATGATGAACTTACATTATTTTTGGGATGTGAATAATTATCAAGAAAAACCTCTTTGGTAGATATGGGTGCTTTTGATATGAATAATGTCCTACATGGTTGTCATCTTTATTGTGTTGATAATTGCCACACAAATAATAACATACAAAATATTATAAAAGATGAGGTTTTACGAAAATATGACAGGACTAATATGTGTTTTGATCTTATTAATTAAAAGGAGGAATCCTCCAGAGTTTCTTCTATTGTCTCTAACAAACCAGGGTATATGGAGAAGCTTCCTTTCAAGCCTGTCCCTCCTAAAGAGAAGAAGAAAAGGAAGAAAAGGAGGAGTAAAAGGAGAGAGGAAACGGTATTTTCCCCTAAGCATGTTGCTCCTATTATAGTTTTTGATGAGTCTGAACTCGATGATGTTCCTATGCATATTACCTATAGTAGTGATCATGATTGGGAAACACACTACTTTTGATATTGAAAATCTCTTCGGTACCAATTCTGAAAATTATGATATTAATAATTGTTGTACTATTAGTGTTATCCATGTTCCTTCCAATGATGATATGTTTACAAACAAACACACTTTGGAAGATAACTATTTATTTCTTGTGATGATACTATACCTCCAATATATGATGATTGCAATGATGAATATGATATTTTCAATCCACCTACTATTGAGGAGAAAATTAATTATGATTACAATATGCCTCCTGTATTTGATGATTATGGTGATGAGAATAATAATGATAGCTATTTTGTTGAATTTTCTCCCACTAGAATTGATAAGAATGACAATGTTTATGTGGGGAGTATTAATTATTTTATGCATGTGGCTCATGATAAGAATGTTTTATGTGATAGTTATATTGTTAACTTTATTCATGATGCTACTGAAAGTTATTATGAGAGAGGGAAACATGGTTTTATGTATCTCAACAATATTAAGTTTCCCCTCTATATGTTGAAAGTCTTGAAGTTGCACTTGTTTTGCTTTACTATGCTTGTTGCTTTGTGCTTTTATGACTTGTTTCTTTACAATATTCCTATGCATAGGAAGTGGGTTAGACTTAAATGTGCTTTGAATTTTCTTCTTGATGTTCTCTTTTACTTCAATTCATATTTCTTATGTGAGCATCTTCTCAAACTCATGCCTAACTTAAAGGCGTTAAAGAGAAGTACTGATTGAGAGATAACCCAAAAGTTTTAGATGTTAAAGAGAAGTACTTATTGAGAGATAACCCAAAAGTTTTAGATGAGTCTTGGAAGTTATTACCTCTGTATAACCGCTCCTTATCCTTTTTATTTGCTTTTTGTGCCAAGAGTAACCTCTAACGAGAGAGATGTAATGCTTGGGAAAGTTATTGTCCCGAAACAAATTTTTGTGCTTCGCTGTAAAAATTCGTGTAAAATCTCTGTACGTCGTTTTTAGGCGTGAATTTTTGTGCTTCTAACTCAGGTTGTTATATAACTTTCGTTAGTTCAACACTTTTCGATTTGAGCAACATAAGGTCTTCGGAAAAATTGATTTTTACCTACTGGTCTGTTTTGACAGATTTCTGCCATTATTTGCATTTGCTTCTTGTTGATTCCTTTTTGGGTTCTCTTTTGGGGAATTGAGATTTTTTAGGGAAGTGCTAAAGTAGTTGTTTTAATGAAAGTTTTATTGGTGTTGAAACTGAACCCAAAGACTTATTATCTTCAGTACACTAATGTTGCTAATAAAGATTGGTGAAGTTTTGTATGAAGGAAGAATTTCAGATGTAAGGAAAGAATAATGTAATGAGATGAAGAATGGACTAAATCTCAAGCTTGGGGATGCCACCCATGTCACCCGAAGAAATATCTAATAAGTACAAGCGTCAAAGCTTGGGGATGCCCAAGGCATCCCCTTCTTCATCAATAAAATTCTCAGCTTTCTTCCAAACACTTCATTTTTATTGTTTCATGGACAATTGTGTTGTTCTTGGAGCGTCTTTGTTTTTGTTTTTGGTTTTCGTTTGCTTGGTTTGCTTAGTTTGCTTGAATAAATTGGTTGGACCCCCTCTTTCATACATTAGTTTCCAAGTAAGTTGATTTGGATTGGAAAAGAGTAGGAAAGTTCATGCTTAAGTGGTAAAAAGGAGCTTGTTTTTGACTGTGACTTAGACTTTATCATGTCATGCTTGATATTGTTTTGGCTTTATGCTTAGTGATTTTTGTTGTAGCATGACATGTTATAAACAATTGAGATTGCTTAATGTGCCTTGAAAGAATCATGCGTTGTTTTAGCATATAAAAGCATAATATTATGGTATTCTCCTTTAATGCTTTATTTGGGTTGACTTGGCGCATGCTCACACCATGTTAAGACTATACCAAGTCACCATAGCCTTTATGATCCTTTAATTTTTGACTTGTAATATCACTTTATGCTTTAATTAATGATGTTTTGTCGTTTTGCATGATTATGGCCATTATTGCTCTCTTAGTTGGTCGCTCCTAGTCTTTTGCTAGCCTCCATAACCAAGTATGAGTTCCACTCATGCATCCAACTCCAAATAAAACCAACTTATTCCAAAGAGTCCACCACATTTGCTATTCCAAGTATATTCATGTTTTTATCTACCTTCCGAATTAAACTTGTTATGTGAAAATTAGTGATTAAAGCTCTCACGAACTTGATGGCATACTTTACTTTTCTTGCCCCTAATAAACTTGAACCATTGTGTCATCTATGTTGTATATGCTTGCACTTATATGTTGGGGATTAGCAGAACCATGCTGTCATGAGGAACACTTTCAACATTGCACTTGTACATTGTACCTAGTTGATATCATGCTCTTTTGTTTATGGATGTCGTCGGTGTGAAATGAAAGGGGAGTTTGTAAGTCCATGGAGTTATGTATGTGTGTTAGAGAAATGCCTAGGCCGCTGGTCTAATCCATGCCTAATCATGGTGGAAACCTGCAGTGTAACCATAATGAGCAATCTATGAAGCATTCTTCTTATAAAAAAAGAGATAGATATTGAGAAAAAGAGAAAAAGAAAAAGAAAAATGAGAAAAGAGGAAAGAGATAAAAAAGAACCATTTTCCCATGGTAAATAAGAAGATTGCTGAGATGCTCGTTGTCTGCTTGCCTTGTCATTTTGATATGGGGATTCTTTCGTATCATCGGGCAAGGGGTACCCCGTTGGCGGTTCTCTATGATACATATGTACTTACTATGACAAGAACTTACCGGTAGCTAAACTTGAGTAGCATGAGGAGCGACCCTTGTATTCAAGGGACATGAGATTGCCAACTTATACTTTATTAAGCATATACTCCATAGTTTGTTCACTTTAACCTTAATCACTTCAGGATGCTTATGATAGGGGCAATGAGAGCTGAAAGCTAATAAATACAATAATTTTTGGAAGGTCTTTATGAGACTTGAATCCCTGCTTCCTTCTATGAGGGCCTTTCTTCTACTTTTATGTTGAGTCTCCATCTTCTATCTTTATGCACCTATTGAGAGAGCATAGTGTGCATTCTTAGTTTAATGTGCATTGTCCCAACACTTGTTGATTGATTCATAACTTTCATATTGCTTGTTCTTGAACTATTTTTATCTAGTCACCCTTATGAACTTTGAAGGTGTACTATGCATTTATGGTTTGCTACTCCATGAGGGACAAGCTGAATACTGATGGCCCAAAACATATCGAGCTCGTTGGGGAACCCCAAGAGGAAGGTATGACGAGCACAGCAACAATTTTTCCCTCAGTACAAAACCAAGGTTATCAATCCAGTAGGAGCAAGGAAACATCCCAAAGGTGTTGCTAGCTGAACCTTGGCAGGGCGCACTACTGGTGCTAGTAGCAACGTGGAGACCTGCACAACACAAGCACGGAACTTTGCCCCCAACTTACGATGAGGTTGTCAATCTCACCGGTTTTGCTGAAAACAAAGGATTAAACGTATCGAATGGAAGGAAGTAATAGTTTGCAGAAAGTAAATACAAAGCAGTAAACAGTTGATTGTAGATTGAATGTAAAAGAAATGGCCGGGGTCCATAATTCACTAGAGGTGGCTCTCCTTAAGATAGATAACATGCTGGGTGAACAAATTACAGCGGGGCAATTGATAAACACCGAGAAAGCATACAAGCATATACTAATCATCTTGACTCCTTTGGAACTTGATTGGGCATTACAACATTATACATAGACCGCCATCCAACTACATCTATGACTAATAATCCACCTTCAGGTTATCATCCGAACCTCCTCCGGTATTAATTTGCAAGCAACAGATTATTGCTTTATGAATTGCGTGTAAAGTAAACAATACGATTGTTCTATGAACAAAGGATTGTTGTTTTCTCCCTAGTAGCAACAGCACATCTAGTACCTTAGAGATTTCTGTCACATCCCTAGAGTACCAGAGGCATGAACCCACTATCGAGCATAAATACTAACTCTTGGAGTTGCTAGCATCTACTTGGCCAAGATAGCTACTAACAACGGAAAACATGCAAGATCACAAATAACAAAGACATGATAGAATCAATAATCAATCTGAAATAGCATCTCAATATCCATTGGATACCTGCAAACACAACATGCAGAATTACAAATAGATGATCTTGATCATGAGCGGAGCTCACAAGATCTAAACATGAAAGCACAAAGGAGGAGAACCAGCCATCTAGCTACTACATGGATCCATAGTCCAAGGATGAACTACTCACGCATCACACCGAAGGCTTGCATGGTGATGAAGAAGGCCTCGAGGGTGAATTCCCCTCTCTGGCAGGGTGCCGGGAAGAGCTTCAGATCCCTCCCGATCTAGGGATGGAGATGACGGCGGCTACAGACTCTTTCATGGATTTTTAATCGGGTACTTAGGATTTTCGTCCCGAGGGCAATATATAGGTGGAAGGAGAGGCCGACGGGGTGCCGGGAGCCACCACACCACCCCCTGGCACGGGCCCATCCTGGCCGCGCGGCCAGGTGGTGTGGCCGGCCCCTGGCCCTTCTCCGTCTCGTATTCTGGCACTTGATGTCTTCTGGAAAAATAGGCACTTTGGCTTTTGTCCCGTCCAATTCCGAGAATATTCATTTTCTGACTTTCCTGGAACCAAAAACAGCAGAAAACAGGCAGCTGGCACTGTGGCTCTTGTTAATAGGTTAGTCCAAGAAATCATATGAAAAGTACTCCAAAGTTGGAACAAAACTAAAGAAAGTGGATAAAACCAAGCATGGAACATCAAAAATTATAGATACATTTGCAATGTATCAACATCCCCAAGCTTAACTCCTGCTCGTCCTCGAGTAGGTAAGTGATAAAAAGAAAGAATAATTTTTGAGGTGACATGCACCATCAAAGACTTGATCAAAGTTTTTGCAAAACTCAAAGCTGGGATCATAGTACTTCAATCATAACATGAAAGACAAAGTTCTAGCAGTAAGCAAAGAAACTATGATGCAACATGAAAAGGCACAAACAAAAGATTCATGAATAACAATGCTTTGCAAGACGTTTGTTTGTTTCACATAAAGAAAACATAGCATAATAGTATTCAGCTTGTCCCCCAATAGATTAGCAAATATAAATGCATACGACACCTTCAAAGTTCATAAGAGTGACTAGATACAATAGTTTATAACAAGCAATATCAAAGTATGCATCAATCAACTAGTCTTGGGACAATGCACATAGAACTAAGAATGACCACTATGCTCTCAAAGTAGGTGCATAAAGATAGAAGGTGGAGACTCAATGTAATGGTGGAAGAAAAGCCTTTGTAAAAGGAAGTAGGGATTCAAGTCTCATAAAGAGCTTCCAAAAATTATGGTACTTATAGCTTTCAGCTCTCATTGTCCCTACCATAAGCATCTTGAAGGTGATTAAGGTTAAAGTGACACAACTAAGAGGATATGCTTGACAAGTTATAAACTAAAATCCCATGCCCCTTACTTACGAAGACCGATCCTCATGCTACTCAACTTCAGTCACGAGTAAGCTCTTGTCATTGTAAGTACATGTGTATCATTAAGAACCGCCAATGGGGTACCCCTTGCACATGATACGGGAGCTTTCCCATAATCAAAATGACAAGGCAAGCAGACAATGAGCATCTCAGCGATCTTTTTATTTGCTATTTGCATAGGTTTTTATTGAGGATGCTTCATAGAGTGCTCATTATGGTGATGCTGCAAGTTTCCACCATGATTAGGCATGGCTTAGGCTAGCGGCCTAGGCATTTCTCTAACACACATACAAAATTCATGATCTTACAAGTTCCACTTTTATTTCACACTGCCGGGATCCGTAAGCAAAAGAACATGATATCAACGGGGTACAAAGTACAAGTGCAATGTTAAAAGCATTCCCCATGGTACATGGTTCTGCTAATTTCAACTTATAAAGCGCAAGCATATACGCAACAAAGAAGGACCCAATGGTTCAAGTTTATTAGAGGCAAGTAAAGTAAAGTGTGTCATCAAGTTCGTGAGAGCTTTAATCACTAGTTTTCTCATAACAAGTTTAATTTGGAAGGTAAACAAAAGCATGAATATACTTGGAATAGCACAAGCTAATAGGTAGGTATGGTGGACTCTTTGGAAAAACTTGGTTTAGGGAGTTGGATGCATGAGTGGAACTCATACTTGGTTGTGGAGGCTAGCAAAAGACTGGGAGCGACAAACTAAGAGAGCAATAATGGCCATAATCATGTAGAGCGACAAAACATCATTAATCAAAGCATAAAGTGATACTACAAGTTGAAAACTAAAGGATCATAAAGGCTATGGTGACTTAGGATAGTCATAACATGGTGTGAGCATGTGCCAAGTCAACCCAAATAAAGCATCAAAGGAGAATACCACTATACTATGCTTTAATATGCTAAAACAACACATGATTCATCCAAGGCACATTAAGCAATCTCAATTGTTTATAAAAAATCATGCTACAACAAAGAATACTAAGCATAAATCCAAAACAATATCAAGCATGGCATGAAAAAGCATAGGACACAGTCAAAAACAAGCTCTTTTTACCACATAAGCATGAACTTTCCTACTCTTTTCCAAACCAAACCAAACTATTTGCAAACCAATGTATGAAAGAGGGCGTCCAACCAATTTATTCAGAAAACTAAGCAAACCAAAGCAAACGAAAACCAAAACGAAAATGAAAAATAAGACGCTCCAAAAAAAACAGAAATGTGCATGAAACAATAAAAATGAAGCGTTTGGAAGAAACCTGGGATTTTTATTGATAAAGAAGGGGATGCCTTGGGCATCCCCAAGCTTTGACGCTTGTACTTCTTGGATATTTCTTGGTGTGACACGCATGGCATCCCCAAGCTTGAGCTTTAGTCCATTCTTCATCTCATTACTCATTCCTTACATACACCTGAAATTTTTCCTTCATACAAAACTTTACACAATCTTTATTAGCAACATTAGTGCACTTAAGATAAATAAGTCTTAAAATTCAGTTCTAACACCAAATAAACTTCCATTAGAACACTAGCTACTATAACACTTCCCTCAAAAAACTCAATTCCCCAAAAGAACTCAAGAAGGAACCAACAAGAAGCAAATGCAGAAAATGGCAGAAATCTGTCAAAACAGACCAGCAAGTAAAGATGAATTTGTTCGAAGACTTTCTGTTGCTCAAATCAAAAAGTGTTGAACTAACGAAAGTTAGATAACAACCTGGGGCAGAAGTACAAAACATTACAGCTCAATCCGACATACAGAGCTCTCTCACGAATTTTTATGGTGAAGCACATAAATCTGTTTTGGGACAGCAACTTTCCCAATCATTACTTCTCTCTCATTAGAGGTTACTCTTGGCACAAAAAGCAAATAAAAAGGATAAGGAGAGGTTATTACAGAGGTAATAGCTTCCAAGACTCATCTAAAACTTTTGGGTTATCTCCCAATAAGTACTTTTTTAACGCCTTTAAGTTAGGCATAAGAAGCAAGAAAAAGAATCAAGTATTCTCAAATGAAGAAGCATTAAGATCAATACCAGAAATATTTTCAACAAGACAAGGTATATCATCCAAATAAGTTCTAGAGGATCCTCTCTCAATGCTCTTGGGTTCACTATTCTCATCAAAAGGATTTGCAGGGACAATCCAATCAAGATTCTTTTCTATGGCATCATGTATTGCTACTAGTTTAAAGGGTATTGGTATCTTAGGTTCCTCCCCATTAGGTTCGGTTTTGTTCATGTTTTCTCATGTACCAACAACATCTACACATGAGCCTAGCATATTTAAATGTTCAAAAACTTTTGTAGCTTCCTTGGCAACATCATAGAACTCGTTAAACAAAGTTTCTAGAATAAAATCCCTTTTTTCAGGGTCCTCAATTTCTTTAAGCTTAAGAAACATTATTTGCATTAAGGGGTTGAGGTTAACAAACCTAGCTTCTAACATGTGAATTAAAGAAGCTGTAGCAATCTCATAGTTTGGAGCAAGTTCTACAAGGGATCTATCCTCAGTATCTTCATGCTTACTAACATGATTAAATAATTCTTCAATGTTATCTTTCCCAATCATAGAACCACTACCAATTGGAAGGTCTTTCAGGGTGAATGTAGGGATCAACATGGTGAGCTAAGGGAGAGGTGACTACTAAAGGAGACTTAATTTTTTTGTGTTTTTTGAATAACAAAAGCAAACAAGTAAAACTAATTTTTTGTGTTTTTGAAATAAGAAAGCAAACAAGTAAAACTAAATTTTTTGTGTTTTTTTGAAGAACAAAACAAGCAAACAAAGCAAAAAGAAACTAAGCAAAACAAAAACAACAAAGTAAAGAGATTGGTTATGAGGGACTCCCCTTGTGAAGATGTCCTTGACTCCCCGACAACGGCGCCAGAAAATCGCTTGATGGCTCAATGCACGGCGCCCAGAAAAATGCTTGATGGCAGTGTTGATGTACAACTCGTTGGGAACCCCAAGAGGAAGGTATGATGAGCACAGCAGCAAGTTTCCCTCAGTTATGAAACCAAGGTTTAATTGAACCAGTAGGAGCAAGGAAACACCCCAAAGGTGTTACTAGCTGAGCTTTGGCAGGACGCACTACCGGTGCTAGTAGCAACGTGGAGACCTGCACAACACAACCATAGAACTTTGTACCCAACTTGCGATGAGGTTGTCAATCTCACTGTGTTTTGTGGTAAACAAAGGATTAAACGTATCAAATGGAAAGAAGTGAAGTTTGCAGAAAGTAAACACAAAGCAGTAAACAGTTGTAGATTGTATGTAAAGAAAAGGACCGGGATCCATAGTTCACTAGAGGTGGCTCTCCTTAAGATAGATAACATGCTGGGTGAACAAATTACAGCGGGGCAATTGACAAACACCGAGAAAGCAATACATGCATATACTAATCATCCTGACTCCTTTGAGACTTGATTAGGCATTACAACATTATACATAGACCGCCATCCAACTGCATATATGACTAATAATCCACCTTCAGGTTATCATCCGAACCCCCTCCGGTATTAAGTTGCAAGCAACAGATTATTGCTTTACGAACTGCGTGTAAAGTAAACAATACGATTGTTCTATGAACAAAGGATTGTTGTTTTCTCCCTAGTAGCAACAACACATCTAGCACCTTAGAGATTTCTGTCACTTCCCAAGATTACCAGAGGTATGAACCCACTATCGAGCATAAATACTAACTCTTGGAGTTGCTAGCATCTACTTGGCCAAGATAGCTACTAACAACGGAAAGCATGCAAGATCACAAATAACAAAGACATGATAGAATCAATAATCAATCTGAAATAGCATCTCAATATCCATCGGATCCCCGCAAACACAACATGCAGAATTACAAATAGATGATCTTGATCATGAATGGAGCTCACAAGATCTAAACATGAAAGCACAAAGGAGGAGAACCAGCCATCTAGCTACCACATGGATTCGTAGTCCAAGGATGAACTACTCACGTATCACACCGGAGGCTTGCATGGTGATGAAGAAGGCCTCGAGGGTGAATTCCCCTCTCCGGCAGGGTGCCAGGAAGAGCTTCAGACCTCTCCCGATCTAGGGATGGAGATGACAGCGGCTACAGACTCTTTCGTGGATTTTTGATCAGGTACTTAGGGTTTTCGTCCCGAGAGCAATATATAGGCGGAAGGAGAGGCCAAGGGGGTGCCAGGAGCCACCACACCACCCCCTGGCGCGGTCCCAGCCTGGTCGCGCGGCCAGGTGGTGTGGACGGCCCCTGGCCCTTCTCCGTCTCGTATTCTGGCACTTGATGTCTTTCGGAAAAATAGGCACTTTGGCTTTTGTCCCGTCCAATTCCGAGAATATTCATTTTCTGACTTTCCTAGAACCAAAAACAGCAGAAAACAGACATCTAGCACTGTGGCTCTTGTTAATAGGTTAGTCCAAGAAATCATATGAAAAGTACTCCAAAGTTGGAACAAAACACAAGAAAGTGGATAAAACCAAGCATGGAACACCTAAAATTATAGATACATTTGCAATGTATCACACCTCTCCTCCCTCGAGGTCGATCCGTCCTCCCCCATTCTCCTCGTACGGCCTCGCCACCGAGAAGAAGCACAGGCACCTGGCGGTCAAGGAGGCCCCCAATCTGGTGAGGGTGGCCTGCTGTGCGTGTGCCGCCCGAGCGCCTGGCCTCTCCACATGCGAGGTTGTCTGTTACTTTGATGCTTATGCTCCTGCTAGCTGCCAAAGAAAACCTCGACCGCCGCCGTGGGCCGCCACGCTCGCGGGACAGGTAATCCGCAGCTATTTTGCCTGCCTCTCTTGTATCCCGAAGAACCCTTCCCGTCCGCCACTTCCTCCCTGGCTTCCCCTGAACCCAAATCAGATGTTGTGGAAACATGACTCGATCGAGGCGTCAAAGCAAAGCAGTTTGTGGTGGGGATTCGGTGGAGAGAGAACATAACCGGGAGGATGGATCTATCGAGGTGAGAGACATAAAGAGGCGGCAACCCTCGACTTGGTGAGAGAGAGAAGCGGGCGTGCCGCGAGGTGAGGCAGAGAGAGTAGGGAGATGGAGCTGGTCCGGTGGGTCGCTGCTGAAAATTACGTGGAGTACATGTGAGGCTCCTTTCTGAAGTTCAGTATACTCGCTGAAGTTTCCACCTCTTGGCCCTTGAATTTTCTTACTGTTTGATGAACTGTACTATGAATCACAGGAAGCTCCTTGCTAAAATTTGTTGTTGTTGTGCTTCCTGCATCCTGCCATGCTTTATGATGCACGCACTGTCTACTTGATTTGGTACAACCAACTCGCTTGACGAGGGAAGGAGATCTTCAGGTCACTTGATTAGTACATCCAAGTCACTTTTTTACGGCGCACAGCCAAGTCGCTTGTACAGAGAAGAAAATGATTTTTTTAGAAGAAAAGGACTTCTTCCACTGCTTGTTCAAAACACAGAGATGTATATCTATGAGCATTAAAACAGTGACCCGATTACATACATCGGGAGAGTTCTTGATTATCACAGGGGTAGCTAATTGGACAGGTGGATCATTAGCATTAGTACACTACTAAGAAATGAACCAAAATGGTTTTTGGGTGAGTAGATGCTTTCACTAACATGTTTGTACAAGTATTGAAAATAATACTAATATGTATTGCTGGATTCGATTTTTGCTTATTTTTCTTAGATCTGGAAAATGATTGATTGGATTTTTCTCATTTCTATTAAACAGTTGAAGCGATACATCTTCTAATGCATGGAAATATGATTTCTAATAAATTAATGTGAGAACATATATTGGTAACAAATGCTTCAAATCTAAGCTCCTATAATGATTTTGTCAATATTTTGACCTGCCTTGGCTAGGAATAGAAATAACACTCTACATATGGGTTCGACACGACGATTTGGGGTATCACTACCTCATGTAGAAAAACAATAAAATAGAGATTGCCCGCCTGTTTGATGTGGTTGGATTTGATTATTGTGTCCTGATTAACTTTTTTCTTATTTCTTGCATGCAGAAACATGACCAGTGTATATATGGTGGGATTGAAGATGAGCAATGCGTCAACCTGGAGAAGCAGACTGCGCAACTATAGAAGGAGTTCAGGTTCAAAGAAAGGGCAATGCTTGATGTGCTCAAAGAACTTGAGAAAGATAAGAGTATGATCGCAGTTTGGCAGCTCAAGTTACCAAGGAAAACACGTGATGCATGAGAACCAATAAAACTTGAGGAGAATCAACCTAAGGACAACTAATGTATCACCGAAGTGCCCACGGTAGAACAGAGAGAGGCCGCCTTTGGGAAATGCTGAAGCTAATGTCGACATGTGTAGGGCTCTTGATAAATAAGACAACAACAACAACACCATGGTTCACTCTTCGACCCGAACAATCAAATGCAATTTTCTATTGGACATGGAATCACCTGTGCGTGCGGACTATGCTCCACCGACGGCGTTGGTAGAGAGCACTCCTTGAATTCACATCGGTCAAAAAGGTGAGCTAATGGTCAACATTAAGTCAGTGAACCAGTCCAAGCAGGAAGTGATGGAGCACATTGACATGTTCATGATTGCACATGGAGAGAGTGATAATGATCTCGGTGCGGTGAATATATAAATTGCTTATTTTACACAATTACATTATATTAAGCTCCAACCACTGTAACACAGTTACATGCATCTTTGCTGGAACCCTTCATGGTGCAAACTAGGTGCTTGCTTTATCTGGTTAATTGTCATGTGCAGGAATCCATGAGAGCATTGGCTAATATGAAAAGAGATGCAAAGGAGAAAGAACAAAATGCATTGCTTTTTTGAGATCATTGCTTCATTGAGGTATATTCGCCTCATTATCTTAAGAATTTTAAGTGAAGTGCTCAATGTTTAACTTTTATAAAGTAGTTGGAAAAATTGGAACACTACTGCTTCTTTTCTGCTTCATAGTTATTTTATTAGTGCCATTCCTCACGCTGATGGCATAACTAGGTTCAAGCATGAGCCGGAGACGTCGAGAGCATGGACTGGGCTGCCAAGATTTTAGAATCTGTTAATAAATAAACTTGAAGGCCGATGTGTTTTCCACACTGCGATGAGATTTATGTTCAGGATTTTCATGTTGTTGATGTTGTAATGCTCACGCAGACATGATGATCCTATACTGACGGACAAAATATTATTACCAAAATAGATCTGGGTACACTCACTTGTTTGTTCATGAACAAGATGCGAGCATAGTGGATTGTATACATGTTAATTTTAAAAAAAAATTGTTTTCCACGAATTGATCTGGGTATATATTTTTTGTGTTGCAAATCATGAATGTAATTTCCATGCGAAAATAGTTGTACTTCGGATCTTAATCTTGTGATTCGATGACAAGATCGCACCTAGCCTTGCCTAATAGTGTGGGAATCCTCAATGTGGATGAAGCTAATACAAAAGCAAGGCATTGGGATTAGGGATGGCACCCGCCGGGTTCGGGTCCAGGTCCACCCCTCCCATACCCGCCCCCGCCCCATTTCCCCACACCCGCGACCCGCCCCGAATCCATTGGCGGGTACAGATCCCCACCAGACCCGCCACCCGCCGGGTAAACGGGGACCCGATGGGTACCCGCCGAGGTCTGCGAGGCGGCAACGCTGGAGGTCTGCAAGGCGGCGGCGCTAAGGATAGCAATTTTACCCATGGGTACGGGTACCTGCGGGTATCGTGCCCGCATGGGTAGGATATGGGCACACTTTTATGCCCACAGGTAATACCCATACCCTACCCATTAAGTTACGGGTACGGGCACGGGTATAGATTTGTACCCATGGGTATACTTATACCATGCCCGTTTAAACGACATGTCAAACTTACATGTGGAGTGTCGACCTATGCGGCTAAGAAGCCTAGGGACAAGTATGCGATTGTGAATTCTAAACTTTGATACTTTTATGTACTCGTCTACCTATTATTAAGTAGAGATAATTATCGTTTTTCAAATATGTTATTGATGAACATAAAATTGTGAATAACTTGATACGATTGGCTCTACCCACCGTGTAACACCCTCGAATCGGCCCTATGCAAGTTTTAGCGCTTCCCGCCAAACCCGCATAGAAACGATTCAAGGACGCCCACCAGGCACTTTCGTGCGGGTGGAAAACGAAGTAATACCATTACACAACAGTCCTCGATGAGACCCACAGAACAGATATATATATACAACACGACTCCACGAGTCAAAAATACAGATATACAATACAAAGATCCAAATCACCTTGAAATCGATAGGGCGTCCGACTACGGACAAGATGCAAATGGGGCTAAGAGCCCTGAAGAATAACCAATGGCGTCCATAACCCTACCCAGGCCAAGCCGGAAGGGTAACCCTGCTAACGACGTCGATCTCAAACCTGCTAAAACAAAAGGGGTGCCGACAAAGGGCAAAGGAAAAAGAGGAGCGTCAGTACTGAGGCCAGTACACGGCGAGGCTAGAATTCGGCGGCTCTCGCCTACATAGGTATGGTGGGTTGGAGTGGCAGCGCAGCGGCACTACACAATCTATAGAGACTCGATACAACTGGCGGTTATCAGAGAGGGATAAGAAAGACCTATTCGGATTCAACCTGAAGCTAACACCAAACAAACCCATCCTGGTATTTCCCCCTCGAGACCAAACGAGGAAGTCGGACCAAGGAACTCACACAGTTGGCAATTTTACTCATTCCGTTATAGTTGCAGCAATTACTAATCAGATATAGATAGCATGAGTCATCCTGAGGCATAGAAACGTGGGCGGTTTTAATTAAACATTCCGTGGTAGTTGGAACATTTACTGGTCAGATATAATTGTCCTGAGGAATCCCAAAACCCAGCAGTTGTTGGCACTTTTATCACATTCCATTGGAGTTGCAATACTTACTAGGCATGTATGGTATGACACAGATCACTACAGATCCACCAGCTGTTGGCATTTTTAATATCCATTCCGTTATGCTTGAGCTGATTACTAGTCACATATTAGGTCAAGTTTATAGCACTACTTTAGTTATGCTTGTCTATGATCGAGATACTGTGCTCCAAGTCGTCCATAACCGCGGACACGGCTTTCAGAAAGTTTTACCCTGCAGGGGTGCACAAATAGCAACACACACTCGATCAACCTCGGAAAAACCAACTCAAAACCCAACGAGGCATTCACGACAAAGCGATCACATGATTCATAAAATATTTCAGGGGGCCACCCCACTAAGCTACCCGCAACGAAGTTGGCCGGCTCCGGAACGGACCCAGGGTTTGTGTGGACGGCTATAAATGGCTGGGAACCCGAAAGTGTGACTGGGCTTGTCGATACAGCGAAAACGTGTCACGATCCTAAACAGTACAGGTGCTCCACGCACAATCTTAAATAAAGTAGTAAAGCATGGCATAAGTACATGATAGTAATAAAGCCCCAAACTAGTTTGTGGCCCCAAGAAATAGAAATGAATCAAGCTCTGGCTCAGGGGGGTCCACGGCCTCCCGGATGTGAATAGTGCGAAAAATCAAGGAACAAGTATCAAGTACTCGGGGTCCTACGGGACACAAGTGAGCGTGGAAGAACCAAATAACATCTATTGCCCACCGATGCCTCTGCATTAGTTATATCTAGCATTTTAATAGTTGTATTTAAAGTCATGATCATTTCCCCAAAAACATCTTCCAGCATTCCAACAACTGTGGTACTCGACAACACAAGATCGCACCTGAGCAAGCAACTACGACTCACAAGGCCAGCTATCTACCAAACGAAGGTAATAGGAGGTGTCCAAGGCAATATAAAGGCTACACGGGATTTAACTGGTGTACAGAAACTAAAGCATCGCGACACGGATAGCAATAGATCAACAGGAGGAAATAAAGACTATAAATGCAAAATAGGTAGAAGGGGGAGAGATGCTCGCCTGGGAAACACTGCCGAAGGATCATATCCGGAGAACTTGTCGGTACTCGCATCCACTCATCGGCCTAATCCGCGAAGAAGCAAACACTAGAAGAAACACCGGATGCAATATTTAATACTACGACAGAAGATCCGGCATGATTATGATATGATGCATGGCATGTCACAGATGCGGTGCGATTAGGCAGTATTAAGCGGAACCGGGGTCCCGACAATTAATTACACGGTTCAAGTTATTTAACTACCCCGTAATTTAAATGTTGTATTAACAAGGCAAATCATGGCATCAGTTCTCTACGCAAGTTTAAATGGAGCTATTATAAAACTAGAAAAGTCCGCATATAGCCTCCATATTTAATTTAATTGAATCGGCTAAAAGCCCCCAAACAACCACAAACATGTATGCAAGCATGACAATTTAAATGCAACCGATGATTATATATTATAAAAATAGGGGTCTCGGATAAAGAGATCACACATGTCAAATCAAAGATCTTGGGGTTCACCAAGGGGTTCGACGGGATCGGTCTTCGGACTCCGGGATCGGAGTCACTATGTAGAAGATCTTTGATCACCGGATCCGTGTCGGCGCACCCGGGGTCTTCGGGTCCGGGAAGGGGTCTCGAGTGTCACTATGTGCGTCCCTCGGACTCATCGGCATCGAGCCGGTCTTGTCAGTCTTGGAAAGGTGCTCGCCTGACTCGTCAAACTGAGCCTCGCCACAGATCCATCGTCACACGGACGCCCTAACAAACATCACACCCCAACTTCTCATGATCAGAAACAAAACACAACACATGGGACATCCCCACTGGTACTAGAGGAACCCACCAGGGTGGGCACCAACACACCATGGCAACAGACACAAGTACAAGGATGAGGAACGGCAAGAGGGGGTGTTGCTCATGGCGATGCAGGGGCACGGCGAGGCAACGGCAAGCGGCGGTCCCTAGGGCTCGGGCCAGCAGCGGCGTGGGAGAGGAGCTCGGGCGGCAACGCTGGGCCAAGCACGGGGCAGACGGTGAGGCGTCCAGGAGCAACGACGGCGACGTCTAGGGAGGTCGAGCCGGTCCGGAAGAGGTCGGCACATGAGGTAGAAGGAGCTCCGGGCGATGACGGCTCGTGCCTGCAGACCGGCGTACTCGGCTCGAGCGGCGTGGATGGTAATGTGGCAGTCGTTGACCTAGGAGGAGGCCAGCCGGGCGGGGACTGGCGCAGAAGAAGCGGAAGGCGGCGACGAAGCCGCGCGGCAGCGGGCCCGCGAGGAGCTCGAGGTCGGGACAGTGGGGCGATGGCGTGCAGGGACCGGCAAAGAGAGGACCCAGCGACGGACGCGGCTCGACTCGAGCGTCCGTGGCGGCGGCGGGGCGAAGGGAACCACGGCGGCGGCGGCGAACGGGAGCCGACGCAGAGCTCCCGGCGGAGGCAGGGTGAACTCGGCGGCATGCGGTCGGCGAGAAGGGAGCGAGGCGCATGGCGCTGAGGTCGAGGGCGGCCGGTGCCGGAGCAGGAGAGGAGGAATCCGCGGTGAGGTCGTCGGCGAGGAGAGCGGCAGGTGCTCGCGCGGGCCAAGGAGGCAGAGGGAGGCGGTGCTAGGGGCGGCCAGGGCCGGCCCAGCGGAGGGGAGAGGTGGCCGAAGGCGGGGCGCGAGGGAGGAGGAGGCCGACGACGGCGGTTGCGGGATCGGGGCGAGGTCGAGAGGCGACAGAGGAATCGGTCGAGGGAAGGTGGGGTTGGGGAGAACGACGAGCGGAGGAGAGAGAGAGGGAGGGGAAGGCGGGCTGGTGGGGCAGGCGGGGGCTGACGTGGCTGGGTGGGGAGGTGTGGGGTGCGTGTCCACGGGTGGACCGGGTCGGTGGGGGTAGGTGGCGTGGCTGTTCATCCCGGGAGGGTGGGGCCCGCGCGGGGTTGGTGGGGTGATGCGGCGTGTGTGCGTGCGTGTGTGTGGCGTGGGTTTGGACGGGGCAGGGGCCAGGGGTGAGGTGGCGAGTGTGAGGGGAGGTGGCGGCTGGTGGTTGGCTGGAGTGAGGTGGAGGTGTGAGGTGGAGGGAGGGGATTGGTCAGGGTGAGGTGGAGGAAGGCTGGGTAGGATAGGATTAGGTAGAATTAGGATTAGATATTTTTAGACTAGGGTTTGGAGGTGGCCGGCCGGGCTTCCGGGCCTAGCGGGCTGCCTCCCAAAAATAAAAGAATAATTTTACTTGTTTAAAACGAGGCGTTTGAAATCTGTTTATAGACGAAACAAAATATTCCGGGGTCCCGGGTTTTAATTTGAATAAAGAAAGGAATATTTAGAAAACAAAACTAGGCGTTTCGAAAATAGTTTAGACAAAAACCATGCATGATGATGACGATGCTCAAATGCAATGTGGCATGATGACATGAGCATGCGGTCATGATGATGCAATGCACAAAAACACCGCGATTTTCTAGTAGTGGTTTTTGCGGGATGCCACACACCGGGTACCCAATGGGTATGGGTACCCGGCGGGTATGGGTATGGGTAAAGTTTTATAGCCGCGAGTACGGGTATGGGTAAACTTTTGTACCCATTAACTACACGGGTATGGGTATGGTATTGCTCTACCCTGCCCATTGCCATCCTTAGGAGGCGCTACTGGGAGGCGGTTTGCAAGGCGGTGGCGGTCGCTGGAGCTCCCCTCCCCATGGTCCTCGACCTTGACCGGTGGTGCAGGTAGTCGCCGGAGCTCCCCTTATCGTGGTCCTCGACCTCTACCGGTGGCGGCGCGAGGCAGTCCCCGCACGACACAGGGAGGAGGTGGTGGCAGGGCGACGCGACAGGTAGGATCTAGCAATGGTCCATCCTCCTCGACTAAGATCTGGTGGCGGTGCATCCCTTCTCGGCTAGGATCTGGCGGCGGTCGGTGGTGTAAGAGGAAGCCAGGAGGCGGCGGTGCATCCCTCCGCTAGAAGGGAGGCGACGGCAACGCTAGAAGCCAGGAAAGAGAGGATTGCGCGATGGGAGTGCACGAGGCCACGAGGTGTGAGTGCGTGTGCGTCATGCACGCGTGGGATGAGGGGTGTGGGACCGCCGGGGTTAGTGGGGTTAGGCATTTATGGTTAGGATTAGAAATTAGAATTATTATTTGTAGGATATAGTCGGGTCTAAGGGTCTGCGGGTATGGGTATGCCACCTCCAGGCCCGCCCCTGCCAGATTCGACGGGTCTAGCTTTTTTCCACTAAGCACCCCCATGGGTTTTTTCTTTACCAAACCCTCCCCATTTAAGGCGGGTACCCATCGGGTTAGCGGGTTTCAGGGCCAATTACCATCCCTAATTGGGATAGACCAGGAAGAAAGCAAATAATGGAGACATATGGAAAGAGTTTGCTGATGCGGTGTGAGGAGATATGAAAAAAAATCTCTCGGTCAACTATTTAATAGAACGTACAAATTTGTGATATAATATTGTTTGCAATTTCGGAATTAATGCTTTAGCGAAAATCATTAATGTATATAATCAAATTTAAACTTTAATAATAAATTATAGAAGAGTATATCAAATAAAAATTAAGATGAAAAGGCGAACGGATGCTGGGTTACGTGTGTTGATCGACTTTGGGCAAAATTTAGGTCGCCTCGATATTTTTGTCTAAAAAATAATTTTTTTTCCGTTGCAACGCACGGGCAATTGTCCTAGTATCTTCTCAAATAAATACATTTGATTTTGTTGTGTACAAACGGTGATATAGGTGTCTGATGAAACATCTTATATTTTGGGAGGGAGTAGTTGCCATGGTTTTTAACCACCACAGGACTATTAGGGATGTAATAAAGGAGTACTAGTACTCGCTTTTGTTCAAGTTACACGAAAGAGTTGGTAATATTGCTGAGAAAGAGCTATCCATGTACTTGTAGAGTTTAGCTATCCATAATGTCGAAGATAACGGTCACTCTCATGATCAGTGGGTACACACTGAAAGTTTCGGCAGGAATGTTGCTGCCGATTACCTCGCAAGTTCCACGTGAACATTTCCACGCGTCCCTTTGTTTGTGAGAGTCTTAACAAACAAGCAACCACGTTGGGAACCAAAGTCGGTTTGACAAATTTGGAACAGCAGAGGGCAGGTAAAGGCGGTACAATCTTCAGGCAACGAAACGCGCACGTGCATGTGCATCATCTTCATCATCATTCATCGCTCACTGACTGACACCGTGCTAAATAATAAAACCAGATCATCACAAGGCCCAAACCGAATAAAACCAGACGTAGCCCATGAAAACGGTACGACACGTAACGTAAGCAGAGTCCAAAAGGGAGCACGAGCGCTCGCAGAGTCCAGAGCGCGCACGCCTCGCCTAGGCCTAGTAGCAGTAGCAGTAGAGTACACGGGCCGGGGCGGTGGTGGCCAAGGCGGGCAAAGCGGCGTCCGGGACGAACGCCAGCCATCCAATCGCGTCTGATCTGGCCTGACCGCTCGAGGTTTCCTTTGCCTCCGTCTACCTTTTCCTAGTCGGAAATTAAATTAAATTAAATTAAAACGGGAAGCAGTTGGGGATTAGCAGCAATATTGTTTTTTTCGGTTGCTTAATCGGTTCGTAATTCGTATCGCCCCCGATTGCCTTTGCCCTAGTACTAGTTCCCAACGTGTCGCCTCTCCCTTTCGCTTCGCTCCCACTTCTCCCCCTTCCAACCCAAACCCATCTCACAGCTCGTCCGTCCCCCTCGTGTTCGCCACTGGACACGACCGCAAACCCTAGGCGCCGCCGCCCTCCGAGGCCCTCAGGTACGTTCTCCGCCGCCGACGGCTTAGACATCTCCTTCATCGGGGCGCCGCGCCGACCGGTGCTCCTCGCTAGTTTTTTTTTTCCGTCTGTTTTGTGCGATGCGAGCGCGTATTTTACGGCGATTTATTTTTCTTCCTCGCGATTGGATCAGGGGTAGTAAACGAGGAGGAGGAGGAGATCGGAAGGAAAGCGGATTTATGTCCCAGCGAGGGGACAGGGGCGAGGGGCACGCGAGGAGACCCGGCCGCTCTAGCAGCTTCGGCGGACCCCGCGGAGGCGGAGTCGGCGGCGCGAGCAAGGGCGGCGGGGGGCCCTCAGGCGGCCAGCCTCCCCTCTCATCCAACCGCAGGTACGGCCCCCTCTTTTTCCCTTATATATATATATCCTGATGATGATGACTGGGTGCTGCTGCCTGCGTGATTTGATCCTGTGACTAGACGCTAGAAAGGCTAGGGTTTGATATGACTTTGGATCTCGGTTGCAGCTTCGGAAAGCCTCGCAATGGCCACGGTGGTCACCAGAGGGTGGTGAACCAGCCAGACACCACCGGCTTCCAGCCCGCTCCAGCACCCGGGCCCCTGCAGACGCCGCCGCGCCCTCCCGTTCCTCAGAGTGCTCCTGTGCACATTCCGGTCACTGCACCACGGCCGCAGCATCATGGTCGGTAACCCATCCTGCTCTGTGGCATTAAAATAGCAACCAGGCAAGGCCTTGATGTGTTTAATGTGCAGATTCATCTGCAGTTCAAGCACCCCCGATGGGACCTGCCATCGAGAATCCAACGTTTATACCCATGCCTAAAAATATCCCTCGGGCCGCCCCCAGGGCACCATCAAAGAGCTCCAATATACCGGCTCCTCAGGGAGCACCGAAAGGTTTGTTTTGGTTTTCTTCTTGCGCTTTAGAAATCGTAAGTAGTGACTGATGAGTAGGCTGTGACCATCCGTGTGGGTGGTGGAGACCTTCTTCTCTACTCCCTCCGTTTCAAAATATAAGATGTTTTAGCTTTGTGAAAGGAGTGTATCTAGACCCCTTTTAGTGTCTAGGTTCACTCCAAACCTGGATGAACCTAGACACTAAAAGAGGTCTAGATACACTTCATTCACAAAGCTAAAACATCTTATATTTTGAAACGGAGGGAGTAGTTTGTTGTTTGGATAGTAGGCATGCTTGTCAAACTGCCTGGTAACATTCTTCCGCTTTCTTCTTTTCAGGGGAACCATCAAAGGGATTTAACTTGCAGTTTGGTAGTATAAACATGAACATGAATAGTGTCCCGGTATGATGTGCTCCCTGTATTTTACAGCTTGCAGCTCTTAATTCAGTTTTTTAAGTTGCTGCTGGTTTTCTGACCCGTCTCTCTCTAATTTCCCTTAACTTTTGCATAGCAATTTCCTGCTAGGACAAGCTCAGCTCCTCCAAATTTGGATGAGCAGAAACGTAATCAGGTATCTTCTCCTTCCCCTGCATAATTATTTCTTGTTCGATATTATCTATGCCTAGCTGCTCAATTAGATGCTGTTGTTTGGTGGATGTACCAGTAACGGGTTTGGGAAAACCTTTTTATGATCTCGTGAATTATCTAGCTTCTGGAGCATTTAACAAGTGATGTTCTTTGGTTATGTTTTCTACATTGTATTAGTTGTCATTTTTTCATTTTTAAGGTTTCAGCATTCGAATAGAGTATGTTATCATACCATTTCCATTCTGTTCAGGTGCTTCCGGAGGGACCTAAGGTTGCACCTTCTATGCCTGTACCACCAGCCCAAAAACAGCCGCATCCCCCGCAACAGCAGCAACATCCTCCGCAACAGCAGCAGCATCCTCCACAACTGCAGCAGCAGCATCCTCCACAACCGCAACAGCAGCAGCATCCTCCACAACTGCAGCAGCAGCATCCTCCACAACCGCAACAGCAGCCCCTTCCACAGCAACAGCAAACAAGAAAGGACACTCTTGGTCCTAGTCAGCCTAATACTGTGAACACTCATGTACCATCCCAAGTGAAGAGAGATGTGCATGTTTCTCCATCTGTCCCGAATGTTGCACCACCGAGACCCGCTGTTCAACCTATACCTGGGATGCCCATGTCCTCGATGCATTTTCACCATCAACAACAACAAGTCCCGGTACAGTTTGGTGGTCATAATCAGGGCGTTGTGCCTAGCTCAATGCAGATGTCTATGGGATTGCCTGGTGGCAATGCCTCCCAGGTTCAGCAGCATATGTACGTCCAAAATATGCAGCAACATCAAATGCATCAGCAAATGTTACATCAAGGGCAAACTATGATGTTTCCGTCAGTTGGTGGTCATCAACTACCTCCTCAGTTGGGCAGTTTGAGCATGGCTCCTCCGCAGTATACTCAGCAACACCAGAATAAGCTTGTTGGTCCTCGGAAGAATGTCATCAAAATTATTGATCCACATACTAATCAGGAAGTGAAGCTTGGGCGGGCTTCATCGAATGTAGCGCCACAAACCCAGCAAGTCAGTGGCTATGCAGCTCAACCTATGGTCTACTATCCTCCACAGCAGACCTCGTATAACCAGTCAGGTATGTATTACCCCAGCACCACCAGTGTTGGCCAGGTTCCCACTGGATCACAGGTTCGGTTTAGTTATCCTACCACTCAACCGGGTCAATCAGTTCCTTTCACGAATCCATCTATATCAAATGCCGCTTCTGTCAGTCACAAGGACAACATAGCCGGTCCTGCAGCATCTGGTCAGGCCCAAATCGCAGGTAAATCACAAGTTAGTTTGCACATGGAGAAACCTGTTGCCCCGGTCAAGATAAGTATACCACCGGGTAAATCTGATGCACCTAAGTTAAGGGTGACTGAGCATGTGGTACAACATCAACAGAAGGATAATGAAGTTCCTTCTGGGACTATGGGTTCAAATACACCAGCTGGTGAGAAGGAGAGTAAAGCACCATTGGCCACAGAGAAACATTCCAAGGAGAGTAAAGCACCATCTGTCACAGAGAAGCATTCCAAAGAGATTAAAGCATCATCTGTCACAGAGAAGCACTCCAAGGAGAGTAAAGCACCATCTGTCACAGAGAAGCACCCCACTGTGGTAACTCAACCCTCACCGATTCAAGCTACAAAACCAGAAACTGATACTGCGACATATCCTACTACAAATTTGCCTTCATTTTCGTCGGGAGCCGATGGAAAGAGCAAAGAAGCCATTCAAAAAAACGATTCATTTAAGGATAACAAGAAAAACACCACTAGAAAGGACACAAAGATTTTGCCGCACCAACCACATGTATTGCCCCTCTCCTTTTCTTGGCACTTAATTTTGTTGTTCCGCACTTGTTTTCTGTCCTTAACATTCTTGCATATTGCCTTCATTCAGTCAGCTTCATCTGCTGAAGAGCTCAAGGCGCCAACTTCTGTGAAGGTTGGAGATGATGGGGTTGGTCACATGGAAACTAAGAGCTCCAATAGTAACAAGGTGGATTTAACCAGCACAGCCTCAGGCTTAACAGCCGCAACATCTGAAAGTAGTGTTTCTCCAGTTCTTGGTATAAGCGAAACTGACAACACATCAGTAAATGGTATGCACTCCTTTTGTTTTAGAAGTTAATGAAAGAATCGTTGCATTGCATGCTTCTTCGTTTTCCTAACATGTTTGCATTAACAGTTGCCAATATTACTCCCACAGATATCAGCTCTGCAAAATCATCCTCTGTGATCACTGGGGAGCCCCAAGCAGTAGAAAGCCTAGAATTTGTAGCTGTTGAATCTAAAGATAGTGAAATAACTCGCCAAATTTCACCAGAAGTTAGTGATGCCAAATTTTTGTCTGATTCTACTGAAAATGAATCACATGAGTGCACAACAGTTTTGGCTGAACAAGCATCAGCGGTTCTGAAGCCTGGTAATTCAGATGCAGCATCTTGTGTACCTGACTCTCAAGAGCTAGCGAAGGAGCCCACAACATCTATACTGGATGAGCACACGAATAGATCACCTAAGGATACTGAAACTTCATCAGCTTTTGTGGATGACAGTGATGTGTCTGGGGCCAATTCTGCAACTTCATCAGAGTCTACCATCCCAAGTGCCAACGATAAAGATAACAGTGGTATTCCGGAGACAGTTGTTTCAAGTATTACTCCTGACACGTTACCTGTGAATCATTCAGTTGCATCTGAGGAGGAAGGGAAACATGCAGATGGAGTGAAGGATCAACCAAGTGCTGATCAATCGATTGCTGCACCAACAGGTTCCGTCCGGCCCTTGTCAAGGGAAAAAGGTACCGCAGAGCTCACTCGAACAAAGTCGGCAGCTGGAAAGAAGAAAAAACGGAAGGAAATGCTTTCAAAAGCTGATGCTGCTGGGACTTCAGATCTTTATAATGCGTACAAGGGACCAGAAGAACAGTTAGAAGGTATTGCCACATCAGAGGGTGCTGATAGGTTGTCAATGGTTGGCGGAACACGTGTGCCACCTGAGGAATCTGAGGGCAATGCGTGCGAGGATGATGGGAAGAAAAAGGTTGAGCCTGATGATTGGGAAGATGCAGCGGACATGTCCACTCCAAAGCTGCAAAGTTCAGGCACTGGAAACCAGGCTAGTGCAGCGCAAGTGCCAGAGTCAGATACAAATGAAATTAACGGCCGAAAGAAATATTCACGTGATTTTCTGCTCACTTTTGCGCATCAGATTTCTGGTCTTCCCGTTGGCATCCGGATGGATACTGTCACTAGTGCTCTATTCAAGGATTTGGCAGGAAAGTCCTATGTTATTGATCGGGAACCTCACCAAGGTTCTGGAAGGTCTGATAGACCAACATCTCGCGGTGATCGCCGGGGTGTTCCTATGGATGATGATAAGTGGACAACAAAATCAGGCGTTCCTTTCAGCCCTGGTCGTGATGCCCACATGGACGTGACAAACGGTCCAGCAATGAATTACCGTGGTGTCCCAGGAGTCAATCATGGTGTTTTGAGGAATCAACGTGGTGTTCTTGTGGGACCAATGCAAACCATTGCACCTCAAGTAGCTCGCAGTGGCTCTGATGCTGATAGATGGCAGCAAAGGGGTCTGATCCCATCTCCTGTTACACCGATGCAGGTAATGCACAAAGCAGAGAAGAAGTACGTAGTTGGCAAAGTTTCTGATGAGGAGCAGGCAAAGCAGAGGCAGCTGAAATCAATTCTCAATAAACTGACCCCCCAGAACTTTGATAAGCTGTTTGAACAAGTCAAAGAGGTGAACATCGACAATGTGTCAACTCTTACGGGAGTCATTTCACAGATATTTGACAAAGCTTTGATGGAACCGACTTTCTGTGAAATGTATGCTAACTTCTGTTCCCATCTGGCTGGCGCACTGCCAGACTTTAGTGAAGACAATGAAAAAATTACATTCAAGAGATTGCTGTTGAACAAATGCCAAGAGGAGTTTGAGAGGGGCGAAAGAGAAGAAGCTGAAGCAGAGAAAACAGAGGAAGAAGGTGAGGTTAAGCAAACCAAAGAGGAAAGAGAAGAAAAACGAGTTAAAGCTCGAAGGCGCATGCTGGGAAACATTAGGTTGATTGGGGAATTGTACAAAAAGAGGATGTTGACGGAGCGCATCATGCATGAATGCATTAAAAAGTTGTTGGGCAATTATGAGAAGCCAGACGAGGAGAATATTGAAGCACTATGCAAATTGATGAGCACAATTGGAGAGATGATAGATCATCCGAAGGCCAAGGAACATATAGATGCATATTTTGATAGAATGCGCTGCTTGTCAACTAGTCAGCTCATATCTTCCCGTGTTAGATTCCTGCTGAGAGATTCAATCGATCTCAGGAAGAACAGATGGCAGCAAAGGCGTAAAGTGGATGGACCCAAGAAGATTGATGAGGTTCATAGGGATGCTGCTCAGGAGAAACATGCTCAGTCAAGTAGGTTAGCTCGTGGTCCAGTCGTTAATTCTGCTCCAAGAAGAGGGGGAATGGATTATAGCTCCCGTGGCTTGGCAGCACCATTGGCTTCCCCAGGTCCACATCAAAGAGGCCGTGGTTTCGGTAATCAGGATATCCGGTTTGAGCAGGAAAGGCATCAGTTTGACAATAGAACTGTTCCCCTTCCTCAGCGTTCTGTCAAGGATGAAACCATCACTCTTGGACCACAAGGTGGCCTGGCTAGGGGCATGTCTTTAAGAGGGCAGCCACCTGTATCAAATGCTGAGCCTCCTAGTGTTCTTGAGCATCGCAGGATGGTAACCAGTCCTAATGGTTATAATTCAGTGGCTTCGACCGGAAGAGAGGACACTAGCTCAAGAATTCCCGATCGACTATCTAGTAGGATAACACCTGCTACACAATCTGCTGGTTCTTCACACAGACCTGCCAGCCAGGACGGCCGATCCGGAAATAAGTCATACTCAGAGGAGGCTCTGAGAGAGAAATCTATTGCAGCCATCCGGGAATATTATAGGTAATACATTTCAACCTCGAAGTGTTCATACAGCATATTTCGTTAGTATGCACCAGTCTTAACTTCTACTGCACGTTTGACCTTTTAAAGGTGATACCTGTCTTACTATCCTAGGTTATTATATTTTTGAACAAATACATGGTAATAATCTGGTAATATCACCAACTGCTAATTTTTGGATTACTGCTACTGTGAGACTAGTATGTCCACACTGCAAACTTCGAACTTTATTTGCCCTAAAAGTTTCCATTAATGAGGTTGTGGTGGCAATCCATTGTCTAGTGTCCAAATTCATACATCTTAGAAACAGAAAGGATGCAATGGTTATTGTAAATACTTGAGTTTTAGGAATATAACCACTTCCTAATAATATTTCTCTGATATTGTAAATACCTGAGTTTTAGGAATCCTATGTAACTATGTAATGGTTAGGATCTTGTTTGTGCACTCTTTGTTTTGTCAAGTATTTTCATTCTTAATTGCTTAATTTTCAGGTTCCTCTGTGTTTTTATAGATAACTTATGATCGCTGCAAGTTTCCGTTATGTCCTGTGCTAACACGTGGCTTATTTTGGCAGTGCGAAAGATGAAAAGGAGGTTGCATTGTGTATTGAAGAATTGAATGCTCCGAGCTTCTATCCTTCTGTGGTATCGCTCTGGGTAAATGATTCCTTTGAGAGAAAAGATGTGGAAAGAGAGTTGTTGGCAAAGCTCTTTGTTGGCCTTTTCAATGGTGGATATAATTTATTGAGCAAGCCTCAACTCATTGAGGGGTAAGTGTTTTGCTTCTTGTTATTTCCTCTCATTGCCTATATTCCCGTTCACTACTCTGCTGACTATACAAATACTTTCAGCCTCTCGTCTGTTCTTTCTTCATTGGAAGATGCCCTAAGTGATTCTCCAAAAGCCTCGGAGTATCTTGGACGACTTTTGGCAAGGTTTGTGCTGGAAAACATATTGCTTTTGCAAGACGTAGGTAGATTGATTGAAGAAGGTGGAGAGGAACCTGGATACCTTGTACGGGAAGGCATGGCAGCTGATGTCCTTGGGGCAGTTCTCGAGTCTATCAGAACAGAAAAGGGGGATTTGTTCTTGAACGAGGCCAAGACCGGCTCCAATCTCAAGCTGGAGGATTTCAGACCACAGCATCTCAAGAGATCAAAGCTGGACGCATTCATGTTGACATAAAAAGTTTGTTACTAGGTATGTCGTGTTCTAGTGCATGTCTCTTAGAATTTTTTTTTGTAATGTTCAGGTGCCCTCAGCTAGAATTCATGGCGTCAAAGTACAAAGTTCTAACCTACTACTCTCTTTGATCAACAGCTTAACAAATTCATGGGTGTTGTCGCCAAGGAGTACCATGTCTTTGCACCCAGCCGCCTTTTTGACAGAACAACTGCAAATACCGCCATGAGATGCTTGCCCCGAGCTGCTACGCGACCATTGTACTTGAGGAGCTCGTACTGTGAAAATGATGTATTCCATTCTGTTCGTACTTGTTAGTGGTGGTAAATTATTGTTGCGGACGAACACTAGCTGCTTCTGAAGCAGGTAGCTGGGTGCCATTTCGAGTTGGCTCCCAATCTGAGGAATATTTTTGTGATCATGAGGGTAGAGGTCAGCTAACCAATATTTGTCGGGAGTAGGAGGAAATAGTAGGTTCGACTTGATGCCTCCCGCGGCTTCTGACCAATATTATTTTGTGATCAGACTTAAATAGTTGGTTAACTTGGCGGCATTTTCCTCATAGCGAGACTGTCCTATTGTGAATCTTGTTTATATTCTTGTAAGTTGCTGCTATTTTTGTCCCTTGCTGCTTCTTGGTGTACCGGCCGGCTACCTCTCAGCCCTCGACATATATCGCTGTTGGGGTGCTCATCGTGTCTATTTTAATCTTAACACGTAACTTAATTTGGGTAAATATCAGTTGCGAGACCATTTAATCCAGTGTAGGACCGCTCAATCAAATCTGAGCTTCAGATGGAGACGATCACAGCTTAGATAAGAGGGTGGAGTTGTTAAAGCTGACAAATTTGTCGTTGGCTTGTGGATATTTATTTACTCAATTATTTCCATCCTAGAATAGCAGGCTGTCTCCTGATAATTGTTCTTTTACTTCATCTCTTCTCTCTCGTTCCTTCTCACACAGGTCCCCATCCTAGGATAGCAGGCTGTCTCCTGATAATTCTTCTTTTACTAAATCTCTTCTCTCTCGTTCCTTCTCACACAGGTTCCATACATTCCTTTGTAACATAATCTCAGGCCTTGTTTGATTCAAAGGAATGGTATAAGAATTTTGTAGGAATTTTCCTATGTGCACTGTTTGATTTGTATGATTCCAATCCTTTGGAATGCATATGATTTTTACTATAGGATTGCATTGCACTATGTTTTGGAGAAAAATTTCTATCCACTCAAACCTCATGTTACAATTTCTTTGTCTTTCATATGAGGCAAACGCTACTTAAGAAAATCCTATAGGTTTCAAATCCTGTAGAATTCAATTGGATATGACATTCTAATCATGCGGTTTTTCCTGTTCCTGTGTGATAATTTTACTAATCAAACGGCCCTTTACTATTCTCACTCTCTCGGCAGTTATCGTCTTAACTGATATGATTCTGACGTGCTGTTACTAGTCTTCGTACTGTCTCAAATTTTATAGTCCAAAATGTGCATTATGTCAGATTTAGCGATCTACACGCCGTGGTTGGCCTAACGACCCAACTCAGGACTATAAAACCGAGACAGTAAAAATCTAAAAGCTCATCAAACCCGTAGAACATGTTCCTTACAAGGTAATTTTCTAAAATGCTGACGCATTCCAAACCTAGCATGATCGTCTAGGCCACCCCGACATCGGGATGACGAGGAAGATTACTAGCAATTCCATTGGTTACAATTTGCACGAGTCAAAACTCCCACGGTCATACATCATTTGCCACTGGGGAGCTAATTTTCAGGCCTTCACGCATTAAAATACAAGCCGAATCACTTTAGTTTCTTGAACGAATTCAAGATAATATTTGTGATCCCATTCAACCATTATCTGGACCGTTTAAGTATTTATGGTTTTGATTCATGCATCTACACGATGTTCATACTGTGCTTTTTATCCATACGAAACCGTGCATTTGCCAAGATAGTGAGGGAAGTAATTGAGTTACAGGCCCATGATTTAGAAAGTCGAATAAGACAAATTCACATGGACAATGCTTCAGAATTCTTCTCATGCGCCTTCAAAGAATATTGCATGGCCATGGGGATTGAAGTCTAGCACTATATCTGCGGTGACCCAGCACACCACTTCATGTTGCAGTGCGCAAGTCGTTGACATATACTTGCAAAGTACTCATTCGTAAATATCACATTCCTCAGAGTGGTACAACCCGGATAGTGCGGGTCCACAACTTTTACATGTTCATTATTATCAACCATATATACAAATGTTTCGAAATCCTCTTTTGTCCAACGAGGATACCTAATGGAGATTCAAACTAACTATTTGGAATATAAATGTTACCACTAATCTAAGTACCATTTCAGCTTAGCAACTTTATTTAGACTATTCTATGCTGCTTGGTTTGTCTATTCTTATTCTATACTATCTTCGCTTCCGCTTCTTCATTTTCAGTTCCATAGACTTTACCGTCGTCTACACCTTCAATGCCTCCTGAAAGATCTGTCTCCTCATAATATATTTCACCTTTGTGTTCAGTTCTCTCAAGAGTCTCATCATCGTAAGTCTCAAAGTCTAAGTAATGGTTTTAAGAAGATCCTTGGCTAATGCCTGATTTACAAATTGTTTTTTCAAAAGATAAGTTTTAGTTTTAGCAATATCCGTTAGTCTTCATAGGTTCTTAAAACTTCATGAAGTTCCTTTCCACACTGCGATCATAATTCTTTTCCAGAATAGGGAGTAACATGTCACTTTTCACTCTCCAGAGGTGCGGTACTTTTCACACGAACTTCATTGGCCCTATCTCTCGTTCACACTTCCTTAAGTATTAGGCTAGCTAGCAAGTATAGCCAAGTCATGCCGAGCACGACTCCATTCCAAAATCTACCCTTTACAATGAACTTGGTCAATGACCAGTATTAATTGTCATCCCTTTTGAGACACTAAAGTCGTCACCATGTAGAACATGATGGAGACGCTACAGGCTCCCACCCGCTGCATTCCTCGCTAGGAATACAGCCTAGCATAGCCACCCGAATATACACGGAATAAATAAGATACTTCTAACTAGCTTGTCCCATAGATCTGTGGTCAGCCCGACTTATACGGATTCTTTGAATGACTAACTATAGTTGTTGTTCAATTCATAGGGTAACTTTTCTGGTACAATGGAATCTCCAGCACATGATTTCTCATCATGTATTGCAACCATAATTCCATTGTCCATGATTCCAAGTTCATTTCATTCATAAAATGGTACTTTGCTTTTGAATGCAAGTGATAGTACTGATGGGATTCATAGCATGGAAAACAAAAAATTCCCTATGACAGAGCTAGCAAGACCCAGATCTGATCTACTAGATACAAGTAACGAGGTGGATTAGATCTACATACCCTTGTAGAACACTTGTGTTAATGATCGAGAGATCTTGGGATGTAGTCGTACTATCATCGAATCAATTCGATGCAGTACCGCACGAGCGGCACCTCTAAGTTCCTCACATGTTCAGCTTGATGACTTCTCCACCTTATTGATCTAGCAAGCAAGGGGGAGAGGTGGGTGAGATCTATCACGACAACATGACGGCGTGACATCGGAAGCATGGTGGTATTTTTGTAGGGCTTCGCCAAGCAACTGCGAGGAGGAGAAGTATCCAAAAAGGAGAGGGAGGCAACAACCAGCAAGGGATGATATGCTACGCCCCGACCCTTTCCTTCCACTTATATAGGCGTGGGAGGGCTGCCTTGGCCCCTCCCACAAGCCCTAGTGAAGTGACCCGAGCCGATAGGGATCCAAGTCTCTGTGCTCTTTAGTGCTAGTCCCCGGATCGAATCGCTAGCACACATAGTTGAGGATGTAAGATCATGAAACAAAGGTCATATTGCTATTACATCACATGATCCAGAACTTTACATAGTCACATACAAGTTGCATAGCAGAAGGGCTAGCTCCTCAATATAAATATCAATAGTGGAAGACTATTAACTATATAAAGCTCCACCAAGATCCACAAGCAAAACATGCTAAGTATAGACTCGCAACCCTGACATCGTACCTCACTCATCTTCAGGGTAACGTGCAACATGAAATGTTGCAACCACAAATGGTCAATACTTTGAATGTATTGGCAAGTTCACCTATTTGGTGGAATATAAATCCCAACCTATAAGTACATGCATATTTGGCTAGGTGGAGTTCTGGCTGAATTTGCATAAAGCAATGGTTTTATCCTATCAATTTGAAATACAAATCTTTCTTTTAAAACAAAAGGGCTACCATTCATTGATATCAGTGAACCCAAAACTTTTACTTTGAAAATGGTACCACTAGTTGATAGCAGTGAACCGGGTTACCATTGGTTGATAGCAGTGAACCCCAAACTTCTATTTTCCAAATGGTACCACTCGTTGATAGTAGTGAACCAGGGTACCATTGGTTGATAGCGATGAACCCAATTTTTTTTGTTTTCCAAACGGTACCACTGGTTGATAGCAGTGAACAAGGGTACCATTGGTTGATAGCAATGAACCCTCTACCATTGTCCACCCACAAAATTTTAACTTAAGAAAATCAGAATGATGAGATTTCTTGAATTACTTCAAGTCCAGTCGCTCAAAGTCTTCCATAACCAGGGACATGGCTAAGTACTTAGATTTAACACTCTCGAGAGGTTTGTACACTTTACCCACAAGACCCAATCAACACTCGCACACATACCACCCAGTTGTGGAAAGACCGGGAGGATACCGAGACGAGACCTTTCGGAAGTAGTCCCTTGAGCCACACCACATACCATACCCACCTACAAACACTACCTTTCTGGTCACGACGGGTCAGGGTCCCACAACCTCATAATCAAGACAGAGCCCATTTGACAAGTGGCTGTACATGGAACCTCGTAGACAAGAATGTCGCCAAATCCCTTTAAGCCTGGGTGCTTTCCGTGGGTGCAACAAAGACAGGGGAAATGCATTGATAGGGCTCCATAGAATGGCCTCCGTTAATAGGGAGGTGTGACCGTTGATAGGGCCTCAATAAATGACCCTGACCTTTGGCACTCAACCTCAAAATATCAATCCCATTCACCTAGGTGGTTCATTAAGTTAAATTGTTTTCATTACACAAAAAGGGGTTTTCACCTCAATATCACATACCTTAATATGAAACCACCCACTATATCTACACCATGGCTAGGCATTCAACACCTATGTTGTTTGCTACACAACAGTCAGATACATGTGGTTATCCTATCTAGGTTGTGTAGCATATCATACTACTTTGTGCAGTCCTACTCACACAATATTTTCGAAAACAACTAAATTCATAGTATAAAATAGTAGGACATTAATATAGTGAACTCTCCTCTTGTTGAAGTTGTCGGAATCACTCTCTTCACAAGTCAACGATTACTCTCCACTCAATCTACACGGTTCACAAGATTCAACGAATAAACAAACCAAACGGACACACCAATCAAGGCAATACTATGAAAGCAAGCAAAGCATGCTAAAAGGTTTGGGTTAGGTTGCACATGTTTTATTACACCAAGACTTGGTTCACAAAATACTTTACTAGTCCTAGGTTTGAAATGTTTACGGTTGTTTTTGACTACATACTGCCTTTAGTAGCACTAGGTCAAATGCACCTACTATGTTTTAGATATGTTTGAAAAAGTATTTCATTTAGCCCTATTGGACAAATAAATCATTTCTAAACATTTTGCAAATATGTTTTATTTTAAAACCATTTCCTTAATTTAATAATGTCCAATATAACATTTAGAAGGGGATAAGACTCCATATTTTAGTAACATTGTTATAAACCTATAAAATAATTTTATTCTCTGTTCCTAATGGACAGAGGCCTAAAATATGAGCGTTTTGCAAAAAGATTCATTTCAAAATGATTTTTATAATTAACGTTATGCCTATAATGGCTAAATGTCAATTCTATAATATTGTTCAAGTGAAAAGATTTAAATTTGAAATAAAACATTGGGGTACTATTTTACTATTCACAAGGATTCGAGAAAAGTATTATTTGCAATTTTTGGATTTACAGATTATTTACTATGATTTAAATACTCTATATTAGAGTTTAAATATTTAAAATAATTTTCTTCGGCAAGGTTCAAATTTTAACTGATAGATGTGTAATATACATTTTTATGAATCCAACTATATATCATATGCATTTTTCTGATAAGCAGAACATATTCTATGAATTTGGGAAGAATGAAACTTTTTCTGTCTATTTAAAAATAAAACTAAAAACAGAGTAGATAATGTTGCCACGCGGCGGCATGTGATTGGCCTGCTGCACTGACTGGCTGCCTACACGGTGCTGACTCAGCAGCCACGTGGTGCTGACTCTGTAGCCACGCAGCGCTGACGCGGTGCACACACGGCGCTGACGGACCACGCCACGCGGCACAGTCCTATTGGCCAATAACGATTCGGTAGTGAACTAAAGGCATCTGCTAGATCTAGCTAACGCGGACGGCCATGATTCGGGCAGGTCGTCCAAGCTTCGGTTCGCATCATCGGCGACCTGGAACAAGCGGTGCGTGGCGGCGGAGCGGCAGGCGGTGGCCCTAAGCGATGCTATAGGGGCTCTGGGATGAGAGGGTGATACCTAGCGATGCAGACGTGGACGGAGAGTTCTGCAGCGTAGTCGGAGTCGAGGGCGATGGATGGGGGTGACGACGATTTCTCATCGGAGTGCACTAGTGCGGCGGTGGCCTGAGATGGTCTTCGTGGAGGTGGCTCCGGTGCTCCCTATATCAAACCATAGGCATCAAACAGTGCGTGAGAAGAAAGGGTAACAGAGGGAACTAGGAAGGAGGGCGCGGAGCGGCTCGGACTCACCAGAATTATCGCCGAAGTGCGGCGGACTGCGGCGGTTGTAGCTCATGATTTGGGCAACCTGGCGCCAGAGACGTGGGCGCGCTAGCTAGGAAAGAAGGAGGAGGCCAGGGGGTTTTAAAGCCGCGAAGGGGCATGCCGATGCGGAGTGGGCAGAGTGGGGAGAGTCGGGGCATGGGCCCTGTCAAGCAGATGCAAGCTCCGCCTCGCTCAGGTGGAGATTGGGGGCGACCACGGGGTGGGGTCCGCCTATCAACGAGTGAGAGGGTAGCGGGGCAGGTGGGCTGGTACTGGGCTGCAGCGAACTGCGCGGGCGACATATAAGCAGGGTAGCGAGGAGAGAGGGGGAGGGCGAGCTAGGATGGGTCGGCTTGCTGGGTTGGCCCAGCAGCTGGCTGGCCTTTTTTTCTTTTATTGTTTTTTTGTTTCTATGTTTTTTCTTTTAGCCTCAAATTAGTTCAAAAACCATTTAAACTTTTTAGGAAAATCTTAATAATAAAAATAGGAATATTTTACATATCTCTAAACTTTCCCATACCAAAATAATCTTGGGGTAAAATAATACTATAAATTTGGTATTAAAATTACTATAGGGTATATTCCCATTATGGTTTATGCTTTGCTTAAAAATATTTTAATTCAAATAGGAACATTTGATAAAACTAAATTGGGTTCCTTAAATAGTGTGTTGGCGCTTGTGGGTATGTACACTTCCCCCGGGCCATGTGGGCCCCACTACGGTGCCCTATGGAAGCTTCTAGAACCTCCGGTATAATACTGAAAAATCCCAAAAAATGGATAACCCTGAAATTACTTGCCCATATGTTTTTTATTTATCTTCGGACCATTCTGAAGCTCCTCATGATATCTAGGATCTCATACGAGACTCCGAATCAAATTTTGATAACACCATCTATTATAGCATCAAACCCTAGTGACATGGGTATACTGTACGGGTACTCATGTTTACCCTATACGGTCCAGCCCAAGAGGAACCTGCAGGACAATTGAAGCCCAACAAGGATTCGGGTGGCCTAAGTCCGGAGGAAGGCAATTCCTTGAAGGACACGACAATCAATTGATAGATTTTAAAAAGGGTGAAACCCTAATATATAATCGACCCATCCTTCTATCCCGAGATCTAGCCTCCCTATATAAAGGACAGGAGAGGGCAGCGAGAAGGATATCCACAACCCTAGCATACACCTCGCTAGATCTCATCTGCGCACCCCTTGTAACTTTTGACTCCTTGGTAATCTAAGAGCAGACAAGAAGGAGTATGGTCCCTTCTGAGGGCCTGAACCTAGGTAAACCGCGTGTCCCTGATGTGCTTGTTTGCTAGCCGATCGATGCCTCCAGCGGTCCCCAATTCCTGTAACACAAGTCCATCAACGATGGGCATTGAGGAGTTAACCCCTCATCAATTGGCGCGGTCTGTGGAAAATGGGAGTGCTGATGTTGCGGCTTCCTCGGCCCCATCCACCGCAATCTACAACTCTGATGCAATGGAGAACCGTCTCCTCTTAGGCACCTTTGACTTCACCATCCACTCGCTGGTGACTTGCCCGGACTTCGAGTCCGTGGGCGATTAGATCGGCATGATGATCGGAAGCCTACGCTTTCAGGTCGGTCAGATTGGCACACTCTGCTTCCCCGTCACCGCAGGCTCCTTCGATTGCCCCTACCTTGTGGTTCCTATTGGGAATATGCCCTAGAGGCAATCATGTATGATGTTATTCCCAAATATTCATAAAGTTATTGTCCATGTATGAACTACTAATATGTATCATTGAATATGTGATTTGATTGTGGAACTATGTATTCATGTTGTTCATACTAGTTGTCCTTGGTCGTTGAGGTTGTGTTGGACACACAACTTAGACTAATGTGAAAGTCGGCTGATGACTCCGTTCCACTTGTCATGGGCATGGAGATGCTATTCTGCCTTACACAGATTCAGCTAAAGAGTTTAGCGAGTCGGACTGACCCATATTGAGATACAATGAACAAGTCATCATTTGTATGTCTCAATCAATGTAATCCTTAGACTTGAGGTTCTCGCACAATCTGAGTTGTGGATCACCGACTTAGGTTCTGTCAAATGTTGTTCCATCAAAGGGCAGTTATAAAGGCAAAGTTTGGGTCGAATGAGAATCAAGCCGCGTGATGTGGATGATCAAGATGGGATTTTGCCCCTCCGACTGGAGAGATATTCTCTAGGCCCTCTCGGAAGATATGATTCAGAAAGCATGGCCATGCGTGACTCGGTTAAGTGTTAACCAAGGTGATCGACTAAGAGTTAGTCAGATAATCACTTATCTCGAATTGAGAAAGAGAGTCGAACTATTTAAGGGATGACGATTATTTGCGTATAGTTCGACAAGGCATATCATGAGGCGAAAGGGACTTGGAAGAAAGTCGCGTTGGTAGGTATGTCGTCATGACTCTTTGGTACTTGGGAGTCTGTAACATCCTAGCATTATAGCTTAGAAATAAGCTGAGCTCAGGTGTGTGCATTGCATTCATGCATAGAAAATCTGGATAATTTTCACGCTTTTAAATAATACTTGTCAAAGTGATTGAATCTTCTCTTGACTTGGTGGAACTGAAGTAGATCATCGAGTTGACCGCGATAAGTTTCAATATGACCTTTGCTAAAACCTTACCTTTGGGTAATATAATTTGATCTAAGGGTAGATAATATGTAATAAAACTAAGTCACAACACACTACTCAGTAAGGAGTACTAGATCTTCTAGAGATCATGACATCCATACAACAACTCAAGGATGAATACTTAATATTCTAAAGATGATATCAAGGTATTATCTACCACAAACCCTAAATACCAAGTTAAGTATATAACTTAAATAAAGAAACCCATAACTAAATCTTGAAACACTTGTTTGCCATAGTTATTCCTACCATGGGTACCATGGTAGTTCTTAAACATTAACTCTTATCACAAATAGAGTAGAAAGGGAAATCAGGCCAAGACCATCCATCACATACCCTTAATATCATATTAAAAGATGACATTCCTAATTAACCAAGTCCTGGTGTCAAGTTGATCATCAATGTTGAGTGATCATTTCTTGACCTAGCACTTATTGACTCTTAGCCTTTGACCTATTATATCGACCTTCTAAAGACCTTAAGTAAATTAATAAGGAGGAGGAACTAGATATGGTAGAGTGTGCCATCATCAATGGAATGAGATCCTTGGTAGTGATCAAACCATTGGATGTTGGAGGAGTTAACTCACTCATGAGTTAACTAGAAGAAGTATCTAAACCTAAGAATTATCTAATACTTGAGAAGTTATCAGAAAGCTAGAAATGGTAGAATGTCAAATAATAAATCTTGTTAAACCAAGTAGATACAAATTTGGAGTAAGCTTCCTTAACAAGATAAACTCTATAAAGAAACTAGTACAAGCCTACTACTTAATTGAATATAGATCTTGATCAGACAATTAGAAGCCTAAGCTTTGCTTGATCAAAGGATGGTGGTAATTATTGTCAAGTCACTTGAGAATAGATGACTAGGTGTTGAAGAAGGGTTGTGAGTATACCAAATTAGGCAAGCCCTACTAAGCTGAATCATCTAGCTTGATCATGAGAAGTCAAGCTAGAGTATGATGAAGTATGTAATATGAGTTGTATGGAGTACTTGGAGGCATAGTAGCTTAACCAAGATGATAAAAGAATAAACTTGTATTATGGAGAGTAGTACCATACCTATCCCAGAGGATTGATATCACATGTGATATGGAGAAAATTGTGATCTTGCTAGCCTTGGATGTTGATGCAAGGTGATTATAAAGGAGTTAATGGATGGAGTTAGAAGTAGCTACATTAATGGATTCATCAAGGGTAGTTTAGCAATGGAAGTTATATATGTACTAGGAGAAGAATTAAGGAGTAATGTTGAAGTGGCATGACCATGTCATCTTATAATGATGGATATGGTGGAGTATGATGGTTAACCTATTCAGGAAGAAGTGATCTTTGTGAATAAGGTAAGAGAGACTTATAGAGTATATTTAGGAAAGGAATTCCTTATCTAAAGATAACCTTAGTGAGGTATTAAGGTAGGAGTGCTTGTGAAACCTTTAACCAACAATCTTTCAAGCCATGAAAAAACCCATGTCTACCTCTTTGTTTAAAACCCTAGAATAAAGAGGGTAGTTAAACCAGTTCCTATTTTTAGGCAGCCAATGGATAGTTTCTCTTAGTCAAATGAAATGTCTAAGAGATAAGTAGAATACCAGTTGAGAGTGTATTGTGGAAGCCTTGTCCACCTTATTATCTTAAATCTTAATAGAAACCTAGACCCATGAACCATCAAGACCACATTAAGAAGTAATCTTTATAGCTCACTCTAAGTTGAGTTATTATCCATGACCACAAAACATGAAGGCAATTTATCTTAGCTTTTAATCTTCATCCATAGCCATATTAGAATGTGAGTATATTAAATATTCCCCAAGACTCATGTTAAACCACATGTAATTGAACATCTTCATTATTCCATTAATGATTATTATCCATGCATAATGACTTAACCAAAATTGTGCTATGGTAATTTCTAAAAACCTAATTCCTATTAATATTCCCTAATGAAGAGAACCCTTCATATAGTTATGAATATTTTTATACACAATAAGAAATGCAGAGGAAATAGTCATACTTGCTTTATACAATAATATTCATGACCTACAAATTCTCTGGATATTTGCATCCTTGAAGAATTTCATATTTGAAATGTTTTTGTAAAAAAACAAAAAACAGAAAATAGAAAACACTAAAGAAAAGGAAAAAGTAGTGCATCAGCTTCGGCCCGTGGCCCAGCAAGCCTTGCACTTACCTAACACCCACGTGCAGCCCCAGTAACCCTTTGTTCGCTCCACCATGGCCCAACAACAGCCTAGCCCGGGTACCCTTTCGGTCCCTCTCTGTCAAGTGGGGCCATGTGAGGAGAGAACCGTCGTTCTCGTCTTCCTCCGCAGAGACAACACGCTGCCGGCGAGCCACGTCGCTGCCGTCATCCTGGACTGCCTCGGACGTGTTGACCAGCCCAGAGCTTCATATAAATCGCCAGGCACCCGCTAGCTGGACCAATCGTATTGATTCGTGCCCAAATCAAGCTCCAACCCTGCCGCCGCATCTTGGCCGTCATCGACGTCGTGCCGCCATCTCCGACCTCGCCTTACTGTATAAAGGACACGATAAGGATCACCTGAACCCTAGCTATCTGCTACTCTCCTCAATTTCCCCTCAATCCCTCTCTAACTCTCCACCTCACCGAAGCTCCGCCGCCAGTAGCCGCCGCCGAACCGTCGAAGAAGTCCACACTGGAGACCGTGGAGTAGTCCGGGGAAATTGTGGTGCTCTATAGAACCTCTAGGAGGAGTACATCATCTAGGGGGGCTCCGTGGGGAAGCGAATTTCTCATTTCGTTCCGACGGGGTTCGCAGGAATCCATGACGCCACGCTCATCTCCGGCAGCAATCGTTGTCTTCGACCATGTCATCGAGTTCAAGGTAATCTCACGCATCTCTGGACCTTCCTATTGCATCCTATCATGGACCATTGCATGAGTTGGCCGTTGGCCGGAGTTCATTGCCGTAGTAGGGCTCACGAGAGCCAACTCCGGTGACCAATATGTCTAGTTGCTTACCTTGTTCAACTCACCGCATTAGGGCGCGTCGAACTCAGCCTTCCTTGCTAGCCTAGGTGCCATAATCTGGCATCGCCGCTGTGCTCCGTCGAGGTGACGTCAGATGCCAGTGAGGTGACGTCATCCTTTACCTGGTCCGCGCGATTGACCGGTCCACGCCCGCGTGGCTACTGATGTGGCCAAGGCCCACAAGTCAGTGGATGGGGCTAGGAATAGCCCCGGTGAGAAAAGCCACCCACCTCATGCTGACATCAGCATTACCTCATAAACACATTTAGTTATTTTATTTTTAATTTCAGAAAATGTAATAAGCTTATAAAATCAATATCTTGTATTTTATAATTCAGAAAAATCTATAAAATATATCAAAATATTTAAAAAATAAAATCTACAATATCAACCTATTGTCATATTTTATTTTCCAACTTAAATAAAATAATTAGTATTAATTAGTAAATACCCTATTAGGGATAAACCTTAAATAAATATATTCTATTATTGAAAATTCATAAAAATAAGTATAATATATCAAAATTCTTAGAATAAACAAAATACACATTTGTAAACATTTTTCATATATTTTTGTGTCACTTAACTAAATATTATTATTTATTTAGTCTTTATAAAGTAATAAAACTTATAAAAATCATATCTTATTATTTATAAATCGTAAAAATTTATAATATACAAAGATGATCACAAAAATAAAATCTATGCTTCAAAAATATCATATTTAATAACTGAAGTAAAATAAAAGGTAAAAGTCTAATAAATCTTATTTGAATCCTTTTTTTATTTTATTTCATTAATAAATACATAATTCTTTACTTTTCCTTTGGCATTATTTGTTTAAAGTCTAAAAAGGAAATAACAAATTCAATTGATATTTAAGTGAAGTTAACATAGGTCTAACCGTTTTAAGATGTATTTACTAAAACTATCATCTAAAATTAAGTGTATCTTAATTGTCCTAAAAAGATTTTATAAATTATAAAATCAACTAAAATAGTGTATGTTTTATCACAAGGCTTCTAATCACATATAAAATCATCAAGCTCAGATTTACTAATTCCTTTACTAGTCTAGAAAACTACTTAAATTTAAACCAAATTTTTAAGTAATTAAAGTAATGCCTTATTCCATGTTTATAAAATATAAGCAATACTTCTAAAATAAGTAAGTGATCCTATTCACTTATGAAATTAAGAAAACACTACTTCTATAAAAGTAATAATACTCTTATTCCATCTTTATAAAACATTAAGATGTGAACCCCATATAATTTAATACCTTATCCAAAACATAAAGGTTTCCACTACAAGTGTTATGCTTATTCAAAGTTCAATAATGACTTCTTCTTGGATAATTATAATTAATAAGAAACCCTAAGAGTGTTAATTTAGAGTTTAAATGCTTTTGTTTACTTAAGTAACATTTTCCTCAAAAGTTATTCTTTTAAGAAACATTAAAAGTAATCCTTAAAGCATTTCTATAAAGGCTCTAATTGATTAATAATCTTGCTTAAGAAATCTTTTAGATACCATGCCCCATTTGAGTGCTTTATTATTGTGTGCTACTTGTTGTGTTTACATATTATTTCGCACACACTCACAAGCCTTAATAAGAAGCACATGTGTGAAACTGGTATAAAAGTGCAACACACTCCAAATAACTCATCACAAGCTTCAAACCCTAGATCAGATACGATTAGTCCGGGGATTCGTGTTTATCTAATTGCATTACATTATTATGCATAGTTGCATCTTGCTTCTTTAAACATTCATCCTTACCGGTTCAATGATGCTACTTTTAGAATTTGGTTCTTCTAGTGTTTTGAAGACCGTGAGCGCATAATCTTGCAATCACAAATGGCAAGTTCACAACTTGCTCATGTCCTTTGGTTATTTTCTATCAAATACTTGTATGTCAAATGTTGTGATCACCTGCATTTCAAAAAGGTTAGAAAACACTATTTTCATAATAATATGATTATGGATTCTTTACCAAATGGTAATAATCTATTGATACAGTTGCAGTGGTAAAGGAACATAATATCTAGGTCTTAATCAACCAATGTCACCAGTGATTCTAGCGCCGTACATTACGCGTTAGCCATGAGATTTGGAATGGGACGATGTCATGGTGTGGAGAACGGTAGTACCATCGGGGATGGCTTGAAGGGGACAATCAGGATGCTATCGGCGGCTACTCGCAATGGGTTAGGCACAGATACTGCAAACACAGCGATGTACCTAGGTTCGGAGCCCTCTTGGCGAGGTAAAGCCCCTACTCCTGCAAGGATCTATTATCAAAGGGAGCTAGTGCCCAATACAGATGCTCCTTGAGCTGCTTCTTTAGCTACTGAATCTGTCCAATATGGAGAACTTCTAACTTCTTATTGCCTACCTAGAACCCTAGCACTACCTCCCCTTATATACTGGTTGAGGAGGCAGCTTGCAAGATGGGTTCTAGGGTTTACTGCTTGGATCTGGGCCTAGCTAAGTGGGCCGGCTAGACAGGGCCGAACGGTAGGCCCGGGTCTAGTCAAGCCTCCAATACAGGGAAGGACCACGCTATAGTGTCCAACGCCCTCGCTTTACTCTTCAGCCAGCTCTGTATCCTTCAGCCGGAGCTTTATGCGTAAGCCAGAGCTTTCCTCGTCAGCCTCCAGCTTTGGCGTAGTTGTCCGGTAGCGTTGGCCAGGCCAGCCAGCCAGTCCGGTCAAAGGTGCGCTCAGCAAGGAGCGTCACTCCCACCGTACCATGGCTAACGGATCCGAGGCGGCCGGCCAGGAGCGGCCCCCAGCCGGTTCTTCTGGCTATCCGGCTAGACAGGCCAACCGGGGAAACTTGAATGCGGACCGGGTGGGGGACTCCACCTGGCTGTGGTTCCTTGATCTTGGAGCCGGCCGGTTGGTCCCATCTTGGCCTACCCGGGGGTCATCCCCCTGACACTAGTCCCCGAGCGCGTTAGGACTTGGCCCCGTGGAGAAGTTCTTGCGTGCTCTTTTGAAATGATTGATGGTGCAGATGCTTTGCCATTTTCTTTTGTCTTGTAGTCTTTGTCTTATACTGGCTTGAGATTCTGTGATTTTTCCCGGCTGGGTTTTACCGGCTACGGAGCCTATGGCCCCACCCACAGGGTTTGAGCGGTGATCTTTTTGACCGGCTGCCGCACCCGGCCGGGAGAGGGATCGCCAATTTGCTGTCGTCTTTGCTTGCATCAGCCATGCCTACCGTTCTGGCGCACGTCACGTTAGTTTGACTTCTTAGTCTGCCGTGGCAGTTTTTTGGTAATCGTGCACACGGCTTCATCATTGCTGTTTCTTGGAGATCGTGGGCACAGTTTGCCTCCCGCAGTAATTTCTTCTGGATTTTCTGTGCGCGTGACGCTGGCACACTCGATCCGCCACGAACCATCGCAGGGAAGTGGCGCAGTTGCTTGCCATGTGGCGTGGAGGGAGGGAAAGTAGCATGACCTTTCTTCCTCGATAAATAGGAACGCCAAGGGGTGTGGGTTCTTTACTTCATCTTCCTATGCTTGCCGCCCCTATTCTCCTTTGCGCTTTAGCCCTTCACTGCTCCTCTATGCCACTGCTTCTTGGTCTCCGGTGTTGTTCTTCTTCCTCCTCAACAACGGGCCCCTGTGCTTCAATCACGGCCACTTTCCCGAACAACATGTTGCCCGAGGTTGCTGGCGGGTGGTGCGGCTCGTACGTCACCGAGGAATTGGTGAAGAAGTATCAGCGGGGGAGGTTATTGCCATCGGAGTGGCTGGTGAAGCACCGCCTTGCACCGGAGGGCGAGCGGCTGCCCAACCCTAAGCCCGGTGAGGCCGTCGTCTTCCTCGCCCACTTCGCTCGCGGCCTTGGGCTGCTGCTGAGCCACTTCGTCCTGGAGCTGCTCGTCACCTCCGACCTCTAGCTCCACGACCTCGGAGCCAACGCCGTGTCGATGCTGTCGCATCACGCGGCCTGTTGCGAGGCGTACCTTGGCGTCTGCCTAACGCTGCGAACTTCTTGAAGTTTTTCTACTTCAAGTTCAGGTGGTGGGGAAGGGCGGGCCATTGACGGAGATGGGCTGCTGCGCCATCTACCTGCAGCCATCGGCGGCCATGCCGCGCCGGGAGCTCCCAGACACCGTCAAGCTCTAGCAGCGCTCATATTTCTACGTGCGCAACACCACCGAGGTGGACTAGATCAAGGTCCCGGCCTTCGCCAATGTTCCCTCCACCCGGAAGGCCTGGAGCGTCCAGCACTTAGGGGCCCAGGCTGACATCGACCGGATGGGCGCCCAGCTGGCGGTCCTCGTGGAGAAGGAGCGGCTCACTGCCCGGGACATTTTGCTGTCCTGGATGGCGTGCCGCATGCTACCGCTACAGCACCGGTTGCACAACATGTGCCACCTCTCCGGCCATCTGGACCCTACCCGGGTGTCTCGGCTGGATGTGCCGTACGTGGCCCTCCGCGAGTGGCTCGTCACCATCTCCAAGGAGGCGTTGGAGGAGGAATGGGAGTTCTCCTGCCGGCCGTACCACCGCGTCCGGCTCCCGCCGAAGGTGTGCTTTTTCCTCCTCTTTTCCTGGTGGATTTTCCCGAGAGATTCCTGTTTCGTGCCTCTTATCGTCCCTTGTTGAGTAGCTTTTTATGGCGCAAGTAGCGGAGGACGGTAAGGGAGACACTAAGCTCCCCTCCTTTGCTGCGGACTTCCAGCCGGCAAAGGCTCCGCTGGTGGAGCGGAAGCAGTTCCCCATGCGGGCCGACGAGGGCTGCGAGTTTCCACCCGGTGAGAGTTTTTCCTTTGTCCTTGCCTGTTTTACTCATGCTGCGCTCTTAGCCACGAATCTTGATGTTTTGCTTGCATTGAACCAACCGCTTACGGTGAGGATGTGGACCTGGCCGAGGTCGCCACGCCCAGGTGCAGGGGGAAGCATGCCGCCCCGACCAGCGCTGCGCCGGATGGAGGCGGCGCCAAGAAGACCCGTCGCCCTAGGCCCGCAGCCGCCATGCCGAGCGTTGCTGGGTAGGTGTTCCTGTCCTCCTGGTACTTGTGTTGATTTGCTCGCGTTTGTGTTGTTTATCCTTGTCTTTTTCACAGCGAGGCCATGGCCTTGCCCAGCTCCGCGACCATCGCCACCGCGTCCGCCCCTCCGCCTGTCGGGGAGGGAAGTGCGCCGGCTTCCGTCCCCGAGGTCACGCCGACGCCGGCCCCCGAGGCGCCAGCTGATCCACTGGCTGGGGCCAGTGCGTATGCGATGGAGGTGGTGCCGCCGGCTGCGCCCGCGACGCTTCACCGGGCCGGGGCCGTCTCCAGGCTCACCGAGGGTCTTCTGCTTGGGCGCACCGGCATGGCCGCGCCTCGCTCTAGTTCGACGATGGGCGCTGACTCTAGCGCCTACCGGGTGGAGGAGCTGGTGGAGGTACCGCCGCCGGAGGTTCCCGTCCAGCCGGCGGGCGGGCCCTCCGCGGCTCCGATGAGCGATGACGACGTCCAGGTCACCGGCTGGACGCCGGCTCGGGCTGCACCGCCGCTGGACGCTGCCTTGGCGCATTTGTCGGAGGCGGCGCCCCTGGCCATTGGCCAGGCTTGGCAGCTGGTGGAGGCATTGGAGCAGGGGCTTGGCTAGGCCAAGGCGCTGGGGCCTCCGTCGAGGTATGCGACCTGTTGCCAATCTTGATGCTTGTTCGCGTCTTGCACCGCGACTCGTTCTTACTTCTCTTTTTACGCAGAGGGCTCTCGTTGACGCCACCAAGACCTTGCGGGACTTAGCCGCAAGATTGCTTGCTCCGCCGTATCTTCTCAATTGCGTGATTTCTCGTGCTTCTTGTTGAATATTGGTTACCCTCCTGTAGCTCTGCTGGCGGACCGGGACCGCGAGGTGGCCCGGCTGAAGGGAGAGGTTACCCGGCTGGAGGAGTCCAATAAGACTCACCAGGACCATATCGCCAAGCTGACTGCACACCAGCAGCAGATGGAGATCAAGGCCGGCAAAGCCAAGAAGGTGGCAGACACCCGGGCCGAGGCGCTGAAGAATCTGGAGAAACTCTATGCCACCCATGATGATGACCTCAAAGCTTCCAAGGCTAAGGAAGCGGCAGCGCTGGGAGAGCTTTGCCAGATCGCCGAGATCGTTGTCAGTAAGTGCCCTCAACTTAGGCCAGTTTTGCCATTTTGCCTTTTGAAGTCAGTATTGATTATTGTTTATTTTCCCGGCTAGAGCTCAGTATCCTGAGGCGACAGATTAGGCACTTGTCTGGATTCTCGAGATGCATCCGGAGCGGGACCTCCATCCAGGGGAGCTGGTGGTGGTCGTCAGTGAGGAGGCGAACCGGCTTCGTGCCGCTGCTCTCAAGGTCTATAACGACGTCTGGCCTGACATCGCCCAGCCGGCCACCATGGACGCCTTGGCCGAGCAGCTTTGGGGTGCTCCGGACGTCATGAACGTGGCTCGGGAGTGGGCGGTTAGTGGCGGCGTGGAGATCGTGCTGGCGCTGCTGAAGTCCTGGTACCTGGACATGGACCTGCAGAGCTTTTCCCGCGGATTTCAGCAAGGGACCAGCTACGACCAGCTTCGTGCCGAGGTTCCTAACATCTGCTCCTATGGTGTGAGGATTGGGAGCTTCGTGGCGCTGGACAGGGACTTCAGCGACCTGGCTGGCATGGAGCCGTACCACCACAGTCCGGATGCGCCGCGCACTGAGGCTCTAGCTGCGCCCTAGACCACCTCGGCAGACATCGCCTCCAGCAGCCAAGCCCCGACCAACGTTTCCGGCCCTTCTGCCCGCCAGTAAGCTTGATCCCCAGTATGCCAGGAGTATTTGTGAATCAAGAACTTGCGCTCTGCGTGTGTTGAACAATTGTCTGTTGCTCATTGAACTCTTGTGGGAGCATCGCCTCCCTTTGGACACTTCCTCGTGCTTTTTTGCTTTGCAATTTTTGTTCTGCATTTGTTGCATGCTTCTTTCTGTGTGGGGGCGCACAAGCGCACCCACATGGTGTAGTCCCCGAGGTTCGGACCGGCTGGAGAATACAGCCGGGTTGAAGCTCCTTTATGTTGTTGTCTGTTTGCAGGTTTCTGTTTGGGGGCGTGTAAGCGCACCCACATGGTCTAGTCCCCGAGGTTCGGGCCGGCTGGAGTATACAGCCGGGTCGAATCTCCTTGACCTGCTCTTCTGCCGCCTGGGAGCTGCTAGCCTCCGGGTTGGGTGTTCATTGTGGCACTTTGGCTCATGCACACATAGAAACAAACAAGTTGTTTGCCTAGTTAAGCATATGTAAGTTAAACTGTAATCTTAGATTTACTAGTTTTGCAGTTTTGCTATTTCGCACAAATCCAATGTTTTTGCCCTTTTCTTAGTGAGCATTGGCCAGTTTTGATGTTGTTCCCTTGCTGGCTTTTAGCCGGAGTCGAAGGGGTAGCTTAGTAGGCGTACTACACGATACTTTGGGTTTGAGTCATTAGCTTTGGGCGAGCGAGCGCAACCGAGATGTCCAAACGTTTTTGTTTTCCTCGTGGCTTTTTCGTGTAAGGGCCTTCGAGCGTTCTGCTCTTGCCGGATCTGTCAGCCGGCTTGCGGTCTACAGCGGGAACCAAAGAGGAAGCCCTAAGAACCGCGTACAATACTTTGCCGCGTGGGTCGCGCAGCCGTCTGGGCCAACCGGCGAGTCCCCGAGACGGATCGCCGGCTTCGGGGTTGAAGCAATGCAGCCGGAAAACCAAATTGTGTAGCATGACTTGCTAATTTATTGCGGAGTCCCCGAGACTGTGTCAAGGCTCCCATGCTTGTTCATTACATAGAAGTAAGATACATACACTTCTTGTTCAAGTGTAAAATGGGCGAAGCAGGCTCGCGTTCCATGGGCGTTTAGTTTCTTCGCCTGAGCGATCCATCTTGTTCTTTTCCAGCTGGCGGGCATCGATGAGGTAGTATGAGTTGTTCTGCAGTGCCCGGCTGATGATGAATGGGCCCTCCCAAGGCAGAGATAGCTTGTGCATCCCCTTGGTGTCTTGTACCAGCCTTAGCACCAGGTCGCCCTCGCGGAGCGAGACGCTGCGGATCCGGCTAGCATGGTAACGACGCAAGTTTTGCTGATAGATGGCGGATCTGGACAAGGCCAGCTCACGTGCTTCTTCAAGGAGATCGACGCTGTCTTCTCGTGCTTCTTTGGCTTGCTGCTCTGTGTAAAGCAGTTTGCGGGGTGCGTCGAACTCGATGTCTGTGGACAAAACTGCCTCCGCCCCGTAAACGAGGAAAAAAGGAGTGTAGCCGGTGGACCGGTTTGGCTTGGTGCGAAGGCTCCACAGTATAGCCGATAGCTCCTTAATCCAGCAGCCAGGGGATCGCATCAGTGGCTCGATCAGCCGGGGATTGATTCTGGCTAGGACTAGGCCATTTGCTCGCTCGCACTGTCCATTGGATTGGGGGTGAGCTGCAGAAGCTAGGTCTAGGCGGATGCCCTTGTCTCTGCAGAATCGTGCGAAAGCTCCCTTGGCAAAATTTGTGCCGTTGTCAGTTATGATGTTGTTGGGGTAGCCAAAGCGTGTGATTATGTCTGTGAAGAACTTGACCACCATTGGACCATCCAGCTTCTTTATTGGCTTTGCCTCTATTCACTTGGTGAACTTGTCCACCGCCACCAGCAAGTGTGTCATGCCGGATCTGGCCGTTTTGAAAGGGCCGACCATGTCCAGCCCCTAGACGGCAAACGACTAGGTGATGGGGATTGTCTTGAGTGCCACAGATGGGGTGTGCTTCTGCTAGCTGAACCTCTGGCAACCATTGCACGCCTTGACGATTTGGTCAGCGTCTTCCAGTGCCGTGGGCCAGTAGAAACCATGGTGGAATGCCTTTGCCACTATGGCTCTTGATGACACGTGGTGTCCGCATTTGCCCTGGTGGATGTCAATCAGCAGCCAGATTCCATCCTCTTGGCTCACACACCGCTGATAAATGCCCCCGACACTGCGCTTGTAGAGCTCGTTGTTGATGATAGTGTACGCGTTGGCTCTGCGCTTCACCTATCTTGCCACTACCTCTTCTTCAGGCAGCTCTCCTCTAGCTAAGAAATCCATGAACGGTTTGGCCCATGTTGGGGTTTCCCGGATGGCACATACCGCATGCATCAGCAGATTCACTTCTGCCCGGATAGCCAGGTCGGGCTCGTCTAGCGGTCGACCGGGTGGAGTAGTGGAGCCGGTAGCTTCCAGGCTGGACGCGGCAATTCCCGGGGTGCGGCGAAGCCGTCACGGAGGTCCTGGAGCCGGCAGTCCCCGGGTGCGGTGAAGCCGTCGCGAAGGTCCTAGAGCCGGCAGTCCCTGGGTGTGGCGAAGCAGTCCCCGGGTGCAGGGAAGCCGTCACAGAGGTCCTGGAGCCGGTAGTCCCCGGGTGCGGCAAAGCAGTCCCCGGGTGCGGTGAAGCCGTCGCGGAGGTCCTGGAGCCGACAGTCCCCAGGTCCGCGTCCAATATTATGGAGTCGGATTCGGGAGACGGTACGATCGATGGCTTGCGCAGGTGCTCGAGGGAGATTCTAGGCGGAATTGCTTTCTCACTCAGGTAGTATACTGGTCGTTGCACCGCCTGTGCCTTTCCTTCTTCCGGCCTTTCCACCACTAGCACCATACTGATGACCCGGTTGGTTGCCACGATGTACATCAACATGGGCTCCTTCGCTGCTGGTGCTGCCAGGATAGGTGGTGAAGTGAGCATGCGCTGGAGGTCGCGGAAAGCTTCATCCGCCTGCGATGTCCAGATAAATTTGCCCGTCTTCTTCATGAGTTGGTACATCGGGAGTGCTTTCTCGCCCAGACGGCTGATGAACCGGCCGAGGGAGGCCAGGCATCCGGTGAACTTCTAGACGTCTTGTAAGTTCTTGGGCGGCTGCATTCGCTCGATTGCGCCGATCTTCTCTGGGTTCGCCTCGATTCCTTGCTCTGATACGAGAAAACCAAGGAGCTGACCGGCTGGGACGCCGAACACGCATTTCTCTGGGTTCAGCTTCATCTGGAATCAGAGGAGGTTGGCGAATGTTTCCTTTAGATCTTCAAGGAGCGTTTAGCACTCCTTTGTCTTGACTACCACATCATCGACGTAGGCGCGTACGTTTCTGCCGATCTGAGTCTGCAAGCACTTCTGCATGTAGAGTGTCCAGAAACGACAGCAACTCGCAGCCGGCCGTGGAATGGATCACTTGGTCTATCCTTGGCAGGGCGAATGGATCTTTGGGACATGCTTTTTTCAGGCTGGTGTAGTCAACACACATGCGCCAAGTCTTGTTCTTCTTTAGCACGAGCACGGGGTTCGCCGGCCATTCCGGGTGGAAAACCTCTATGATGAATCCAGCTACGAGCAGCCGGGTGATTTCCTCCCCAATTGTTCTTCTTTTTTCTTCCGTGAAGCGGCGTAGTGACTGTTTGACCGGTTTTGCGTCCGTCCTGACATGTAAAGAGTGCTCGGCGAGCTCCCTCGGAACACCTGGCATGTCCTTGGGGGACCACGCGGAGATATCTCAATTCTCACGGAGGAAGTCGACAAGCGCACTTTCCTATTTGCTGTCGAGGCTGTCTCCAACCAGGACGAACTTGTCCGGCTCGGCCTCGTTCAGCAAGATCTTTCTTGTGCCCTTGGATGGCTTGAACTGCGCCTCTCCGGCCGGCTTGGGCTCGCCAGCCGGCATATCCTTCTGCAGGGCTGCCACGTTTTGCATGATTATGTGTATTTCTTCCGCGATGATCATGGCTTCCGCTATCTTGGACCCGTCTGTGGCGCACTCCACAGACCGCCTGTAGCAACCAGCCATGGTGATGACGCCCTTGGGCCCTGGTAGCTTCATCTTGAGGTACGTGTAATGCGGTACCGCCATGAACTTGGTGAGCACCGGGCGCCCCAGGATTGCGTGGTACGCGCTGCAGAGGTTGACCACCTCGAAACAGATGGGCTCATGGCGGAAGTTGTCCTCCGTGCCGAAGATGACGTCTAGCCGGATCTTTCCAATGGGCAAGTGCAACGGGCCCGGGATGGCTCCGTGGAAGGAGGTGCTTGACGGCTCTAGCCGCGACTCGCTGATACTGAGCCGGTCTAGTGAGCTGCGGTACAGGAGGTTGATGTTGCTACCTTTGTCTACGAGGACGCGTGAGAACCTGCAGGAATGCTTCTGGAAGACAATGATGGGATCCAAAACCATCGCGTAAGTGCCTGGGTGAGGCAGCTCAGCTTGCTAGTCCTTCCGGCTCCATGCTACTTCTTGCTTCGACCAGTTGAGGTACTGGGGAACGTGAGGAATGATTGCATTCACTTCCACCTCGCGACACCTCTTGTTGTGCTTCGTCTCCGGCTCTGTTGTGAAGATTTGGTAGTTTCCCACCTAGCAAGGGTAGTTGTTATCATCATCTTCCCTTAGGCGCTGGTTATTGCAATCGCCTGGCGGTCCATCGGCTGGAGGGGGCGGCGCCTGTGCAGCTGGTGTACCAGCGATCTCTGCCATCTTGTTTGTCCAGGTGCACTGGCGTATGGTATGTGTAGCCGGTTTGTTGCCTCTGCTATGGAACTTGCATGACCCATCAAGCATCGACTCAATGGTGTACTTGGGCCTCGGAGGCCGGTCATCAGGCTTATGTATCCGGCTTCCGCCTATAGCTGGATCCTCCTGTATTGCAGCCACCTGCCTAGAACCGTATTGGTTATCCGGCTGGTCGTGCTTTCTCTTGCCGTGGAGGTTGTCATGCCGCTTGGAATTGTGGCCATTTCCTTCCGGCTGGCGCCGATCTACAGCGACGTCAATGATTATTTGCCCTTGGTCGTCCACCCGAATGGATCTTTTCATTGCTGCGTCGGCCGTGGTGTACTTGTCCGCAATGGCCATGGTCTGCACCATGGTTGTGGGTTCCACCTAGCGGAGGTTGTGTTTGAGCATAGTGCCGTCTTTGCAGCCATTGATGAAGAAGTCAACCGCCTGGTGCTCACGTACCCCCTCGCAGGAGTTGTGCATGCTCATCCACCGGGTGATGAAGGAACGGTTGGATTCGTCCAGACCCTGTACGCAAAGAGCGAGCTCACCGGGTCGGCCTGGGCGCTTGTAGGTGCCAGTGAAGTTGCGGACGAACGCCTGCTCAAAATCGATCCACACGTTGATGCTGTTGTCGAGGAGGCTGTTGAGCCACGTCTTGGCTGAGTCGAGGAGCATGAGAGGGGCATAGCGTATTGCCACCCGGTCGTTTCCATTTGCGATGCCCAAAGCGGTGGTATAGTCCACCAACCAGTCCTCTGGCTTGACCGAGCCGTTGTATTTTGGCGTATCCCTTGGGAGCGAAAATCCCTTTGAAAACGGTTCATTCCAGGTGCACGGTCCGAAACATCTTGGGCCGACTGGACTTTCTTCTTCCAGCACGCGTGACTGGACCAGTAGGTCGATTCGTGCGCGTGCGTCTTGCTGTTCCTCTGGCTCGAGCGGTCCCAGCCAGCCGAACATGCGGGATTTGGGCAGCGCTTGGCCTTTTTCCGGCTTCATCAGCCGGCTCGCGGTTTTTGCTGGTGACAGCTGCCGCGTTGCGGGCGTTGTGTCCATGGCCTATAGATCCACCGCATGGGCGGTTTCTCGGCCTTGCTTCGTTTGGGGAAGATGCCTTGCTGTCGCCTATAGCCAGATCCACCATCCGGCGAATCGGTTGGGTTCTGCTGTTGCCGGCCATGCTGAGTTCTGCCTTGGCCTATTATTTGTTGGCTGTGACTACGAGGAGCTGGACACATGCCTGCTGACGGAGCAGCTCCTCGCCCTCCAAGTGGCTTCGCTTTGCAACTTTCGCCTCCGCGGCCCTCATGTTCTTGGCGGGGGTGTTGTAGACAAGCTGTACCATGCGCGTACATGGATCAACGACATGATCCATCTCCGAACCGAGGTTTCAGCCTTGTGGTTGGGCCAGGCGACTGGCACCGGGCAAGCGTGCGAAGCCGTGCATGATGTTGTACTCGCGCATGGTTGCGTTCATCCGCCGTTGGGCGGCTGACACTTTGCCAGCTTCCTCCAGAAGGTTTTGGCGAGTAGTCTCCAGGGCTGCCGTGGCTACAGCTGGATCCGCCTTGATGGGGGTGATCGGGTTGCAGAGGTGTTCGATGGATGTGTTGATCTGGTCCTGGTTCGGGAGGCGTGAGTTGGTGGTGCGGCCATCCACGTTGTGCTCCAGAGGCGGACGACGGTTCTCCACCGAGCCTGCCATCATGACCTCAATGCTGCTGCTGGCGACACGTGAAGCGGAGAAACCAGGGGGCACGCCAGAGATGGTGACGACCTCACGAGGGAAGGCCTCAGCGACGGTGGCGACATAGATGCGGTTCTCGCCGAAGTGCATGATGGAGCCTCTGCTTGGGAAGATCCCCCCAGTGAAACATGACATGTTGTCGAGGACGCACTCGAAGGGGCCGAAAGTGAGGACGAGCCCAGAGGCGACTCGCTCACCGGCGATGAGTGGAAGTCCCGTGCGAAAGGTGATCCCAGCCGAAGCGTTGTGCCCCACGGTGGGCGCCAACTGTCATGGTGTGGAACATGACAGCACCATCGGGGATGGCTTGAAGGGGACAATCAGGATGCTATCAGTGGCTACTCTCAACGGGTTGGGCACAGATACTGCAAATACAGCGATGTACCTAGGTTCGGAGCCCCCTTGGCGAGGTAAAGCCCCTACTCTTGCAAGGATCTACTATCAAAGGGAGCTAGTGCCCAATACAGATGCTCCTTGAGCTATTTCCTTAGCTACTGAATCTGTCCAATATGGAGAACTTCTAACTTCTTATTTCCTACCTAGAACCCTAGCACTACCTCCCCTTATATACTGGTTGAGGAGGCAGCTTACAAGATGGGTTCTAGGGTTTACTATTTGGATCTGGGCCTGGCTAAGTGGGCTGGCTGGACAGGGCCGAACGGTTGGCCCGGGTCCAGTCAAGCCTCCAGTACAGGGAAGGACCACGCTACAGTGTCCAGCTCCCCTGCTTTACTTGTCAGCCGGCTCTTTATCCATCAGCCGAAGCTTTATGCGTAAGCCGGAACTTTCCTTGTCAGTCCTTGCTTTGCTCGTCAGCCTCCAGCTTTGGCGCAGTTGTCCGGTAGCGCCTGCCAGGCCAGCCAGCCTGTCCGGTCAAAGGTGCGCTCAGTAAGGAGCATCACTCCCACCATACCATGGCTAGCGGATCCGAGGCGGTCAGCCAGGAGCGGCCCCAGCCGGTTCTTCTAGCTATCCGGCTAGACGGGCCAGCCGGGGAAACTTGAATGCGGACCGGGTGGGGGATTCGACCCGGCTGTGGTTCCTTGATCTGGGTCCAGCGACATGAGCTCCTTGGAGCCAGCCGGTTGGTCCCGTCTTGGCCTACCTAGTGGTCATCCCCCGACAGACGGAGAAGTCAGCTGGTCTTCGTCCTTTCACATGGACGGATGACCTTATCATGAGGTTGTAGCTTCCTTGTGGGGACTCAGCAGATGGGTGGGACTCCTAGTTCCCCGCGATATTGGTGTCTAGACTTTCCGTGAGGTGCTATTGGAGGTATATCTACCTATATGGGGGTTGGCAGGGACATGATCTGCTCACTGGAGTCTCCAAGGGGTTGCTAGGGTTATATCTGCCTATATGGGGGTTAATGGAGGTATATCTGTTTAGGGAGGTCGTGTCTTCGTGTGGGGTCACAGAGAAGGGCAGTGATTGGCTTGGATCTTAGTCTGGGCCTCATACCAAGGAAGTGTGAACGAGCCTATAACTTGGATGTGCAACAAAGCTAAGGTCTCTCATGGGTAAAGCAACGCACATCTGTAGACTGTAAGAACTGTGACATGTTACTCCCTGTTCCGGAAAGGAGCTACGAACGTGACAGGAAAGGAACCCCAAGAAGGTTCTGGTCAACCTGTGAAGGCTGTCGGACATAGTTTTCAGAATAAAAGCAACCTTTGAAGAAATGTTTATGAAAACCTGCATTGCCTACGACCTTTGGTCTGTGGCTGTAGAGATAGTGCATCATACACTCCTTTTAGTGAACTTACTGAGTACGCTCATACTCAACCGTACCTTCTTAACCATTGCTAGGTTCTAAGCCGTTGAAGACAGTGTCAACATCAATTTCTGCTCAAGAAACCATCTTCGGCAGCTCAAGTTCTTCAATAAAGTCAATGAAGTCAACATATGCATCAACCAAAGCAAAGGCGAAGATCTTGATTAGATAGGAGTAGATACTCTAGCCATAACACCTACTTTTGTAGAGCATTGCATTAGTAGTAATTGCAAGCCAGATTGTTAGAAGTTAGTCTTTTTAGACAGATAGCCCTAAGTTATTATTTCTGGTTCTTCTTTGTTAGAAGTTGATTTTCTTCCTCTTTAACCTAGAGTGTTCTCTGGATCTTATGTAAAGAGTCGAGTTGTAATCTATAGTCATGTCTTGGACCTCCTGTGTTTCTGTTGTACCATTTTGAGGGATGTAATACTAGTGAATGGTGTTTCATTGGTGTTATGTCAACGACTATAGTGTACTACATGATGCAGTGGTACGCTAGGTCACCGTAGAGTCGACATGTTATGCTAGGAGCCTCTACTGACTGATCGGTCACGAGTGATACTCGGATTGTGTCTGAGTCACCATGAGCCTGTCGGGTCACACACTTAAGAGTGGGAGTAAGTTTGGGTTAGACCTGAACCAGAAATCTATTTGGGTTGGACCCGAATCAGATAGGGACTAAATCATTGAGTTGGACTCACAGTGACTAATATAAGCCACAAGTGAGTGGATCCCACTTTCACTCCCTATATAAGCTGGGACGCAGGTGCTTAGAGCACATGGTTAGGTCATTCCATGCATTGGAAACCCTAGCTCCGGTTCAGTCCAGCCGCCGTGCCAGACCTAGAAGTCCACTGCCGGCGCTCCTCCTCGTACATGTGGATACTAGCGGAGGTGTTGTACATTCATCACTTCGATGATCGTGGATTGGAACGGATCGTGAGGACTGCACTACATCAAGCGACGTGCTTCATCAATTTCGCAACTACGTGTCTAGTGGTAATTCTTGTGGCCTACTACCTCAGCTAGAACTTGGGATCACCATGTAGGGGAAAAAGTTTTGTTTATCTCTACGTGGCCCAACAGTGGTATCAGAGCATTAGCTTCTGGTTTTAGGCTCGAGATCTTGCATATGTGATATGCGGTTGGCATTAGATTGGATTGATTTGCTGTTTTGGTGGTCGATCTATGAGATAGATCGGTTTTGTACGAGGTTGATTGGATCGACTGTACTTGAGGACTTGGATGACCTAGTTTCCATGATCATACTACTGAGGTCGTGGAACAACATACCCCTACTGGTCAGCTTATGCCATCAGGGTAAACTGTGACATGTAAATCCAGATGTGGTGATTGAAGATCAAAGAGTTTGGTCGAATCGGAGTACAGATCGGATCTGGGTAAATTTTTTTTATCTGATGAAGAAATCCATGTTCAGCATGCAGAAGAGATCTACGTTTTTGGAAAAATCATCAGGACGACCGGCTTCGCCCAGTCGTAGCGCCTTAGTTGTCATTGCGAGTTTCACAATGCCGATAGATATCGTATCTATGCATAACTTGTTTTTATAGGATGATGTTGTGAATGGTATGACTTACGTACATGTGATGTGTGTAATCCATACACGATCTGCATAACACGGTTTTTGTCAGCCGGCTGGAGCCTAGGTGCTGTCATTTTATTGTATAACGACATGCATGTCGGATTCTCTATGTAATTTGCTTTACTAGCTAGTGTAGCTGTTTGGAGAACCCGGAAGGCATGCAAATCGATGTACAAGTCGGCTACATGGAGTAAGGCGGTACGTGACAAGAGTTGACACAAGTCGAATTACAAGCTTTATGGAGATGAAGATCGCCATGAAGAGAGCCATACCATTTCACATTATAATTGCTTTATTTTGTGTTATTGTTATGTCTATGTTTTACCTCTATTAGATAGTTGGTAGAAAGTAATCCCTCAAAGAAGGTCTAGTCGGTTTCCCCGCCAGTGCTGCACCATCACAAATCAAACATTTTTCATAGTGGGCTCATAAAATTTAGGTGCTATCAATTCTTTCTGACTAGGTGGGCTTATGTCGGACTCTTACAGCAGAAGCACTCGGTAATCTAGACGGGTCTATCACAACGGTTGTGGGACTCGGGGAAAGTCGGATGGGAGCCGGGGCATGTGATGCCACCTATCCAACAAGAGTCATATGAGATGCAATTAACAAGGACTTGTCTACCTAGATCACTTGACGACTAGCAGTGATGGTAAAGCTCACTAGTCGGCCTGCTTATTTAGGATCCCGAATCACTTAGTAACCATCAGAGGGGTGTTGGTTCTAGTGGGAGCATAAGTATAAATTTTTTGAATATGCTTGATCTTTTATGGATACATGTCTTAAGTGTTTTGCATATTTTTCTGTTGTAGATCCATGGCATCTAGCAGTCTCCCTCAGATTTCCAGTTTTGCTTTGAGAACCATCTTAGAGAAAGATAAGCTAAATGGAACTAACTTCACCAACTAGTATCATAATCTGAGAATTGTTCTCAAACAAGAAAAGAGGGACCATGTACTAGAGAATCCACTTCCAGATGAGCCGAATGAGAATGCGACTGTCGCAGCCACCAATGCCTACTGTAGGACTTGTGATGAGTCTACGGAGATTAGCGTCTTATTCTTGCTCACATGGAACCAGACTTGCAGCAGTAGTTCGAGAATGTTGAGGCCTGCGATATGATCGAAAGCCTCAAAAGTATGTTCTAGGCTCAGGCAAAGGCTGAGAGGTATCAAGTCTCTCAGTCTTTGTTGAGTTGCAAGCTTAAGGATGGTGTTCCACTAAGTCCGCATGTGATCAAGATGGTTGGTTACGTGCAGTATCTAGAAAGGCTGGGATACCCCATTAGCAAAGAGTTTGCCACAGACATAATTCTGAACTCTCTTCCTAGTGTGTATGGTTAGCTCATATCGAACTACCACATGCATGGTATGGATAAGAAGCTCACTGAATTACATGGGATGCTGAAGCAGGATGAGGCGAATCTCAAGAAAGGCGCCAGTCAAGTGTTGATGGTGCAGAATAAGGCTAAGTGCAAGAAGAGTTCTTGGACTAAGAAGAAGGCTAAGTCGGGAGGCAAGGCTCAGGACCCGGTCCAAAGCGCTTCCTCAGGGACTAAGGCATCTCCTGCAGCCGGATCCACCTGCTTCTATTGCAAGGCGGATGGCCACTGGAAGAGGAATTGCAGCAAGTATATGGCTGACAAATCTAAGAGTGGAGGTGTGACTTTCGGCTCACGTACGCTTGTTTGCAATGTTATAGACATTTATCTTGCTGATGCACCTAATAGTTCTTGGGTATATGATACCAGATCAGTTATTCACATCTGCAACTCGTTGCAGGGACTGGTAAGAACTAGGAGCATGGAGAGAGGCGAGGTTGACATTCGAGTTAGCAACAAAGTGAGAGTCGCTGTGTTGGAAGTCGGCATGATGCAACTTCATTTACCTTCTGGATTCTTAATGGATCTAAATAATTGTTATTATGTTCTAGTTCTTAGTAGAAACATTATTTCTACCTCATGTTTGATGAGACAAGGCTATGAGTCGAATATTAATAATAATGGCTGTTCTTTATATTTGAATGGTATGTTTCATGGATTTGCACCCGTTTAGGACGGATTATTTATTTTGAATCTTGATGGTGAATCTGTCTATAACATAAATGTGAAAAAACCAAATGATCTGAATATGACTTACTTTTGGCATTGTCGGCTTGGTCATATAAGTTGGAAACACATGAACAAGCTCCATGCTGATGGACTCCTAACTTCGTTCAACTTGGAGTCGTTCGAGACATGTGAATCCTGCCTACTAGGCAAGATGACCAAGACACCTTTTGCAAAGAGTTGTGAAAGGGTGTATGACTTATTGGGACTAGTACATAGTGATGTATGTGGCCTGATAAGCACAACAGCTAGAGGTGGTTATGAGTACTTCATTACCTTCATTGATGATTTAAGTACATATGGATATATCTACTTGATGAAACATAAGTCAGAAGCCTTTGAAAAGTTCAAGGAATTCCAGAATGAGGTACAAAATCAACTTGGCAAGAAAATGAGTTTCTTTGGTCGGACCGAGGAGGCGAGTACATGAGCCATGAGTTTGATGACCATCTAAAGAGTTGTGGAATAGTTCGCCAGCTCACTCTGTCGGGAACGCCGCAGAGAAACGGTGTGTTAGAAAGGCGGAATCGACCTTGTTAGACATGGTACGATCCATGATGAGTCGGATAGATCTGCCTTTATCATTTTGGGGTTATTGTCTAGAAACTGTAGCGTTCACACTAAACAGAGTACCATCAAAGTCGGTATAGAAGACACCGCATGAGATGTGGACTGGCAAGAAGCCGAGTGTGTCTTTCCTAAAGATTTGGGGCTATGAAGAATTTGTTAAGTGACTTCAGTCGGACAAGCTTATGGCCAAGTTGGATAAGTGCATTTTCGTGGGGTATCCGAGGGAAACCTTGGGTTACTACTTCTACAACCGAGAAGAGGGCAAAGTGTTTATCGATCGGAACAATGTCTTCCTTGAGAAAGAGTTTCTCAGTCGAGGAGTCAGTGGGAGTACAATGCGGCTCAAAGAAATTCGAGAAGTACTGACCAGTAGAGAGTCGGCAAAAGCCTTGGAGGTTGAGCCGGTCATCGTAGCTGAGCCGGCAGCTACACCTGCACTGCGAAGATCGGCAAGATTGCGAATTGTTCGTGATGTGTTACTATTGGACAACGATGAGCCAGCAACTTATTCGGAAGCGATGGTGGGATCCGATTCTGAGTCGTGGCTTGGAGCCATGAGATCCGAGTTAAAGTCCATGGATGAAAATCAAGTCTGGAACTTGGTTGATCTGCCAGACGGTGCAAGACCCGTCGAGTGCAAATGGGTCTTTAAGAAGAAAACTGATATGGATGGAAATATTTCTGTCTATAAAGAACGGCTTGTCACGAGGGGTTCTGACAGGTTCAAGGAGTTGACTACGATGAGACTTTCTCACCCGTAGCGGTGCTGTTGGGGATATGCTATATGGGTATCCTCATAGCATGTCACCAATACGCCTAACCCGGGTGGCCCATAGTTGGTAGCAAGGCCTATGGCCTGCTGGGCGGCCTAGTTAGACGGATCCTAAAGGGAGGCCCATGTCGGATAAAGGAAGGCTACGCAGGAGTCATCGACATACTCGGAGCCTTTGAGTACAAGACACGGAAGACTAATTCATGTAGGTGTAGGACTCTTTACCTTGTCCGGCAAGGACCTTTCCCTGTAAACCCTAGGTCTTGGTGCCTTTATAAGCCGGCCTGTGGGAGCCTTTAGGGCACAACTTCTCTGATTGCAGCGTACAACACGCAACACCTCGCACATCGAACCTATCTCTATAACTTGGCATATTGCCATTATAGTGATTTATAGCAGGAGTAGAGTTCCGCCATCGTTGTGGGACTTGAACCTAGGTAAGCTGTGTTACCTCGTACCCGCCAACTCTCCGCCTTACCCTGTGGGGTCCGCAACATAGAAAACAAATTTTTTCCTATGATGAGAACTACACGCCAAGATCTATCTACTAGGTACAAAGCAACGGGTGGACATACATCCATCGAGAACTTACCCTCGAAGACAACGAGTTTTGTTAACGAGTAGGAACTCGTGGTTGATGTAGTCATACACTTGCCAATCTCAAGATCGCGAGGAAGTCCGAGCGCCGCAACTCAGCAGCGTATCCGTACTCACAGACACGTTCAAGCCACCGGACGACCTCCACCTCCTCGCTCCAGCGATCCAGCAGAAGCAGTAACTCCTTCCAGACGAAATGCCACCGGGAACATGTATCTCGCTAATCCGAGACCATGGGGAAATAATTCTAGAGGGGGAGAGATATCCTTCACAAGGAGGTGTGTGGAAGAAGGAGGAAGAGGGAGGCCTTTTATAGGGGGAGGGGGGTGCCCCTCCCCATGGCCGGCGCATGGGGGAGGTGCCTCTTCACCTCCTCCATTCATGTGGTGGTAACCCCTCCACATTAAAATGCCTCTTCACATTCCCTTTTAAAGTCCCCACTTTAAATGCATTAAAATTCTCTAAGTTTAATGCTCTCTCATTTAATAAAACTCTTTTATTAAATTTATTCAGAATTTTGTTAATTACTTTAATTAACAAACATTCACATATAACCCCTTGCAATATTTCAATATCACATGCAGAACCACTTTCTGCAATTTCACCCAAAACAATTTCCGGTTTCTATCGAAACAATTCCTACGCTTTGCAATTCTTTCGTCTGAAACATATGTGCTCCGAAATGGTGTCCGGTAACTCTTAAGTGTGTCACCCTACGGTTCGCGAATAATGCAGACATGATTGAGACTCCTCTCAGATCAATAATCAGAAGCGGGACCTGGAGATCCATACCGACTCCTGCATATTCAACGATGACTTCTGTGACCGTGAGAACCTTTAACGCTTGTAATTTAATCACTTTGTCTCATGATATAATACATGTCCGAATACCTAGTTTGATCTCGTTACCGACATGCACTCTTTTCTTGTTCCCGTGATATAACATTCTAGTGATCACATCACTTGCTTGCAAGCTACCTTAATGTGATATCACCGAGAGGGCCCAGAGTATATCTATCCGTCATCGGGATTGACAAATTCCACTCTTGATCCATGAGCCTCAACATAACACCTTCGTAGCACTGAACCCATCTTTATAGTCACCCTGTTACGGTGTGACGTTTGATGTTATCAAGATACTCTTCCGGTGTTAGCAATTAACATGATCTCATGGTCTAAGGATAAAGATTACTTCGTATGATGTTATAGCAATATAAACATAATGACTTGATCGTAATGCTATACTTCAGATGAATGTTCATCACATCATTTCACAAATGCTGTGACCTTGTTATTAACAACATCCAATGTCCATGATCAGGAAACCTTGATCATCTTGTTAATCAACAAGCTAGTCTATTAGAGAGGCATAACTAGGAACCCTTTTTGTTTATTAAACACACATGTATTGATGTTTCCGATCAATACAATTCTAGCATGCAAAATAAGCATCTATCATATATAAGGAATACATAATAACAACTTTATTATTGCCTCTCAGGGCATATTTCCTTCATACCCCACTTCTCTAAACATGCACTATGAGGACTCCTCCATGGCATGCTCGTCGGCAATACCACGATAGTTGGCACCCACCGTGGGGCAAGAGGCGCTTCGAGCTCTACATCGGGCGAGGTCCAATCTCTTCGTGAGAATCAGCGACACCGTAGCCATCGGTCGCGTTCTCTTCTCCGGCAACATCCTGATCGTCCCTTCGGATGAGTTCTGGGTAGTAGCGAAGACGAACCCCATGCGCTGCTCCGTCATCCCCTTTGGAGACATCCACATCTTCCTTGGCGAAACTGATTCAGGTCCTAGCTCCCAGGAAGTCGGAAAATCGTCAAGCCCCGCACGGACCGCCTATGAGCAGGACACGTTCATGGAAGGATCTGGGCCATACCTCTCTTTGGAGTATGGCGGCTCGGATCAGGAAAATTCAAGGCCCACCCAAACCGCCCCTGTGCAGAATATAAAGGTGGAAGGACCCTGCAAATCCGCTTGGCTACCCCGAGCGTTAGAGATGCACAGGTCACACTTTGTCAGCATCGTCACCATCTTCAATCTGGCCAGATGCGTTCAAAGGGATGGAGAACCTCCCCGCGAATACCTTGCTAGATGGATGAGGGTGAGGGAAACCCTAGAGGGCGACCGTGCCGATGAGCTCGTATACCACTTCGTGGAAGGTCTCACACCTGGAACCCTCCTCCGACATACCCTTTGAAGGCGGCAGGCCGTAGGCCCTCTCACCCTTGGTGAGATGGTTGCCATCGTCAACCATTACACGGACGCCAATGAAGAAGCCAAGGTGGCGATCACCATCAAAGTCGTAGGAGGCAACAACAACAACGGCCCGCCTCCATCAGCCTCAACATCCGTCATTGCCGACACCGAGGCTAACTCCGACTCCGTCCTCGATGCGCTCTACGCTGACATCAACATGGATGCCGGTGGCTCGGACATTAACTCGGAGGAATACGACGATGTTATGAAGGAGATCGAGCAGGAGACCGAGAAGGAGGAGCACGCCGAGAAGACCAACACTTCCCACTAGGTGCTAGTTTCCATTGGGAGCGTGGTGGACGAAGACGGACAAGAACGAGAACGTGAAAGACCTCTGCCCATGCTAGCGGTCACCAGAGCAGCAGTAGCTAAAAAAGCCGCTGAGCCTCCGGCTCCGGCCATTGGGAGCGTGGTGGACGAAGACGGACAAGAACGAGAACGTGAAAGACCTCTGCCCATGCTAGCGGTCACCAGAGTAGCAGTAGCTAAAAAAGCCGCTGAGCCTCCGGCTCCGGCCAAGGCTCTGCCTCCTCCGGTTACCCGCCAGCCACCAGCGTAGGAACTTACCACGGCCCCTAATATGGCCCGACAATCGAATCAGCCAGCAATGCCACCATCAACGTCTGTAGCTGGCAACCCACTAGCCACTCCGGTTGACAAAGCAATCTACAGCGCACTTCTCGTCGAACCAATCACCGTTGCCCATATCCGGAGTGTTACGGAGCTTGATGATAAACGTGCGGAAATCTTGGCGGAGGCCAAGTACATCGCGGAGCAAGGCGCTAAGCTAGACGAAGACATGACCAAGGCACAGTAATCCATCAAGGAGGCAAGAGCTATGGAGGCTGAATACAATCAATTGCTGTTAAAGCATAAGGCAAAGAAGGTACCAGCTCACGTCGTCCAAGATCCCGACGTTCGGCGAGGCTTGGGATTTGACAGGTCTAAGCCGACAAAAGCCACCCCTTACATAGATTCAGAGGGGAGGCAGGTCATGCCAACTCCCGCTCTCAACATCGCCATCACCAAGACCCTCCTGGAGCAGGACAGGTCACTAGAAGCAGTTGCTCAGGTGTACGACCTCGTCGCTAAGGCATGCAAGCAATAGGAAAAGGCCGCCTAGCAGAGGCTTGAGTCCAACCCGGAGCTCTGCCAGTCAACCCTGAATAGCCATAGAAGGCTAAAATCTCCCCGTGATGAAGGATCGCGCACAGGCTCTACAGAGCGAAAACGGAGGGAGGCACACAACATGACTGACGCTATCCCCATATCCTCCGACGATGGAGAAAAGGCTCGTCTCCACCACTCGCCACCTCCACCACCACCTCAACGTCACGGAACCAGCGCCGTGCCACCTCCAAGGCGGCCACTGCCCGACATCGTTATACACGATCAGGACGAACAACCTCGGCATGCCGGAGAGCGCAGCGACCATGACGGACACAGGAGCAGGTCCCACAAGGAACCACCACGTCCGACAAGCAACCACGACAGGTGTGAGGAGTCGCAGGAGGGGCACAGCAAGAGAGCTAACCCACCGCCTCCACCGTCTCCATCGCCACCTAGCAGCCATCATGGCGGAGGTCATGGCAGATCTCACAAATCGTGCTACAACTCTTCTCCCCATGACGGAAAAGGGAGGCAGCCAGAGCCATATGACACACGATCGCGGCTGGACAAGATCCAAGAAGCTCGGGAGCACCCATACCTTGGGCCACGGTGTTTTGGACCAATCATACGGGCCACAACCTATCCCAAGGGCCTCCAGATAGACAAGACCATCAAGCCCTACAACGGCACCGCTAGGCCAGCAACGTGGTTACAGGACTACAGCGAAGCGATTCACATCGCAGGGGGAAACCCCAATGTCACCGTCAAGTACCTCCCACTCATGCTGATGGGCACTGCCCGGTAATGGATCGATGACTTACTGGAGAAATCAGTATGCAATTGGTTGGACATGCATGAAGCGTTCACCAAGAACTTCAAGGGTACGTACAAACGCCCTTGCACTATCGGAGACCTACAACGGTATGTGCAAGAAAAGGATGAAACCTCCCGTGCCTACCTCTCTCGCTGGCTGGATATGAAAAATTCCTGCGTAGGGGTACACGAACAAACCACTATGGCCGCCTTCATTAATGGCCTGGAAAAGGGTACTCTGCTTCGGCATACGTTGAAACGCAGGCAGGACAACAATAAGCTCGACCTCAACACAATGATCAAAATGGCTAGTGAATTTGCCGTTGCCGATGATGACGCACGTGGATCGTTGCTGGCAATAGCAATCCCTACCCAGGCCAGGAAAACAACAATAACAAGCGGAAAAATCCGCCCGAAGAGAAGCAATTAGCCGACATGGTCGCCGCAATGTTCACTGGCAGAGGCAATGGCGTACAACGTGGATGTGGTCGGGAAGCTAGAAGTGGCCAATAGAGGAGTGACACTACACCCTCAGCGCCCCGCATTCCCTAGACGTAAGAAGAGTACCGCGATATGCCGTGCTTTGTCCATCTCGACTCCAATGGAAAATCCACTCACACCAATCACCAGTGCAAGTTTGTCAATGATCTCAAGGAGGACCCTGAGTCCGGCTACAAGCGAAGTCGGAAGAACAGACCCCATGGAAAGGGTAAAGGAAAGAAGAAGGAGGAAGAACCCAAAGAATCAAGTGATATGGATGTGGATGTGGACCCAAAATCTTCCGACAAGGGAGAGGATAAAGGGGAAATCCCTTCGAAAAGAAGGTTCCATGTTACCACACTTTCCTTGGTACCCCAACCGTCTGGGCCCAGAAAACCTCTCTTAGGATACTGATGGCTACCCTCCCCCAGTTCCCCAGTACGTCAGGTGGTCGAAAGTTCCAATTACTTTAGATAGGAAGGATCATCCAGAACTCATCCTAACAGAGAACTAGTATGCCATGGTCATCAACCCTTTGATTGACGGCACGGAGTTCACCAAGTGCCTCGTGGACAGTGGAAGCAACATCAACATCATGTACCTAGATACACTACACAAGATGAACTTGATGGAGACCCAACTAAGGAAGAGCAACACCGTATTCCATGGGGTTGTCCCTGGCTGACAAGAAAATTCCCTGGGATGCATCACCCTTCCGGTCGCTTTTGGTGATGTAAACAATTACCGCCAAGAACGCATGAACTTTGAAGTGGTGCCTTTCAAGAGCGTGTACCACGTCATCTTCGGATGCGACATCTTCCACTCCTTCCTCGCAAGGCCATGCTTTGTCTACAACAAACTCAAGATTCCTGGACCAAATGGCGTCATCACCGTTGACGGAAGCTTCACCAAGGCACGGGAGTGCGAGCTTAGCGAAGCCGCCTTCGCCGAAGCAGGCCTCTACGGTGAGGAGTTCAAGGAGATCCAGAACCAGGTCGATGCCTCAGAGATGTCGGCTTCGAAGAAGCAGATCACTGTTGCCGAATCCGCCTTCAAGGCCGCCATCAAGACCAAGGGGGTGGAGCTTGTCAAAGGTGATTCCTCCAAGACCACCGCCATTGGCACGGACCTAGATCCCAAATAGGAAAGCACGCTCGTCGAGTCCCTCTGTGAGAATAGGGTCATCTTTGCTTGGTAGCCTGCCGACATGAAAGGTGTACCTAGGGAACTTGCCGAGCACAACTTGAATATTGATCCTAATGCCAAACCGGTGAAGCAACCTCTACGGTGCTTTGGTGATGAAAGACGAAGGGCTATAGGCAAAGAAATAGCTAGGTTACTTAAGGCTGGCTTTATCCGAGAAGTTTCCACACCCGATGGGTGGCAAATCCTGTACTTGTCCCCAAAAAGGGAACCAATGAATTAAGAATGTGCATTGATTACACCGGCATGAACAAAGCGTGTCCGAAGGATCTGTTTGCTTTGCCTCACATTGACCAAGTCATTGACTCGATGACTGGCTCGGAACTTCTGTGTTTTCTTGATGCCTATTAAGGATACCACCAGATCAGGATGCGAAAGTCAGACCAATTGGCCACTTTGTTTACCACACCCTACGACCAGTATTGCTACACCACGATGCCCTTTGGGTTGAAAAATGCTGGTACTACATACCAAAGGACGATGTAACATTGCCTACACGACCAAATTGTTCGCAACGTACACACTTATGTGGACGACATAACGGTAATGTCAAAGAAATCAAATGATCTTATCGCTGACTTGGAGGAAACCTTCGACAATCTCCAGAAATACAACATGATGCTGAACCCAAAGAAGTGTGTCTTCGGGGTACCATCCGGCAAACTGTTGGGTTTCATTGTTTCGCATCGCGGAATCAAGGTGAACCCGGAGAAAATCAAGGCCATCCTCGACATAAAACGTCCGACATGCCTGAAGGACATACAAAGGCTCACAGGCTGCATCGTAGCAGTAAGCCGGTTCATCAGCCGACTTGGTGAGAAGGCTATGCCACTCTACAAGTTTCTCAAGAAGGCGGACAAATTCACATGGACGGACAAGGCTGACGCAACATTTCAGGAGTTGAAGAGAATACTCTCCTCCCCACCTATACTTGCAGCACCGGTGCCAAGTGAGCCTATGTTGGTATACATAGCGGCGACCAACCGAGTAATCAACATCGTCATCGCGGTGGAGTGCAAGGAACTAACGCACGAATACGGAGTTCATCGACCCGTTTACTATGTAAGCGAGGTCTTGACGGAATCCAAGCAGCGTTACCCACACTACCAGAAAATAGCTTATAGAGTTTTCCTTGCTTCACGTAAGCTAATGCATTATTTCTAGGAGCACGCCATCATAGTAGTGAGCAAAGCTCCACTATTCGACATCATCAACAACAACGACGCTACAGGGAGAGTGCAAAGTGGGGCATTGAACTTGCCGCCTTCGACATCACCTACAAGCGACGTGACGCTATCAAGTCACAAGCATTGGCGGATTTTCTTGCAGATTGGATAGAGCTGCCAGAAGACACTCTTGTGCCAGAGCCAGAGTATTGAGTCATGCACTTTGACGGATCCAAGTTACTCAATGGCTCGGGGGCTGGTGTATTATTGCAATCACCAACATGAGAGAAGTTGCAATACGTCATGCGGTCCACTTCAACGCTACATATAACATGGCGGAGTACGAGCACCTCATTCACGGACTTCGCGTAGCCAAGGATATTGGCATCAAGCGCATAGTTTGCTGTGGAGATTCTGACTTGGTTGCCCAGCAAGTAGCTGGCACCTAGAATGCGTGGAACCCGATGATGGCAGCATATCGAGGCAAAGTAGACGAAATAGCCAAGTGCTTAGATGGCTACAAAGTCAAGTACCTCAAGAGGGAGGACAATGAGGCGGCAGATCTGCTGTCAAAGCTTGGATCAGCTCGTCGACCAATTCCACCAGGCGTTTTCCTAGAGCATTTACGGACTCCCTCTGTGAAGGGAGCGGACCCCGACAACCCGGATAGAGTGGACTCATTTGTTAACGCAGTAATAGTGACCTCTCTGGCTTGGATGAAGCCATTCATGGATTCTACAAGATGGAACTTTGCCCACCGACAAAGTCGAAAGCCGAAAAATAGTATGCAGAGCAAAAGGTTAAGTCATCATTGATGGCCAGCTATACAAAATAAGTACCACAGGAATCTTCCTACGGTGCGTCTCCCAGCAACAAGATATTGAAATCCTTAGAGAAATGCATCTCGGATATTGCGGGCATCACGCTACTCCCTGATCATTGGTGGCCAAGGCCTTCCGACAAGGATTCTACCGGATAAATTCCAAGGCGGATGTCGACAAGTTGGTACAAACATGCCTTGGGTGTCAGTTTTATGCAAGACAACCAAATGCTCCAGCTGAAGAATTGCGAACAATACTAATAACTTGGCCGTTCGCAGTCTGGGGGCTGGACATGGTGGGACCTTTGCAGACAGCACCCTATGGATTCACACACTTGCTAGTAGAAGTGGATAAATTCACAAATTGGATTGAAGCTAAACCATTAGAAAGCTTGATGGGGAAACAACCCTAAAGTTTGTCCGGGATCTAGTGGTGAGATTTGGCCTGCCACATAGCATCATAACCGACAATGGCAGAAATTTATCTCTCGGAGAAGTTGAGGAGTACTGTCATGAGAAAGGCATCCGCCTTGACCTAGCATTTTTGGCACATCCACAGTCAAATGGGCAAGTTGAAAGTGCCAATGGACTAATTCTGGACGGAATCAAGCCACGCTTGGAGGCACCGCTACATAGAGAAACAGGAGCCTGGGCGGGAGAACTACCATCTGTTTTGTGGAATTTACGAACAACACCTAACAGATCTACTGGCTTGACTCCCTTCTTTATGGTTTATGGAGCAGAAGCAGTTCTCCCATCCGACATCCTCCATGATGCACCAAGAGTTTTTGCCTACAAGGAGAATGACGCTGAAGAATCCAGACGGCTATCTGTGGACCTGCTCGAAGAAGAGCACGTGCTGGCATGCCAGAGATTTGTCGTCTACCAGCAAAAGCTGCATGGCTACCACAGTCGTCGTGTAAAGCATCGCTAGTTTAAGGAAGGGGATCTGGTGCTTAGAATCAAGCAGGAGAAATCACACAAACTATCCACGCCTTGTGAAGGACCGTTCGTCATAAGCAAAGCATTGCTAAATGGTTCCTATTACCTCGTCGATATTCACGAGTGAAAGATAGGCCAAAAAATCGCAAGCGCAAGCAACGTGACTCCGATGATGATTACTTGGAAACAGATCTGCCATGGAACATAGCACAGCTACGTCGCTTTTACACTTAGCACATTTATATTATGTAATAAGTTTCTTATATGATCAATGAAACAAAGCATTTGGTTCACTCTTATTCTCTGAGTCTTTTACCTCCTTTAGTTGTTCATTTTTGGATCATATAAACCCTTTATGCACAAGGTTGCATTTGCCCTTGTGATAATTCCGCCTACGGGCGTTAGCTTAAGTTTTCTGGCTACACGTTTTCTGAAGTTCTTATGTGGATTCCGGAGTAGTGACTTTTCGGCACTCAAAGCCGGCGATTTTGTTCTTAGGTTCTAGACGGTGCTATTAAGCATCATCGCCTGAGAGCATAGTTTTGTGCTACGAGTATTCCGTCTCACGAAAGGTCAAGCATGCGAACCAGAATAATGGATAAGCCAACACTTGCTTAAAAAATATATACACATGCTGGAAACAGATAAGTTGTAGGAAACTTGAGTACAAGTTTTTCCGCCTTATACAAACATAAGTTTTTTTCTGCATACATTCTGCAGAGATACATTTAATACATACATTATTTTCTATGGCTTTGCTATAGGGGGCTTCGTGGTGGCATCATTAGGAGAGCCAGGCCGGGAGAGCTCGTCAAACTCTGAAGGAGAAGGGCTAGAATCAGAGGAAGCCATGTCATCATCTAGGATCTCGGCAGGCACGAAGACATTAGCCTTGACCATCTTGGCAACCCTGGTATCGAAGCCGGCGAGAGAGTTCCAAATAGCATAGCTATCATTCTCTTGTCCTTCCTCGTCTAGCTTGGGCATACCGGAGGTCACCAGGTCGATGTCGGCATTGTCGTAGTGAGCCTTGACCAAGGATAGGGTCATCCTAGCACCAACCCGGATACAAGAGGCTTTCCAGTCCTTGATTTTCTCGGGGGCTCGGCGCAGGATTTCCGAAAACTTGGCCGCTGAATCTGCCGCCTTGATATTAATGCCTAGAGGTTGAGCTATCTCCTTGGCTTGGGCGATGGCGGTGCTGACGAAGTTGCTGGCAAGAATCATGCGTTCCTTGGTACTCGGAGCACCTTCACCCATGTTGGCTAAGACAATGGGAGCTGCGGTTTGCACAAGCATACAAGGACATGAGTATACACAAGACAAATGGTTATCCAGTTTATAGAAAAAAGACCAAGACAGAGAAATGTTACCGAAGATTCTCGTTTCCTCTTGCATGCATGTCTCCGCCAAGTCATCATGCTCCTTCTGGACTAACTTGAACATCTCAAGACCCCTAGCATTCTGCTCTTTGGCAGCTTGGTTTTGGTCTTTAAGTTAAGCAATCTCGTCCTTCAGGCGCTACATCTCGGCGTCAGCAGACTCTTGCATAGCTTTCATCATCGCCTCATGGCCCTTGACGGCATCAGCCAGGTCCTTCTTCATAATCTTATTTTCATCATCGAGCTCCTGGATATGCTTGGATTGCTCGACGATGCTCTTGGCCTTGGCAATGGCTTCTGTGAGTCGAAAACCAAAAAGTGCTATCAGAAGACGGAAAAAATGGCTCAATGAGAAAGCAAGGAGCTGTCGTAGGAAATAGGATCTGGCTATTTTTGATCTGTTCCTTCAGGAATTTGGTTTTACCCTGTTCAAGGTCCATCTCCTTTCGAAGAGCAGCAAACCTCTCATTGGCGGCTATCCTCCGTTTATTCTCATTCTGCACATGATATAAGCATGCTTAGTTTCTCTAGAGCATCTAGTCGAAACTATTCAAGTTTCAACTAAACACTCGGGGGCTATAGTACACGATTTTAAAGTAAGCTACTTCCTCTAGAGCATCTAGTCGGAACTTTTCAGTTTCAACTAAATGCTCGAGGGCCACACGAACAAGTTCTACGCTTAGTTCTCTGGAGCACTCAGGCTAATAACTACTGACTTATCCGCCTAAGAGCTCGGGGGCTGCAGTGGCATATACTACACAAAGTAAAGCAAGTGAAGTTGAAAAAACTTACGATGGCAATGATCCTGAGATTGTTGGCCAGATGAGCATAGGAATCATGAAAGGTCCGAGCATTATTATAGATTGCGTTGGCCTGCTTGATGAGATCATCTAGGCTCAACGTCGAAGGAGTCGCAGCCAATGGAGAGGTCAAAGCCGGAGGCATGGATGAAGCCCTAGCTGCCTCCAGCACCTTCAAGGCAGTAGATGGCGCGGAGGCTCCCGCCTCAATCACAACTTCCACATCCACCTCTTCCACTTCCTTCCCCTTCTCGGTGGCATCCTTAGCCGGAGCTTCAGCCACTTTAGAAGAGGTGCTCTCCTGCGTCGCCTGGCCGCTGGGAGAAAAATCTGCCTCGATAGAGCCTGAGACATCAAGGTTTGGATTGATATCTATCTCCATGGTGGAGGTCTCAGGGATGACGGCCTAGTGGGACCAGCTGAGGGAATGGCGACAGGAGTAGGGGAAGCAGTGGCGGGAGAGGGCTTGGCAAATGGACCCTTGGTCAACATGTCATGAATGTTTTTTGACCCTCCAACATCTTTGGAGGATCGCTTCAAACTAACACCGGCTTTCCTCCTGAAACATACAAGGTATAAGTACAAGAGTTGAAAAATGGTGCGAGCTGGAAAATACAAGCCGGAGAATGAAAGTACTTACTCCACGGCATGAGCCTTGGTGAGGGGAATGTCGGTGGACTTCTTCTTCTTCTCTGCCTCTAAGGCGGTAGTGGAACGTTTGGAGACTCCACTCTCCGATTTCTTCTTCTTGGCCTCGACAGTAAAGTTAGAGGTGAAGCTCTTCTACTTTCGCACCGCCGGAGCTGGTTAATCCTTGGAGACGTCGTCATCAGACACCACCTGGATATCCTTCAGCTTAGGATCATAGACCTGAGAGGCCATTTGATCTACCACCAAGGTCGCCAGCTAGGATACAGGGCAATGTTAGATGCACAACTTCAAGTCAGAAAAACCTTAGAGTATATAACGAGCAATAAAGGAAACAGAAGGTACCTCTGGGCATGTGCTGAAATCGAACATGTCGAAGGTGATATTGAAGCCACGCTTCTTGTCCTTCACCTTGACGATGTCCTTTAGCCGGAGCTCGATGGAGTCAGTAGAGAAGTTATCCCGCAAAATTCGCATGGGATCCCTCCTATCTTGGCTATATTTGCACATCAGCTGGGCGCGGTGCTACAGAGGCTGGATCCGCCTAATGTACCAGCACATGGCAAGGTCCAAGCCCGTTAGACCTCCGTCTACGAGCCATTTGATCTGCCTTATGGCACGATTGGCTTCGTCGTCGGAAGGAAGAGAGGCTGGGTGCCATGCAGGCACTTCGGTGGCAGCTCCATCGACAAAGTCGGGATAGGTCTCAAGATGGTCTGGCAGAGGGATATCTGGCCCATGGAAATACGTGCGCTGCCAGTTCTTGCAAGACTCATGCCCTACGATGTCGGGGAAGCGCCGACTAGGCCGGATCTTAAAGCTAATGGTTCTGCAGATCTGCAGTTCATCCTTAGACTCTACGGACTCTCTCTTGATGGTGAAGAAATATACAAACAGATCTAATCTAGGTTTGATTCCTAGATACCCTTCGCACAAAGCTACAAAGTTGCTAAGGACTAGGACTCTATTGGGAGAGAGGTTGTGGGGAAGTACCCAGAAGTGTCGAAGGACATCCAGGAAGAAGTCAGAGACTGGCAGGCTTACGCCGCGTACCAGCTGAGATTTGAGGTACACCTTCTCTCTGGCTTGGGGAGAAGGGACCACCTCACCGGCCGGCGCCGCCCGCTAGGTAAACTTCTCCGCCGCACGGAGGTGCCCCTCATCGATCAGCTCTTGGAGATCTTCATCGGAGAGATCAGAACCTCTCCACACCCCCTTATGGGAGTCATTTTCTTGGTCATCGCCGGCGGATTCTGTCACGGCGGAGACGGGGATGGCCACCCCCTCCGGCGGAACAATAACTCCCTGGGATGGCTCCATCGTAGCCTCGGGAATCACCGTCGTGGAAGGAGCAGAGCTGCTAGAGGCCATTATGGCAGGAGGTGTGTGGAGGAAGAAAGGGCTCTGGTTAGGGTTTTTTGCAAAGGAGGTCGAACGGTCATGCGGCTAGAGGAAGACGAAGACTAGGAGCGAATGTGGGTAAAAAAGAAATAAATTGACTGTAGAGGAAATATATAAGCCTCGTGTCAAGATTCGTGCAAAAAGATCTGATGGTTGGAACATTGCCGACGTGGAAGTGAACGTGCGCGGTAATTTCACCACGTCCTCCGTCTTTTGTCGCTCCGCCGTTTCGGATTTCACACGCGTGAAAATAGCTAATGATTAATTATTTGCTTCTGTGAGTTTCGAGGTAGCGTAGGCTATACCCTACGTCATCCTCCTGACAGTTGTAGTGAAGTGTCACGTTCGAAGACTCCATCAAAGATGGAGATCGTCCGACTCTAGAAACAAAGACTCAAGGAATCTCCGGCTACATTGTGAAGCCGGAGAGGATTGCAGGGTTCTTTGGGAGATCTTTGAGATATTGCTTGACGAATTTCCGGCATCACTTTGACGGGATATTCAGAGATCAACGAGCAAGGCGATGCAAGATTTCAAAGTCCTCCGGGGCTACTGTCGGGGATATGCTATATGGGTATCCTCATAGCATGTCACCAATCCGCCTAACCCGGGTGGCCCATAGTTGGTAGCAAGGCTTATGGCCTGCTAGGTGGCCCAGTTAGACGGATCCTAAAGGGAGGCCCATGCCGGGTAAAGGAAGGCTACGCAGGAGTCACCGACATACTCGGAGCCTTGGAGTACAAGAGACAGAAGACTAGTTCGTGTAGGTGTAGGACTCTTTACCTTGTCCGGCAAGGACCTTTCCCTATAAACCCTAGCTCTTGGCGCTTTATAAGCCAGCCTGTGGGAGCCTTTAGGGCACAACTTCTCTAATTGCAGGGTACAACGGCAACACCTTGCACAGTGAACCTATCTCTGTAACTCGGCGTATTGCCATTATAGTGATTTATAGCAGGAGTAGAGTTACACCACCGTTGTGGGACTTGAACCTGGGTAAGCTATGTTTCCTCGTACCCGCCAACTCTCCGCCTTACCCCACGTCTCTAAACACGCATTGTGAGGACCCTTCCATGGCGTACTCGTCGGCAATACCACGACAGATGATTAAGTCAGTTTGGATCATGTTAGCTATATCAACTTTTTTTGACTATGAGATATGGCAGATGGATGTCAAGACAACTTTCTGAATGGAAATTTAACGGAGGACGTGTATATGATATAACCCGAGGGTTTTGTCGATCCGGCTAATGCTGACAAAGTATGCAAGCTTCGAGAATCCATTTATGGGTTGAAGCAAGCATCTCGGAGTTGGAACATTCGCTTTGATGAGGTAGTCAAATCGTTTGGCTTCATCAAGAGTGATCATGATTCTTGTTTATACAAGAAGTTTAGTGGGAGCAAAGTAAACTTTCTGATCTTATATGTGGATGACATATTACTGATTGGAAATGTTGTCCAGATGTTGCAAGAAACCAAGGAATCATTGGAAAAGCGTTTTTCGATGAAAGACTTGGGCGAGGCGACTTACATACTAGGAATCCAGATATATAGAGATAGATTAAGGCGGCTCATTGGATTGAGTCAGAGCACATATTTGGACAAAGTGTTGAAGAAGTTCAACATGGGATCGTCTAAGAAGGGGTTCTTACCGATGTCCCATGGCGTAAAACTTAGCAAGACTCAGTGTCCTTCGACAACTAATGAGCGAAGTCGGATGAGTGCAATTCCGTATGCTTCTACAGCCGGATCCATCATGTATGCTATGATTTGTACCAGATAGGATGTTTCCTATGCTCTAAGTGTTGTGAGAAGATACCAGGCTGACCCTAGAGAGATCCACTAGGTAGCGGCTAAAAATGTCCTTAAGTACTTGAGAAGGACTAAGGATATGTTCCTGGTTTATGGAGGTGAGGATGAACTCAGTGTAAGGGGTTACACAGATGCAAGTTATCTCACTGACTTAGAGGATTCTCGTTCGCAATCTGGATATGTGTTTGTGATATACTGAGGGGCTGTGAGCTGGAAGAGTTCCAAGCAAGAGACGGTGTCTGCATCTACAACAGAGGCTGAGTATATTGCTGCCTCGGAGGCGGCAAAGGAAGCCGTTTGGATGAGGAATTTCCTCATGGATCTTGATGTGGTTCAGGGCTCGTCCAATCTGTTAGACGTGTATTGTGACAAACATTGGTGTTATCGCACAAACCAAGGAACCTAGACAACACCAGAAGAACAAACATATACTCATGCGGTACCACCTGATTCGCCAGTTCGTGGATCAAGGTGATATCAAGTTATGCAAGGTACACATGGATGCAAATATTCCAGATCTGTTGACAAAGCCGCTACCATAGCCGAAGCATGAGGCGCACCTGAGAGCTATGGGCATTAGATGCCTAGACATGTGATGTTGGATGATTGACTCTAGTCCAAGTGGGAGACTGTTGGGAATATGCCCTAGATGCAATCATGTATGATGTTATTCCCAATGTATTCATAAAGTTATTGTCCATGTATGAACTACTATATGTATCATTGAATATGTGATTCGATTGTGGAATTATATATTCATGTTGTTCATACTAGTTGTCCTTGGTCGTTGAGGTTGTGTTGGACACACAACTTAGACTAATGTGAAAGTCGGCTGATGACTCGGTTCCACTTGTCATGGGCATGGAGATGCTATTCCGACTTACATAGATTCGACTAAAGAGTTTAGCGAGTCAGACTGACCCATATTGAGATACAATGAACAAGTCGTCATTTGTATGTCTCAATCAATGTAATCCTTAGACATGAGGTTGTTGCACAATCTGAGTTGTGGATCACCGACTTAGGTTCTGTCAAACGTTGTTCCATCAAAGGGTAGTTATAAAGGCAGAGTTCGGGTTGACTGAGAATCAAGCTGCGTGATGTGGATGCCCAATATGGGATTTTTCCCCCCGACTAGAGAGATATTCTCCGGGCCCTCTCGAGAGATATGATTCGGAAAACATGGCCATGTGTGACTTGGTTAAGTGTTAACCGAGGCAATCGACTAAGAGTTAGTCAGATGAATCACTTATCTCGGATCGAGAAAGAAGTTGAACTATTTAAGGGATGACGATTATTCGCCTATAGTTCAACAAGGCATATCGTGAGGCAAAAGGGTCTTGGACGAAAGTCGCATTGGTAGGTATGTCGTCATGACTCTTTGGTACTTGGGAGTCGACGCATTCTGCTAGGAGCCTCTACTGATTGATCGGTCACGAGTGAGACTCGGATCGTGCCCGAGTCACCATGAGCCTATTGGGTCACACACTTAAGAGAGGGAGCAAGTTTGGGTTAGACTCGAACTAGAAATCTATTTGGGTTGGACCCGAATTAGACAGAGACTGAGTCAGTGAGTTGGAGTCATAGTTAATAATATAGGCCTTTTAGTGAATGGGCCACAAGTGAGTGGAGCCCACTTTCACTCCCTATATAAGGTAGGGCGCAGTTGCTTAGAGCACACGATTAGGTCATTCCATGTGTTGGAAACCCTAGCTCTAGTTCAGTCCAGCCGCCGTACCGGACCTAGTAGTCCACCTCCTGCACTCCTCCTCGTACGTGTGGATACTGGTGGAGGTGTTGTATGTCCAACATTTCGACGATCATGGATCGGAATGGATCGTGAGGACTGCACTGCATCAAGCGACGTGCTTCATTGATTTCACAACTGCGTCTAGTGGTAATTCTCGTGGCCTACTACCTTAGCTAGATCTTGGGATCACCGTGTAGGGGAAAAAGTTTTGTTTATCTCCATGTGGCCCAACAGTTCCCACCACCGATTGGCACCCTGAGCGAGCTCAATCCCTCAGCATGAGCTTACAATACAAATAGCAACAACTGTTGCGAGTCCGATCTGTGCAATCTGACATCATAAGATAGCGCTTACGGCTCCAGATCTAAGAGTTGTTGAAGCAGCTTACCCAACCACTACATGTGCGCCGTCATCAACCACGATGGCAGTGGCACTCAAGGCAACACTAGCAACCAGGGGCCAACAAACGGCGTCCCTGTCAACGGGCCTACCAACGGTGGTCACATCAACAACCCTGTCAATAGTGCTCCTGTCATTAGCCCAATCAACAGTGAAAAACCCGTCCCTCCCAACCCTGACAATCAAGGTGAACACGCTAACAACGGGTCGGAACACCAGCAAATCCACCTCAATCAAGCCGAATGGGCACGATGCAGGGAGGCCCTATAGGGTAACCCCTGCCACCAGACGCACCTCGTGACATGCTGATGGGGTACCATTGGCTACTCATTCAGGATTTCAAGCGCCAGCAGGCGGTGAACACGCAACTTGAAGAAGGCAAGAAAGCCGCGGATGAGTCGAGTGCCCGACAAGCAGCACTCTCCTCAATCGGTGGATCCTCCTCCAAAGGCAACGACCCTGCAGTCGCCAAAAGGCGCTCTCAACTAGACTACCTCAACAACAAAGATTAGGAAGAGGCCACTAGAGCCCTCGACTTCTCGTTCATGTCGACATACTCGCGGGGTCACATGATCCCCAAAACGACGCAAGCAGCGGTGATAACATCTACTACGTATCTGCTCACCAACCAGCCACCAGCCGGAGGCCCACGATCTACCGTGCACCGGTCCGCCATCGCTGGACTTGGATTGGTCGAGGCTGCGCTAGCCAAGGAGCCAACACCGGATCCAAAGAGATGCAAGGCTCCATCTCCAAAATACTACTCATTGTCTTCCAGCAAGGACGACCACGACCTACCATGGTGATGCTATAGCTCGCGAAGGCACGGCCATGATTATGGCACGCGTGACGAGATCACTCAGCGCAAGGTCGATAAGATGCACGCCAAATGTGCCTACTCGATAGAGTCGGAGGACGAAGGAACAGAGCTCTGCGGCGCCAGCTGCTTTAGCAGAGCTATATGGCAGATTTGAATGCCAAAGGGGTTCAAACTTCCTTCAGAAAATCCAAAGTTTGACGGACTCCAGGACCCAAAGATCTAGTTGGAAGATCACATCTCTTTCGTCAAGCTACATGGCAGGAACAAGTGCACAACCATGCAATGCCTCCATCTGCAGCTGCAGACCGCAGCTCACGCATGGCTCAACAATCTACCCTACGGATCAATCCGCAGCTTGGAGGAGCCGGTGTACAGCTTTGTCCGAAACTTCAAGGGCACCTACAAGCAGCCCGTGTTAGTCGAAGAGCTCAGGTCCTACTGCCAAAAGTCAAGCGAATCCCTTTGCTTGTACATCCAAAGGTGGTTAATCATAAAAAATTCAGCGGAAGATATCTCTGAGGATCGCGCAATCTACACATTCAACGGCTGTGTACGCCACAGAGAGCTCAGGGAGGACTTGTGCTGCATGAATCCCAAAACCATCGACCACCTAATAGACATGAAAATTGGTGGGCAGACGGAGAAGACTCGTTGAACAACAACCGCATCTGCTCAGATGACGAGGATGACCTCGGCCATAGACGCGACCGCCGAGGGAAGCATTGGATGTGCAACTACGAAGACTGTGAGGAGCTCGACATGGCCTTGGCTGGCTACATCGACAAACACGACGAGGGTAACCGCAGTAGCGTATACCGTAGCAGTAGCCACCACGATAGTGAGAAAACCGCGCAAGTGTGGCAACACCGCACCAACGACGACACACCTAGAACATCCATCTAGGAGAAGCTATCTGGACCCTACAACGTTCACTTCTACATCGACAAACATGATGGAAAGAAGAAGTCTAGCCACCTCCTCAAGGACTACCGTGAGTTCTAGAATATCCATGAGGGTTACACCCAGCTACACCACGATGCGATGACTCTAGGGTACGAAGCTGACCCAGGCGCCATAGCTCACGGAGCGCCACCACCACCACCTAGAGGACCTGTGCAGCCTGCGGCTGCGCCGGTACAAAACAATGGAGGCAAGCAATACCCATGCACGCTGGGGAACATGGGCATGATCTAGAAGGGGCTCCCCTCAAATAGGGTGCAGAAAACAATCACTCGCCAAGTTAATTTGGCAGTCAACGCCCCACATTCAACCCCTGAGTACCTCAGTAGGTCGGAGTGCTGCATCACCTTCGACAGGAGAGACCATCCATGCCAGGTCCCTCGCCTAGGCCATTCTCCCTAGTGCTCGGGGCGCAGCTCAACGGATTCGAGATGAGCCGAGTCTTCATGGATGGCGGAAACGACATCAACCTCATGTTCGCCAGCACCATGCACGCCATGCGGATTCCACTCTCTAGCCTAGAAGCATCTAAAACAACCTTCCACATCATTGTTCTAGGGAAAGGAGTATACCCCATGGGCAAAATTTGGCTACACGTCATCTTCGGCACGCTCGCAAACTTTCGATGAGAGCGCCTTGACTTCGAAGTGGTCGACTAGCCCTCACAGTATCACACTATCCTTGGGCGTGTCATGTTCGCAAGGTTCATAGTGGTTCCGCACTACGCATACCTCCAGATGAAGATGCTAGGACCTAATGGCATTATCACCGTCAACGGAAGCTTCACCAAGTTCGATAGCTGTGATAGGGAATTCAATAGAATCCCCTAATCCTTCGACATGCAGGAAGAGTTGGCAAGGCTCAAGGAGTCAACAGACAATATTCTTCCTCCTGTGAGCAAGCAGAAGCACCAGACCATTCCTTCAACTCAATGATGAATACCAAGCCAATTTTATACGCGAAATCAAGGAAAGCACATGGGTAGCTAACCCTGTGCTCATTCCCAAAAAGGACACATATATCCTGCGGATGTGCATGGACTTCACCTCCCTCAACAAGCACTGCCCGAAGGACTACTTCCCATACCGCGGATCGACCAGATAATCGACTCCACCGCGGGATGTGAACGCCTCTGCTTCCTTCATGCCTACTCAGGCTATCATCATATCCGAATGAAGGAAGAGGACCAGGAGAAGATGACCTTCATCATGCCCTTTGGCGTTTACTACTACACCACGATGCCCTTTGGGCTGAAGAACATATGAGCCACCTATCAATAGTGTATGTAGGCCTACCTCAAGAACTAGCTCGGTCGAAACATCTAGGTCTATGTCGATGACATAGTGGTCAAGACCAAGGAGGAAGCTACACTCATCGACGATCTCCGCGAGACCTTCGACAACCTCGACTGCTATCTGATGAAGCTGAATCTGGAGAAGTGCACCTTCGGCGTACCATCCGGGCAATTACTTGGGTACCTTATCTCCGCCAGGGGAATATAGGCTAACTCGAAGAAGATAAGGGCCATACTGGCCATGGAGAAGCAGAAAACGTCAAGGGCGTCCAGCAGCTAGCGGGGCGAATCGCGGTGCTCATCCGATTCATCGGTCGAATGGGCAAGAAGGCACTACCATTCTACCACCTCCTCCGCAAGACCGACATATTTGAGTGGAAAAACGAGGTGCAAGATACGATGATCTCAAGCACCTGCTCTCCACCTCGCCTATGCGGGTGACCCCCAGGGAAAAGGAGCCAATGTTGCTATACATCATCGCCACCAACCAGGTGGTCAGTATCATGCTAGTGGTAGAACGAGCCGAAGAAAACAAGATCCATGGGGTGCAGCGCCTAGTATACTACCTCAACAAGGTACTAACACCAACAAAATAGCGGTACCCGTGTTACCAGAAGTTGGCCTACGGTGTATTCATCACAGTGGCAATTGCGCCACTACTTTCAGGAGCGCTCCATAGTTATGGTGAATGATGCCTCGTTGAACCACATCCTCAACAACCCCGACGCTACAGGGTGAGTCGCCCTCGGAGGCATCGAGCTGTCCTCGTGGGACATCACATACGAGCGGTGAGTGGCGATCAAATCGCAGGTCCTACCGGACTTCCTCGTCCACTAGATGGAGAATCAGCTCCCTGACACACCAGACATGTCCAACCTACGGACCATGAATTTTGATGGATCTAAGCGCAAAGAAGGAGCTGGCGCTGGCGTCATCCTAATGTCTGGTACGTCGTAAATGTATCTATAATTTTTGATGTTCCATGCTTGTTTTATATCTACTTTCTTATGTTTTGTCCACACTTTGGAGTATTTTTACACATTTTCTAGAAATAACCTACTAATAAGATGCCACAGTGCCAGTCGCCTGTTTTCTGCTGTTTTTGGTTTCAGAAAAGCTAGTAAGGAAATATTCTCGGAATTGGACCAGACAAAAGCCAAAGTCTATATTTTACCCGAAGCAACAAGGAGTCCGGAGCGGAGCCGAAGAGGGGAACCGGGGCGGCCATGAAGGAAATATGCCCTAGAGGCAATCATAGAGATGATTGTATTTCATGTGTATCCATGAGTTATTATAATGTTCCTTGAATATCCATATACCAGGCAACTTGTATTGATTGGCAATTATGTGAATTGTTTGTGAAACTCTTTACTTGTATGGTTATCTAATAATTGTCCCTAGTCGGAGTTCATGCGAGGACACACGTGAATATTAGACTAGCACATCGATTGGTTAATGACTATGTTTCGCAAGTCATTGACATGGAGATGTCAAACCAATGATGTGGACACATGTTATGAACATGGGGTTGGACTGACCCAACATGAGACTAGCAATAATACTTGCAGCTCTCTCTACACATCGTGTACGTTTTGTCCTTAGACCTGAGATTGTCGCATGTACTTGAGATGTGGATCGACCTACTTTGGGGCTATCAAACACTACTCCGTAACTGGGTAGTTATAAAGGTAGCTTTCGGGTTTGTCCTGATACATGCTGCAAGGCATCGGTCAATCAAGATGGGATTTGCCCCTCTCTACTTGAGAGAGATATCTCTGGGCCCCTCGAGTGATCGGATCCAGAAATGCATGGCCGTGCTACATATGGTTAAGAGTTAACCTAGTAAAGGGATTCTGAATCACAGTATCGAGAAAGAGAGGTCAGCTTAGAGCTAGACCAAATATCGTGAGGCAAAGGGAAAGACATGTACTCAACCTTGTGATGGTTCGTCCGAATGATCTTTATATGCGTTTAGGAGTTGGCACGTCTTGCTAGAGGCCGCTACCAACTATTGACGGAGTAAGTGTACTCGCGTCATGTCTATACGTGTATGAACCTATAGGGTCACACACTTTAGGGGCTGGAAGCCTAATGAGGATTGGATCCGAATTAGACCAGGCTTAGGCTGCTAATGGGCTGCTAATGTAGAAGCCCACCAGGGATGCCTATATAAGAGGGAGTGAGGCGAGCTGAAAAGGAGAGAGCATTCCACCCAGCCGCCACTCCTCTTCCGCCTGTGTTGCACGCGCAGACCTAGCAGTCTGGCGTGTGACGACTTCCACTCCGGACGTGTGGATACCTCGGAGGTGCTGCATCTGTAGCACTTGGACGAGCTACGCAAAGGGGAGCTGCTCGTGGGACGAGGACGAGGAGGAGACGTAGAACATCTACACTGCCGCAACGTGCTTCATCGAGTTCCGCACCTGCGCGTCTAGCGGTAATCCCGTGATCTATGACAATAGTATTCCTGGTTGACGCGGTAGAAATTTTTGATTTTACGCTAGTGTAGCCTACCCGTCACCCTTCAGGCCACACCCTAGGGTGGCACGGCTAGCCCTAGCTACGCCACCAGGGGGTGTGGGCCCCCTAGTACTCCACCGACCTTGCCCTTCCACCTATAAAAGCCCCCCGGGACGAAAAACCTAAGCGCCCGATCAAAATTCCACCAAAGAGTATGTAGCCGCCATCATCTCCATCCCTAGATCGGGAGGGATCTGAAGCTCTTCCCGGCACCCTGCCGGAGGGGAGAGATCACCCTGGAGGCCTTCTTCATCACCATGACTGCCTCCGGTGTGATGCGTGAGTAGTTCATCCCTAGAATATGGGTCCTTGTAGTAGCTATATGGTTGGTTCTCCTCCTTTGTGCTATCATGTTTAGATCTTGTGAGCTCCGTTCATGATGTAGATCATCTATTTGTAATCTTACATGTTGTGTTTGCGGGGATCTGATGGATATTGAGATGCTATTTCAGATTGATTATTGATTTTATCATGTCTATGTTATTTGTGATCTTGCATGCTTTCTGTTGTTAGTAGATATCTTGGCCAAGTAGATGCTAGCAACTCCAAGAGGTAGTATTTATGCTTGATAGTGGGTTCATGCCTCTAGTAATCTGGGGAAGTGACAGGAATATCTAAGGTACTAGATGTGATGTTGCTACTAGGGAGAAAACATCAATCCTTTGTCAATAGGGCAATCATATTGTTTACTTTACACACTTTGCTTAATGCAATTATCTGTTGCTTGCAACTTAATACTGGAGGGGGTTCGGATGATAACCTGAAGGTGGATTATTAGTCATAGATGTAGTTGGATTACAGTCTATGTATAATGTTGTGATGCCCAACCAAATCTCATATGATTCAATATGATTAGTATATGCATGTATGCTTTCTCGGTGTCTGTCAATTGCCCCGCTATAATTTGTTCACCCAACATGTCATCTATCTTCAGGAGAATCACCTCTAGTGAATTGTGGACCCCAGTGCATTCTTTTATCATCAATCTACCATCTATTTACTGTTTTACTATTTACTTTCTACAAGCAATTACTATCTTCCACACAATATGTTTAGTACTCTGTTTTCAGCAAAACCGGTGAGATTGACAACCTCACTGTAAGTTGGGGCAAAGTTCTGTGGTTGTGTTATGTAGGATTCCAAGTTGGAAACAACACCTTGGGGTTGTTTCCTTACTCCTACTGGTTTGATAACCTTGGTTTCATAACTAAGGGAAAACTTGCTGCTGTGCTCATCATACCTTCCTCTTGGGGTTCCCAACAAGCTCATCGTATTTTGAGCCATCAAGCCTATTTTCTGGTCCCGTTGCTAGGGAGTCAAGGATAGCTTCACAAGGGGATTCCTTCATAACCAATCTCTTTACTTTGTTTTATTTTTGTTTTGCTTAGTTTATTTTTGCTTTATTTGCTTGTTTCTTTTTTATCAAAAATACAAAAAAATAGTTCCTACTATAGTTGTTTTTTTCGTCGGTCTGTTATTGTCTTGCTTTATCATGATTTCTATCAATGGTTGGTTTCTTTGAAACTATATCTTATTGGCAAGATGGGTTCACGGAAGAACAAAAATATTATTATAAGGAACACCGCTTGTCACAAAAAGGGAAATACTTATGGGAACAAATTGATAAATTGTAGGGTTAATTGGATAGACGCCACTACAATTTCGGCCTATTTGAGAAACGCCACTGCAACTTTCAACTTTCGAAAAATGCCACTGCAACTCTGTGTACATCTCATATATGCCATTACACCCAATTACGACGCCTATACAGCCAATTATACACTATAGGTCGCTTGTAATAATACATAATATGTACACAGGGCGGGGTCCACCGAACAGGTACTTGACATGTGACGTTGTCCCGCACCCCTCCGTCCCCAGTCCCGCACCCCTCCCTCCCTTGTCGCGCTGCCCACGTTCCCCTCTCCCCAAACCCTAACCGGCGGCGGTTGTGGGCGAGCATGGGCATGGCGGCGGATGCCGGAGATCCTGGCGGTGGGGAGCACCTGGTTCCCGCACTCCCTCCCACCCCTCCGACCGGACAGAAGCCCCCCTGAATCAACTTTCTGCTTGGCGACCGAAGACGACGAGCAGGGAGGCGGTGGTGCCGCGGGATGGCGTCGAGCATGGCGGGGACGAGCAGCCCATTCCTGTATTCTCGCACCTCCTCTCAGAGCGGTCGGAGGCTCCTCCCAATCCCCTCTTAGTAGAGGACGCTGGCGACGGCTAGGACCTGACAGGAGCGACGACCGCATCCCCGACTCCTCTGTCTCTGTAAGTACAAACTAAATCCTGGTTCCTGTCCCAAATTCGATTTTTGGGTATCTTAGTCCTCACGAATTGAAAGCATCACAGATTTTGGGTATCTTAGTCCTCCCAAATTGACTAGTGTTTCTGTCGATTTTTGGTAGGTGCAATGAACAATTTGAGATAGATTGGGGATGTTATCTAGCCCAGGATGCCAAGATGCTAACTTTGGGTGGATCTGCAATTTTAGTTCCTACCTGTCCGTTTCCTCCTTTGCTTGCTCATGTTGCTAGTTCAAGCCAACCCAATGATGTAGACGCTGAGAAACAAAGTATTGATGTTGATGCTGAGCGGCAAACAGATGATGTAGATGCTGACCCATTTGATAATGAAGAGGAGTATGTTGGAGTTGACGACGAGAGCATGTATGATGTTAATGTGCCTATAACTGTAATAGAGTAACCAAAAGCACCAACAATTACTGAAGGAGATGACAATATGGATAAGTCAGAGGTAATATAACATATCCAAGAGGAGACTGAGGTTGCTGATTTTCATCCCCTGTAGTACAATATTGCACAGGATCCTGAAAATCCAGATATTCGAGTAGGAGCTCTATTCCCTGACATTGTAGCCTTTCGCAAAGCAATAAGGCATCATGCTGTGATAGGTAACTTTGAATTCACTAAAGTGAGGACTGACCGCACTAGATTCATTGATGAATGCGCACATGAGACTTGTCCATGGCGCATTCATGCATCTAAGCTGCGTGATGAACCAGTTATCATGGTATGCTTACTTTTTTGTTTGTTCATACTAGCATGACATTGTTTTACATTTCCGCCACTTGTTTCTTTGCTGATACTAGCATGACATATTTTTGTAGATAAAAAAGATCCCTTTCGAGCATGACTGTCCAACCATGAAGCTTGAAGATAGCAAAATGGCATCACAAGATTGGGTTGCAGAGAAGCTTGCAGATTGGGTGAAGAAAACCCCCGGAGCAGGCGCATAACAAGCTATGGTGAAGTTGCAGGGTGACTCTAACTTCAAGTTGAAGTATGGTAAGGCTTGGGCAGGTATGAGAGTAGCTCTAGATAAAATCCATGGTAAATACGAGGATTGTTTTCAGTTGTTGTTTAATTGGAAAGAAGAAATCGAGAGGAAGAGTCCCGGAAGTATAGTTGAAATTGAATTAATTAAGATCAATGATAAGTACCATTTCAACAAAATCTTTGTAGCATTCAAGCCCTGCATAGATGGTTTTTTAGCTGGTTGTAGACCATACATAGGAGTAGATGCAACCGCACTTAACGGAAAGTATGTTGGTAAGTTAGCATTAGCAACTTCAGTAGATGGACACAATTGGTTATACTACATAGCATATGCTGTGTTTGATTCAGTAACAAAAGAGAACTGGACATGGTTTATGCAGCAGTTGCGTAGAGCTGTAGGATCACCACCTGGGCTTGTCATTTCTAGTGATGCTTGCAAAGGTTTAGAAAGTGCTGTGGACACTGTATTCCCAGAATGTGAATATAGAGAGTGCATGAGGCATCTATACCAGAACTTCATGAAAAAATTCCATGGTAAAGTGTACACAGACCATTTGTACCCAGCTGCAAGGGGATTCACCGAGCAAAAGTTCAGGTATCACATGGAGAAGATATATGAGGCAGATCCAAAAGCTATTGAATATCTAGAGATGCACCATAATAGGATCTGGTATAGATGTGCCTTTAGGGAAGCTAGCAAGGTTGATTATCTCACTAACAACATCTCTGAAAGTTTTAACAAGCAGATCAAAGATTTTAAAGGGATGAATGTCTGTGAGCTGTTTGATAGGATTAGAGAGCTCATAATGGTGAAGTTCAATGTGAGGAGGCGTGTTTCTAGGCAGATGGCGGGCAGAATACTACCAGCTGTCCTTAAAAAGCTCAATGCCCTTAGCAAAACAATTGGACCACACAAAATCTCATGGATTACTAAAACTGAAGCAGAGGTTACCCTGCATAATGTCAAAACCTATGACCAAAGGCACACGGTAGACTTGCAGAAAAGAGCTTGCACCTGTCGTGTATATCAAGTTTCAGGACAACCTTGTATTCATGCATTAGCCTTTATTTGCTCAATGAGAGTAAGAGGGGTTGAAATCCAGTCCTATGTTGATGAATACTACAGTGTGGCCAGGTTCCAGGCTGCATATGCAGCACCAATGCCATCAATGACAGATAAAACACAATGGGTGCATGTAGATCTTGGGTTCATAGTATACCCACCTATACAAGAGAAAAAGCCTCCTGGCAGGCCTAGAGTACAGAGAATTAGAGGGTTCCTTGAACCTGGAAGGAAGGTGGTGAAGTGCAAGAGATGCAAGCAACCTGGCCACTTTGAAAAAACTTGCAAAGCCCCACCTCCGAAATATCTTGAGTATATTGACGAGCAACCCCAAGAGCAGCCGCAAGAGCACACACCTAGTAAAAGGTGTGGTAACTTTTTTTATTAACTGTTTTATTTCCTAACTAGTTATTGATTCACATTTCCTAATTTTTCCAATTTTCTATTAATTTCAGGAAGCGATTTGCGGAGGAGCAAGATGTGGAAGACGATGAGCCTATAGCTAAGTAGAAGAGGTAATTCTTCTAATTCTAAAGTAGCAAACGACTATGAGCCTATGCTAATTGTTCCATTAATATTTTTGCATCCATGCATATGTAGGAATAAGTCTACCCCAACCAAGAACAAGTCTCCGGTTAAGAAGGCAACACCAGCCAAGAAGGCGACACCATGCAAGAAGGCAACACCAGCCAAGAAGGCGACACCAGGCAAGAAGGCGACACTAGGCAAGAAGGCGACACCTACAAAGAAGTTCACACCCGCGAAGAAGGCTACACCAGCAAAGAAGTCGACACCCAGGAAGAAGGCAACACCAGCAAAGAAGGCGACACCAGCAAAGAAACAAGCCAAAGGCAAAGCCAAGAAGAAGTCTCCAGCGAAAAATGGCAACAAAAAGAAACATGAGATTTTTGCACCATCCACGAGTGAGGCGATTTTGAAGCCAACTCTTGGAACCAAGCGAGGCCTTATGTACTGGCTTGGGGGCTAGATTGTGCTTTGTGTATCTGTGTGTTATTTGGGGATGGCCATTCTATCCTGCAACAATGTTGAAATGTGGCTGTAGGTATGCATGTGAACCTGTTAGTATGAGTGTAGCTATAGGTATCTATGCATGAGAACCTGTTGGTATGATTCTAGAAGTATGTTATAATGATTCTAGAACTATGTTAGAATGTTTGAAGGTATGTTATGAGATGTTAAACTAGAGCTATATGAGATCTTGAAAACGTGAAGCAATATGAGATGATGATTTATTTTCATATTTGTTTAGTGAATACGCCACTGCCCTTTGTTCTCACTTTGTAGTCTGGTCATGATGACCTGAACCTACTCGAATTTTCAATGAACACATGACAATTTTATCATGACCATTTTTCAGGTCTAAGCCTGATTCTAGTGGGCCCCGCCATACATGAGTATATACGCTGGAAATACGATGGTATCTTGCCGGTAATGTGAGGTTAATTGGTTGTAATGGCATATATGAGATGTACACAGAGTTGCAGTGGCATTTTTCGAAAGTTGAAAGTTGTAGTGGCGTTTCTCAAATAGGCCGAAATTGCAGTGGCGTCTATCCAATTAACCCTAAATTGTATACCATAGCTAGAAACGTGTGCTCTACTTATAATGTTACTTATTTCTTTGATAAATCTTGTTGTTGTAGGAGGTATAAACACCTCCCTTTTCAATGTGAGTATAATGGTGATGTTACCATATCTTCTTATGTTAAGGGAAATTATGACTTTTATGATGTGGAACAAATTGAAGAATTTATTGCTTGGAAGGGTGCATTCAAACTTGCTTATTTGCTTGAAAATACCGATGATTCACTTTATAAATATGAGGTTTATGATATACTTAAATTTTGCTTCGATAATTACAAGCAAGAAAATGACTATATTCTTTAATATATTAATAAATGCTCTCCACCAATGGAAGAGACTAATGCCTTGCAGGAGCCTATGGAAGAAGAAATTGATGAACCTGAAAGCTCATTAGATGAAAAAGAGGAGGAAGAATGGATCTACCCATGCCTACCTTCTAATGAGAGTAACTCTTTACGCCTTACATTATTTGATTGTCCCCCATGCTTACCAAAGGAGGATGAATGTTCTGTTCCTGTGGATTATTTTGAAATATCTACTATGGGTAAAACTTGTGATAATAATTATGCTTATGTTATCTATGATAATCCATGCTATTTTGATAAATCTTATGATAACCATTTATTTGCGCCTAACTTCGAAATGCATGGTACTAAAGAGTTTTGCTTAGAAAATGTTTATAATAAAGCTCTAGATGATGGTCCTATATTGGTTGATAATATTAATTGTACTACTATTAAAAATGAGATTAATAAGTCATATTGTTATAAAATTGTTAAAAGTGGGTTTGAAGTTTTAATCCCACTATTTTTGAGCTTGATAAAAATTATGTGTTTGTAGATCATGAAAAGCATGCTTTATGTGATAGTTATTTTGTTGAGTTTATTCATGAGGCTACTGAAAATAATTATGAGAGAGGAAGTTATTGCCTCAGTAATAACCTCTCCTTATCCTTTTTGTGTGGTTTTTGTGCCAAGAGTAACCTCTAATGAGAGAGAAATAATGCTTGGACGTTGCTGTCCTGAAAGAGATTTTTGTGCTTCACTGTAAAAATTCGTGAAAAATCTCTGTACATCGGTTTGAGCTGAAATTGTTTATGCTTCTGCCCCAGGTTGTTATCCAACTTTCGTTAGTTTAACTCTTTTTGATTTGAGCAACAGAAGGTTTTCGAAAAAATCGGTTTTTTCCTGCTGGTCTGTTTTGACAGATTTCTGCCATTATTTGCATTTGCCTCTTAATCTCTTTCTCTTTGAGTTCTATTTGATCACTTGAACTTTTAAAAGGAATATCTACATTATCTTGTGTTTTAATGGAAGTTTTACTTGTGTTGAAACTGAACCTAAAGACTTATTATCTTGAGTGCACTAATGTTGCTAATGAAGATTATGTGAAGTTTTGTATGAAGGAAACTTTTCAGGTGTAGGGAAGAACAATGTGATAAGATGAAGTATGGACAAAATCTTAAGCTTGGGGATGCCACCCGTGTCACCCCAAGAAATATTCAAGAAGTACAAGCTTCAAAGCTTGGGGATGCCCAAGGCATCCCCTTCTTTATCAATAAAAATCTCAGGTTTTCTTCCAAACACTTCATTTTTATTGTTTAATGAACAATTGTGTTGTTCTTGGAGCGTCTTCGTTTTTTTAGTTTTATTTTGCTTAGTTTTCTTAAATAAATTGGTTGGACCCCCGCATTCATTCATTAGTTTTCAAATAAGTTGATTTGGATTGGAAAAGAGTAGGAAAGTTCATGCTTATAAGTGGTATAAAAGGAGCTTGTTTTTGACTATGGCCTAGACTTTATCATGTCATGCTTGATGTTGTTTTGACTTTATGCTTAGTAATTATTGCTGTAGCATGACCTGTTACAAACAATTGTGATTGCTTAATGTGCCTTGAAAGAATCATGCGTTGTTTTAGCATATTAAAGCATAGTATTGTGGTATTCTCCTTTGATGCTTTATTTGGGTCGACTTGGCGCATGCTCACACCATGTTAAGACTATACCAAGTCACCATAGCATCGATGATCATTTAGTTTTCGACTTGTAATATCACTTTATGCTTTAATTAATAATGTTTTGTCGCATTGCATGATTATGGCCATTATTGCTCTCTTAGTTGGTCGCTCCCAGTCTTTTGCTAGCCTCCACATGTACCAAGTATGAGTTCCACTCATGCATCCAACTCCAAATAAAACCAAGTTATTCCAAAGAGTCCACCATACCTACCTATTAGCATTATTGGTATTCCAAGTATATTCATGTTTTTATCTACCTTCCGAATTAAACTTGTTATGTGAAAATTATTGACTAAAGCTCTCACGAACATGATGGCACACTTTACTTTCTTGCACTTAATAAACTTGAACCATTGTGCCCATATATGTTGCGTATATGCTTGCGTTTTGTAAGTTGTGAATTAGCAGAACCATGTTAACATGGGGAACGCTTTCAACGTTGCACTTTATTTAGTTGATATCATGTTCTTTTGCTTATGGATCCCGACGGTGTGAAATGAAAGGGGAACTTGTAAGGCTCATGGAGTTTGTATATGTGTTAGAGAAACGCCTAGGCGGTTGGTCTAAGCCATGCCTAATCATGGTGGAAACCTACAGCATAACCATAGTGAGCAATCTGTGAAGCATCCAAAAAAAAAGAGAAAAAGAAAGAAAAAAAGGGGGAGAAATCCATATGCAAATAGCAAATAAAAGGATCGCTGAGATGCTCATTGTCTGCTTACCTTGTCATTTTGATATGGGGAATCTTCTGTATCATCGGGCAAGGGGTACCTCATTGGCGGTTCTCTATGATACACATGTACTTACAATGACAAGAACTTACTTGTGACTAAAGTTGAGTAGCATGAGGAACGGTACTCGTAAGCAAGGGGCATTAGATTTTCAGCTTATAACTTGTCAAGCATATCCTCATATTTGTTCACTTTAACCTTAATCACCTAAAGATTCTTATGATAGGGGCAATGAGAGATGAAAGCTAATAAGTACCATAATTTTTGGAAGCTCTTTATGAGACTTGAATCCACTGCTTCCTTCTATGAAGGGCCTTTCTTTTACTTTTATGTTGAGTCTCCATCTTCTATCTTTATGCACCTATTGAGAGAGCATAGTGGTCACTCTTAGTTTAATTTGCATTGTCCCAAAACTTGTTGATTAATTCATAACTTTGATATTGCTTGTTCTTAAACTATTTGTATCTAGTCACCCTTATGAACTTTGAAGGTGTCCTATGCATTTATGTTTTGCTACACTATGAGGGACAAGCTGAATACCATTCTCATTATGTTTTCTATATGTGAAACAAACAAACGTCTTTCAAAGAATTGTTATTCATGAATCTTTTGTTTGTACCTCTTCATGTTATAACATAGTTGCTATGTCTTATTGTTAGAACTATATCTTTCATGTCTATGTTAAAGTACTATGATCCTAGCTATCAATGTTTTACAAATACCTTGATCTAGATTGTGATGGCGCATGTCACCTTAAAAATTATTATTTTTTATTACTTACCTACTCGAGGACGAGCAGGAGTTAAGCTTGAGGATGTTGATACATCGTAAACGTATCTATAATTTTTGATGTTCCATGCTTGTTTTATATCTACTTTCTTATGTTTTTTCCACACTTTGAAGTATTTTTACACATTTTCTGGAACTAACCTATTAACAAGATGCCATAGTGCCGGTCGCCTGTTTTCTAATGTTTTTGGTTTTAGAAAAGCTAGTAAGGAAATATTCTCGGAATTGGACCAAACAAAAGCCAAAGTCAGTATTTTACCCGAAGCAACACGGAGTCTGGAGCGGAGCCGAAGAGGGGAACTGGGGCGGTCACACCCTAGGGTAGCGCGTCCAACCCTAGCCGTGCCACCAGGAGGTGTGGGCCCCCTGGTACTCCACCAACCTTGCCCTTCCGCCTATAAAAGCCTCCCGGGACGAAAGCCCTAAGCGCCCGATCAAAATTCCACGAAAGAGTTTGTAGCCGCCGTCATCTCCATCCATAGATCGGGAGGAATCTGAAGCTCTTCCCGGCACCCTGCCGGAGGGGAGAGATCACCCTAGAGGCCTTCTTCATCACCATGACTGCCTCCGGTGTGATGCGTGAGTAGTTCATCCCTGGACTACGGGTCCATGTAGTAGCTAGATGGTTGGTTCTCCTCCTTTGTGCTATCATGTTTAGATCTTGTGAGCTCCGTTCATGATCTAGATCTTCTATTCTTAATCTTACATGTTGTGTTTGCGGGGATCCGATGGATATTGAGATGCTATTTCAGATTGATTATTGATTCTATCATGTCTATGTTATTTGTGATCTTGCATGCTTTCCGTTGTTAGTAGCTATCTTGGCCAAGTAGATGCTAGCAACTCTAAGAGCGAGTATTTATGCTTGATAGTGGGTTCATGCCTCTAGTAATCTGGGGAAGTGACAGGAATCTCTAAGGTACTAGATGTGATGTTGCTACTAGGGAGAAAACATCAATCCTTTGTCCATAGGGCAATCATATTGTTTACTTTACACACTTTTCTTAATGCAATTATCTGTTGCTTGCAACTTAATACTAGAGGGGGTTCGGATGATAACCTGAAGGTGGATTATTAGTCATAGATGTAGTTGGATTATGGTCTATGTATAATGTTGTAATGCCCAATCAAATCTCATATGAGTCAAGATGATTAGTATATGCATGTATGCTTTCTCGACGTCTGTCAATTGGCCCGCTGTAATTTGTTCATCCAACATGTCATCTATCTTAAGGAGAATCACCTCTAGTGAACTATGGACCCCGGTCCATTCTTTTACCATCAATCTACCATCTATTTACTATTTTAATGTTTACTTTCTGCAAGCAATTACTATCTTACACACAATACATTTAATCCTTTGTTTTCAGCAAAACCAGTGAGATTGACAACCTCACTGTAAGTTGGGGCAAAGTTTTGTGGTGGTCTTGTGCAGGATTCCAAGTTGGTAACAACACCTTGGGGTTGTTTCCTCGCTCCTACTGGTTCGATAACCTTGGTTTCATAACTAAGGGTAAACTTGCTGCTGTGCTCATCATACCTTCCTCTTGGGGTTCCCAACGAGCTCATCGTATTTTGAGCCATCAACGTCTCCTTAGGGTTTTAAAATGTGGTACATCATATATATGAAGTTCTGTGCAACCAACAATGAGGCGGGGTACGAGGCGCTGATCCATGGGATGCGGATGGCCAAGGCCTTTGGTTCCACGCGGCTCATCATCTACGGTCACTCCAACCTCGTGGTCTAGCAAACCATGAACATGTGTGATGCTCTAAGCGACAACATGGTTGCGTACCACAACCTCTACAATGCACTCAAAGGGAACTTTGATGGCTACGATCTGCGGTATGTAGGCCGCAAAAGCAATGAGGAGGCAGACATGCTCGCCAACATAGGTTCCACCTACGCTCCGGTACCACCAGGTGTGTTCCTAGATAAAATCTAAGAGAGGTACATCAAGGTGAAACCTGCCGCCGGAGCATCATAAGCAACAACGCACTCGGAGGATGCGCCACCCGAGGAAGATGCGGTTCCCGCCAGTGTAGACTAGGACATAGCCGTACATCATGTACTTGCTCACCAAAAGGCTGCTGGACGACCCGACGGACGCTCGACACATCGCTCGATGCTCCAAGGCCTTCACCATAATCAACGGTGACGTATAAATGCAACTATCATGGGCGTCCTCCAACGATGCGTCACCAATAACGACGAAAGGGGTATCCTCCTAGAGATACATGAGGGGACCTACAGACATCACGCAGGCAGTCATGCTCTTGTCGCCAAAGCTTTATGAGCTACCTTATATTGGCCAACCGCGATGTGTGACGCTAAGGACATCATCGAGAGGTGTAACGCCTATCAGAGATTCATGGAAAAGCCGCACACACCAGGTGCAAAACTCAGGCCAATACCCGTGGCCTGGCCCTTTGTGAATGGGGACTCGACATGGTCGGAAAGCTGCAGAAATCAACACCTGGAGGCTATGTCTTCATCCTCGTGGCTATCGACAAATTCACCAAGTGGATAGAAGCCATGCCAGTCACCAACCAATCCGGCGCTACCACCGTCAATTTCTTCGAGTCCATCATTTTCAGGTTTGGGGTGCCAAACAACATCATCACCGATAGCGGGATGAACTTCACCTCGAACGAGTTCCAAGATTTCTATGAAAACCTGGGAATCAACATCAGCTACGCCTAAGTGGCACACCCCCAAACCAACAGTCAAGTCGAAAAGGCCAACGGCCTCATTTGCAATGGCACAAAGAACATACTTCTTCAACCTCTCGAGCGAGCAGCTGATTGCTGGGCTGAGGAGCTGTCATCAGTACTATGGAGCTTGCGCACAATGCCGAACAGTTCCACGGGCTACACACTGTTCTTCATGGTGCATGGTTCCGACGCGGTACTACCCGCTGAAGTGTGCTACAAAGTCCCAAGGGTTGTTGCTTATAGCGAGGCTGAATCTACGGCCGCACTCGAGGACTCCATTGACCTTCTAGTAGAAGCACGTGAAATCATGGCGGAGCGATCGACGATCTACCAGCAGAGCCTCCACAACTACCATAGCTGATGGCTACATCCAAGGTCCTTCGTCAAAGGAGACCTCGTCCTATGTCTGAAGCAGAAAGGGCACCTCAAGCTTGAATCCCCATGGGAAGGACCCTACGTGGTTGCCGAAGTAATCCCAGGTGGCGCCTATCACCTGAAGGACGTAAAGTGTGGAGTTGAATACTCCAACCCATGGAACATTGCGCAGCTGCAATGTTTCTACCCCTAGATGTTTTTACATTACAATAAGGCTACTAAGCCAGACTACTCTGCCGAACAATATACCTCCTGTTATTATCCAAATAAATAAAGCTAAGTTCCTCAACCATGAGTCTTGTTACATTTACTTTTATTCGCATTCTACACTCGGGGGCCGTGCCTCCCTGATGAACTTGCCACATGTATAATTCAACACCTCAATGACCCGAGTAGCCGACTCTGCTTCCAATCGAACCCTTGATAACTCCAACCTAGTTGTAACCCACCTAACATACTGGCAAGGTGCTGAGATCCAAAAGCATCAGGCTAACAAAAAGGCATCGCCTAAGAAACATACTCGAAAACACATAGGCTAACAAGCTTACATTACTGCAAGGGTGACAAAAGACCCAGTCGAAAAACTATACGAGCTTTACAACACCTATGCATCCTGTGCAGGCTAAAAACTACTCTATTGGCGCTGAAGAAGTACATTGGTGCACTCGTCAAATAAGTTCTCAATATTCTCCGCTGGCCGAGCGACTGCATAATAATGCGGAACCATGTTCCATGCCATTCCCGCCAGAGGTGTTGGTGGTCCTTCTGCGACAGCATCCAAGTCCATGTCCGGATGTTGCATATGCACAAGTGTAGCTTTGGCACCTGTGACAAGTTGCTGGTGCATGCACTCGTGGATGGCACCAGCATCACGGAACTTCTGTAGCTGTGACAGTAGAGTCGCAGGGGCTATGTCCTATGGATACATCGCCTTGAATATATGCCTAGAGGATGATCGCGCCATCTTCAATAAATGCAGCACATGCGAGATGTGATCCTACATGGTCGCCAATATGGTTGCCCGGTCTCGATCGGTCTAGAAGAAACCCCCAATTTCCAGATCCGCCCAAGTCAGGCAATTCAGTCGATTTCTGATTTGGTCCCTCTCTTCTTGTGGAATGAGACTGACAACTACACATGCAAAATAAGATACATCAGTCAAAACCATGGCGAGCATAGAACAACATATGATAATCGAATGATGCTCACATCGCAGACATTCATTGATCTGAGGAACTTCACCAAGGAGATACTTCTCCCACTCGCTGGCTTTCTCCGCCTTCGATTTCCACACGTCGGTGTTACCACTGATGATCAATGTGTCCCGCTCCAACTGCTTCACATGGTCACGCAGGCGGGATAGAAGTGACAACTCTTCCACTCTAGATGGTGGAGAGACCAAGGGCATGGCCACATATGGCATATCCTGCATGCCACTCGAAGACCCCTAACCAATCAAAAATTCAAAGTGTAAGAACCCTTGAACATGGACTTCGAGTCCAAAAGAAGCAAATAGAAGATTCAGGCATCAAACTTAAAACAAGTTCTAATAGGGGCACCCCCACAAAAGTACTCCAGGACAACTCAAGGTCCTAACATCACTACACAGCAAACAGAAAAATAGCTAGGCCTACGCATCATCATCCACGGGCTTCGCGAACTCCGTGGCAGCCTCCGACATCATGGACTTTGTAGCAGCATCCCCCAACGTTGTGGCCTTCGCCGCGCCCAGTCACTTCTGCTCCGCAGAGTACTTCGTGAGCGTCTCTATTAGCCGGGGCCCGTACTTAGGACAACGAGCAGCAAAAGGAGTGAATGCTACCTCTTCACCATACGTGGTCACCGGCATCATCTTCGTGATCTTGCTCACGTCGAGATCAGTGTCATAGACTTGCACCATTGCCAAGCCAAGAGACGTGCTTGCTCCTTTCTGAGCGTGCTTGTAATCCGCTGGTACACCTTTGGTGAAAGAGTCTGCGAGGCTGCCCACATCTTCAAAAGCCTTGGCCTTCGGCATCATTTCCTCTCAGAGATGACGAAACACGACCTTGGACTTTTGAAGCGTGTTGGTGGTGGAGGCACTATGATCCTCAATTGCGGCCACGATGCCAGACATCAGATCCTCGTGGACGAGTGCCTGACGATCGAAGTCAATTCCGGCCGCATCTGCGAAAGCCCAGTAGTCAGTGGCTAAGGATAGAATGAAATAAAAGATACAGTCGTACATGCTACTCACATAAAGACCTACTAGAGAGAGCCTTGGCAGCAGAGAGAAGATGTTCTAGGAACACCTTCTCTCTATCGGCTGTAGCAGCCATTAGAACCTCCTCGTGCTTCTTCGACTCCGTATTGAAGCGCTCAAGGGCTTTGAGTGCTTCGTCCCGCTTGGTCTCCACCGCACTAAGCCCCTTTTCAAGGGAGCTCAGCCGATGAAGAACATATTTTTCTCCTCTGGTATATGAAGAAAGCATATTAGGCACAATTGAAACCAATTTTTGGCAAACCACATGCAAAGGACAATAACATACTCTGAAGATAGTGGTGATCAGTATCCAATCGAACATGCTCCCGACCGAGGGGAACCATCTCCTCGCCAAGATGAATAGTCTCCTGGAGGAAAGGCTGCAGAAGAAGACATGTCAAGCGAAAAATGTGACTCGGGGGACTCTTTGAGTGACTTCAAACGTGCACTTACATGGTCACTCGAAGATTCCGAAGGTTCGCTTTTGATCGTTCGGGCAATGACCCTATGCTCTTCTAACTTGGAAGAGCTCGAGGAGCTTGCGCCGGAGATGGCCACCATCTTTGGGGAGGGCTCGGATATCTCCATACCCTTAATTTTTGAGTCCTCGACTCCTGCATCCTCCAGGTCATGGAAAGTGCCGGAGGAAGATGACGCAGTCATGCTTTAACAGGCATAGACAACATTTAGCACAAGGAATTTGATGAGCAAGACCTCATCATACGAAAACCTTAAAGCACACCAAACAGGCGACAAAGACTCACCCGTCAAAATTGTCGAGATCAAAGACCTCATCCTGCTTCTTCTTCAACTTTTTTAGAGGTGGAGGAGCTATGATACGAATGGGCACCACCAGAATCGGGTCTGTGGTACCCACCTCAGGCGCAAAATCCTTCGGCGTTCCTGGTGTGGAAGCATCCGAGTCTTCCTTCGAAGAATGCTTGCGAGTCCCATCCTCGCTAGACTCGGGGCCTCCCTGTGGCTCCGCAATAGGCATAGTCGAGCCCGACTCGTCCTCTTCCACAGTCTCAGGGGGGAGTATCCCTTCTGACTGAGGAGGAATCGATTCTTCAACTTTCTAGTCCAATGGCAAAAAAGACAACACCATCATACTTACAACTAAAACTGTCCCATGGACACAAGATGCAAACATTCAGTAGGAAAATTACTGCTGGAGGAGGATGAGTCACGTAGAAAGGCAGAGTGCTTGACTCCCTAGAAAGAGAACCCTCTAGGGTGAATTTTGTCAGCACCTTGATCTTGTTATCAAGTTCCACCGAAGACATATCGTCAGGAGAGATGCGGGTTCGGTCCATCACGGTGGTCCAGAGATATATCGGGTATGCTCTGGCCAGTAGCGGTTGTATCCGATGCTGTAACCACGTCCGAATAAGGTCTACGCCCGTGACTTCCTTGCCACAGACAAGTTGAAGGCCCAACACCCGCCGGTACAAGACCACCACTTCTTTCACTTCGCTCAGCATCACGCCATTCTTCTAGGATCTCCTTCTCTTCAGTTTAGCATTTGGATAAAAGGGGGTGAGGCTGAACCTTTCATCGGTTGCCTTCTGGTCTCGAATGTAAAACCACTTCTCCCTCCATCGTTGGGTGGACTTGACAAGATTGAGGCTAAAGTACTGAATAGGGCCGATGACAGGAGCACCGTTGATGGGGCTGTTGGTGTGATCGCCATTGCGGGCCCGTTGACATGGGTGCCATTTGTTGGTCCCTGGTTGTCGGTGTTGCCTTGAGTGCCACTGCCACCGTGGTTGAGGATGGCGCACATGTAGTTTTTAGGGAAGCTGTTGCTTCCACAACTCTCAGATTCAGAGCTGTAAGCGCCATCTTCTGATGTCAGATCGCATAGATCAGACTCGCAACTATTGTTGCTATCCATATCATAAGCTGATGCCGAGGCGTTGAGCTCGCTCAGGGTGTCAATCGGTGGTGGGAACCACGAGGCAGGGGCAATCAAAGGATCCTACGGGTAATCGGGGAAGCGGAGCATGCCGATCTGACCAACCGGAAAGCCTAGGCTTCCGATCGTCATGTCCATCCCGTCACCTATAGACTCGAAGTCCGAGCGAGTCGCTGACGAGTGGACGGTGAAGTTGAAGGTGCCGGAGAGGAGGTAATTCTCTACTACAGCGGAGTTGTAGATTGTGATTGATGGGGTCGAGGAAGCTGCAACATCAGGACTCCCATTTCCCACATGCGGGCAACTGAGGTCATCAAATCGTCACCACCGACGTCATCTAGATGCGTGATCTAGCAGGAGACGATACCAAGCAATGATGAAACTGTCCTTTCGATTCATCTAGTTTTTGATTGAATCTACGATTTGACCAAATACTCAGGGGCTACTCCTAACAGGAGCGCTGGTCGCGCACCCAAAGATTTTCCGCGTCCAGTAAATAAGGCATTTACACATGAAGACAAGACACTCGTGCCTTAACCCTTTTTTTGAATCAACAATTCGACGATGGACTCGGGGGTTACTCCCATATGTAGCACTGGAAGATTAACCAACAAGCTACAACTAATGAAAACAGTTGCAAAAATCAAAGTCCCAACTCGAGTCTACAACTTGAATAGGCACTCGGGGGCTACTCCCATAGGGAGCGCTGGTCACGCACCCTACGCAAAACAAAAATTGGTTACTCATGAAAAGTGCATTGACCATGTCCGCAATCAAAGCCTCCGGCGACTCTGCCTCATATTTGCCACCCTTCAAAGAGACAACATCTCCTGGGCCACTCGAATCACCTTCGTGGTGACTAAACATTCGGATGCCGCATTTACAACGTGAAGATAAGACCTGCGAAAGGCCTGGCAACGCACCTGCTATGCTGTACCAGAAATAAACCATGCCTACAGGCACGACGAAAAAGCCTTGACAGATGCGTCGAGTACCAATATTAAAACACTAGAATTCGACTCTATAAGGCCTTCGCGGCATGAGTTGGATTATGCTAGCAATTTTCCGAATTTGAGTCCAGGGACTCAAGTTTGAGTAGATAGCGTTGTTTTTCCCTAAGGTAGTTAAATGATCCCGATCCATTGGACGTATCAGACACGCATATCAACTATCCCTATGACACAAACTAAGGTACCCGAAAGCACTCCACGCTCTCAAAGACTTTATAGTCTCCACCCGAATCTGCGATTCGGCTGGATACTCGGGGGCTATTGACATGGGTATACCCTATGGGTACTCATGTTTAGCCTATACGGTCTAGCCCAAGAGGAACCTGCAGGACAACTAGAGCCCAACAAGGATTCGGGTGGCCCAAGTTTGGAGGAAGGTGACTCCTTGAAGGAAACGACAAGCAATCGATAAATTTTCAAAAGGGTGAAACTCTAATCTATAACCAACTCGGCCTGCTATTCCGAGTCCTAGCCTCCCTATATAAAGGACAGGAGGGGGCAGCGAGAAGGATATCCAAAACCCTAGCATACACCTCACCAGATCTCATCTGCGCTCCCTTTGTAACTTTCGACTCCTCAATAATCTAAGAGCAGACTGATACATTGCAAATGTATCTATAATTTTTGATGTTCCATGCTTAGTTTTATCCACTTTCTTGTGTTTTGTTCCAACTTTGGAGTACTTTTCATATGATTTCTTGGACTAACCTAGTAACAAGAGCCACAGTGCTAGCTGCCTGTTTTCTGCTGTTTTTGGTTCCAGGAAAGTCAAAAAATGAATATTCTCAGAATTGGACGGGACAAAAGCCAAAGTGCCTATTTTTCCGGATGTCATCAAGTGCCAGAATACGAGACAGAGAGGGGCCAGAGGGCGGCCACACCACCTGGCCACGCTGCCAGGCCTGGCCCGTGCCAGGGGGTGGTGTGGCCAGCCCAGGCACCCCCTCGGCCTCCCCTTCCGCCTATATATTACCCTCGGGACGAAAACCCTAAGTGCCCGATCAAAAATCCATGAAAGAGTCTGTAGCCGCCGTCATCTCCATCCCTAGAACGGGAGGGATTTGAAGCTCTTCCTGGCACCCTGCCGGAGAGCGGAATTCACCTTGGAGGCCTTCTTCATCACCATGCAAGCCTCCGGTGTGATGCGTGAGTAGTTCATCCTTGGACTACGGATCCATGTTGTAGCTAGATGGCTGGTTCTCCTCTTTTGTGCTTTCATGTTTAGATCTTGTGAGCTCCGTTCATGATCAAGATCATCTATTTGTAATTCTGCATGTTGTGTTTGCGGCGATCCGATGGATATTGAGATGCTATTTCAGATTGATTATTGATTCTATCATGTCTTTGTTATTTGTGATCTTGCATGCTTTCCGTTGTTAGTAGCTATCTTGGCCAAGTAGATGCTTGCAACTCCAAGAGTTAGTACTTATGCTCGATAGTGGGTTCATGCCTCTGGTAATCTGGGGAAGTGACAGAAATCTCTAAGGTACTAGATGTGTTGTTGCTACTAGGGAGAAAACAACAATCCTTTGTTCATAGAACAATCGTATTGTTTACTTTACACGCAGTTCGTAAAGCAATAATCTGTTGCTTGCAACTTAATACTGGAGGAGGTTCGGATGATAACATGAAGGTGGATTATTATTCATAGATGCAGTTGGATGGCGGTCTATGTATAATGTTGTAATGCCCAATCAAGTCTCAAAGGAGTCAAGATGATTAGTATATGCATGTATTGCTTTCTCGATGTTTGTCAATTGCCCCGCTGTAATTTTTTCACCCATCATGTTATCTATCTAAGGAGAGCCACCTCTAGTGAACTATGGATCCCGGTCCTTTTCTTTACATACAATCTATAAACTGTTTACTGCTTTGTGCTTACTTTCTGCAAGCTATTACTTCTTTCCACTCGATACGTTTAACCCTTTGTTTTCCGCAAAACACGGTGATATTGAAAACCTCATCGCAAGTTGGGGACAAAGTTCTATGGTTGTGTTGTGCAGGTCTCCACGTTGCTACTAGCACCGGTAGTGCGCCCTACCAAAGCTCAGCTAGTAACACCTTTGGGGTGTTTCCTTGCTCCTACTGGTTCGATTAAACCTTGGTTTCATAACTGAGGGAAACTTGCTGCTATGCTCATCATACCTTCCTCTTGGGGTTCCCAACGAGATCTACATCAACCACGCACCAGCACTTTTCTGGGCGCCGTGCATTGAGCCATCAAGCCTTTTTATGGCGGCGTTGTCGGGGAGCAATAGCGTGTGGGTGAATATTCTTGTGTATACTTGTTTGGTTTATCTCTAAGTAGGTTTTACTTTCAGTTTTAAGTTGCTCTTTATCTTAGTATGGATAGGGAATGTGAATTACAGAAAAACTTAGTTGTACTTGTTACCTAAAAACGTTTTCAAAAAGGAAATTGATTTGAAAGATGAGTAATGGTTAATGGGGGTCGACCTTGAACACTTATGTTCATGCCTATGAAACCAAAACAAATCTTTCCATAGAAACTTTTTAGTTAAAAACTTGTAGAAATGCATGAAGCCTTGAAAAATAAAGATATTTGTGGTATTGATCTTAATGCTTATTCATTCGAAAATACTTGACTCTTGCTCCTATGCCTAACTTAAAGGCGTTAAAAAAGTACTTATTGGGAGATAACCCAAAAGTTTTAGTTGAGTCTTGGAAGTTATTGCTTCAGTAATAACCTCTCCTTATCCTTTTTATTTTCTTTTTGTGCCAAGAGTAACCTCTAATGAGAGAGAAGTAGTGCTTGGGAAAGTTGCTGTCCCGAAACAGATTTTGTGCTTTGCTGTAAAAATTAGTGTAAAATCTCTGTACGTCGATTTGATCTGTAATTTTTTGTGCTTCTGCCCCAGGTTGTTATCCAACTTTCGTTAGTTCAACACTTTTCGATTTGAGCAACATAAGGTCTTAGAAAATTTTGGTTTCTATCTGCTAGTCTGTTTTGATAGATTTCTGCCATTATTTGCATTTGCTTTTTGTTGGTTCCTTTTTGGGTTCTCTTTGGGGAATTGAGCTTTTTAAGAGAAGTGCTACAGTAGCTTGTGTTTTAATGGAAGTTTTATTGGTTTTGAAACTGAACCCAAAGACTTATTATCTTGAGTACACTAATGTTGCTAATGAAGATTATGTGAAGTTTTGTATGAAGGAAAATTTTCAGTGTTAAGGAAAGAATGATGTAATGAGATGAAGAATGTACTAAAGCTCAAGCTTGGGGATGCCACCCCATGTCACCCCAAGAAATATCCAAGAAGTACAAGCATCAAAGCTTGGGGATGCCCAAGGCATCCCCTTCTTCATCAATAAAAATCTCAGGTTTCTTCCAAACACTTCATTTTTATTGTTTCATGCACAGTTGTGTTGTCCTTGGAGCGACTTCGTTTTTGTTTTCGTTTGCTTGGTTTTCTTAGTTTGCTGGAATAAATTGGTTGGAACCCCTCTTTCATACATTAGTTTTCAAATAAGTGTGGTTTGGATTGGAAAAGAGTAGGAAAAGTTCATGCTTAAGTGGTTAGAGGAGCTCGTTTTTGACGGTGGCCTATGCTTTGTCATGTCATGCTTGATATTGTTTTTGCTTTATGCTTAGTGATTTTTGCTGTAGCATGACATGTTATAAACAATTGAGATTGGTTAATGTGTCTTGAAAGAATCATGCGTTATTTTAGCATATTAAAGAATAGTATTGTGGTATTCTCCTTTGATGCTTTATTTGGGTTGACTTGGCGCATGCTCACACCATGTTATGACTATTCCAAGTCACCATAGCCTTTATGATCCTTTAGTTTTCGACTTGTAATATCACTTTATGCTTTAATTAATGATGTTTTGTCGCTTTGCATGATTATGGCCATTATTGCTCTTTTAGTTGGTCGCTCCCAGTCTTTTGCTAGCCTCCATAACCAAGTATGAGTTCCACTCATGCATCCAACTCCAAATAAAACCAAGTTATCCCAAAGAGTCCACCATACCTACCTATTAGCATTTGCTATTCCAAGTATATTCATGCTTTTATCTACCTTCCGAATTAAACTTGTTATGTGAAAATTAGTGATTAAAGTTCTCACGAACTTGATGGTACACTTTATTTTCTTGCAGTTAATAAACTTGAACCATTGTTTCCATCTTTGTTGCTTATATGCTTGCGCTTTATAAGTTGAATTTATTAGATCCATGTATCATGGAGAACGCTTTCAACATTGCACTTATATTCCGTTGATATCATGATTCTTTTGCTTATGGATCCCGGTGTTGTGAAATAAAAGGGGAACTTGTAAGATCATGGAGTTTGTATGTGTGTTAGAGAAACGCCTGGGCCGCTAGCCTATGCCATGCCTAATCATGGTGGAAACTTGCAGCATAACCATAATGAGCACTCTATGAAGCATCCTCAATAAAAACCTATGCAAATAGCAAATAAAAAGATCGCTGAGATGCTCATTGTCTGCTTGCCTTGTCATTTTGATTATGGGATAGCTCCTGTATCATCTGCAAGGGGTACCCCGTTGGCGGTTCTCTATGATACATATGTACTTACAATGACAAGAGCTTACTTGTGACTGAAGTTGAGTAGCATGAGGTTCGGTACTCGTAAGTAAGGGGCATGAGATTTCAACTTATAACTTGTCAAGCATATCCTCTTAGTTGTGTCACTTTAACCTTAATCACGTAAATATGCTTATGGTAGGGGCAATGAGAGCTGAAAGCTAATAAGTACCATAATTTTTGGAACCTCTTTATGAGACTTGAATCCCTTCTTCTTTCCAAGGACTTTCTTTTACTTTTATGTTGAGTCTCCATCTTCTATCTTTATGCACCTATTAAGAGAGCATAGTGGCCATTCTTAGTTTAATGTGCATTGTTCCAAGACTTGTTGATTGATGCATAATTTTGATATTGCTTGTTCTTAAACTATTTGTATCTAGTCACCCTTATGAACTTTGATGGTGTCCTATGCATTTATGTTTTTCTACTCTATCAGAGACAAGCTGAATATTATTCTTATTATGCTTTCTTTATGTGAAACAAACAAACTTCGTGCAATGCATTATTATTCAGGAATCTTTTGTTTGTGCCTTTCCATTTTACAACATAGTTGCTATGTCTTGTTGTTAAACTCTATCTTTCATGATTCATGTTTAGAGTACCTTAATCCCATCTATCAATGCTTTTACAATAATGATGATCAAATTGTGTTGTCTGCATGTCACCTCAAAAATTATATTGTTTTGATCGTTTACCTACTCGAGGACGAGCAGGAACTAAGCTTGGGGATGTTGATACGTCCATAACGTATCTATAATTTTTGATGGGTTTATGCTAATAATATGCTTTTGACACTCCTTTTTTTATAAAGTTTATGATTTATTTGGACTAACCTACTAATAGTTGCAAAAGTGCACAATTTTCTTGTTTTTCACTTTGATGTGTAGGAATTACCAAGAATACAAGTGGAAACCTTGTTGTAGTCAAATTGGGATTTTCCAGAAATCTGTCACAGAACTCTTTTTGAAGATGGTCACGTTTCGGGTCGAAGACAGCATCACACAGAAAACTCTTCAACTACAAAGTTGTTGGAAATTTCGCATCACACGTTCTGGACATAAAATTTAGCTAATTACGAGCCCGGACGGGCCTTTTAGGTCCGATTTACTGTAGCCCAAGAAGCTATATAAAGGGAGAAAACCTAATTCGTCCAGGGCATCTCCACCCACGAATTTTCAGCCACCAAAGCCACGTTTTTGCCTCCCCCATGGATCCCATCTCCATGAGAGAGGGATCCCAAGAAGCCATGAAGGAAGGGGGCTAAGGGGTGGTGCTCCCCCATGATACCGGCGGCGGGGAAGGAGTCCCCTGCGCCGCTGCCGCCGCCGCCCTCTTCACCATCTTCACCGCCATCTCCATCACCTAATCCTCCTAGTATGCAGTGGTTCATCCTCCCACACACCTCTGTACCGTCCTATATAAACATGGTGTTTGATGCTATAAGTTATAATCCTATGATCTATGTCATGTTTGCGTAGTTTCTTTGTTCTTAGATTGAATGGTTGAACATCTTTGGTTCATTAGAGTTATATGTTGATATGGTACAGTCCTTTGGTATCCATTATATTTGTGCGCGCATGGATTAAACATCATAGGGTTTGTAGTATGTGTAAGAGGAAGGGGGGAAGTTCTGCCAGAGTGACAGAAACCTGAGGACGTGAACCGAAACGTTGCACGTATGGGAGTAAGAGGACCATTAAACTTAAGGCTATGGTTGGGGAAACCTTAATGCATTGATTAGTACTTACAGATGTTTGCTAACAATCCAATCATATAGTATATGCAATTCTAAGTAGTGAAGCGCATGTATATTTAGCCTCTCCCACATAGAAAACTGCATCGAAGACAATGAACCCGATCTATTTGCTATTTGAACTTGGACAAAGCCATCACAATTACCACCACTATTCCACACTCATGGTTCTGTTAGTTTAGTGTATTTTATTGCTGCAGCAACTAGCTTTACTTTCTTGTTATCTATTATCATGCAAAGCTATCTCTATTTCTTGTATTGTTGCTCTAGTTTTATTTCCTAGATAATGCAAACGCTTAGTGTACGTAGAGTTGTATCAGTGGTTGATATAACTTGAGAGAACATTTATCCTACGGTTAGCTCCTCGTTGGGTTTGACACTCTTACTTATCGAAAAGGCTACACACGATCCCCTATACTTGCGGGTTATCACAAACAAGCAGGAGTAGGGTCCCTTTCGAGGTCCTAAACCTGGGTAAACCGCGTGTCCCTGATGTGCTTCTTTGCTAGCCAATCGATGCCTCCAGCGCTTCCCAATTCCTGTAACCCAAGTCCATCAACGATGGCCATTAACGAGTTAACCCTCGTCACCTAGCGGCATCAAAACATTAAGTGTGTCACCCTACAGGTTCGAGAACATGTGGACATGATCAACATAACCTCTCTGATCAATAACCAATAACGGGACCATGGATCTCCACAATGGTTCCCACATACTCAACGAAGATCTTTCATCGGGTGAACCATGATGTTGAGGATTCAATTAATCCGGTATCCAATTCCCTTTTGATGAGTGCATTTTTGAAGCATATTTACCTTGTCTTTTTGCATGAGTAGCAATAGGTTTTTAGTATTTTATGGTGCTCGCGCGCACCTTTTATGCATGTTTACACATGATCCAAAAATATTGAGACATTGATGAACATATCAGTTGGAGCTATCATATTGGACGAAAATATTATATTTTTGAAGTAATAAAAGTCATTATTATGATTTACCACGCAACTGGGAGAAAAGGCATCACGTAGAGGAGCTCTAGAAGGTTTAACGAGCGTCGATACGGGAAGTGATGTGGGGTGGTCATGTAAATGTTCGTACTTAATGGAGTTGGGTTTTTCAGAAAGGGCGGTGCGCTGGAGACTTCGTCGGCTAACAGATAAACAATGGGGACACGAGGTTTACCCTGGTTCAGGCCCCCCGGAGGGATAATCCTAATCCTGTTTGTCTATTCTTGATTGATTGAGGAACCGAAGGTTACAAGGGCACCGAGATGGCTATGGTGCGTAGATTAGATCTGGTGTGTGTGTATGGGAGTTTCGGTGATCCTCCCCGACATTCCCTCCTTGCCTTTATATGGGGAGGCCAGGTCTCGGGAGACGTCCAAGTCGATTACAAGTTTTAGGGCGTAACCCTAAAGGTTTCCTATCTAGTCTTGTCGTGTCCATCAAAGAATCAAATCCTTCATCGGCTTGGCTTCACCCGAATCGTTATGGGCTTCACCGATATTAGCAAATCGTCACGGGGGCCTCCTGCTGGGCTAGACTAGATAGGCCAAGGGTTAACACCCATTGGGCATACCTAGGTCTGGAAGACCCCGCCTCATCAAATACTCTCGCCACACGAAGATGGATCTAAGATTCAACATTTAGAGGCACTAGAACACATAAAAACCTCACCCCCGAAACGGATCTAGAGGGGGAACTTGTAGAGAGAATCATCCTTGTTGCTGCACGGATCATCGGAGGACAAGGTATTATCTCCATCATCATAAAGCGCCGCATATTCATCACCATTATCATTCCCCGTATCATTTAGCCACATCTTGTTGTAATTTCAAATTAACAATACGGATTGGCACTTGTTGTCATTCATCTACTCGTATTGATTTCACATATCCATGGTGATGTTATTGATTGCCTCCATGAGTGAGTAGTTTATCCTGTTCTTGGGGATATGGAGAAATCCTAGCAATATTATGATATGAAATAAATATGATCTATAACTTTGGTTCATCATTATGTGCTAGTTTTATCTCTAGATATTATGTGAAGTCGGCCATGTAATATTTGCCTCCAGGACTAGAGATGGATTTACCATTGGATATATGGTAGTACATATGGTGCTAAGTGACATAACGTGCTGACATGATATTCATATGGTCAAGGGGTATAAGGGGAGATTCAGTAAGATCATACTAATATCCATGGGGAACCTTAATTGTGAGGGATCGGAGTGGCTTGCCTACGATCATTGTAGTGGTTATTAGGGATAAAATAACAAACGGCTTTCTGTGATCATTCATTTATTAATGGGGGAATACCAATCGGGGTATACCCATGAAGCGGAGTCGCTAGCTGGATCGAGCCGAGTGAAGCCAGAGTGGGTCGACTCGCCGTATATGGCGACTGGCGCATACTGGATCCAGACGCCACGCCGACTGAAGGCCCAAGATGGCGACTCCAATACAAAGCCCATTAGCACACTTGTAAACCCTAACTGGCTGCATATATAAAGCCACCAGGAGAACCCCTAAAAACCATCTCTCATTAGATCCAATCTCCCCCTCCGCCTCCGGCGGCTCCATGTAAACGAATCTATGATCATATACTGGATTGCTAGCAGGACGTAGTGATCCTCCACCAAGGGGACGTGAACCTGGGTCCATCGTGTGCCAATCTCCCTCCTGGATTCTCCTACGTCGCCTTGCCCTTTCCTCTACGTAAGCTACCCTGTAGCATCTGTCGTGGTCAATTCCACGACAGTTGGCTCCCACCGTGGGGCAAGCGGTGCTTGGAGGTGATAATCCAGGCGGGATCCCTCATCACTGGCGGCGGCTAGATTGCGCCTTGCGCGTCGTCTGAGAAGTGCCATCTGAGGACTCGGGGTAGTTGGATGCCGATCAAAATAATCTGGCTGCCACCCGATTCGGTACAGGCACTGTAGGCGCTGGCCTGCGAAATCTTGGCGTGGAACATACGAGATCAATTCATATGGCTGTTGAGTTTTCTATTTGATCTCTTTTCTATCCTTAATTACTCTGTTGATTAATTATTTTATTCCCATGGATTCTTGCACGCATTCTACTTTGCCCTCCGTTTGGAGCACTTATCGATTAATACAAGATCGGATTGGTTGTGGTTGTTAATCCATGAGCAAAAGGGAAAATATGTGGCGCATATCACATTAGCCGATCAAGTCCCAGGATAATGCAATGGATCAAGTCCCAAGACAAGCCTGTTATTATTTGGATCAAAGGAACGTGCAGCAATGCAACACATACGCGGATCAGTATCTTTCTCCGCTCAAATTTTTATGTATATTATATTCCATCCAATCTACTAATTGATTTTATGTGAGCAAGCACGAAGGAAATTAATTTGCAAACAGTGATCCGCGGGATGACAAACATCGACATCCGGCCATGCTGTCAGCTCGCGTACTCCGGCCTCCTCGCGACGGCAGCCAACTGCAGCGCCATGATTCCTTCGTTGCGCCGGCTTCATCCTTCGCGTCGGCTCCACGACTCCGCCGCATTGACTCCACTAAAAATCCAGTTGGCGTCACGCGACCCGGTCTGCCGCATCCACTCCTTCGGCTAAAGGTCACGCCAGTCCGTCGAGGACTCACCACGTCCGTGAACTCGCCATCATGGAATCGCCGCCTATCGCGGACTCGCCCTCGTGGACTCAACCGTCACGGATTCGCCACGTTCGCCGACTCGCCTATCACCGAATCACCGTCCCAGAGTTGCCATAACAGCTAAGTTTCTTTATATTCGTACATGCTATAAGTACAAAACATATTCATCTTTTCGTTCAATTATAAAATCATACATGGGATCGGTTTCTGTTTTGTCTGCTGTTTATGCGCGTCCGTCAAAGTAGTGAGGCTGGGTACCAAAAGGCCGACCTTGTCTCCGGGTTCAACAGTCTGGCATCGCGTCCCTGTTACCCGGCAAGCGTTTGATGTTGGAGGTCTACCTACTCATGAAAAGACACGCATAAACCTTTCATACTGCTAACTGATCCATTTAACAACATGCATTTTATTTCAACATCTATCATTCGCACTCCTTACAAATGTTTAATATATTTCATAAATACACCTTACTGCAGTTGTACCTTTTTCTCCTTCTCAGCAAAACGGTCTGGTGTCTTTCTCGCCACTCGCCACGCTCGGGGACTCGGCGCGCTCCAGAAAGCGGCACTCGCCGGACACCCGACCTCGCCACTCGCCGCGCTACATACAGCACCACTCGCCGTTCGCACGGTCTCGCCACGTGCCGCGCTTGGGGACTCGGTGCGCTCCAGAGAGCGGCACTCGCCGGTCGCCCGACCTCGCCACTCGCCGTACTCAGGGACTCAGCGCGCTCCAGACAGCGCCACTCGCCGGTCGCCCGACCTCGCCACTCGCTGGGCTCGGGGACTCGGCGCGTTCCAGACAGCGGCACTCGCCGGTCGCCCGACCTCGCCACTCGCCACGCTCGGGGACTCGGTACGCTCCAGACAACGCCACTTGCCAGTCACCCGACTTCGCCACTCGCCGCGCTCGGGGACTCGGTGCGCTCCAGACAGCGCCACTCGCCAGTCGCCCGACCTCGCCACTCGCCGCGCTCGGGGACTGGAGCGCACTCGCCAGTCGCCCGACCTCACCACTCGCCGCGCTCGGGGACTCGGCGCGCTCCAGGGAGCGCCACTCGCTGGTCGCCCGACCTCGCCACTCGCCACGCTCGGGGACTCGGTGCGCTCCAGATAGCACCACTCGCCAATCGCCCGACCTCGCCACTCGCCACGCTCGGGGACTCGGTGCGCTCCAGATAGCGCCACTCGCCAGTCGCCCGACCTCGCCACTCACCACGCTCGGGGACTCGGTGCACTCCAGACAGCGCCACTTGCGAGTCGCCTGACTTCGCCACTCGCCGCGCTCGGGGACTCGGTGCGCTCCAGACAGCGCCACTCGCCAGTCGCCCGACCTTGCCACTCGCAGCGCTCGGGGACTCGGTGCGCTCCAGACAGCGCCACTTGCCAGTCGCCCGACCTCGCCACTCGCCGCGCTCGGGGACTCGGTGCGCTCCAGACAGCGCCACTCGCCAGTCGCCCGACCTCGCCACTCGCCGCGCTCGGGGACTCGGTGCGCTCCAGATAGCGCCACTCGCCAGTCGCCCGACCTCGCCACTCGCCGCGCTCCGGGACTCGGTGCGCTCCAGACAGCGCCACTCGCCAGTCGCCCGACCTCGCCACTCACCGCGCTCGGGGACTCGGTGCGCTCCAGATAGCGGCACTCGCCGGTCGCCCGACCTCACCACTCGCCGCGCTCGGGGACTCGGTGCGCTCCAGACAGCACCACTCGTTGGTCGCCCGACCTCGCCACTCGTTGGTCGCCCGACCTCGCCACTCGCCACGCTCGGGGACTCGGTGCGCTCCAGACAGCGCCACTCGCCAGTCGCCCGACCTCGCCACTCGCCGCGCTCGGGGACTCGGCGCGCTCCAGACAGCGGCACTCGCCGGTCGCCCGACCTCGCCACTCGCCGCGCTCGGGGACTCGGCGCCCTCCAGACAGCGGCACTCGCCGGTCGCCCGACCTCGCCACTCGCCATGCTCGGGGACTCGGCGTGCTCCAGACAGCGGCACTCGCCGGTCGCCTGACCTCGCCACTTGCCGCGCTCGAGGACTCGGCGCGCTCCAGACAGCGGCACTCGCTGGTCGCCCGACCTCGCCACTCGCCACGCTCAGGGACTCGAGTGTGCTCCAGACATCGCCACTCGCCAGTCGCCCGACCTCGCCACTCGCTACACTCGGGGACTCGACACGCTCCACGGTCGGGGACTCGCTGCAATTGGCGGATTCACCGACTCCCTACGCCTTTCACCTACTGGCCCTCACTGACAGGCTCTCGCCGACTGGTTCTCACCGACTAGCTCACGCCGATCGCCTCCCGCTTAACGGTTCTTTCCTCTGTTCAGGAGCACGTCGCCGATTCGCCACAATCCACCGCCAAGACTCTCTGCGCCCTGCCTCAAGCCTGCGTCGAATCCACAACACGCTCGGGGACTACTGATGGGGGAATACAAATCGGGGTATACCCATGAAGCGGAGTCGCTAGCTGGATCGAGCCGAGTGAAGCCAGAGCGGGTCGACTCGCCGTATATGGCGACTGGCGCATACTAGATCCAGACGCCACGCCGACTGAAGGCCCAAGACGGCGACTCCAATACAAAGCCCATTAGCACACTTGTAAACCCTAGCTGGCTGCATATATAAAGCCACCAGGGGAACCCCTAAAAACAATCTCTCATTAGATCCAATCTCCCCCTCCGCCTTCGGCGGCTCCATGTAAACGAATCTATGATCATATACTGGATTGATAGCAGGACGTAGCGATCCTCCACCGAGGGGACGTGAACTTGGGTACATCGCGTGCCAATCTCGCTCCTGAATTCTCCTACGTCGCCTTGCCCTTTCCTCTACGTAAGCTACCCTATAGCATCTGTCGTGGTCAATTCCACGACATTTATGGAGCTATCCCCACACATGTTATGAAGAAATAAATAGATTTATCCTAATCATGATTAATAGCAATGCTAGAGGTGGATCTTACAATCCCCAAGAACACTTCGCCTTACTATAGTTTTATTATTATTTACATCACGTTTGTCTCCTTGTTTCTTTACTCTTTAGTCTTTACTTTACGCACAAAACAACCCTCTCAAAACACTCGTACTTGAGATCAAGGATAGCTTACAAGTATTCCTTGATAGATAGTGACAGGGGGCATTAATCCTTAAACAAAGAGCTCTCCATGGTTCGAGACTCTTTCTTCTAAAACTAGATACATTGTGCATGTGCTCTAGTAGTCATCACCTTTGTCTCATCATATATTACTTACTCGAGATTCGATCGGAGATATCATCATACCTAGTCAATATCGTTACTGGCAAGTTCTCTTTACTCATTCCATAATATAAGATCCCTGTGACTAAACAGATTTGTCACATGCTTGCAAGCTACTTAGGATGTTATACCACTAAGAGGGCCTAGAGATATCTCCGCGTCATGTGGAGAGACAAATCCTAGTCCAGATTCATGCAATCCAACAAGCACCATCAGAGATACCTGAAAGCGACCTTTACAGTCACCCAATGACAAAGTGACATTAGATATCCACAAGGTATTCTTCCGGCACTAGAGAGTAACATAGTCTCATGGTCTAAGGAAATGGTACTTGACATTGATAAAGCTACACCAATCAAACTTAGTGACACGATCATATTGCTATGCTTAGGTTGGGTATTTCCATCACATTATTCTCCTAATGATATGACTTCGTTATTAAATGACACCACATGTCTATGGTTAGGAAACCTTAACCAACATTTAATCAGCGAGCTAGTCTACTAGAGTCTTACTAGAGACACAATGTTATTTATATATCCACACATGTATTTAGTTTTTGGTTAATACAATTATAGCACGGAGAATAAATATTTATTGTGAACAAGGAAAATATGTTAATAACATATTCATTATGCCTCTAGGGAATATTTCCAACAAGTAGTTATGAAAAGTATTTTGGAAAATATTCCAATGGACATGCATGATTGAACTTGCCTGGTAACTGCGAGACAATGTAGTACAAAGGTTCTACTTGACCCTAGACCTCAAGTTCTGAAAATAGCATCACTATCTGATAAGGATAATGTTTAAAGAATAAACAATATGCTATTATGCAAATACTTGTATTGAAGTGTCTTCCTATGTTGTTTTAATATTTCCCCCCATTTGGATTGTGAGCTTCTTGTGTTTTAGTACTTTATAGTTGTCCATTTGAATTTCACTTTAGAATTTTCATATATCTCAAGAAAACATGTTGAATAATTTATAAAATTTCCTTGGTAATTTTGTTGTTAGAATTACCATTTTACCCCTTTTGGTCTAAGTATTTTAAATCAATTTCAACTTGATTAAATTCAGATTTTCATACCTTGGTATGTTTTTGAATTAAAATAACACTTCCAAATATTTTAGAAATACTGTTGAGATTTAAAGTATTTTTAAATACCTAAATGGTTTTCTTTAAGGCCATTATTAAACCTTTAATTTTATCCATAAAAAGTATTTTTTAATAATTCGAGAAAAAAGGATTTGGAATCCTTTTGTTTTTCCTATGTGGAATAGTTTTTGGTTAATTGGAAATTTGCAGCAATTATGAAATTACTATGTCCCCTATGGTCCCACTGGTCAGACCTAAATGATCAAAACCAGTCAATCAAACCGCTTCACTCTCTTTCTTGTCCTCACCATCTCGCTCTCTAGTGACTCTGACGCCGCCTTCGCCGTCGCCAGGTCGCTCCGGCCCTTTATGCTGCTGCGCCCTAGCCTAAATACCCCTCACTCCGCTTCCTATTTCTATCCAACTAGATTTCAATCTCGTGCTCTCTCGAGGCTAACCCTAATCCTCGCTGAAACCTAGGATTTCGTCCATGGCTTTGCCTTGGAATTCTAGCGATGCTCTGGCTTGTTTTTGGTGTTGGAGTGCCTCTCCATCATTGTCTTGCTGCTGGTGTGGCTGGTGCAGGTCTACGTGCCCTTCACTAGGTTCTCCATGTACTGTAGTTGTTGCGGTGTTTCTTCCTCCTCTCTGACCACTAGTGAGCTCGGCTCCCATTCGACTAAGGTAAGCTTTCTCCCCCTCTCTACTCTAATTTCTAATGCCAGCTCTCTCTCTCCTAATTCCTAGGTATATTGTTCTACGATTTTTATAGTACTAGATGAACTATTGGATTTAGGTAATTATTTGAGGTAGTTTGGGTGTTCTTAGTGTTAGTTTAGGGCTTACTTAAGATATATTGATTGTGATTGCTATTGATGATTTGTTCTTAGTACTGTTTATTACTGAATCTTGGTGTTAAATTTCAGTTTTGTCACCGTTGTCTTAAGTTAAATGTTTAAATGGTTAGGTTTGAAGAGATATTCTCTAGAGACAAATAATAAAAATTGTTTGATTGCTATATCTCATTAGTTCATAATAGTTTTATACCGTGCTATAATTGTATAAAGTGTAAACATTGATACAGGAGTGTGGTATATAAACAAACCCAGGTCCCTAGTAGCTTCTATTCAACTAGTTCATAGGGCAGCTAATGATCCAGGTTTCCTGATCATGGTTCTATAAGAGCCAACTGACAATGAAGTCATATCATCTGGAATGATGTGATGGATATCAACACCCGGATTTTTAATCCCAGATGCCCGTTATGCCATACCTCGCAATCCTAGGATTACCATTTTTGCGAGACATAACGTATTGGATATCACAGTATATCATCCATTACAAACCATACATAAGGTCTTACACAAATAAGGATCTCATGATCCAGTCTTAATACAACAAGCAACGGAAATAAAAGATAAGCGTAGCGGTGGGGTCCATCTTCAGGGGCACATGCAATGCCGACGAAGGCAGATGGTCCTAGTTATCATAGCTGTCCTGTTGGCCATCATCTTGATAGTCTCCTTCATAGTCTGGCCATGAGAATAGCCAGGGACAAAAGCCATGAGTACTCTTTAAGTACTCGCAAACTACCTCTAACAAGTATTATAATTCTAGGTTAAAGTGATAAATCTAAGTTTACTATAAAGTTAATTTTGAAACCTAAGATGAGTTCTGAAGCAAAGAAAGATAAAATAAAGTTCTAGAATCACTTAAGTTGGGAAGCTATTGTCATAAACACAACCCTGTTGTGGTCAAGTCAAGATTCATCATTCATTTCACAAGTTATTTGGAAAACATCTGACAACGAAACAGTATGGCCATTCTAACTATCCATAACCGCGGACGCGGCTATTCGAATAGTTTGACACTCTGTAGAGGTGGTACACTTTCACCACAAGATTCAATACATCTGTCAGGGATAACCCGGAATCATCATGCTTAGTATGCAGATAATCAAACATAACTTTCCCTTTACACACCCTAGTATAAGAACCTCTCCTATGAGCATGGCCTCCCAACCATGACCATCAGTCATCTTGGGCACTGCATAGGTGGACAACATTGAGAGGTAGCCTCAGCTCAAACCTCTCCCGTGAGGGAACTAATACTAATGCATATAAATTTCCAGCTAAGCCTTACCCAATTCAGGTACTGTGGTTGTACGGTAAATTTGGAATGGTATCGCATCCGAATCCAACATCAGTTTTATAAAAGGGTTAAGGCTCATGCCTCAACATTTTCACCATCATAAACCATTTGTGTTTCTCAACACATGTCAAAACATCTCAATAGAATGACTCCTCATTCCAAGGTTTTCATAATTCATTTTCACCAAGTGTTCCCATCTAAAGTGACCCAAGTTTTTGATCTACTCTAAACTACTAAGTTAAGAGTGTTCACTAAGGTGGAAAGAGGGGTTCAATCTCATGCCATAGAATGACATCTAAAGGGGTTCTAAATAGGTCAAGTTTTATACTCTTTATGCTACCTTCAAAACAAGTAGAGAACTTTGTGTAAAGTAAAGGAAGTAAAGCTTGTAAATAAGACTTGGGTATCTAGTAGTCAAAGTAGTGTGACCCAAGCATGCCTAAAGCATCTTTGCTAAACCATATAGTTTAATCCTAGCTTGCTAAGCACTATACTTGCAAGTGTTAGCTTGCATTTCTAATGGTGGCTTGCCTTGGTTGGTGAAGTGGTTGAAGTTTTCTTCTTCTTCTTCTTCTTCTTCTTCTTCTTCTTCTTCTTCTTGGTAGAACTCCTCCTCCTCGTAGACTTGGTCGATACTATCGTCTATAAATACATACGGAGTACACAATCACCAAACAATACTTAACTAGTCTACTTAGCATTCTAAGACACACATTTGATGATCTATTATCATCTCAAGAACCACAAGTTTAAATTAATAGTTTCACTCTTTTTAATTTAGAAAAGTAATTTCTACTCATTGAAAAAATTAACTAAGATTTAATATTCACCACTTAAAATATGGGATCATGTGGACACATGCCATCACCACATATCCTAACATGTGGGAATGTGATTTAAGCGTTGGATCATAATTACTTTGGTTTAAGTTCATTATTTAATGATTTAAAGTGACTAGAAATGCCTATATAGCACTATTTTGGTACTAGTCCAAAGTCACTACATGTAAACCTTAATATTATTACATATTTAGATAGATATTAAAAGTGATTTTTGAGAGTTGGAATCAACTCAAAAACTATCTTGGTTGATTTTATAAAAATGTTGCAAGTTACAAATGCTTCTGTTTTGTTATTTTTACTAGGAGATATCTATAACTCTAATTGAATTAAATCCAACGGGCTTGGCTAGATCATTTCAATACCTTTCAAGCAAAATTAGTTTCATGCAATTTGGATTTGTAAATCTCTCTGAATTTATTTTCAAACTCAGAGATAGAACTAAGTTTAAACTAAAAAGGAAAATCCTAATTCAAACTAACTGGGCCGCGCGGGGAACTCTAACGGGCCGGCCCAGTGTCACTCTGCGGCGCGGGGCTCAACTGACAGGGGGGTCCAGAAGTCAGCGGCTCATAACGTGCGAAGCGGTACGGGGCGATGTGGTCCGTTAGATTAGAATGAGGATCAACGGCTGTGGCTTGTCGTCGACGACGAACCTGTTGTCGGCGAGCTCGAACCCTAGCGGCTCGGTAGGGGTACATAGGGGGCGTACCAGGGCTCCAGCGACGATGACGAGGCGGGCAAACGGACTGGTGGTCGACGACGACCTCAGGGACGGTCGAGGCAGCTCCGGGGGTGGTCGCAATCAGCGGCGCCCTTCTCCTCTAGAGGCGGCCTGCTCCGGTGCAATTCCGGCGAGCTGTTGCTCCCCTTGCTCTGGCTAGTGGTGTGGGATGATTAGTGGGTGAGGGAGTGGAATGGTGTGCTTCAAACGGCTGGGGGTGCCCTCCTTTTATAGGCTCGACGGCGAGACCGAGAGGGATGGGCAGGCGATGGTGGCGACATAGCTACGGGCGGCTAGCGGCATGGCTGAGGGTGGCGGTCGACGGGCGGTCTCCTGGCGGTGCTCTAGGAACTCAATGCGGGCATAGGGGCGGTGGTATGCGGTCCGGGACAGTTGGCGCTCTGAGCGGCAGAGGCGGCGGTGTCCACGGCGAGCGGTGGCTATAGTGCGTTGGGCGGCGAACGGGCGTGTCCGTTATGTTCCCTGGGTCGTGGCGGAGCGGTGGGAGTAGGCTGCGGTCGAGCGGCGGCTTGTGCACGCGTGCCGGGTAGCGCTCTGGCGCGGTGGCACTGGGCGCATGGTTTCCTCGGTGGTCCACAGCTGCGCTTGGCTCGAGGAGGGGACAGAGGGTGGCGGTGAGGTCCTGGCTACCTCCTAGACATGGCGAGAGAGGGGGAAGTGGTTTGCTGGGGTGAGTGCATGGGGTGGCCGGCGAGTTGGTGCTCGGCATGGCCTTCAATGCCACTAGGGTGGTAGGGGATGGGTGCTAATGGCATGGTTAGATCATGAGGGGACCAAAGGATTAAATGGAGATCAAATGGGGGCAAAACCCTGTTCAAAACAGTGAGCTATGGTTTAGAGTTTAACCCTGCCTGCCAAGTGTTTGATTAAATGGCCGCAAGAAATAAACTTTGGAATTTTGAAAATATTTTTGGTGGGTTTGCTAGGCATAAGCTTGAGACTCTGTGGGTGCTTGGGCTTTGAAAATTAAGCTGGTTTGAGTGGTTTTTGAAATAGTGGGATCTTCCCATATGAAATAGATTCAATTTTAAATTGTCCATTAAAATTAGCATTTGAATGTTCTTAGCAGATCACAAAGTGGGCCTTGGTACCTCATTATGTGTACTATCAAGGGGTGTAAAGATCCACACATGTTTCTGTTAAGTTTTGAGTACTAGGAATAGCCAAAGGAGGCATGAGAGTTAATTTGGCCAAAATGACTATTCACTTCAATTATTCATTTTGAGTTGTTCTTCTTTGGGAAAAGTTTGGGAATGATTTAGATGATGTTTATTTCACCTAGGAAACATTTTACAAGCAAAGAATCACAGAACCATGGCAATTCAAATCAATTCCTAAATTAAATGCACATACACATGAATGCTTTCATTTTTAATTTGGAAAAGTTTTTGTTCACCCTAAATTTGATGATCTGGATCTTGATAAGCTTGGATTAAAGTTTTGGGATGTTACAATGGACATTTCCCACCAATGATTGTTGCAACACGATCATGTCACTTAGTTCTAGTTGCAATTGTCAGAAACGGAGTGTCCTAATCCTTAGACTGTGAGATCATATTAATTACTATTATTGGAGGATTGCTTTGATTGCATCAACTGTCATTTCCGTAACTGGGTGACTATAAAGGTGCATTTTGGGTCTCTGAAGGAGCATGTTGAGGCCTATGCATCAAGATCGGGATTTGTTCTCCTTTGTGACTAGAAGATACACTGGGCCCACTCGGTGAATTACATCCATAAGCTACACAACGTATGACTAGGTCATGGGGATGGAATTTCACGTGAACGAGTAAAACATTACTTGTGTGAAACAAGATTGAACAAGGTAGCATGATACCAATGATTAGATGTCAGACAAGTCTTGTATCGCATAATAAAGGGAATTGGACATATTGTTTAAAGGTTCGACACGATGGTGATTCATGGATTGCATAGGGGTTAGTATGGGCATCCCGGTCCCGCTATTGATCATTGATCGAGATCATGTCTATGACATTCCCAAACCATAGGGAAACACGCTTAAGGGCACTACGATGCTTGGAGATCCTCCTATAAGATGGAATCATAGAAGAGAGAGAAATCAGAATCGTTCCAGAGAGATCTAAAGTTGTTCGGAGAAAGAAGGAAAGAAAAAAGGCCGAAAGGAGTTTCGGATAAATGGCAATTTATAATATGCATTTATTATATATTAATTGTGAATCAACTTATACTAAATAAATATTTAAGTTGAAATTTACAAAGTGATTTTCTTGTTAGGCCAAAATCCCAGAGGGAATTGACCTGAGAGGAAATTGCAGGAAAAAGAAAATGGAAAAGAGGAAACCTCGCACAGCTGGGCCGTGGTGACCGGCCCAGGCGGGCGAGCCAGCATCACACGTAGCAGGGAGCTGCCGGCCGCCATAGGTCTGCTCGACCCTGGCCCAAAGGGCGCACGGGGGAGCTAGCGGGCATGTAGGCTAATCCAACGGGCCACGCGGGTGCCGGTGGTGGCCCACCCGGGCGCTTCTAACCACACGCACTACGCTGGGCGCAAGTGGGCCGCGAGCGTCGATCGACCCACCCGGGCTGCCAGCCAGGGCATGAAGGAAATATGCCCTAGAGGCAATCATAGAGATGATTGTATTTCATATGTATCCATGAGTTATTATAATGTTCCTTAAATATCCATATATCACGCAACTTGTATTGATTGGCAATTTTGTGAATTGTTTGTGAAACTCTTTACTTGTGTGGTTATCTAATAGTTGTCCCTAGTCGGAGTTTATGTGAGGACACACGTGAATATTAGACTAGCACATCGATTGGTTGATGACTATGTTTCGCAAATCATAGACATGGAGATGTCAAACCAATGATATGGACACATGTTATGAACATGGGGTTGGATTGGCCCAACTTGAGACTAGCAATAATACTTGCAACTCTCTCTACACATCGTGTACGTTTTGTCCTTAGGCCTAAGATTGTCGCATGTACTTGAGATGTGGATCGACCTACTTTGGGGCTATCAAACACTACTCCGTAACTAGGTAGTTATAAAGGTAGCTTTCGGGTTTGTCCTGATACATGCTGCAAGGCATCGGTCAATCAAGATGGGATTTGCCCCTCTCTACTTGAGAGAGATATCTCTGGGCCCCTCGAGTGATCAGATCCAGAAATGCATGGTTGTGCTACATATGGTTAAGAGTTAACCTAGTAAAGGGATTCCGAATTACAGTATCGAGAAAGAGAGGTCAGCTTGGAGCTAGACCAAATATCATGAGGCAAAGGGAAAGACATGTACTCAACCTTGTGATGGTTCGTCCGAATGATCTTTGTATACGTTTAGGAGTTGGCACATCTTGCTAGAGGCCGCTACCAACTATTGATAGAGTAAGTGTACTCGTGTCATGTCTATACGTGTATGAACCTATAGGGTCACACACTTTAGGGGCTGGAAGCCTAATGAGGAATGGATCCGAATTAGACCAGGCTTAGGCTGCTAATGGGCTGCTAATGCAGAAGCCCACCAGGGATGCCTATATAAGAGAGAGTGAGGCGAGCTGAATAGGGTTGAGCATTCCACCCAGCCACCACTCCTCTTCCGCTTGTGTTGCACGTGTAGACCTAGCAGTCTGGCGTGTGACGGCTTCCACTCTGGACGTGTGGATACCTTGGAGGTGCTACAGCTGTAGCACTTGGACGAGCCATGCAAAGGGGAGATATTCATGGGACAAGGACGGGGAGGAGACGTAGAACATCTACACTACTGCAACGTGCTTCATCGAGTTCCGCAACTGCGCATCTAGTGGTAATCCCGTGATCTATAACAATAGTATTCTTGGTTGACACGGTAGAAAATTTTGATTTTACGCTAGTGTAGCCTACCCGTTACCCAACAGGGCATTGGGCCGTGGTCACACCGGCTAGCCCGGCTAGCTCCTGGGGCTGGTTGCTGCTGCCGGTTCTTGTTGGGCTGGCTCCGGCTGGCCCACCCGGCTGGAGCTGGCCCAGCCTGTGAACAACCCTCCTTTTCCTTTAATATTTAGTCCCACATGGACAACCCAAAGGGGAGGGTACACCTCCCTCCACCTATATAAAGGTCACCAACAAGATATTATCTAAGGCACTTTTCCTTAGATAAAATCTCTCTCTCTTAGTTGTCTTTGCGGTGGCACAATCCCAAAGAAGGACTATACACGCAAAGTCAACACTTACGTGGCATGTTGTTGTGTTGTAGGGATTCTAGCCAGGAGGTCGACTTCCGCAACCTCGATAGGGAACAAGAGCCCGGGAGTCGTTGTATTGCACCGTATGTGTGTGATAACTCTGGGAGCTAATGTTAGTAGCAACCGAGCCGTCGTGCAAGGATCTGGACAAGAGGTGATGTGCGAGGAGCTTAGCGACCTTGAGGTTGGAAGGGTACGACTACATCATCCATGCTCCTGCATGAGCATAACACTTTCTCGGTCTTCAAGGGTATGTTACCACTACCTTCCTCCATTACTACATTACTTCTAGATAGATCTTGGGCATTAGGGTGTTCCAACATAGGAATTTTTTGTTATCTGCTGCAGAAACCCTTCAGTAGTATCAAAGCCTGATCTATGGGTGGTATGCTAGTATAGATAGGCACATGAGGATTGTGGACATTGATACCCTAGTTCTAACCTTCCCACGTGTATTTGTTTATATCACGATAATGTGAGATGGGCCAAACAAGCCCATGTTCCAGTTTATCAGCTCTGAACCATTCCAATTACACGGCCTTTCGCGGTCTAGGGGCTTGACATGGTAGGACCGTTTAGACGGGCTCAAAGTGGATACACTCACCTCCTTGTGATGGTGAATAAATTCACGAAATGGATAGAGGCAAAACCTATCACAAGTTGTGATGGAGCAATAAAAAAAAGTTCGTCGAGGACGTGCTCATCTAATTCGGGTATCCCCACAATATCGTTACAAACAATGACAGTATTTTTTCCATGGGATAACTAGTCGAATTCTGCAATGAATAGGGGATCTGACTTTATATTGCATTAGTCGCACATTCATAAGTCAATGGACAAGTTGAAAGAGCAAATGGTTTAATTCTTCAAGGCCTACGACCAAGACTCGAAGCACCACTACATCATGTTGCGGAGGCTTGGGCAGACGAATTGCCATCTGTGATATGGAGTTTACGAACAACTCCTAACAGGTCAACCGGATATACACCTTTCTTCTTGGTTCACGGTACAGAAGCTATCCTTCCGAGTGATCTTATTCATAAATATCCCTGAGTCGCTGCATATATCGAAGAGGATGCCGAGGTTGCTTGACAAGACGACCTTGATATGCTCGAGGAAGTTCGCGTTGTTGCTGAACAGAGATCTACATCCTATTAGCAAAAGTTACGCAGATATCATAGTCTGAGAGACATAAATCGATCTTTTAGGAAAGGCGATTTGGTTCTTTGGCTAGTGAAAAAAAGAGAGAAAAAACTTGCCCCTATATGGGAAGGGCCCTTCATGCACTACAAGAAAAGTTGGCTTTTACAACGGACAATTTTTGTGGTTGAAGGCCCGTTTTTCGTGGCCAAAGAGTCTTGCACGACGGATAGCCTTCGTGCTAAAAGCCCCATCACAAATGAATTAACCACGGTTTTTTTCGACCGTGGCGGATTGCACCCTTCAGCCACAAAAAGTTGTTCCGTCGTAGATATGTTCGCCAGCCACGCTGATGACTGACATCATGCAAACTGCCACGTGGCAGCCGCCGTTAGCGACCGATTACCACTATGAACGGTCATAGAAACCATGGCAGAAGCCAGGCCTAGCCAAGGCCTGCTAAATACTAACTGGGCCGGCACATCAGGGGAGCCCAACAAGAAGATGGCTCGTTACTGTTTTGTCCTGCACTGTTTGAAGTGGGCCCAAAAATGCAGCTAGCAGCGGCCTGCGAACTTTCTGGCCTGATTTTGTTTCGGGCTACAGAAGGCCCATGTTAGTCCAACACTGTGCTGCCACTTGAGGCCTGCATAAATCCGTCCTGGCACTATTCATTCTTGTTGCCAATTTAGCCTTTTACTGTTCAGTCCTGTTACTGTTCCAGCCCTTTAGGAATTTCGACCCGTTACTGTTTAGGCCCTTTAGTCTTTGGGCTTTTGCCTGTTCAGGCCGGCACTATTTGGCATGTTACTATACTGGCCTTTTGCTATTGATACCTTTTACGGTTTCGGCCTTTTCTCTGTTCTAGCCTTTTACTGTTCTGGCCTTTTACTGTTTTGGCCTTTTGCTGTTTAGGCATTTTACTATTCTACCATTTTACTTCTACGGCCTTTTACTGTTTTGTCCTTTATTGTTCTGGCCTTTTATTGTACTAGCCATTTACCGTTCTGGCCTTTTACTATTCGGGTCTTTTACTGTTCTGGTCGTTTTGGATCGTCCATGTGCATGTTGTTTCAACGTTCGGCATGCTACTGCTCTGACCTATTACTCTTTCGGACTTTTTTGCTAGCGCTGCTTTTCGCATAATAGGTGAATATCAAGACATCAATTAATAAACACAGGGAAATTAAAATTACTTATTACACAACAATAAAAGTTTGTTACAACAGGTTATACAACAAGATCGTAATGCAGACAGATTACAATGTGTCAGTACCATCAATAAGAGATCGGTACATGGTGATTCGCTTCAATGTATCATCTGTCATCTTCTTCAACATTTCAGGTACTGATCTAAGAGCAGCTACACCCTTTCATTCTGCCGGCAATACAACATTTATATATTTATCACCTGCAGGAGTTGTTTTAGGTGAACAGTTAAGTAAGTTTTTTGTTTCAAAAATGCAATGGGAGGATGAATGGGACGAGGGATCACAACTTTCAGTCCTGCCTTCCAAGGACTCCTGCTGGGTTTTAACTACAGTCTGCTAAAATATGGTGAAATAGGTTAAAACAAACAACAAGGGAAACAAGTAGTATTATATAAAGTAGAGATCATTTAAAGTAAGTATGAACTTACAGTTGCATGTTCAAGCTGACAGTAGCTCCTTCTCGAGCGGGTGTGACTCCTGGTCAATCTGCCAGAAGAATCTGAGCAGAGAAGTTGGAACTCTGGTCCTTGTACTCCATTGTCTTTTCTCTGCATGACATTTGAAACCAAGTTGATTGGCTTGGAAGGATGAAAACTCTTGAAAAACACCAAAAACATAGCATTAAAAATTACCAGATGTATGTTTCAAACTAGATAGCTGGTTTGGAAGGATGAAAGCAGGTTAAAACACCAACATATATCATTAAAAATGACCAGATATATCATCCAAACTAGATGGACATTTTCCAACTTAAGAATTCACACATATATTAACAATTGAACATAAATGCAAATGTCATGGCAAGTTCTTAGGTAGAATGAATTATTAACTTATTAGGCATGCAGGTTATAGAACTAATTAACATGACAAGAAATTGGCCTAAGTAACACAAGGAAACCTCACGATTCAGCCTTGCTGGGCGTCAGATTGTTAGTGTTGGATCCTCTATGAGTTGTTTGCATGACCCGTGCAAGCGCTCAGAAAGAATAGAATCTATGGGTTCGTGTTGGAGGATTAAACCGATAGCGTGAGAATAAAGAAAGGGAATAAAATCAAGCAGCTAATGAGGTGGTTAGGGCCTACAAGATGAAGGGTGCAAACGAAATGGCAATAGCATCTAGGATATTGAGCAAGATCCTAAAGATTTCATAGCTTACGAGTACCAAAAATATAGCAAACGGGCAAGAGAAATTACCGCTGCGCGGCAAGGACGGGTGGGACGGGCAAGTGGGCGGCGGGGGCGATGGCTCGGCATTTCGGGGTCAGCAATGAATGATTCAGTGCGGCCCTGGTAGGATAGACGATGGCATTGGCGAAGCAGATCCGGTGCTCCGAGGGAGTCGGTGAAATGGTTCCGGTGAAGAGCGCCTGCAGTGGAAGAGCTCCGGTGTGGAAGAGAGGGCCAATGGTGAATCAGCTAGAGGAAGGTCGAGGTTGGAGGGGTGTGAGCGGGGAAGAGACGATGGGGGGATATGGGTAGGATGACGCACATTTACGACCTATACCCCTCTATTATTGCAGTACTCCCACGGTCCTTGTTTCTAGAGCAGGGATAGAAGATGAATTTTGCATTTGCAAAAGCGGGGCGAGATATTTGAATAGATGCGCGGGATATTTGAATAGATGTGCGTGGGATGTTTCGGCGCTATGCAGAAATTTTGAGGTTCAAGCTTCCGACGTACGCTACTCCGACGCGGCCGCTCTCACGTGTTGGCCCCGTCTAGACCCACACGCCAACGACAGTATGCTTACAAACATATAAATGAGTTTCCACACATTTGCCGAAATTGATAAACAATATATTTTGAAGGTTTTCATACAAGATGACCAAGGTCACGGCCATATCTCTGTTATAGTTTATAATAGCATGTCCATATCTGGTAGATAGCTACATCTTGGCATTTCAAAAGAAGATTCTAGATTTGATGGAAATGCCCAACTTTCATGAATTTCCAAACATTCTAGCTAAATCTATGCAATAAAATGACTTTTTGACAATCTGAAGTAAATATATCTAATTTCGAACTAGAAAGTGTGTGATATACCTTGCTCTTGACTTTTTAAAATAATTCAAAGATATCAAGTAGTCAAATATTGGAGGACCACCGAGAGTTTCGGAATATTCAACTTTTTGATATGGATGGTAATGACACCTAATTTCGGCCATTTAAAAAAAATACAAAGAAACTAAATATAAAAAGAAATGCATCCATTATTTTTTCTCTTCGTGTCTCACTATGTGCACTAGCTAGTTTCCATGGAAAATATAATCTTGAAATTTGATAATTTCTGAGAAAAAATTGTATCACAATATATGGAGTACCATGTAAGAATATGCATGGCTTTTGAAAGAGCATGTGGGCCCCCATGTGTGGTTTTGGTAATTAATGACAATCTTTATGGACTAATGTGTGTATTAAGTTGTACTTGTAGGAATTGTCCATTGGCATCGCTTGGAGCATGTGTTGGCTTCAAGGTCGATGAAATGAAGAAGAAGATGCATTGTGGAAGCTCAATATGCGCCATTCCTAGAAGATCTCATGTTTGGTGCTTGCCATCCTAGGTGTTTCTGGATCGATGAAGACAAGGTCAAAGGATGCTCAAGGCAAATGTATTCTTGATAGGTTTTCCCTTTTGCCGGTCTTGTGTTGGTAGTTGAGAGACTGGGTTTAGGATAGATAGCCATACTATAAAGGGGGATCTCGAGTGAGTAACTCGATCATATTGTTCGGAGAGAGATCAAACCTTTGCATACTTGCATCATCGTTTTTGATTGTTATTTGGTCTTATACATGTGAGGATATAGATCTTGTGGTAATCTCCATAACAATCTCTTGTTCATCAAAATCAGATCTCCCTTATATCTTGTTGCGATTTTGATCTTGGCGTTTTTCCAGATGCTAACCGAGTGAGGTATCTCACATTATAATACTTGATACTTTCTCACTTGGTGATATCCAATATTCCTATTTCCAACGCAATTGGATTCGGGTCAATCGGAGCTACCAAACTAAAGATATTCTTGTATGAATATTGCCTCTTCTTTGATTTAAAAAGAAAAAATAGGGGTTTCAGTTTTTATTGGGCTAGGCGGTACTACCGCGGGTAGTACCGGCCACACCTGAGCTACAACCTCTCCCCTCTGCTCGGCTTGGTGGCTCTAACCGGTGGTACCGGCCCTATGCGGTAGTATCGCCAGGGTGTGCCGGTACTACCGGGCCGGCCCACCAACTCTTGCCCAGCCGCCGCTCGTTTCCAGCACGCGTGCACACCACCGCTTGCTCCCCGCTGCCCGGATCCCCTGGCTCGTCCCCCCACCCCGCGCTCGCCCGTGTTGACCCTCGCTCGCGCGCTCTCCGCTTCCTCACTCGCGCTGAGCGCTCGCGGACTGCACCCGGCCAACCTAGCTGCGCTGCCACCGCTCCCGCTTGCTGTAGCTCATGCGGTCGCTGGCCGCCTCGCTTGCTCCCACCCGCGCGCACTGATCCTCTGCTCTACTGCTGCCCTTGCTCGCCCTGGCTCGCCCCGCATTGCCCTGGTTCGCCTGGGTTGGTGCGGTAGTATCGACCCAGTCCGGTACTACCAGCCTAGGCCAAATCTGGCCCCAACGGGCAGGATTCCCTTGCCCTTTAAATACCCCTTTGTTTTATATTTTATGGTTGGTTCTCTCTATAATCTTTCTCAAGCCCTTTTTCCTCATTTGCTCTACTCTATTGTGCTTGATTAATCTCTCCCCCTCCAATGATTCTTGCCCATATTTGAGGGGAAGATAGAGGAGCCTAGATCTACATTTTGACCAAACCAAATCACCTCTTTGTGAGTGAATCTTCGGGATCTAGATCTTTGGGGCATTTTGTGTTCCCCTTTTGTGTTCTTCCTCTCTTGTTCCCCCCAATTACTTTAGTAGCCTTGTTGTAACTTGAGAGTGAAGATTTGGGGCATCTTTGTGGTGTTCTTGCCTTTTGCATTAGGTGCATCGGTTTGCGTTCTCCCCGGAGGATTTATTCGGTGATATTCATTGAAGCTTGTCCCTCTTGGGTTCTTGGAACCCTAGACGATTGTGTGGCCTTTGTGGCGTGTTCTTGGGGTCTTCAATTAAGTTGTGAAGCTCCCCCAAGATTGAAGCCTTGGTGGCGATTATTGGGAGCCTCCAACTAATTTGTGGAGATAGCCCCAATCTTGTAGGGGTTCGGTGACCACCCTTAAGTGTCCCATAGTGGAACGGGTGCTTGCCCGCGTGGTGGGTGCTCGGGAGAATTGGGTGAGGCCTCTTGTGGCATTGGTGGTCTTAGTACCGCCCACCCCTCCAACGATATGTACTCCCTTGTTGGGAGGAACTCGGTAAAATATCATCGTCCCCACGTGCCTCAGTTATCTCTATACCCGAGCTCTTTACTTATGCACTTTACATTGTGATAGCCATCATGCTTGAAGTAATTATCTTATTGCTATCATATTGTTGCTTGTCTTGATTAGCATAAGTTGTTGGTGCAGATAGGTGAACCTTAGTATATCTAGGCTTTGTGCTTAACAAAAGAAAACACTAGTTTTATTCCGCCATTGTTAAGCCCATCTCGTAGAAGTTTTAATCACCTATTCACCCCCTTTAGGCGACATCTGTGATCTTTCAGCTTTCAAACCAAATGACCAAGGTCATGGCCATATCGTTTCTATCATTTATAATAACCTATCAATATCTGTTATGGTGTGTATTGGCATTTAAAATATTATTTACAAAGGAAGCTTCCGAATTGGAAGTTATTTCAATTTTCTAAGGCACAACAATGGATTTAGTCATGAAGCTACTACAAAACATGGCTTAATATCCCACTGCCCGGTTTTCACTCAAATTATATATAGCTTAGGGTTAGGTTTAGGGTTCGGGGTTTTATTTTGGGTTGAGGGTTTATGGTTTATGGTTTAGGATTTTAGGGTTTAGTGGCTTAAGGTTCATGATTTAGGGTTTAGGGTTGTTCAGGGTTTTAGGGTTTATGATTGTTTAGGTTTTAGGGTTTAGGGAATTTTCAATAATAATGTTCAAGCTTTATATATATGGCTATATTCATGGAATAGAATGGTGTTATCGCAATTTAATAAAAGTATTTCAAAATTTGATCTATAAGTGCATTATACCTCCTTGGTAAGGGTTTATGGTTCTAGGGTTAGGAAGTTAGGGTTCTAGGGTAGGAGGTTATTAGGGTTTACGGTTAAGGGTTTTTGATTTCCAATAATGTTAAAGATTTATGCTTATATTCATGTAATAGAATGGCATTACCACAATTTAACGAAAGTATCTCAAATTTTGATCTATAAGTGCATGGTACCTGCTGGTTTAGGGTTTATGGGTCGATGATTTAGGGTTTTACGATTTAGGTTTTATGGGTTGTTTAGGGTTTAGGGATTAGCGATTTTTCAATAATGCTCAAAGATTTATGCTTATATTCGTCAAATAGAATGGTGTTACCTACTTTAATGAATATATCACAAATGTTGATCTATAAGTGCATGATACCTTCTTGGTTAGGGTTTTACAGTTTAGGTTTTATGGTTGTATAGAGTTTAGCAAATTTATAATAATGCTCAAGATTTATTGTTATATCTGTCGAATAGAATAACGTAACCTAATTTATTGGAAGTATCTCAAATTTTGATCTATCAAGTGCATGATACCTGCTTGGTTAGTGTTTATGGGTTGAGGGTTTGGGGTTTTATGGTTTAGGTTTTAGGGGTTGTTTAGGGTTTAGTGAATTTTCGATAATGTTCAAGATTTATGCTTATATTCGTCGAAAAAATGGCGTTACCAAATTAAACGAAAGTATATCAAATTTTGATCTATAAGTGCATGCTACGTGCTTGGTAAGGGTTTAGGGTTTCGAGTTTTAGGGGTTTTGGGTTTGGGGTTTTAGGAATTTTCAATAATGTTCAAGTTGGTTTATGCTTATATTCATGAAATAGAATGGCATTACATCAATTTATTGAAAGTATCTCAAATTTTGATGTATAAGTGCATAATACCTACTTTGGTTAGGGTTTATGGGTCGAGGGTTTAGGGTTATAAGTTTTTACGGTTTAGTTTTATGGATTGTTTAGGGTTTAGGGTTTAGCAAATTCTCAATAATGCTCAAGATTTATGCTTATACTCGTAGAACAGAATGGGTGTTAGCTGATTTAGTAAAAGTATCTCAAATTTTGATCAATGTGTGCATGGCACCTGCTTGGTTAGGGTTTATGGCTGAGGGTTTAGGGCTTTAGGGTTTAAGTTTTAGGGATTGTTTAGGGTTTAGGGAAATTTTGATATTACTTAGGATTTATACTTATATTCGTCAAATAGAATGGTGTTACCCAATTTAATGAAATTATCTTAAATTTTGATCTATAAGTGCATGCTACGTGCTTCGTGAGGGTTTAGGGTTTAGGATTATAGGGTTTAGGTGTTTAGGATTTGGGTTTTAGGGGTTTCGGTTTTCGAGAATTTTCAATAATGTTCAAGCTTTATGCTTATATTCATCGAATAGAATGGTGCCACCCAATTTAACGAAAGTATCTCAATTTTTGATCTATAGTTGCACGATACCTGCTTGGTCAGGGTTTAGGGGTTTAGATTTTATGGTTTAGGATTTCGTGAATTCTCAATAATATTTTCAAACTTTATGGTTATATATTTTCGTGGAATAGAATGGTGTTACCGCAATTTAAAGAAAGTTTCTGAAAAATTGATCTACAAATCGATGATATCCTGCTTGGTCATATTTTTTGTTAAATAAAATTGAAGGTACCCAAGTACTAAAACAAGGGAGAAACATGAAGAGTTCCTTGAGATTTAGGTGCTGTTTGGTTGGGCTCTAATTCTGGCTTTTGATTTTTGCCTTATAAATCTACGAACATGTTTTTGGTTTTGTTTTTTTAGCTTTTACTCTGACATAGTGGAATGATAGTATAAGCCAGGTTGGATGATTTTAACGATTTATCTCGGTTTAGCGAAAAATGTTCGAATTTTGAACAACAAGGGATGGGAATCTCTACTTCCCGTAATTCTGGCTCACTAACATGTTGGTCACTTGCATAGTGGGTATAAAAAGTTGGTGTAGGTCGGAGTGGGCGGGCAGGTAAGTATTGAAGAAGGGCTGGGAAACGTGGATGGGGTGATGCACTTGGGAGAATGCAAATTTACCACCTATATTCCTCTGTTATTGCAGTGCTCCCTCGGATTCTTGTTTCCGGAGCAAGGATAGAAGAGGAATTTTGCATTCTAGAAAGAGGTGAAGCATGTTTGAATGGATGCGCGGGATATTTTAATGGATGGGTGCGATGTTTGGGCGCCATACCAAATTTTGAGGTCGAAGCTTCTAGCATACGCTACTCCAGCGTGGGGCCTCTCAGATGGGCTATCACCGTCTAGGCCCACACGCCAGCGAGAGTTGCTTCCCGATATTTAAACGAGTTTCTAGGCATTTGTTGAAATTTTTGAACAATTTAAGGCTTTCAAGAAGATGACCATCGTCCAAAAAAAAGTGACCAAGGTCATGGAAATAGTTTATGATGACGTGTCCGTATTTGGTAGATGGGTGCCTCTTTGCAAATCAACCAATATGTCTGCTTCCAAATTAGAAGTTTGTTTTCAAATTTCC